>SRSI01000050.1:3668394-4891192 GCA_005656395.1 Strongyloides papillosus | reverse complement strand
TTCTACCTATTACACTATTTTTAAAATTTCTTTTTTATAAAATTACCTGATTGACGCCCCAATATCGCTTTTAAATTTCCTATAATCATTCTCCAGCTTAAAACAAAAAGTAAAATTCCAAATTCGTTATCAAAAAGTTATACTCTCTCTATTGATTTCATAATTTTTCCATTTTCTTGATTAATATGTTAAAAATTTTTACTTCCAATCAAGGACAAACACATATCTAAATGTATATATTTATTATTTTCATTGATAACGTATGTTACACACACATTATATATAGTGAATCTATCTATAAATTAATTATATTATTTCAATAATTACTATTTAAAGCTCTTTACATTTAAAGAGTATCACATCATTTTTATTATTGTTTAAAGAGAATATAACTTTTTATTATCATTTGTATGTTACATATTTATGTAAATGTATGATATATGTTGTATATATATCAGTTGGACTAATTATTCATTTTAATACAAGAACATTCTATTATATCAATTCCATATTTTTAATAACATATCTTTATAAATTTCCTCTACCATATTTTATTTCTCCTACAATATTTATAATTAGATTTCTTTTATGATATTATCAACTTTTCATGCCATCTTTTATAATATTTTATTATTTATCATCTCTATAATGAGGGAAAATAGTGAATTATTTGATTTTCTAGAAATTTCCTATTAATCTTTTATTTCCTTTTAGAAAACATGTACTTTTACCTTCTATTTTAATAAAAATATTTATCCTTATATTTATATATGCTAAAAAAAGAGTATCAAAAGTTTTTTTCTTCTCTTTTTTTCTATATAACATCATTCAACAGGATATATTTAGTTGACTTGCCCATATATCATCAATTTATAATAAGACATTTAACATATTATATTTCATCAGAAATAAGAGTACAAAATTTCCTAATACTATATTACTACTCATCTTTTTTAATCATCATCATCTTTCATCTTGTTATACCATGATACATTTTCATTTTTTTCCATCCACCTTCATGGTCACTTTATACCTTATCTATCCTGTAAATCAAGAAAATGGAATGATTAATCGCTATATTTTAGAGAAGATTTTACAAAAAATAGATAAATATAAAAAATAAGATTAGTAAAAAATAGTTTTGTTGGAGAAATAAATATACTGTCAATTAATTAATGGAATAATACTTATCATTAAGATAATGCTTTGACCTACGCCATGTATGTGTTCCATAGTCATCATCATCGATCCCTTTGCGCTTTTACACTCACGACACAATCTCTATGCATTTTTTTTGTTGTCGACGTCGTTGTCGTCATCTCCTACTTCTCCTTCATGCATACAATCTATTATTTGTTGGTGCGTTCACTACTTTTTTACTATATTTTACCAATATTGTTAATTTTAATGAGGTAATTATTTTTGTGACTTTTTTTTCCCTCCGGTTTTTGTAGTTTCTTTGTTTTTCGTAAAAATTTTATTTGCCCTAGAGATATTATTACTTATTTTCTTTCTTAAGAACATCGTTAATGCATATTATATTTGTACTCTTTCTCTATTTTCATTAGTATATAATTTTATCATTCTTACTATAAACTTATTAATATTTATTTTAGTAATATTTTCTATTTTCTTTTAGACGGGTTTCGTCTACGCAACGAGCCTCTGCCATCAAACACCATTACCATACATCTGGAACAAATTCATCATCAACCAATAAAAGTGGTAATAATCTTTCGACTAAACAGAGATTTGCGTCAAAATTTCGTACGGACACCTCAACTACCAGATCACGTTCCTCAACTATCTTAGGTAAATTGATATATTGTATTATAAAATATTTCTAACTATAATATTCTAAAATTTTCCAGTGGATTAACACAAGGAATATCAGCATCAGTATCTGGGCGTAGTAGTAGGACAAGGCATTCTCCAAACAAGAGTAATAGAAAACGCCAACAATCAAAGGTTGTTATTGGAGAGAATACCTATCAACAACAACGTCTATTGCCTCCAAATTTATACCAAGGTACTCCATCTTCAGTAACTGGTGGTGGTGGTTGCCTATCAACAGAACTCTCCTGTGGTAGGTTATCATTTGAAACAACAACTGGTGGTTTGCTAGATAAAAGTTCTCATAGTCAGTACGATCTTCGTTCTGAATCTAATATTTATACAACTATGACAAACACAAGAGGTGGTGGTCCTGGGGGACAGAACACCTCACAATCGGCATCATCCTCCGTCTTGATGGTTGGACCCAATTTTAGGATTGGGAAAAAAATAGGATGTGGAAATTTTGGTGAATTACGTTTAGGAAAAAACTTATATAATAATGAACATGTAGCAATAAAATTAGAAGCAATGAAGTCAAAGGCACCCCAATTACATTTAGAGTATAGATTTTATAAATTGATGGGCCAAGCTGAAGGAATACCACAGGTTCATTATTTTGGTCCATGTGGGAAGTATAATGCATTGGTGATGGAATTATTAGGTAACTCCTTAGAGGATCTCTTTGATATGTGTGATAGAAGGTATACACTAAAAACTGTTTGTATGATAGCTATGCAACTTATTAGACGTATGGAGTTTGTACATTCCAAGCATCTTATTTATAGAGATGTTAAACCAGAGAATTTTTTAATTGGTCGTGCATCAACGAGGAAACAACATATTTTACATATTATTGATTTTGGTTTGGCAAAAGAATACATTGATTGTGATACGGGTATGTTGTTATTATTAATGAATCTTTATAATTATTTTATTTTTTAGGCAAGCATATTTCATATAGAGAACATAAATCCCTAACGGGTACTGCTCGTTACATGTCTATAAATACACATTTAGGAAAAGAACAATCTCGAAGAGATGATCTTGAAGCATTAGGACACATGTTTATGTATTTCTTGAGAGGATCATTACCATGGCAGGGTCTAAAAGCAGATACATTAAAGGAACGTTATCAGAAGATTGGTGATACCAAAAGAATAACACCAATCGAGATTCTGTGTGAAGGATTTCCAGAGGAGTTTGCTCAGTATCTTCGGTATGCTCGAAGACTTGACTTCTTTGAGACACCAGATTATGATTATTGTTTTAATTTATTTAAAACTGTCCTCGAGAGGAGTGGATATACATATGACTATGAATTTGATTGGACAGCTAAATTGAATCATGCCTCAACACCATCAGGATCAATTCATGCATCAGTTGACAATAACTTAGCTACCAGTGCCGCAACATCCGGGAACCGTCAAGATCAGGGATTGAAAGGTGGTAGGCATTCTGGTACCGGTAACAAACAACGTGAAGATGGTCTAAGGCCTGCAGGAAGTGGTTTAGCAGCCGTATTTGGGTCAAATCAAGTGATGCATTCATCAAATATGGAAGATATTATCGAATCAAACAACCGGGGTGGAGGAAACAACCAACATGATGATAATAATAGTGGTGAAGTTAAGTGTTGTTGTTTTAAAAGGCGTTGCTCTAAGACTCCAATCCAACAGAAATGATATATGTTATGTTCTTCAATTTTTATTATAATTCTATATATAAAGTGAAAAAAATTAATTAGTAGCGGGAGAATAATTGAAAGAGAAACCTTTATGGAGGAGAAAGGAAAATAATAGATTAAAAACAAAAGGAGGGAATGTAAATATTGAGAAAAATAATTATTAATTGTATATCTTTATCTTGGATTTCCTCTTTCTTTTTAATTTTTTTGTTCTTATTTATAATTATATAATTAATCCTATTATTATTATTTGTCCTTTCAGTAAAGGGCACCCATAATACTCACATACATATTATTATATTATCATTCACAGAATTATACACACATACAATTTAGAATCATTATTATTATCTACAAACACAAAATACACATCCGTCAAAGAAAACAAAAACATGTATGTAATGTTGTCATATTTTCTATATTTTTTTTCTTGTTTTTACCTAATTTTTATATATCTTTTTTTATTATCACATCTCTACTAACACTTTAGTTCTTTTGAGGAGGAATAATGAAGGAATTCATTTACATGTTACAATTTTCTTATATCTTTCAGAATACATAAAAGTTATTATACATTAATTATTGGTTTTCTTTTTTTGTACTTTTTTTAATAAAATTTTTGGGAATCAGAAGAGAAGTTGTGGAAGTGGTGTGAAGTTATGTTATTGAATTCCTAATTAACATTAAATGATTTGATAATGATCAAGATGGTATCGTGTAGGAGTGAAGGTGATTTGTGTTTTGTAGTCAGGATAATTATCTCTTTTATTATTATTGTCTTTCCAACTTAAATTAATGACAATAAAAGTATATATTCTGTTAAATACACAATGTAAAAAGTTTCTTTTTTGCTGATAAAGTTTTTTTAATTATCATTAATTGGTGTTCTTATCATTAATTACCAATAAAACAAATAAAACAGTAAAAAATGATAATTCTCAAATAACAAAGGGAAAAAGCCCACCAATATTGTTATCCGTGGGGGTTTTTTTATAATAAAAAAAAACCCGCTTTGGAGTATCGTTACTAGCATAAATGTGTACACTTACTTGACACAATTGTTTACATCCAATCACCCTTTTCTTAACATAATTTTTTTATCACCATACTTTTCATCATAAAGTACATTACCTAGAAACTTTCAATTAAAATCATCAATCTATTACCTATTAACTTTTATAAATCACTATACCATCTATAATATTTCATCACAATAACAAAAGAAAGAAAAATATATATTTTATTGTTATCATTTCATACCATTTAACTTACCCTATAATAAAAGGAGAATACACATAAAGTAATATATAATAAAATTCCCTTTAAATAAACTAGAAATTCTATTGTGATATGATTGGGAAAGGTTTAAATCCTATTGATATAAGATTACCCCAGTCTGTTGTTAAGGGAGCCGTTAAATTGGATCCATCAATTTCTAATTACCTTGTTAAACCTTTTAAGTTCCCTACTGATCCACGTAATCTGTCTTGTTATGTTCAGTATGATAAGAGTGTAGGTTTTTTTTTTTGGTGTCCCTGATCGATAGGGGTTGATTTTTGTTTTTTAGACTGATACGATTGCGGAGTTCTTGAAGAATGTTACGAGGCAGTTGGAGTTACCGGAGGTTGATGATGTTGATTCGTACTCGTTGGTGTTTGAGGATAATGGGGTTTTTGTGAGTGAGGAACGTGTGGATATGTTGAAGCAGGGATTTATACTTATTTTAACAGCATCACCTGGGAATTACGTTCAATTTGTAGAGAAAGCTCTAGAAACAGGATCCGAATACAGTCAGGAGACACTCAAAACCCTCCAACTAATGGAACGACTAGCAAAAGATAAAGTTTTCCTCGAAGCATATGAAAAAGTATCAGGAATGGAGAAAATAATACTCTATATCAAAAGTGGGAAGTTCAGCCAAAATGGGATCTCACTAAGTAGTCTATTCAACATCTTCCTAACACTCATGTCAACATTAGAAGAACAGAATCCTGAAAGAGCAAGAGCCTACTGGTACGGATTGACAAACGACTTCATTTCTGAGGTTGCCTCCCACATCAGTGGAAGAACAAAACTAGAAAGCAATGAAAGTTTAACTGCCTCATTGAATGTAATAGACTTCATATTGAAAAAATGTCAAAATAGTCAGTTATGTCAATTACAGAGGGAGGTTCCTTTTGAAAGTTTGATTATGCACTTGGAGAAGTCTGATAAGAGGATACCGGTATCGATATTGAATTTGATGTCATCTTTGTATTGGGTGGCTGATGAGACTCTTAAGATAGAGATATTGCAGATATTGAAGAATAATGCTTTTAGGAGTATGGTATGTAAACTACTTAAGAGGCAAGATTCCATAACAGTTGACTCGGAATTGACTAAGCCGTTGTTGAAGTTACAGGATATTATAATGAGTGATCTTAGTGCCAAGGCTCTTAAGAAGCCGACGGATGTTGAGATAGAGATAATAAGGAATATGGAGTCGTTGAATCCTTGTATCTTTGATGGGAATATTTATCATGTCTCACCATCGAAATCTTCTTTGACTACAACTACCTTTGGTGTTGATGAAGATGACATCTCGACGTCTTCTTTTTCTGATGTCTTTCCAACATTGGTTATTGATTGGAGTGAATTCACTGATCTGGTTACCAAAACACCACCTGGATTATTAGTTTTGGAGGCTATCTTGTATTTTGATGAGAAGTACACACAGTTACTTAGGGATATCAATACAGAAAATATTGTATGGCAGGAGACGTCATCATGGCCATTCCCGATTGTTTCAGTTTACCTAGTTTCTATAATAATTGACTTGTTTTCAATTATTCCCCAGAAACCTGATAATAGTGAGGTTATCTCGAAGTTATGTGATAAGTTCAAGCGTTCCTCAACACTTTCAAGGGATTCTAATGAAACATTTTCTAAGGAGGATAAATTACATTTGATATTCTTTACAGTAGAATCACCTTTCCATGAGTTGTTTGCTTTATCTGTTAGATTGTTTAGAAGAACCTGGAGAGAGATGCATGCTTCACATGAAGATGTTATAAAAGTTTTGAAAGTTGTCAAAGAACAATTAGAAAGATCCTTAGATTGCAATCCATTATCAATAAAAGATTATGATAATAATTTACAAAAATACTCTTATTATCAGATGCAGAAGATATGGGAACTTGAGAGATTTGAGAAGGATCAAAGTGAACTTCAGAGTGACGCTATAAGACATCTGACTCCGAAGTTAAGATTGGAGATGGAGAAGTTGGTTAAACAGAATAGGAAGAATGAGATGAAGAAGGGATGTGTTTTCTTTAAGGTTCCTAAGGATAAGACTAATGTTAAGATTACTTCTTTGGGATATTGGTTATGGAAACTTGATAGGAATGAGAGATTTTTGTGGTACCAGGATGTTGATAATGATACCTGTCTTGAGATGGATATGAAGAAAGCTCAGAAAATACCTGTCATGGAGATAACTTCTTGTATTTTTGAGGAAAGTTATGCCGAGTATATGCTTCAAACGTATGGTAGAAAGGCTACTTTTAAGATTCCTTCTAGAGGAATAGGGATATGTATTAATGGTTCCAAGGACCCTGATTATAATATGGCTTTAAACAACCAGAAAGTGGTTAATATCTGGATAGATGGACTGAATAGTCTGTTACATGACAAGCTGATAACAGCTGAGTCAATAGTCGAGGTAAAGAAGTTGGCTGATTTCGATGTCAAAGTTAGACTTATGTACATTGATCGCCTCCCAGAGATTCGGGAATGTGAGATTGGTAGTAAACTTGAGAGAGTTGTTCCTCCTCCACCGAGTGATCTTTCATGGATTCCTACCGATGGTAGTGATAGGGTTCATAATTTTTAATACAAAATGTTAGTTTTTAATTGTATTTTTTAATGTATATGAAATTGTAAATAAGATTATTTCGACTAACTATGCTTTCTAACTTGTATTAATAAAAGATTGTTTTGTGATTTGTTTTTTTATTTCTTTTTAATTGTTATTTACCTTGAATCTACTTTTTTTGAAATAGATATTTTTTTATGTTTAAGATTTTCCACATTTTTTTTACTACAATATGGTGTTATAAAACTTATACTAATACAACTTTTTTTACGTTATTTAATAAGTTGTCCTTCAAATTATAATCTTCTTAAAAAATACCATAAATTCAAGGAGAAACAGAGAGGGGAGCAGTGTGATTTGTCAAAAAAGAAGAACCCATGATTCATAACTATACTTCTAATTACCCATGGCAATTTCACAAGATAATTAAAATGATAAATAAAATTACTCGTTTGCTATAATATGAAAGTAATAATTTGTCAAATAACTCTATTAGCGTTACCATAAATCAAAAAAGTTAATAATGACAATAATAACATGTCACCAGATTTTTGGCACCGGTTTTTGGTATTAAAAGAAAGCATAAAGGAGAAATAAAAGAAATGAGACATGATTTTATGAGTCATTTGGATGGTTAAAACTTTTTTAACTAGCTTAACATTTATGCAAAGGTATAAATAATTTCTTTGTATTTTGGGTTTGTAATGTATTTCATGATATGATCAATTAATATTAAATAGCAGAATAAATTATCTTTAAAAATACTTGATATTAATATGTATTTAGATATGAAAGTTTGTAATAGTATGAATCATTAATTTTATGAAAGAAAAAGGTGTATAATGGGAATCTTATTGAAATTTGACGTATTAGTTAGTGAAAGTAATGAAAAAGAAAAAGTGTTTGCACTTTTAAAAGGAATGAATATATAGAAAGTGGAAATGAAATCTTATTTGTTACCTAATGAAGAGGGGTAAGAGAGAAAAAAAGGTGAAGATTGTGTTTAAGTGAAAAAAATAAATAATGTAGGAGCAAACTTTTTTTGTTATTAGATGATAGTAAAAACATATATTACCTTGAAAAGTTGGTAAATTTGAAAATATGATTATAATCAGTTTTATTTATATAAAGGTGAGAGTACTCTAACTAAGGGAAATATAGACAATTATTTTGTCATTAACTTTCTATATATTATTGAAACTTCTTTAGGAAATAATGTATTTTTTAATGTGTCTATATTTTTTTATTAAATTTCTAAAATATTTTTGACATTTCAAAAGATGTTTCTTTGATTTTTGTAACATTATCGGTATAAAATCGTTCACTTTTGGAACACGATTAAAAAGTTACCAAATAATAAAAGGTATTTATTTGTATAGTAATTTAACTGTCCATGGTCATTTGTAGCCTAAGGCTTATATAGTTTATATTGTTCTATTTCATGATACATGAATATTTTATCTATGAAAAGGAATTTTTCTTTTATTCGTGCTATTTAATTATTTAATAATTAAAGTAATTTATATTCATTATTTTGGAAGCTGCTTAATTGCTTGATGGTATCTTTAGAATAATGAATGGAAAAGAAAGAAATCACGCAGGATCAGGATAGTTTGGTGGTGGATTAGGAGAGATGATAAGAGGGGGGGGGGAGATAGTGGGGAAATTCATTAGTGAAAAACTTGATGAAAGTGCTTTCCTTACAGATTTATTATCTAAAATTATTAAAGGAAAAATGTAATTTCTTGTTAAAATACACTTTTATTAGGAGTAGGAATTCTTTTTTTGATTACGAACATACTACTATTTTTGATTAAAAATAATATTAATAATATATCTCAAGGGCGTGTATTATACTATGTTTCATGCTTTACATTGTCTACATATTTTATACCTCTACCTAATTTATAGTATATAAATACAATATATATAAAGATGATATTAAAACAGCTTTTCTAAAACACATTCAAATATTATTTTTATCATCTTTAAAATTTTTGTCTACAGTTTCTATTATATATATATATTTGATATGTATATATTTACTTGTTTCTATGTAATATTTTCAATTCTCCTCACTGTAAACATATAAATATCTATAATGATAGTAACTTGTATATATGAAATATGATTTTTTATACTTTATATATATATTTTTTATCTATTAGGAGAATTTTTTAAAAATAATATGATATAACATGTTTTAAGGAAATGTGATTAAAAAAGAGGGGAGGGAAAATGATAGGAGTAATAATTTTTAGATTTTTAATAATAACAATATTTCTACACTTTTTTTTCTTGATTATCTTGTCTAATTTATTATAGCTAATAATGTAGATATTATTATGATAATTTGTTTAGTTATTTATTTGTTTAACAATCAAGATTGATTTCAAGAAATTATTAATATAAAAAATTATTTAGAGATGATTTTATATGATTATTTTATTGTTTATTTATGTTAATTTAATTAAGTCATGAAAGCAGCTGTGGTATCCCTTTAAAATATTTTTTATCTTAAATTTTTATCTTTCTAAATTTCTTCCTGCAATAATTATTATTTTTACCTCCAAAAATACTTGAAAATCATTGCAAAAAGTGATTTTTTCGATATATAGTTCTAATAATAGAAAGAGATGGAAAAAGCTAAGGCATATATATATAAGGAAAAGAAACCTGTTTAAAATGAAATATAATTTTAACAGTGATCCTAACGTACCTAAAATTGAGTAGTAATAGGAGTAGTAAGTATTTAATTATTTTTCCTTTAATATAATATAGTTTCCTTTAATAAAAATATATTTATCTACAGGAAATGTATAAGATATAATTTATGGGTATCAATTATACAAATAGTTTAATATTATCTCTTAAAATATCAAGAACTTTTTCTTTAATATTTAAACCTTTTCTTTGATTTAAATATTATTGTTATTTTGAAAAGGAACAACATCATCCGTCTTCTACAAAATTTATATACATATGTGTCTTTAAGTTGTGTAGCAAGGTTTCTAATTTTGATTGTCTCTCTCTCCCTGCAATCATTGAACCGGCTTATATTTTTCCTTCTCCATATATGTGTAGTATATATATATCTCTTTAAGCGCGTTTTAGAAGTTATTTTATATATACAACAGTGGTAGTTTTGAAAAAAGGAAAGAAGATTTTTATTAAAGATTTAAATGAAGATAATCATTTTGTCTTCATATACCTTTATCTTTTCTTTTTATTTATAAATTTTGATTTCTCAAAAAAATGACTTTTTTACCATTATTTTAGTGGTGATTTAAAGTTATTATTATTTATCCACAATTTATTGTATTCAAAATCATTAAATTCCAAAAAAAGAGAGTTAAATTTTATAATCATAAACTTTTATTTTCTAGTTATTATTAAGAAAAAAAAGTAAATAAAAACATTTAAAATGTAATTTTATAATAGTTTAATATATATTTACCTTAAATTTAAATTAAATATATTTTTTTTTCACACTCTTTATCCACTCTCCTTCAATGAGTTATTCTCTTCAATTTCTATTATAGTTTTGTCACACTTCTAGACAGTCACCATCTTATTATTGTTAAATAATAGATTAATTAATATTTCTTATATGAAACTTTTCTTTTTATGTAATTATTGCTGTTAATCACCGATTTGAAATATTGTTATGTTGAAGTTTTAATATGATACATAAATCTCTTAACATACTTTTTCATGATAAATGTTTTTATATATTAAATTTTTTTGATTTCAGGTAAAAAATCAAAACACAGACTACGATATTTATAAGTAAATTAATATCTGTAGATAGGTAGCTTTTATCAACAAAAGAAATCATATCAATATAATATTATTTAGGTTTCAAAGAGGATATACCCATACATACATTATTATATAAATATTATTCAGAAGGATTTTTATATATATAGATAAATATTTTATTGACATATCATTTAATAATATGATTTATGTAAGTGAACAATTATATTTGTTAATATTAATTGTATTTTTATCACTTACAGATAAATAAAAGGCTTCTAAGCCTATTTTTGGTGATATTTTTTATAAGTACAAGAGAATTCTTAGTAAATGCACAAATAGGATATAATAATGGATATAATAATTATCAACCACCACAGTATAGATATGTTATGATGGGTAATCATCAGTTACCCCAAACTCCAATACAATATGCTGGACATCAAGTCTTCCAACAACAACCACAACCCCAACAATTTTACAGACCTCAAATTGGGACAATGGTCGTACCTCAAAGGCCATTTCAAATGGTACCTAACGTATCACCAGCATTAGACTTCAACGAAATCCTCCTCGGTGGGAGAAGAGGATTCCCAGGAATGAGAGTTAGAGTCAACTCAAGAGGCTTCCAATATGCTTCATCTATTATAGGTAATTTATTGAATGATGAAATCAAGAAAGCACGTATACCACCAATATCACAGTGTATGACTGAAGTTAATGGTTGTATCCAGATATATAATATTTATGTTTCAAGATACAGATGCCCACAAAGGATAGCACTATATCCAGCACCACCAAATAGAATTGTTATCGCAGTCCAGAATCTTGATATTGGTATCACAGGTAACTTAGGTGGTCAAATCATTGTACTCCTACCAATAAGATTAAATGGTATCGTCCAGATGAATGCTCACCAAGTCTCTATAACAACAGAATTAGTCATTGAAAGATCAGCTACAGGATCACCATTCATTCGTGTTGCCTCATGTAACGTACAATTAGGATATGTTGATGCATACCTCGAGAATGCCGGTATCATCGGTGATATCGTTAATAGTCAATTTAGGCAAAGAATCTCATCACAAGTTAGACAAATGATTCCATCAAAATTATGTGGACAATTACCACAGATTGTTAATGAAAAGTTAAATGGAAAATTGACTGGATTACCACAATCTATATCTTTATTACAAATTAAGGATACTATTATAGGAATGATGTCAGCAACACCAGCACACTGTTCTGTACCAGTATGTCAAGGTCTCAAGAATGTAGCCTTGAATCAACAGATAGTTCCATTACCTGTTTCACAACCTGGTAATGCTATCCCACCTAAACAAGCTGCTTTATTACCATCAAGTGCTACAGTATCAATACCAAGACCACAATACCCACAAAAGACCGTTCACGCTGCAACTTCAAGAGTTATTAATAATGGTATACCACAAAGAATGATATCAAAAACCTCTTCTAAAGGTGTTGCTCATGGTGTCCAAACTATTCAAAGAGTATTCCCTGCCATTGAACATCAACATCACATTCCACAATCACTTGAATCAAGAATCAAGAGAGGTGTTAACTTTAACATTGACTCAGAATCCCTATATCAATTTGTTAAAAGATCAAAACTCTTCGGAGCTGTAACATCAATAACAGCAAACAACCCTTGTGCTGGATGTCCTGGAGTTGGTGAGGGTGAAGATCCATTGACGCAAGCAAGAAAATTAATAGATTACCTTGATTGGAACAAAGTTAGTAATATAGATTTAACTCTCCAACTTCTTAATACTTATGCTACGTCTAATGACTTTACAATTGATATTAATGGTGAATTTTCACCTGGTGGTCAGGGAAATACACCATTTGGACCATTTCCACTACAATTCCCATATCCAGTTAGTAATAGGATGGTTGATGGTATTATATCTGATTTTACACTTAACTCATTATTATACCATGCCCATAGGAGTGGATTCTTCTCCGTTAGAATAGGACCAGAAACTCCCAAGATCGGTAATTTATTGAAGACTACATGTAGTGATGATGAAGATGAATTGGAAGATCATGGTGTTGAGACGGATGAATCAAGTACCTTCAAAATGAGGGGTGTTCGTACCAAGATAGTAAATCGTATCTTTGCTACAAGATCAAAAAGAGCTGATGATGGTGGTTTGGAGGATCTTGGAATATGTTTCGGTGATATCCTCCCAGCAATTAGAGAGAAGTACCCAAATAAGTTGTTAGCTGTTAATATTCGTACAACTAAAGCTCCAGCAATTATATTGTCAGCAATGAATGGAGGTACTGTTCAGGGGTATTTAGATGCTGATGCCGATATCTTTATTGATGGTACAACACCACCACAGAGAGTTGGAACTATCTCTATATCAGCTGTTGTTGTAGCTACCTTGTCCTCATCTGGAGATAAAGTTTTCGGAACTTTGAAGATTAGTTCATTGTCATTGAAGGATAGAGAGGGATCACTTGGATTGCCACAAGATGCTTTGGATAATTTGGGTAATCTTGGAAAGGAATTACTCGAGAAGGTATGTTTTTTTATTATATTTTTGATGATAATCTTATCTTTTTAGGCTGGTAATGATATCCTTGCTAAGGGACTTAAAGTTTCAATACCATCAAATACAGGACTACCAATAGATATCTCATCACCACAAATTCAAATAGTTGAGCATGGTTTGTATTTGGCAGCAGATTTCACAATCAACCCAGTAACAATTCAATCACTCGCAGGTGTCGGTGGACATGCTGGTGGTTGCATGAGATATGCCTTCTAAACGATGAAACGTTACCTTCAAAACATCTAAAATATTATATATATAGAAAGAAAATCTTCCTAATTTAAATATATATATTCTCAAAAACACTAACTTTGTTTTTATCCATTCTCCTACTGATATTTTTTTAGACTGAAATATTAGGGGATTGGATTGAAGTGGAGGAAGTGATTCTGTTTAATGAATTATATAATTTTTTTACCACGTCTCGATGCCATGATTTTCATGTGTTATTTACATTTAGTTATATTATTTTTATGTATATAGAGAATATTAAAAACTAATGATTATTTTATTTCTTTTTTGATTAAATAAATAAATTTAAATTTTTTGAATGATAAGAGGTAATTAATGTGGGAATGTGGTTGTTTGAATGACTATTTTAATGATAAAAATTATTGGAATTGTTGTGATAATTTTGCAATTGTTATATAACCTTGAGGGTTGTACTTTTACTGATTATATTCATATCAAAAGGTTTCGGATAAGGGGTTCTGTGGTTTGTATGGAAGATGGGGGTGTTCCTAGTATTTATCGTGTCCAGTTACTTATTCAATTTTCAAGTGGTAAAATATTTCTACTAATTATATATGAATATTAATTTAATTTTTACAGAAAATGAATATCTACTAGATGAGGTGGATGTAAATCCTTCCGATGGAACATTTTCCTTATTTGGACTATGTATGATACCAGAAAAATTTGCAGAGGAAAAAATGAGACTTCTCCTGATAATTCTTGAAAAACCATACATACAAGATCGTCTTGATAGGTTAGAAGTCCTTAGTCATAAAGAAGAGTTCAATTATCTGATTGAATACTCAGATATATGTTACTTGAAAGGTGATAAGCAGCGCCTATTTTTTGCTGATGACATTGAACTTATCTCAAATAACGGTGTACTTCATATATTCAATCTTTATATCAGCAATAATGCCGTTTATGATGTTTTTGGGGAGGTTAGGGAACTTACTGGTTTGTTGATAGCTAATGATGGTGGGAAGAGTGCCAGTTTATTTCAGTTGAAGAGTTTTTTGGATCGGTATAAGATGATTACTGGTGAAAGTCAGTTAATTTTGGGTAATAAGAAGAATGGATTTGTGACTTATCAAGATTTTGTTTAATACTAATTAATATTTCATGTGATTACGTCTTTATTAGTGACAATAAAAAAATTTTTAATATTATTTTTTGATTATTTCTTGTTCAAGAATCTATTGAAAATACATTAATGTTCTATAATTTTTCTATTGTATTTAAGTGAAAATAATCAATTTGTCATCTATCTTCAGCCTAAAATATTAAGTAAAGAATGTTAATTAAAAGAACTTCTTCTATAATTGTTAAAAGATGGATTAAATTAACAAAAAAAGTACCGGACGTCGTGGTATAAATAACCGGAAGAGTAAATACACGTTTTCAAACGAATGTTATAAATTTTTTTGAAGTACTGCTAAATTTAATGTTCCGTAATCCATAAAAAATACTATCAATTAAACAGGATTAATGAGAAATTTAGAGCAAAATGTTAGAACAATCTAATCACCCGATAAATAACACGTTAAATTAAAATACCCAAATGAAATCAGTCATAAAATTGTGTAAGTATAAAAAAATAAAGTAAAAATGATAAGATTTTATTACTTATTATTATTACAACAACGAGAATTTGAGAAATGATTAAGATAACAATAATATTTAAAGCAATATCATATAATATATTTAACAATAAAAATTTTCTACCACATTCATCATTGAAGATCAGTGTCATTTATATGATCCATGGTATTTGTAACAGATTGATGTCTTAACGATAAACCAGTTCTTCCTAAACTACCAATGCTCGTGGCAAAAACATTATCAGAAGGAAGGTGAGTAGATACAGACATAGTTTCACTTCTTCTGCTGTCAGTTCTACTTCTCCCTTGTCTATCGACAAGTGGGGAGATTGTTGTAAAAGCACCAGAGGATTCATCAGCTAACTTGAGTTGTTTTTGGACGAGGTTATGGTAAAGACCATCAGTATCTTCCATAAGTTGTTGGTGATTTCCTTCCTGGATGATGACACCTTTTTGGACAACGAAAATTCTGTCAGCCTTCTCAATTGTACTAAGACGGTGAGCAATAACAATCTTAGAGACACTCTTATCTTGTGTGCAATTATTCAAAGCCTCCTGAATGATATGTTCACTTTCAGCATCCAAAGCAGAGGTTGCCTCATCAAGAATGAGGACAGATGGTTTTCTAACCATAGCTCTAGCAATAGCAATTCTTTGTTTCTGTCCACCAGACATCTTAGTACCCTTCTCACCACATGTTGTATTGTAACCATCCTCAAGATCCATAATAAAACCATGACAATTAGCTAATTTAGCAGCTTCATAAACTTGTTCATCAGTTATCCAACTACAACCATACTTAATATTATCCATAATAGTTCCAGAATACAAAATTGGTTCTTGAGCAACAAGAGCAACCTTCTGATGGTAGTATTCATGATTGTAACTATCTATTGGGACACCATCAACAGTAATACTACCAGCATTAGGGGTATAGAAACGTTGGATAAGAGCAATGACACTACTCTTACCGGCACCACTTGGACCAACAAATGCAACAGTCTCACCTGGCTTTACGGAGAATGACATATTGTTGAGAACTGGTTGATTTGGTCTTGTTGGGTAGTTGAATGAGACGTTGTTAAATGAAACTTTTCCTTGGACTGGACTCATTACTTTACCATCATACTTGATCTTTGGTTTTCTAAGGATGTACTCGAAGACCTTTCTACTTGAACCAACAGCTTGCATAAGACCTTGGAATACCCATGTGATTTGGAGCATATTTTCACCAATTTGAAGTTGGTAGAGTAAGAATTTCAACAATTGACTTGAGTTCATTCTGTTTGATAAGACTAAGTGACCACCATAGAAGAGAACAGATACGAGAACGGCATTGTCGCAAAATTCGTTCATCCATGTGTATCCCATGTAAGCTAATGATTCTTTCTTTCTAACATCAAGAGTTTTATAAAGGCATTTCTCGAATTCATTAGCTTCCTTGATTTCAGAGGCAAATGATCTAACAGTTCTCATAGTTGACAAAACTTCTTCAGCTTTCTTATTAGCATCAGCAATAGTCTCTTGAGTCTTCTCTCCAAGCATATCGAAATAACCACCATAAACTTTACTCAAGAATCCAAGAAGTGGTACAGCAATAATCGTAACCAAAGCCAACCTCCAGCACATACAGAACATGAAGACAAGAGCACCAACAAGCATGACAGTATTTCTTAAGAATACATTTAAGTTAGTTGAGATGAGTGAAGACATTCGTTCACAATCAGAGGTAAGGCGTGATGATATTGAACCAGTATCAGCTTCATCGAAGAATCCTATCTCTTGTTGTGTTAGACTCCTGAATAAGTCGTTTCTTATTCTTTTGTGAATCAATGAGGTGGCGTAGAGGAATGAACCACCACGGAGTCCGGAGAAGAGGGTTGCTGTTGTTGTGAGGAATGCCATTAAGAATACGGAATGGAATAGTGCTTCATAACCACCACCGGAGACGATGTTTGATAAGACAGTACCAGTCATGTATGGGATGAAGATACGGGCAGATGAGTAGATGGTGAGGAAGAAGAATCCAAAGAAGAACCATATCCAGTGGTATTTACAGTAAACGATAATTTTCCATATATGTGACATTGTTGTCAATTTTTCATACATCTCCTCCTCGTCTTCAATTTTTCTGCAAGTAATCACTTGATCGTCATCGAGAATGGTGCGTGTTGAGGCATGGCTTCTGCTGCTTTCACTTCTGTTATCATCATCATCATTGATTAATCTTCCTTCCTCTTGTTCTTCGATGAATTTGGTAATAAATGCTTGGTCTTTAGATTTTAAGGTCCTGCAGCATAAGAAGTTGTCAGCTAGGAAGTTGTGGAAGGTTCTTAACCATTCTGGAGTCTGTTCACAATCAAGATATAGGCACCATAGAATTGTGAGCATGATGAAGGAGATGAAATTCCATGCCAATGAAATGTAGATACCAGTGTAAGTGTGATATTGAGTAACTTCAGATAGGGCCAATAACTTGACGAGGGAGAGTGACCATGAAACAAAGTTGACAGAGACAAAAACAAAGTTGATTCCTGGATATTTATTCATCAAGAAACAGGTGACTCCTCCAAGGACAGCGAGTGCACGTAGGATAGCAACAGCGGTAAATTCAATAGGTGATGTCAGGAAACCATAACCATCTTGTAGTGTAATGAGTTTTGTCATTGTTTTTGAATCAAAATAGAAGCCTTCATGGTAGAATCCATAAGCTAAACTACTGATAGTTAAATCAAATGCAATATATAATATCGCTAGCACGGGAACAAATACACGGCTGGTTCCCATTATCGTTCTGTAAGAAAATCTATAAATATACAACGTTTTAAATATAATAAAATGGGCATAAAGATTCTGATGACAAGTAATAAAAATATAAAAGAAGTAAAAAATGTTAAATGATAAAAATAAGTTTAAAGTTAAAAACTTTTGTATAATCCTGAGACATTCCAAAAAGAATGGCTTATATATATTCAAAAAGTGATTACTTAATAAAATTCGATCATACATAGAAAAAGTAAGAGATCAATCAAACAAAATAAATAACAAAAGAAGAAGTTAACTTATTTTTTATCTCTTCTTCTATTGATAGAGAAGTATTTTTAGATGTTTTATAAGTTATCAGGTGATGTAAAAATTTTTTCAATTGCCTTTCTGTTTATGGGTTTTTTATTTGATCTTTTTTGGTTAGCTGTTATATATAGGTATTGGTAGATTTGAAAATGACTTTTTGCTTAGTGTCGTCTTTGATATGATAATGAAATCAATGATGTGGAAGGGTTTATTGATTTAAAAATGTAGAGACACTTTTGGTTATTTTTAATTTTAAATTCAAGTGCATCAAAGATTATTTCTTTTTTATATAAAGTTATTAATTAGTGATTGAAATTAATTAATAAGGAATATGAAGAAAAGAATAAACTTCTATGATGGGAATTGATAAAATATAATTTCTGAATAAGTTATGAATTATTACAAAAGTTTATTTTATATTAAAATTTCTACATTATTCTTAAGAACCTGCGACCTTTTAAATTCTACAAAATTTGCATTTTTTAAGAACGGAATGACTCCAGATGGATCGATATATTCTAAGTATATCAAGAACATACTTTATTGGACAACTCTACTTCTAATAATCACTTTACATATCACTATAAAGGTAATGACAAAAAACTTAACAATTTAACAGCGAAATAATATATACAATTAACGTAAATGGCTATGAAAAAAGACCTTTTTGACTATTAATTTTTTTGTTAAAGAGGTGCTGTATGTCGATAGATTATCATTGTTATATTGTATTGCAAAATAGTTAATTAGCTCTATAAACGTTACATTTTGATTACCTAGTCATATAAATGCTATTCTCGATAGATGTTTGTCATAATGTACATCATTTTTAGTGAATTTCATTCTAAAATTTTTTCATAATATTTGTATTGTAATTAATTTATTTTTAGGGATATAAATTATGAACTCAAACTATTTTTACCAAAGGTTCTATAGAATTATTAATAATCATAGGCAATCATACTCATCAAAAGATTTATCCTCAACATTAGGAACTCCAAAATTTTATGAATCTCATTGTAATTACATAATATATGAGATAAATAATTTTGTTTTAAGAAAAATGGTGTGCGAGAGAAATCCAAATCCCGTTGATGAGATCAATCAATATCTTGGTGATCTCTACGCTTTAACTCCACGATGTGATGGTATAACTATTGACAAGCCATTTCCCGTACAAGAAACACGTGTAGAGTTATCAGCAAAGGAACTTCTTCAAAGACGTGGAGGACCTATGTATTATACAATCAATGAGGAGATCAAAATACTCGAATTTGGTGTCGAAGACTTCAAGATATGGTTTAAGAATGAGATTATTGTACTATTAGACTTAATTGAACTTTACAAAAAAAGTATGTTACACTTTCCTTCATTCTAATCTTGTTCTTTTTATAGATAATATTGTATATTCTGTACCTAAAAGTATTTATAGTATCCATAGATGTCCGGTAATCGCTACCAATCAAAGTAAAACAGACCTTGATAACGAATTGTACTCATGCTACAAACGTATTGTGTGTCTGTATTCTGTTATCACGACGGATGTTGTACAGAATAAAAATAAAAAGAAAGGATTATTTAAAGAGCTGAATTTTATTAAAATATTTATAGAAGTTCTTACCTATCAGATGGATGCCGAAAATGTTAGGATTGATAATTTTATTAGTGATTTAATAAAACATTACCCTAGGACATCGTTTGGGTCTGAGTCAAGTAAGCGGTTACGTGATGTTGTAATGATGCCAGAGGAGTATTTTGCTGGTTTGGGTGATAATGTTGCTAATTGTTTAATTAATTTACTGTAATTAAGTTTAAGTTTTTGTTTTTTTATTATTGTATGGAGTGTAAAGATTTATCACTTGAGTATTTATTAATTATATTGGGGAAATTTCATTTATGTTATTAATAAAATAAATTTGTATTGTCCAAGATTGTATACTTTGATACATTAACTTTTTATTATCGATTCCTTCTTAAGATATTAAATGGAATACCTCTACATATACTTGGTTATAGTTAAATCAATATCTTTGAAGGAATAAATAATATTTCAGGTCATAGGTGTTTTTCAATAATGCCTTATTAAGGATTCAAAGTACAATTGACTGATAAATTAAAACCATACTAATAAATGAAATATAACCACATATCATATTACCTTATGCAACATCTAATAGCATTCTTCAGCAAAAGTTTAAAGTACAAGCATTAAATGATTGCTTTTAAAATTTTTCACTTTATCATTTTATACTTCAATAAATTTTCATGTATGTTTAATTTTCTTAAATTAATTACATTTTATTGTAGATTTCTGATTGCTACACTTGTCGATATGTCGAACAGTGAAGGAGATTTCAACGATGAAGACTATTTAAATGGAATTATGGAAGTTGATCCCACTGCTGTTGAGTATAATGTAGAGTTAACTGAGGAATTGGATGAAGAAGATCAACCTGCTGAGCCAACTGTTGAAATTTCTAACAACATACCACCTCCTTCAACATCAACAAAAAAACATTTTGACATAATAAGAAGAACAACTTTCAGAGAAGGACCTCCAGATAGACATATATTTCAAAGAAGAACAGTTCCATACGCCAATCGTTGGTATGTGGGAAATAATATGACTTTAAACTCATTCTCACCTACAACAGAAGGTACTGGAACTCTTAAATTCAAACTTGAACCTGATAATGTCGTTTGCATTTATAATGCTAGATCTATCTATTCACCTGTCCATCCTGTTAAAAAATTAGTATTCAACGGCATATCC
Organism: Strongyloides papillosus; assembly: GCA_005656395.1. Taxonomy (NCBI): domain Eukaryota; kingdom Metazoa; phylum Nematoda; class Chromadorea; order Rhabditida; family Strongyloididae; genus Strongyloides; species Strongyloides papillosus. The sequence goes on along the minus strand of SRSI01000050.1, from coordinate 4,869,798 downwards.
TTCCGTTCCGTTGATGAAGGGTATCAGTATTACAAATTACTTCATCTCTGTAATAAAACTTACCAATTCAGATACAGAGGAACCTCGAGAACTTTTATTCAACGCAATTACGTCAGAAGGTGCCTTGCTCAACATAAAAAAACAAGAGATGATGTTATAAGATGGAGACAAGAAAGAGGATTAAAGATTTTATATGATCTTACTCTCCAAAAATTCATTCAAAACCTCGAACTTTTTAAGGTTATGAAAAGAGATAAGGATAAATTAATTTTGAATATTCATGGAGAGGATAATTATGATGCCTGCGGAAGAGTTCAGGATCTTCAGGATTGGCTTCAAGATAATATTGATAAGGTTGTAAGAATCCCGATTATCAATGACTTTGGAAATCTTCAACGTTTACCAAAAATTTCTACTGGAAGAAATATACAAGGGGTTATTGTAATGTTAGTTAGACAATATCTTATAGAGAATGGATGGTATTGATTTAATTTGGATGAATTTGTTTTTCTTCTTGTAACGATTATGTTTTGATGACTTTTTAAAATTATACTGTTTCTTTTATTGTAATCTTTTTTTTGTTTTAATAAAGATAAATTTAAAATAGCATGTTAATATTTGTTTGTGTCATTTCAGAAACTAGCTATGGATTTCCTCAGTTTGCCGGATCAATTTAAACTTCCAATTTTAAAAAAGTTACATTGGAAAGATTTAAATAATTTAAAACTTGTCTGTAGAGATCTCTGTCTCACAGTTTTAAGAAATACAGAGGAATTGCATAGGTCAAAAGTAGAGTATCTAAAAATTTACTATGGTGAAAATAAAATATTTGGAGTAGACTATTGCTCAAAGTGCCCAACAAATATAGGGGATAATGTGGTTCCACATCGCGTAAGTTTATTTATAATTTTAAGAAGTATGTGAATAAAAATTTTCATTTAAGATTGATTTTAATGATGACCGTGAGTATGAAATCTTTTTAAAGGACAAAGATTTCACGGACATCAAAAAGCTCGTTTTTTTAGACGCCAGGAATGATGAGTTAATAATTATAGAGAATACTACAGACAATAGGCGCCGCTTTTCTGATTATAATCATTTCGATATTATTTTGTCAGATGGAGTATTTGAATATTTTATAATAAAACTTTGTAAAAGCAAAAAATTTTGGCGGAATACCATTTAATGGTACTCTTCTCAAGAAGGAGTCGCTTGCAAAAATGGGTCTTTTTGAAGGATGTGGACTTTGTTTAATTCTGAAGCAGATCACAGAGAGTATCATTTGTGGTAATCCCATGGGGAAATATGAAAATGTTTTAATTGACGCTGTTAGGCTTGGTTTTGTTAAAATTTTAAATCATATCTCTGATTACAGATGTGACATTGAAGAATTTGAATGCAGCATTTGTCAGAGTGGTGAAATAATTAATGTAAAAGATGAAGTGTATTATATGGACTACACTAAACTATGAAAAAAATTGCTATGGATATTCTTACTTGTGATCCATTGAAGAAATTTTAATATACTTCAATTTATACTACTGAATCCACTCCTTCTGACACAACAACTTAATTTGAAATATTTTTTATCTTTTTTAAATGTATTTAATTGTGTATAATATATGTATGTATTGTATTTATCGCATATATGGGTTTACCATATTTTTTGTATATATGTATTTATTGTATTTAATAAAATTTCCGAAGAATTTAGTAAATTTTAAAAATTACTTTAAGTTAAAAAATAAGCTTATCTTTTAAATGAGATAAACTATACTGGCCTTATTGGGCTACTGTGTATTTACCTAGATTTTGAACGGGGTAAATACATAATAACCCAATAGAGCTAGTGTAGTACTACGCTTAATATAACCAAAAGTTATTAATTATGTTACTTTAAGTGATGTAAAGGGGATTGCTCTTTTTATGTCGATATGTAGTTACAACTATTTCAATTGATTATAACATATCAATTGTTTTATCAATTAGTTACTTATTCTATCACTACAGCTTAATAAATAAATAAAAAATCTGTCTAAAAATAAAAAAAGACTGTCGCAAAGAAAACCTTCAAGTGCCACAAACTCTTTTGAATATGATTATTTAACGTTATACATTACAAAGATACCCATATTTAGTAAACTAAATGGTTCATTTAACTATTTAAAGCTGAAGGTTCAAACTAAAATTTACCCGTTATTACTGTACCACCATCTTCAACCACAACAATCAAAACAAGATTCGATTCTATAAAAAAATGATTTCTAAAGAAATGTGCTCACCACTGAAGTCATTTAACTAAAGAAAAGTCACATACAACAACCGTTAGGACAAAGGAGACAGTACAAACTTAAATGAATTATCTATCCCAAGATGTAACAAAACTATAAACATTAAAATTGAATCTTCAACTGACATTTGTATTGAGGAAGCTTCAAATATCTATTCATCTTTCTTTAATGTAAGAAAACTAAAATACCATGATATATACTTTTGTTTCATTAATGGAGGATACCAATGTCATAAATTACAACATCTACATAAACAAATGTTTTTCAATTTCTTTTTAAAAAGGCCAAGAGCATCCATTAAATGTAATCATGTCAAAATATGCTTTGTTAAGCATAACAAGACAAAGGCTGATGTTATAAAATGGAGGCGAGAAAAATTATTGAGATTTTATTTTAACCTACTCCCCGAAAATTTATCAAAATCTTGGTCTTTATAAATTAATGAAGGATGACGAAGATAAATCAATCTTACATGTTCATGATGAGGATAATTACAACGCCTGTAGAAGTATTAAAGATCCCCATAAATTGCTTCAACGTAAATTAACATGGTAATTCAAAATTCCAATCACCAATGATTTTGGCAACTTTCAACTTTATCCGTTAATTCCACTCAGAAAAATAACAAATATCTCACTGATCTTTTTCTTAGTTGACATCTCGAAGAGAATTAATTGTGTTAAATAGCAATGTGAAATATTATAATTTGTATTTACAACGATATTATGTTGAAATATCTTTCTTTAATTCCAATTATTTTTTTATTGTAATCTTTTTGTATCCTAATAAAATAAATTTAAAGTAGCGTATTTATATTTGTTTATATTATTTCAGAAATTTAAGATGGATTTAATTAGTTTGCCAAAGGAGTTAAAGCTTCAAATTCTCAAAAAATTATACTGGAAGGACTTAAAAAATCTAAAACTTGTATGCAAAGATCTATATTTCACAGTTGTAGATAATATAGAAAAGTTGGAAAGACCAAATAGACCAGATGTAGGATATCTAAAAATCTACCATTCTGAAAATAAGATACTTGGAGTCGACTATAAATCAAGGCACTCCAGAATTAATTTGAGAGATAGAGTTGTACTTCATGTAAGTTTATTTTTAATTTTAAGAAATATGTGGATAAAAAAATTTTTTAAGACTGAATTTAGTGATGAGTATGAGTGTGAAATCTTTCTAAAACATAAAGATTTCACGAAGATAGAAAAACTTATTTTTGAAGACGTCACAAATAGTGCGGTCATAACTGTAGAGGATACCTACACTACTAATGGTTATCGTATTGATGTCTCTCTATCGGATAGAACGTCGGAGCCTCTCAAAATTACAGTTTCGAGCTGTAATAAACTTAGAATACCTTATAATGGTAATATTTTTAGAAAAGAATCTCTTAGAAAAATGGGTCTTTTTGAAAGAGATGGTCCTCGCTTAGTTATAAAAAAAATTATAATGGATATTATCACTGGTAGTCCCATGTTGGAGTATGGAAATACTTCAACTGACACTAATAGACCTATTTCCATTCAAATTACATATCAACTCTGTGAGCTTGGGCTTTTTAATCTTGAGAATAGATGCAAAAATAAGATGCTTAGTTTCTGCATCTATTGGAGTGGTGAATCTGAAATACTTGAGGAAGAGTTTTACAGAGAATTGTATGATAAAATAAAATTTAACGATAGTTCAGTAAAAGATATTGATTTCCAAAGTTATCCCTCATTCATTTCTACGAAGTGTTCAAAATGTGGTAATTCACATGGTAATTTTATATTCTTTAACGAATCTCGAAAATGTCTCAATATTGATTTATATTAGCAAATTAAATTTTGTCTGTATATAAGCAATATATTTTATAAGTTTAGTAAAAATTATATATCAATTGTATTTTTCCTCTTTTTTACTAATTTCTAGATTAGAATAATACTTTTTTTTATTGTTATAATTAAAGCTAAAAACTTTGACCAACAGACGGAAAGATAGTTTGTTGTAATAATATCAATTAATTTATAATATCTTTATAGTTTAACTAATTTTTTTATGAAGCATTGGATATTTTCAGAGGTGTCCTTAAGAAAACATTAATAGAGTACTCAAGAGTCTTATTACTAATGATTTTGATAACCTTCAACGTTTACAAAGAATATCTACTTGAAGAAATATCTAGGGTTTTATTGTAATGTTAGACAATATCTGAGAGAGAATGAATGGTATCAAAGTGATTTTGATGATTTTGTATTCTTTCTTGTAACGATTATGTTTTGATGTCTTTTTAAAGTTATAATATTTTTTTTGTTGTAATCCTTTTTTTTATTTTAATAAAGATAAATTTAAAATACTGTATTGATATTTGTTTATGTTATTTCAGAAAAGCCCTATGGATTTAATTAGTTTACCAGATGAATTAAAGGTCCAAATTTTAAAGGAATTACAATGGAGTAATTTAAATAATTTAAAACTTGTCTGTAGGGATCTCTATCTAACAGTTGTAAGAAATATAGAGAAATTGGATAGACCAAAAATAGGGTATCTAAAAATTTATTATGCTGAAAATGAGATACTTCGTGTTGAATATAAATCAAAGCACTCCGAAATTAATTTGAGAGATAGAGTTCTACATCATGTAAGCTTATTTTAAGAAATATGTGAATAAAAATTTTCATTTAAGATTGATTTTAATGATGACCGTGAGTATGATATCTTTTTAAAAGACAAAGATTTCACGAAACTCAAAAGACTTATTTTTGAAAATGTCACGAGTGGTGAAATAATCAATGTAAAGGGAGCTTGTCTCATTGATGGGAACAATGATCGTTATCCTTTTTATTCCATCTCTTTGTCAAATAGAACGTCAAAAATTCTTAGAGTTACAATTTTAAGCTCTTGTAAACTTAGAATACCTTATAATGGTAGTCTTCTTGGAAAAAAATCTCTTAGAAAATTTGGTCTTTTTGAAAAAGATGGACCACGTTTGTTTATGAAGAAAGTTACAATGGATATCTTTACTCGTAATCCAATGTTGAAGTACGAAAAAATATCAGTTGATACAGATAGACTTATTTTGTCTCAAATTATGAAACATCTCTGTGATCTTGGGTTTTTTAGTCTTGAGAATATATGCAAGTGTGGGGAGTCTCTATTTGTCTTCGATGAGACAGGTGACTTTACTCGTTCGGAGCAAGAGTTTTATAGAGACTTTTCTGAGAAAATAAAGTTTGGTAATAATTTAAGGACTAGAGACAGTGATGAAAGTTATTCAATTAAAAGCTCAATGAATTGTTCAAAATGTAATGGCAAGCATAGGCATATCATACATCATGAAAAATCAACAAAAGTTACCTGTATTGGATTAATTTATTAAATTTAATTTTATTTATAGTTGTGTAATATATTTCATAAGTCTAATAATTAATAGATCAAATTTATTTCTCCTCTTTTTTAATAGTTTCTTGATTCAAATAAAATCTAATATTTGTATTTTTATTGCAATATTTTAGGATATAAAACATTGTACAAAAAAATTGAAAGATAACATGTTGGAAAATGGAATTTAACAGTCAACTACATTAAATATGCTACATCTTTGTAAAATTTGCGCTATCTTTGTCACTTTTGCTACATCTTTTTGACCAATTTGCGCCATCTTTTTCACTTTTGCTACATCTTTCTGACTAATTTGCGCCATCTTTGTACATTTTGCGCCATCTTAGTACATTTTTGCGACATGTATTTTTCATACCAAATAAATTATTCTTCAACATAATTTAGGTATGTTAAACAGTAAAATAATATTATTAAAATAAAGTGGAATTGAATTGGAAAAAGTGACTTTCGCTTGTCCATTGGGTAACAAAAATGGTTTTTTTAAGAAACATACATAATATGGTCAAACGAAAAAGCATTCTTTTTTATTTTTTATTAACTTATTTTTTGATTATTCCATTGTATTCAGTTCACACATGGCAACGCACTTTACAGTAACCCCTACCCTAATTAAATTAAAGAAGAGACAATGGAAATCAGCTTGCCCATGGTCATCTATGATCAAGCGAAATGGTATTAAAAAAAGGAAAAAAATATGAGTAACCATGGACAAGCGAATGTCTACCGTCTGAAAAAAGATGTCGCAAAAATGTACTAAGATGGCGCAAAATATACAAAGATGGCGAAAATTGGTAAAAAACATGGCGCAAATGTATAAAGATGGCGCAAATTGGTCAAAAAGATGTAGCAAAAATGTATAAAGATGGCGCAAATTGGTCAAAAAGATGTAGCAAAAATGACAAAGATGGCGCAAATTGGTCAAAAAGATGTAGCAAAAGTGACAAAGATGGCGCAAATTGGTCAAAAAGATGTAGCAAAAGTGACAAAGATAGCGCAAATTGGTCAAAAAGATGTAGCAAAAGTGACAAAGATAGCGCAAATTGGTCAAAAAGATGTAGCAAAAGTGACAAAGATAGCGCAAATTGGTCAAAAAGATGTAGCAAAAGTGACAAAGATAGCGCAAATTGGTCAAAAAGATGTAGCAAAAGTGACAAAGATAGCGCAAATTGGTCAAAAAGATGTAGCAAAAGTGACAAAGATAGCGCAAATTGGTTAAAAAGATGGCGCAAAATGTCATAAGATGTAGCAAATTTTACAAAGATGTAGCAAATTTGATGTAGATAACTCTTAAATTCTGGGGTTCTAACATGTTATAGAATAACAATTAATTTATTGATAATATTTTTATAATTCAACTACTTTTATTTATGAAGCATTGAAAGTCTCCAGACGTGGCTTTATGAAGACATTAATAGAGTAGTACAAATTCCAAATATCAATGATTTTGATAACCTTCAACATTTACAAAGAATGTGTACTTGAAAAAATGTCCAAGGTTTTATTGTGATGTTATACAATATCTGGGAGAGAATGAATGGTATTAAAGTTATTTTGATGAATTTGTATTTTTTCTTGTAACAACTATATTTTTACGTTGTTTTAAAGTCATTTTATTTCTCTTATTGTAATCTTTTTTTGATCCTAATAAATTGTAATAACCGTACTAATATTTTGTTGCTACTTCAAAAACCTATTATGGAGTTCTTTAGTCTGCCAGATGTACTCCAGCTCCGAATTCTTAAAGAATTACATTGGGAGGATGTAAACAATCTTAAGCTCGTATGTAGAGACTTCTACTTGACGATTGTAAAAAATATAGAGAAACTGGACAAACCGAAAGTAGAATATCTAAAAATTGTTTTTGATGAATGGGAAATATATAGAGTAGAATATAGTTCAAAGTGCTTTGAAGTTCTTATAGAAGATATGCCTCCACATCATGTAAGTTTATTTTTAAATTTAAGAAGTAAATGAATAAAAATTTTTTTAAGGCTGATTTTAGTAATAATCATGAGTATGAAGATTTTCTAAAGGATAAAGATTTCACTGGGATCAAAAGTCTCGTTTTTGAAAACATCGATGGTGGTAAGGTAATGATTGTAGTAAATACTAACGACTATATGGATGAAGCTCCTGATTCTGATAATTATTTTTCTGAAATGTCTTTAAGAGATACAACGTCGGAATCTCTTCAAATTACTGTTTCGAGGGCCAAAGAATTTAGAATACCATATAATGGTATTCTTCTTAAGAAGGAATCTCTTGCAAAAATGGGTCTTTTTGAAGAAGATGGACTTTATTTGATAATGAAACAAATTACAATGGACGTCATTGCTGATAGTCCCATGGCGAAGTATGGAAATACTTCAACTGTTGTTACCAAACCTGTTTACGCTCAAATTATGGATCATGTCTGTGATTATAGATGTGTTATTGAGGAATTTGAGTTTAGCATCCGTCGGCGTGGTGGACTTGTTGTAACGCAAGAAAGGTTTTATAAAAAATTGTTTGAAACAAGATTTGGCAATGATTCAATAGAAAATTTTGTTTCTGGGGAATATGAAAAAGAGGTTTTTATGGAATGTTCAAAATGTGGAGGAAGCCACATAAATTATATAGTCTATGATGAATTTCAAAAAGATATCGATATTTGGTTGCATCAATAATTTTGATTCTATCTATACTTGCGAATACATTTCATAAGTTTAGTAATTAATATATCAATTTTTTTTCTCCTTTTTTCTACTAGTTTCTAGGTTAAGATGAAATTTAGAATCCGCATTTTTGCTGCCATAATTAAATATAAAAAACATTGTACAGTAAATAGGAGGATAATATGTTGTAATAATACCTATTTATTGATAATATCTTATAAGTCGATTACTTTTATTTATGAAACACTGAAGTCTCCAGATGTGACCTCAAGAAAACAGTAATAGAGTAGTCAAGATTCCAATTATTAATGACTTTGGTAACCTTCAACTTTCTTTTTCCAATAATCTCTATTGGAAAAACATTCAAGGCGTCGTTGTTATGTTGGTTAAAAAACGTCTTCAAAAGAATGAATAGTATTAAATTAATTGATTTCAATGAAATTTTTTTTTCTTGTAGCGATTATATTCTGATGTCTTTTTAAAGTTATCCCATTTCTTTAATTGTAGTCTTTTTTTATTCTAATAAATGTTAAATTTAAAAACTGTATTAATATTTTTTATGTTATTTCAGAAGCACACTATGGATTTCGTTAGTTTGCCGGATCAATTTAAGCTTCCAATTTTAAAAAAATTAAATTGGAGGGATTTAAATAATTTTAAGCTTGTCTGCAGAAAGTTCTACTTAACGGTTGTAAAAAATATAGAAAAATTGGACAGACCAAGAGTAGAATATTTAAAAATTTTTTATGATGAAAATAAAATATTTGGAGCTGACTATAGTCCAATGTACTTTGAAATTATCGAGGGACATATGGTTCCACATCATGTAAGTTTATTTTTAACTTTAAGAAAGAAATGAATAAAAAATTTAATTTAAGATTGATTTTAATGATGACCTTGAGTATGAAATCTTTTTAAAAGACAAAGATTTCACGGGACTCAAAAGACTTGTTTTGGAAAATTTCACGAGTGGTGAAATAATAGATGTAAAGGATATTAGGTTCATTAATGGGAACATTCGTCTTTTTCCTCATTATTACATCTCTTTGTCAAACAGAACGTCAAAAATTCTTCAAATTATGATTTCCAGGTTTTATAACCTTAGAATACCTTATAATGGTAATCTTCTTAGAAAGGAGTCTCTTAGAAAATTTGGTCTTTTTGCAAAAGATGGATCACATTCAATTATAAAGAAAATTACAATGGACATCATTACTGGTGATCCCATGTTGGAGTATGGAAACATTTTAACTGCTTCTAGTAGACATATTTCCATTCAAATTGCGGATCAACTCTGTGAACTTGGCTTTCTTGATTTTAAGAATAGATGCGGTACTGAGGGATTTATACTCGGAATCGATTGGGAAGGTGAATCTGGTGTATTGGAGGAAAATTTTTATAGAGAATTGTATGATAAAATAAAATTGAGCATTAATTCAGTGAAAGATTTAGATATTACAGACTATCCCCGCCTGGTTTCTTTGAACTGTTCAAAGTGTAGTAGAAAACACACGAATTTTATAGACTATCAAAAAAATATATTTATTGGCATAAGTTAACAAATTTAATTTTGTCTGTGATGTGTAATTTATTTTACAAGTTTAATAATTAATATATCAATTTTATTTCTCCTCTTTTTTGCTAGTTTCTAGATTCAAATAAAATCTAATATTTGTATTTTTATTGTATAACTTAAGATAAAAAACATTGTACAAAAAATTGAAAGATAATGTGTTATAATAATATCAATTTATTTGTAGATCATATATTTATAATTCAATTACTTTTAATTATAAAGCTTTGGAAATTTTCAGACGTGTCCTTAAGAAAACACTGGTATAAGAGTATTCAAGATTCCAATTCTAGTGACTTTGGTAACCTCCAATTTTCTAAGGAATTTTTTCTAGAAAAAATATTCAAGTAGTTATTGTAATGTCAGTCAGAGTGTATCTTGATGAGAATGAATGGTGTTAAGACAATGTTTAAAATATTGTAATTTGTATTACAACGATTTTATGTTGAAATCTTTTCATCTTTATTCCAATTCTCCTTTTATTATAGTCTTTTTTTGATTGTAGCAAAGATAAATTTAAAAAAGTGTGCTAATCTTTGTTTATGTCATTTCAGAATCCAACTATGGATTTCATTAGCTTACCAGAAGATTTCAAGCTCCAAATTTTTAAAAAATTACATTGGAAGGATTCTAACAACCTTAAGCTTGTTTGTAAAAACTTCTACCTCACAGTTGTTAGTAATATAGAAAAGTTAGATAGACCAAAAATTGATTGTCTAAAAGTATGTTATGGTGATAACAAAATATTGGGTGTTGACTATGATTTTAAGCGTACTGAAAATTTATTGACGCATGGAGCTCTAAAACATGTGAGTTTATTTTTAATATTATGAAATAATGAGTAAAAAATTTATTTTTAGGTTGAATTCAGCAATGATTCCGAGTATGAAAACTTTTTAAAGGATAGAGACTTGACTAAAATCAAGGAGCTTATTCTCCTTGATATCGAGAATGGTGGAATCATAATGGTATATGATAGTAGTTTCATTATTGGAAACATTTCTAGATATGATTTTACTATTTCACTGTCAAATGGAACACTTTTCTCTACACGTCTGAATGTTTCAATATCGAGCACCAAAAACCTTGGAATACCTTATAGTGGTAAAGTTCTTAGAAAGGAGTCCCTTAGAAAAATGGGTCTTTTTAAAAAAGGTGGCTCACATTTAGTTATAAAGAAAGTTATAATGGATATTATCACTGGTGATCCAATGTTAGAGTATCAAAATGCTTCAAGTGATACTACTGAGCCCATTTTCATTCATATTACGAACCATCTTTGCGAGCTTGGATTTCTAAATATTGAAAATAGATGCGATGGTAAGCAGTTTAAATTATGTTTCTTTGGATCTGATAAATTTGACGGTTTGGAGAAGGAATTTTATAGAAAACTGTTTGATAAAATAAAATTTGGAAACGATTTAATCGTAGAAGACAATCTTGAAAGATATTATATTCTCAATTCTATCAATTGCTCAAGATGCCGTACACAACATAAAAATTTTATTCTCTATGAAAAATCTTTTAGAGCATTCCATATTCATATACTTTAACAAGCTCGATTTTATTTCTAAATATTCAAATATCTTTATATTTCTAATAATTAATTTTTCAATTTAATATTTCCTTTTTTTTGTCACTATTAAAATTAATAAAATAAAATTGAATACCTATATTTTTATTGCTATAATTAAAGATAAAAAACATTGTACAATAAATGGAAAGATAATAGGTTATATTTAATATCAATTTATTTATTGATAATATTTTTATAATTTAACTACTTTCAGATATGAAGCATTACCAAAGATTGCATCAATTATTTTTATCTTTATTTTTTATTATTTGGTGAGGTACCACTTAATGATCCATCAAATGATTGGAATGTTCTTACGGGTTGACGAGCATTTGGATCTGCTCCAGATTTTGATCCAGATTTTGACCCTGATCTTGATTCTGTCATTGATCCCGTCTTCGATCCTGTTTTTGATCCCGTTTTTGATCCTTTTTTTTGCTTGGATTTTGATGTATAAGAGGATGATCCTGCGGTACTTGAGGAGGAATATTGACTAGATGATCCTGACTGTGCTGCAGACAATGCACTTTCTTCGAGCTGACGTCTTCTTCTTCTTCTTCTCTTTACTCTTACTATAACTGCAATCACAATAGCTGTTATGACAAGTGCAATGACAATAACTACGAAAGCTATTATAATTGGTATTGGTGATGTTTTCTCAACTTTAGTAAAAGTTTGTTTAGACGTTTTGTTAATAATTTCTTTACCAGAAGTAACATTTGATTTCTTGTATGTGAATATTTGGTTGGTCTCAAATTTATCATCGACTATATTGAAGTCTTTTAATTTATAAGTACATGTTACTGTTATATCAGCTGAATAGTTATAATTTTTAAAATAGACAGTTTCTTGGTTAACGATATCAAAATTTTGATTTGATATAGTTAGTATTGTCAAAGAATGCTTGTTCGACTTGTTACTATATTCTTCAATTCCATTGACATTAACAGATACTTTTACTAGTTGTGCAAAGTAGTAATTCATTTTACAATTAGGTTTGTTCTCTAAAGTAACATTTACTTTATTAAAGTTTATTTTGTATGAAGACACAGGCAAATAGTATATTTCATTAGTTCCTATTCCACTAGAATGCACACATCTATACATCCCGAAACCATATAAACTATCACTTGAAAATCTAGCATTAAGCACGTTGACTATTTCTTGAGATGGCTTTGTGTACTTTACCACGAATTCTGAAGGAGGTAATATTGTTTGCAAATTGCGACCTGGTTCAGGTAGACATTTAAAACCAAATTCTGTATTACTTTCGTCATTTTTAATTAATTGATAGTAGGACAATTTATCAGGAATTTTTTTTATTGATTGTAAAGATCCAATTAATGGTAAATAATCTCCCGAGATACTCCCTAATAAAGTTAATATTTGGAAGACAATTGAAAATTTGAGTGTATGAAAAAGTCTCATTTGTGAAAAGGTGAAGAAACATTGCTTTTTTTGGTGATTAAATGTTGTTAAATTTATTCAAAATCTGAATAAAGAGCGATAATATTCATTTTTGCATAGAAAATAATCATTCTTTTTAAATTTTTATTCATTTCTAACAATATCAAAATAAGTTGGTAAAAAAATATATCAAAAAAAGATAAAACAATTATACTTTGATAAGAAAATAAGACTAATTATTTTTGTTAAAAATTAATCAAAAAAAGAATCAAAATAAAACTTAACAGCATGATAACTCCCACACCAATGGCATTCTTTATGACCAGTAAATTCATGTTCTGTACTTGAGAAAAAAGTATGATTAAAAATAAAATAATACCTTTCAAATAGACTTCTAAAAAACCGTACATCACCAAAAGACAAAGGTTTCGTTACATAAAATATCACACGTGGAGTTGATGATTCACCTATACATTTATAGTCCATTGATGTAGATACTTTGCGAATGAAATACCCTGCAACATCTGAGTAAATACCTTCATCTTGGAATGAGATAGCAAGAGCAAAATTATCACCACTATTATTGATTATACCCCTCATTATTTCTTTAGTCATGAATTTTGTCCCATTTTTTTCTTCAATATACAACCGATTGAGAGAGTTCATTACGGGAAACACAAAGTTTTTTGGCATTTCTTGATTAGGAAAATTTAGTACCAAGCTCATGTATTCGGTATTTCTTGTCTTATGTATGAACTCCAATACATCATTAGCATCTCTTCTTTCTTCACCACCATAATCGTAGAAATTTACATCTTTGAGGTGTTCTCCTCCATTAAAGTAGTTGTTAAACAATCTAACGACTTCTGTATTCTTATCAATGTCAAAGCAAAGTTGATTCAATCTCGAAAAATCATTTTTCCTGAGAAAATCTTCGTAACTATTCAAGTTTGAGAAAAAAATCTAAAAATTAATATAGTTTTAAATGATTAAAAAGAAACTAACCTTTTTTGTCTCTCTCCTGAAATTGTAATTCGTACCATTTTCTTGTTCATCCCTGCAGATTGCATATGATACGATGATTTCACTTGAACTATTAATCTGTCTTCCATAATCAATATCCATAAAGTATATTTTTGGTCTCTGTAGACGCTGAATATTTTGTTCAATCAAAATATTTAGTTCCTTACAAACTGACTTCACATTTATGATGCTTTTCCAGTCAACATTGCTAAAGATATCAAGCTGAAGATGCTTAGGTAGCGATAAAAGCTCCATAACCTCATAAAATTAGTTATATAAAAACTTATAAAATAATTAAATGAAATAAATTATACACTAGGGTTAATGATAATCTGTTAACCTTATGGTTTAAATCGTACAGTTAATACCAATTAAAAAAATTATATTGAAAAAGATCTAAAAACGCTATTGCTTCCATCGTATAAATGTATAGTACATTGATAAAGACACTAGAAAAAAGGTAATTCTCTCATGAGCAATAGTGACCTTTACATCATATATTATATTGATTCACCAATTCAATATTACATCACTTCGATAAAAAAGAGAACACTCGATATAATACAAAGGATAAGGGAAATTAAATTAAATTTTATTGAGTATACTATAATTATATCAAAACAAATAAATTTATTAACAACAGACAATTAAAGACTAGAATTTAGATATTTTATTAATTTCTGAGAAATAGAATTTCATTCCAACAGTCATATAAGTAGGTGAAAGTTGAACGAATGTTGTAACTTTGATAATAATCCATATGGCATCTGTAACACTCTTTGGAACCAACAAAATTGTACTGTGAAAATTGCTCATCTGCATAGTAGAGATGGAAATAATTGTTTCTAACGAAATGATTGTCGTAAAATCTTCTATCAGCATCTGTGAATGGAGATCTTCTATAAAATCTGAGAGTGTAAGATCTGCATCTACAACCGTTTGCATAACGTGATGGACATCTTCTAAAGAGAGATTCAGCAATATCTTCATAAAGATTTTCATTATTTAAGTTTAAATTGAAAACACATCCATCTTTGCTGTTGTGGATGAGATGGGTAGTCATTTCAGGAGTAACAAAGTTGGTTCCATTATTTTCAAAGAGACAGAACTTCTTTAATGACCGCATGGCAGGGAACTTGAAATCTTTTGGCAAATTTTCATTCTCAAAATTCAATGTTATATTCATATATTCGGTATCTCTTATATTGGAGATGAAATTTAATATCTCAATTGGATCCTTCCTAACTCTATCACAGTAGTCCTCAAGAAAAACATACTTAAGACCATCACCAGGGGTGTAATATTCGTTGAAGAGTTTTAATGCATTTGTATCTTTGTAGAGGCCAAAAGATAATTGATAGAGTTTTGTATAATCACAGCCTCTAAGGAAATTTCTATAGTCCTCAAGATTCGTATAACAAAGCTAAAAAACAACGAACTATTGAAGAATAATTTTTTTAACACAGAAACTTACCGATTTCTTTCCAACTCTGTCATGATGAACACAATTATGTCCATAACTTTCATTGCATATTTTATACGTAATTCTGATCTCCTCTTCAGAATTCAAATGTGGTAAAAAATTAACATCGAGAAAGCATAATTTCGCTTTTTGCATATAACGGTCCTTGTTGTGGACAATAACATCAAATTTCTTACATGTAAGTCTAACATTGACAAGATCCTTCCAACCAATGTATTTGAAAATATTAACCCATAAATGGTCTGGTAGAATTGATAAATCATCAGGAGCAGTCATCTTAGTATTGCGAAATAATATAAAATCAAATCAAACGAAAAGCACCTTTCTTTTTGTCTACTATGTAATAATTAGACACACATATTAAGAAATTGGATATGTGATAGGTAGTTTATCAACGCAATGTATTAAAAGTCCAATGTTCAATTCGTTTTACTAATGTTCTCCTTAGACGTTCAAACCATCGCGTCATCTAATTTTATGACCTTTAATACATACTTCATCATATTTTTTTTAATTCACACGTTACAGCGATAATAAGATATGGTAAGCATTTTATTTCAAAAATATCAGCAAAAATATAAATGAGCAAATTAGACAAATAACATTGAAGAAATATTATTAAAATTTAAAAAATTAATCCACTATTTCAAGGAGACAACAATAAGTTTCATGAACTGTGAAAATAATACAGAATTTGAATGTTTGATTTTGCATTGTGGACACTCTAAGGCAGTCTCAAAGACATAATCTTCATCACCATTTTCTATCTCTGTATTATTACCAACCATGATTTTACTGAAAAGCTTCTTGTAGAAGTCTACATCTACTGGTGTGAAACTAACAACCCCGGTAAAGAATAATGTAAATTTCCTGTTGGTGCACCTATTCAAATAATTCAAAGCCTCGTGGTCGTAGACGTATTTCGTGACTTCTTTATAGAGATTTCCATCTCCATTTGTGGAGAGGTGGATGTAATGAAGACTTGGATTATTAGTAATAATATTATTGACTGCTTTCTTTATAATTGCTCTTGAGTTGGCTTCATTAAATGCATCGAATGCAGTAAGAGATTTCTTTTTTAGGAATTCGAAATTGATAGGGTCATCGGCATGTTTGACTTCATATGATATACTTGCGACCTCCCTAGTAGTGCCCGAGAAAAATTGAATGAATTTGTCAAAGGAACTGTTAATTTCTGTTTCACGTTCATAAACAGTGTAGACACACTCGACATATTGTCTTCCAAGATAACTACCGTTGATGGATCTTTCAAATTCGGATTTCCCTTTGTTGCGGAATTCAAGAGATAGAAGCCTGGAGAAGTCAAAAGTATGTAAAAAGTATTCATACTCTACCAAGTTATCAAAGAAAATCTAAAATATTTTTCCATTAATCGCTCCTTATCGATGAAAATATACTTACAGTGGTCCATGTACTATTTCTGTAATTATTTACACTGGAGTATTTGGCGAAATTAACCTTTACCATTAATTTATTATCATTAAGAGTATCATAACAAACTCCTAATGTGTGTATCTTTGGTCTATCAAAAGAGGTGATATTTTTTCCAATTGCAAAATAAAAACTTTTACATACAAGTCTGGTATTCATTACACTGTTCCAGTCCAATTTTTTAAAGATTTGAATTTTATAATCATCAGGTAACGATTCGAAATCCATTGTTGATTGTGGTTCTAAAATAAAATAAAAAAGTGGGAGAAGTAGAGCTTACGCCATTTTTATGTCCCTTTTATATGGCTGTTTCGCTTTGAGATAACAAAATTAAGAATTGCACTTTGATCTTTATCGGTAAAAAGACATAAAATTTCTTTTGTTACAAAAATTTTATATGACCAAATGACTAAATGCTCTATAGTACTATGGGAAACGTGTATATGACGGTATTCAAATTTTGATAAAGAGCATAGCGCCTTCTTTACTCAAATCACGATCCTTCTGAAACAATTTGACGTCACCCATGATCTTAAAAGACATTCCTACCCCTACATTACTTTATTCCAAGAACGTGCTTTCCATTTAGGACCTTGTTCTTGAAATCCTGGGGAGATTAATCTCTGGAGTATTTGGAATTACGATTACTTTAAGAATATGCATATAAACTTGTGATTTAAAGTCTTTCGTTTTCACAAATATCATTAATTACCATTGCTAAAGGTAATGAATATCAATTTCTACAACAAGGAAGTATTATCAACGTTTTATTTATATATATCAGTAATTTTTTTACAATAACAAAGTAAAAAATACTTCAAATACTTAATTATAATAAATTAATTAAACCATTAACAACTAAATCTCCTAAATGTGCAAACTTATATTCTGGAATCCTAACAATATCTCTCAATCTCCTTGATGGTCCAGATCCAAAAGAAGTTCTTGGGTAGTGATTTGTAAAATTTGTTGCAAAATACGTAAAGCGAAGGCCCATAATATCCATTGTAACAACGAGAGATTCCAATAATTTTTTTAAAAAATTCAACTCTTTAAACAATTGTTCTCTTTTTTGGGTAAACTTCATGACATCTGTTGTTATGAGAGAGTACAAACAAATAACACGTCTGTAATAGGAATATACCTCATTCTCGAGAATTATTTTATTCGAATAACTGCTTATTAAAGGGCACCTTGCTATATCAATAATATTTTTTGGTATTGTACAAAAGTAAATGTCTATAAAGTATAAATAATGTAAATACTTGAGAGTTTGTTTTACCTGGTGAGTAAAGTTCAAGTAAATCTAAAATTGTTATAATCTCATTCTTGAACCATGTTTTGAAGTCTCTTGTACTTAATTGAAGTAGTATTCTTTCCTCACTGATTGTATAATACATAGGTATATCACGTAGTTGGAGAAGTTCTTTATAACTTAATTTTTGACGGGTAGGAAAATCAGGGATATGTACATCAAAGCTTGTACGAGGGTCAAAAATGGTTTCTGAACGAAGGCTTTGAACAAATTGCGTAATACCATTAATAACATTAGAATCTTTTTCAATAACAACTTTTCTGAGAGCAAAATTATTTACCTGATATATAATATTATTAAAACATGATTCATAAAATTTAGGAGTCCCATTTGTTGAGATACAATCTTTTGATGAGAGCCTTGTTACACGATTATTAAAGATCCTTTCAAAAGTTTGGTAGAAAAAATTGTTACTCATCCTTTAATATCTGAATGTATATAATTTATCTATAATGAAAAGATTATTGGTACATTATATGATTGAAAGATGTTATGAATATGATAGAGTAAAAGAAACTAATATGAGATCTATAGAAAAAGTAAGATGTTTGTAAAACAATTATAAAAGATAATTTAGACATAAATTGAGCAAAATATACTTCTATTTCCATTAAAGTTTAGTCCAATAAAAATAAAATCAACTTCATGAAACAAAAATCATACTACAATTAAATAAAATAAGTTCAAAGACAATAATATATTCAGAGTCAACAAGAGGAATATCTCACCCTTACTACATATAAAAAATATACATTATTAAATATTTGTAACAATTAGTGGAAACTATTAGGATTACTTTTTAAAGAATCATTTGCATATTAAAGTTCTTTCTTTTTGAAATAATGTTATAACTACTATTTGTAATAAAAAAATTGTAGATTACATCTATAAATCATTTTTCTATCTAATGAAGAATATATTAAATGTGGTCTAATCGTAAGAACCTTTTAAAATAACAAAATCAGAAAGTAGTGTCTTTTTTGACACTTAAAGTAAAAAATACATACTTTATACACTGTAAAAGAGATATCTGATTAGGCATTAGCAAAGTACATTTCCAGCATACACAAGCATTTTATGTCAAATAAAAAAAATAAATATAAAAAAGAGAGAGACCCATGTAACTTTATTTTCTTTATTCAATCGTTATTGTAAAAGGATTACCAATGAGTATAATGATCTAATCACAATCTTTTTTTTCTATACGAATTATTTAAAATTATATTTGCCAATGAATACCATTAAGACTTTACATTGTACTCCTTTATTCAAATAGACAGTTTAATTCATAATTTTAAAAATATAGAGTGTTTAAATTTGCCTTTATTTAAAACACTAATAAATGTGTTTTTATCATTCATACAAATTGTAATATAAATGATTTATGGTATAAATTTATAAGAAAACAATTTAAATTGTAGTTTATAGTCTTTTGTATGACAATAATAAGTATAAAAATTATTTTATTCTAAACTACCTTATTGTTCTGCACATTCTTTAAATTTTTATACCATTCTATTTCTAAATATATTTTTAAAATATTTATATTTCAATATAATTTTTAAAAAACAGTTTATTTAAACATCCAGATGGAGTAACTGTTTATGATTTTAGGAAAATATTTCAATCAACATATGGTTAATACATATCTAGTGAATCACCAATGATTACCAAAATTTTCCAACACAAAATTGCAACATCGCAACATTATATTGATAATATTACAAATATAAATTTCATGTCAAAATTATTTATTAGAATTTATGTATATATATTTTGTATTTTATAAAATTATAATAAAAAGAAATAATAATACATTAACATATATATATTAATGAATTATACAACATCAGAAAGATTATGTATATAAACATAGAAAAAATAATAACTTATCCGTCTTTGTTTAATAATAATAATAGTTTTCAAAGATTTGATAGAGTGATAAAAAAGAAGTAACATACAACAATAAATAAAGTGTTGATGAGGGATGATATAGAAAAAACTCCTAGAAAGTTGATAAAAAAATAGAAGTTGAGTAGAATGTGAAATTATTTAATATTTTATACTCAATTTTTTTTAGAATCCAAAATTTCATAGTAATTTTTTTAATATTATATATATAAAACATGTAGGAGGCACGTTGTGGATTGATCAAAATATATCATATATATATTATTACAATTTCTCTTGTTTTTAAAAAATAGAAGCTGATAACTGCACAATTTTTTAATAAATAAACTTTTATTTATTTATTAAAAGCCTCAAATACAGCCCACATTACGTCATTTGTCTGTCCTGATTTTTTTTCTGCTTCCTGATCATAGTTTAACTCAAGAAGTATTCTTACACGTTTCATAGCTAATTCATAATCCTATAATAAGATGAAGTAACATTTCAATGACAAAAAAAACTTACTGTATCCGATAAGGGTGCAAAAGCATTCTCTAGTACGTCACTAGCATGTGATAAAATTATTAATGATAAAACTCTTTTATCCATTCTATGAACATCATTTGTCCAACGAGTTAGAACACTCTCTTGTATCCTCTAAAAATTAAAATTAAAAAAATATTACTAACAAAACGTCAATATTATGATAAAAAACCTTTATAAGCCTTCCTTTCATGTGTTGATTCTGGAGTGGATGTGTAGTCATTTGAAATAACAGAAAATCTTGTTTCTCTGTAGTCAAAACACCCTTCTCAACCATATTTTTGCTAATCTTTCTCTAACATTTCTTAATTGATACCTCAATTTTAGAGGATTCCATGTTTCACCGGAGAAATACTCTATCCATGATACAATATTTTCTGGAGGAGTAGTATCTTTAATGTGTTTTAATGCTTCATCTAGTATAGCATCACCAGTTGGTTTATCATCTTTAACGATAACCTTCCTTGATAAGAGACTTTTTTTCCTCATTCCTGTACCTTCTAAATCAATACGTTTCCGTAAAGCTAATTCTATCATTACACAGCCACGTAGACCACTGCTAATACAATCATTCCAAAATGACGTGTACCCCTGGAAGAATTTAATTTTTTTTAATTATAACAATACAAAATTACAAAATAAAATATCTTACTTCACGATCTTTGAGACCTAGTAATAGTATTTCTTCCATTAAACTTAATTTAAGAGCTTTATCACCCTTCCCGTTGTTGTGGTCTGATTCGGTATCAGAAACCTCCTCGGGAACCTTCTCCTCTGTATTATCATTATTCTTCTTTGGAGCAGCTACATTTCTTTTAACCAATCCTTCTGACATCATTTTAGATTTTACAGTTACCTATATATTTGACTATAAAATACAAATTTTCTTAGACACTAAAGATATTTCTGCTCCTAAAAAATATTATAGTCATAAGATTGCAACTTAGAAATGTTTAATTTTATAAAAGAATAAATTTATAGGAAATGATAAAAATTATTTAAATTAAATTGATTCACACGCGAAAGATGATAAAAAAGAAATAAAAAATACATATATCATAATGTATAATGTAACTACTTAAAGATTTATAATAATTGTTATAATAGTTAAATTATTTTGTATTACTAAAAAGTGGTACCATTCAAAATTTACTCTCATTAGTTAAATTTGCTATAAGAAGATATATAACATATATATCATAGTATATATATAAAGATATAAAAGTATTTTTTAATACAACCTAATGGCCTGATTTTTAAATAGTTAAAATTTTTTTTCTTAATTATCACACAAAAATATTAAAGATTGCAAGGAAAGATTAAAAATACAACTTTAGTTAAATTTTAATATTTTTTCACACTCTAATAGTAAGGTAAAAATTGTATTTTCAGGTAAAACATACAATTAACTACAAATATGCGTAGAAGTGATATAATTTTTATAAAACAGTAATATACATATAATAATTTTTTACATAAACATTCATATTTTCGATGTATGGATCACATTTTTATATAATGTTTATTTTTGATAAAAGTTTATTTAACATTTTCAATGTAATTTAGAACAAAAAAAGAGAATGATACTATCAATGGTGGCTGAGAGTTTTAATTCATAAGGCATAACCACATCTGTCAATTGGTCATATAAATAAAATAATACATATATATAAATATCTATCAGTAAAGGAGAGAAAGAGGTTGAAGAATTTTGATAACAATGTGTATTTAGTTGAATATATGTTTATCATTTGTTATATAGAGAGACAAAGTACCTATATATAAATCTATACTGATTATAGAAAAAGAATTCTTTGGATCAGTTTAAATTTTTCAATATTTTAATGTTCTCTTATCAGTTGAAAATGAGATTTGTATGTGAATATAAATTAACATCAGTGTATACATACGATAATTATATTTTATAATGATAAAAATTGAGAGTAAGTGAAGAATATAAAATAGGTGTCAAATGTTTTTGTCTAAAAAGCCCAATAGGAGTTATAAATTTTGAAGAAGTAGTACAAAAAAAGTCAAACAAAAAAATATGTGTATAGAAAAGGTTAAATCGATAATCAATGATAAGATTTATGAATTAAAATACAAAAATTAGCCATATAAGACAATATATAAATATAATAAATAATGAAAAAATAGTAATTTTTAATAGCTATACATTAAATTAACTGATAAAAGTTGCACTATATATAAAAGTCATCCAAGTTGACGCTTGTATACACACACAAATTGTATTACTTGTTCCACACCACTCTTTGTGGAATGGTGCCGCTACCTATATTGTATATGTACAATTGTTTTCTATAGGAGACAATTATATAATAATAGTCTATGAACTTGTATTGTAAGTTAACTCTCGAGAATGATGTCGATGAATGATAATTTTTTTTATATAAATTGAAAGAAAATGTCTTAGAAAGTAAGAGTAATTAAATATTTTCACCCTTACCATTAAAACTTCTCTACCACTAAGCAGATGACAAAAAATCAAGACAGCACTTTGTTTATACAAAACGAAAATAGAAATCCTCTGATCGTAAAGCAACTTTCTTTTTCACACTGAAGATAGTATCATTAAAATATACAGAATAATTACAATTGCTATTTATAAACAAATATTGTGATAACATCTCTTGTTTACAAAGTGAGTTAAATAAACAATTCCCTTTTTGTATGAGAAAATTAGTTATACTTTAAAAGAACATCTATCGTAAAATTATATAAACTTTCATGAGAATAACATAGAACAACAAGTATTTATGTTTATCATTCCTGAACATGTAATATCATACTTATTTATGTTACTCAATGATAACTATAAAAATTACAAAACTACGTAAAAAAAGTACCAACATCCTCCTGAAAACCTAAATTATAATTTTCTATATTATCATCTTAAAGAGCTTGACTGAGAGCATCATGGTACTTCTTAATCTTGGTTGCCATTGACATATCAACATACTTATCACCTAAGTTAACAATAACCCCACCGATAATCTCTGGTTTAACATGATAATTAATTGTCAATTTCTTTCCTCCTTTGTTGAATTTGGCAAGAGCATCATTAAGGGCTGATTTGTGGGATTTGGAGAGTTCTGTTGCTGAGGTAACCTCGACAAAGAGTTCTCCTTTGTGGGCACGCATTATTGATTCGAAGGAGTTGCAGACAGCTTCGAGGATGTTGAGACGTCCATTCTCGGCGAGGAGAGCAAGGAAATTTGTTGATTCTTTTGATGCTCCGATGGATTTTCCAACTCTTTGGATGGCATCTCTTTTTTTGTCGTTCTTGATGGTTGGGTTGATGGCAAATTCCTGAAAATTATTGTTATTTCAATAGGAATTAATTAAAATTATACCTTAAATTTTGGATCAGTATCATAGATTCCCTTAATTTTCTGGAGATCCTTCTCAACAACTTCTAATGTTTTTGTTTTGACGGCAGCGGAGTACAAAGCAGAAGCATAACGTCCCTCGACACCATATACTTGGACTGGGGTCTTTACCATATTGTTAGCAACAGCAGAAAGAGAAAGGGATCTTTTGAAGATGGCAGCCATTGTTAGGATCTATAAAAAATAACATAATTATAATTTTTTATCATATCCCATAGTGATAAAAAGTGATTAGGAGAGAGCAAAAATCAATAGAGTAAAAGTATATAAATTAGAAGTCAGAATGTAATAAAAATAAATGAAATGGAAGTACATGTAATCAATGAAATTGTAAGTACAAAATAATTTATTTACCGTTGCTGGAGCCACAACAAAAACACCTCATCCTAATGATCCATTTCACGTACTTTGATATACACCTCTCCAATATATTGCCTCTTCACTACATTCTTTTCAAAAGCAAATTCTTTCCAGGAGAGCTGTTTGGAAATATAAAGCGTGCATTTTTTTACATTTTTATCGTTCCAACAGATATTATTTTATTTATAATTTAGTTTGTAAATACTAATATTTCAAGAAAGGAGGTATTGTTGATAACATCTTTCTAAATGGATTCCGAAGCGCCAATGTCGATGGAAACTGATAAGGAAAAAGAAATAGCTGATTTACGTAAGTTTGTTAATACATTTTTTTCATATTTACAATGCGGGAAAAAAGTACAAAGGAAATATTAATTTAATATTTTTTACAGAGCACCAGTTATTAGCTTTTGAGCAGCAATGTGCGCGTATAGAGAAGGATTATGATATATTAAAAGGTGAAAATTTAAAGTTAAAGAAAGCGAATGAGGAGCTTGAAAATGATGCTCTGGAGAGGATAAAATTTTTAAGGAATTTGGAGGGGGAAAGAGATGATTTGTCATTGAAAGTTCATCAAATAGAGAATGATAATTCTATTCTTCGTGGTAAGATTGAGGTTTTTGAATGTCAGGTTATCAATGTTACGGAGGCAAAAGAGAAGTTTCAGGAGAAGATAGAGAGTTTGACTAAAGATATTAATGAACTAAAAGAAGTTAATGAGAAACTTAGGAATAATTTAGAGAAGAATGCTGATGAGGCTAGGAGAAATAGACTTGAGAGGGAATCTTGGAATGACCAGAAGATGTTGTATGAAAACTCAAAGAATTGGTATTTGAAAGAGATCAGAGATCGCGATGAAGCTCTTGGGTCTAAGTCTATTACGATTAGTAAACTTGAGTTACAGCTTCAAGAAGTTCAAGCTTCAGTTAATGAGAGGGAGGAGAACCTTCAACAGGAGATTAAAGAGTTAAAGATTCAGTTGAAGGAGAAAGATGAGAACATTGACTCTTTGATGAAGGAGTGCCAGGAGAACCATAATGAACGCCTTAAATTGGCAACTTCTCATGATTCTATAATTGCTAGCAAGGAGAAGATTACAGACGCCTTGAAAGAAGCTTTAGAGGATGAACAAAGGAAGAGTGATGAGTTGGCTGCTCAAGCTCAAGGATTAGAAGATGAACTCAATGAATCAAAAACTAGTTTGATCAATGCTACTAAAGAATTAGATAGAGTTAAGGGTGAATATTTAGAGGATATTAGATGCAAAGATGAGATGATTTCTGATTTGAAGAAAGAAATAGTGAGATTGTCTTCTTCTGGTACGGGTAGTGGTAATTGGTATAGTCAGAATTTACCTGAAATTAATGGAGACACTACAGGTTCATTGAAGCAATCAAAGACTTTATCTTCATTTATTTTGATGCATTCTCATGTGGCTGCTGAGAGAGATAATTTGAAGGATAAACTTGCATTTATGGAAGATAAGATGAGTGAATTTGCTGAAAGTATGGGTGAAAATGTTAGGGTCTTGGAGAGTCAATTAATAGATTATAAAGAAACCCTTCTTGACAACAAGTCTTTGAGAGCTCAAATAGGAAATGTTCAGGAGATGCTTGAGGAGGCTGTTGAGACAAAGGACAAACTTCAAAGAGAGTTAAATTATACCAAGACTCAACTTATGAGATACCAAGTTGATAGTCAAGAATTAAGTAAGCAGGTTAAGAGATTATTGTATATGGTTGAGAGTGAGAGAAAAGGATTCGATGCATCGAAAGCTGAAGATAGTGAAGGTTTATTCTCGGATATTGATTCACTACAGAAAGTCAACTCTGAGTTGCGTTCTAGGTTGTTGTTGCTTGAAGCAAACAAAGAGGAAGATATTAAGAAAGCTAGAGAAGCCGAAGCTGAGAAATTGAGTGCGCAACTTGTTAAAGCTGAAGAAGATTTAAAGATTGTCCAGGAACAAATGAAAGTTCAGACTGAGATGTTAAGGAAAGTTCAAGAACAGAGGGATCATTTCGCAGAGACTATTGAGACCTACAATAAGATGGGCCTCTCTGCCGATGCTCAGAATTTGAGAATTTCTCTTGATGAACTTAAGAATGAGAAAACTAGACTTCAAGCCAAAATCGCACATCTTGAAGATCTTACTGCCTCATTCAATGAACAGAAGAATGAAAGTGACAAGTAAGTTTCTATTTTGTTTTAGTAACTATTTTTTTGTTAAGAATCTACAAGAATCGAATTGATGAACAGTCCAAGCTAATAATCGAATTACGTGGTACAGTTGGAAAGTTAGAGTCAGATGTCCAATATTTGCGACAACTTAACAGAACTACAGCCCAAAAGTGCGAAGCGATGGAACGTATCAGTGACCGTACTACTAACAAAATGAATAACCTCATAAAGGAGAATGAGAAGAAGATTGAAGAGATTGGTAGTCTCAACAAGAAGCTTATTGAATACCAAGAGGAGATTTCACATCTAAAGGTTGATAAAAGATCCCTTGAAGATCAAAATAGAATATTAGCTAGTAGTGAGGCACGTCTCCAAACAGAAAATGAAACATTAAGAGGATTCTCTACACGTGCGAATAAAGTTGAGTCAGCTGTTGATGAGATTCAAGACTTTATTAAGAAGATGACTGAAGATAGCATGTTTAATTCACAAGCTCAGTTGGAGGCTCTCATTAAACAGAGAGATTCTATTAATGAAACATTCAAGACAACAATGGAGCAGAATAATAGAAATATTGCCGATCTCAAAGCAACTATTGTAAAATTAGAAGGTGATAGGAAGGCTGCTGAAGATAAAGTTAAGTTCATAGAGAATTCATTGAAAGAGAAGGAGGCTGAGATTATTAGTCTTAAAGATAAGATTCTTGTAGCTGAAAATCAGTTAGGACAATTCAATGATGGTTCTATTACGACAGAAGATTACAAGGGTGAAGTCAGGAAGATGGGTACTGCCAAGGCTTATCTTGAGAGAAGATGTACTGAACTTGAGGAGCTCGTGAATAATTATAAGTTGAGACTCAAGGTTAAAGATGAACAACTTAATAAGATATCAGAATTCTCAGAGGATGTAGAATCCGAATTGAAGAAAGCTAATGATATAGGAAACAGTGAAATATCACGTCTCCAAGAGCAATTGACATTATCTGAGAAAGAATTGGAAGTTGTTAAAAAGAATCTTGAAGATTCAAGGGCAATGATTGCATCTCTTGAGACAGAATGTAGTCAGAAGTCCATTGAACTTAGTAACATGTCTATTAAAATGAAATCTGTGATTTCAGAGAGTGAGAGTAATTCTCAGAATTTGAATAACCTTTTGGAGAAATCATTACGCGATTGTGATAATCTTAGAGAAGAAGTTGATGGTCTTACACAGCTTAGAGAATCTTTGAATGAAACTATTGGTGCTTTTGAAGTACAAGTAGCGGCATTAGAAAAGACTGTTGAAGAGAAGGAAAGTGCATTGAAGAAGTCAGAGTATGCTCTTAGTCAACAGATCATTGTCTTTAATTCATTGAAAGAGGAATACGAATCTTATAAAAATATTATGGATACAGAACGTGAAAGACTTCAAAATAAGATTGATGAAATGGTAGCTGCAGAGAAAGTTAAAGTTGAAAACAACGATCATATGTTGAATGAATTAAGAAGTCTTATTAGTAGTTTCACTGAGATGAAGGAAAGAGGTGCATTGTCACGTTCAATGAATACTTCTATGTCGATGAGTATGATATCTTCAGGGGATGACGATGATTCCTCAGAGAAGTATATTGAAACAATTGCAAGATTGAATAGGATGATTGAATGTCTCCAGAATGATTGTCAAGCAACATTACAAAGATGTGCTCAAGCAGAATGTGAATTGACTAATGTTCGTTCATTGTTAGCCGTGGAGAAGACAAATACATCAATGCTTGATACCAAAGTTAATGAACTCAGACATACAATTGAAGTTCAACTACAAGAACTTAAGGATAAAAATCTGTTAGTACAGAAGATGAAAGTTTTAGATATAACAAAAGAAGAATTGGAAAGAGTTAAGGTTGAACTGCAGGAGGTACATCAAAAATGTACTGAACTCGAGAAGACTTTGAAAGAAAGAGACAGTGCAAATTTAGCTCTTGAATCTAAGAATGTTATTCTTGAAAATGACAAGGAGAACCTTGCAAAAGATTTGACTTCCGTTACAAGAGAAAGAGATTCATGGAAGAAACAGAATGAAAAGAATCTTGAAGTTCTTGCTAAGTATGGACCATCTAAATGTGAGATGTTAGTCACAGAAATTGAAACTGCAAAGTCAGTTATTGCTAAACTTCAGGAGGAGAATAAGAAACTTGCTGAGGAACAGGCAAATAAGAGTGCCGATAATGCTGAAGAGGAGGAATACAAGAATAAATTCATTCGTGTTCGTAAACTTGCAAGAGATTACAGAGATCAAGCACAGTTATTAAAGGAGAAAAGTGAGAGGTTAGAGAAGATGCTTAAGGAGACTGGTGGTGGTACCAAAGATACAGAAGCTGATGCTACAATTGCGGAACTCCAAAATCAGATAAACGAGAAGAATATTGAGATAGAGAATCTAAAGAAGGAGATTGATGTCTTGAATGAGAAAGTTGAAGATTTAACATTAGAATTAGATAGAAATAGTTTAATCGAGAATCTTGCTCAACAATATTCTAATGATTTGAAGATAAAAGAACATGAGATTGTTGAATTAAAGGAGCAAGTAAAAGAGTTAAAGAGTCGTATAGAAACTTTATTAAACCAACCTGATAAAGATGATGAAATAGTTGAGGAAAGCCAAGGAACAGAGGAGCTTACAAATGACGATGATGCAGATGATCTCGGAGCTGTGACTCCACCGGATGATAGTAATAGTAGAAAGCGTGGACTTTCACAGGAACTTGATCTTCATGATGATCTTGGTGAGGATATCTATGATAGTCATAAGAAATCGAAATTCGATGATAATATCGATATTCTTCAGACAACTGAAGACATCCTCGAAGACCCCAGTGTATAAAAGTATGTCACTAAAAAAATTCCGGGAGTTTTTTTTTATTTTTCGTGATTGTATTATAATCAATAATGATTTGTATATATTTTTCTAATGCTAACCATAATTTTGAAGGTGATATTTCTTTTTGTGAATAAATTATTTATTAACTGATAAATTATTTTGTTGTTGTTGTGGAAGTTACATTTATTGTTATATTATAAAATGATGCTAAATGTTTATTTATTTTTTTTACTCTAACATATTAGTATTATTATTTTTTGATTTTTTATCAGAATAAAAACGTTATATCAAATATTTTTATTTTTTGTATCAACGTTTAACACTAAATTTTATCTTTACAATTAGGTTTTAAGTAAAAAAAAAGAGTGAGAGAGAATATACAAAAGTTAGTTAAATATTTGTAATAATAATAGAAGCATTCCTAATGACAGAAGGAGATGACTTATGATTATATTGTTCGAGGAATTGCAGAAGTTTTCGTTGCATTGGGTTATGTATCTTTTAATACCATGTGATCCCATGTTCTTATAGTTAGTCATTAGTTTTCCAGAATAGGCACACTCTCTAATAACAGATGTATCATCTACAATAAAACAGTTATGTAGAAAAGATTTGATAAAAAACAAACTTACCATTAATATGTTGAATAATTTTCCTACATCCGGTTGGGGTCAATGAAACACTTTCATTGATATTATGGACAGGGCATTCATTTTCAAACTTTTGGTACTCATTAAGACAAGCCTTATCATTAAGCGAGTTACAATCATAACACCAAACTCCTGTATTTTCAGAGGTGACAAAAGTTAATAAGTGTGACCATATTAGAATAAGACAAAGTTTAAATATAGAAAACATAATGATAGCTATAAATAAAAAAAATAAGTATCTGGTATTATATTATAAAAATGATGTTTTTGACAAAATGAATTGGTATTATATACTTTACTTTTTAACTTTACCACCTGATTTATTTATATTATGATAAGAAGAGATGGTGATGATGAAGTTGAAGAAATAAGAAGGGGAAGGTGTAAGAGAGAGAGAAACAAATAATCGGAGAAAATATTGAAAGGAGGAAAAATGGGAGAATAAACACATTAAGATATCTATGTAATTAAGATAAACATATTGTATTTTTGTCAAAATAATAGTAATAATATTTGTTAAGTATTTGTATCAAAAGAGGAGATATATGAGTTTTTTTCCTTGTTATTTCCAATGTAAACAATACATTTTTGATGATAAAAAAGTAAGATGTTGTCAAAAAGTTTTTTTTATACATTACTTAAGTCATTCTATATAAATATAAATTTTAAAAACAAATAAATAATAATAAATGAAAATAAATAGTTGAAATGGTACGAGGATTAATAATAAGTTTCTAATCAAATCAAATGATTAATGTATTATTAATTTGACATTTAAGTTACATTATATTTCTTATCAATTAATCATTTTTATACAAGTTACAATAAAATATGTTATTTCTTTTATTTATTAATTTATCTTTATGACGTCAACTGTTTAGAAAATAAAATATACGGGAAAAACATTTTTTATTTGTGTATTTGTCTAATGAAAGCACAAAGTTAATTAAAAAAATTTTTTTTTGCTATATTTATTTGAAGTTAAACTTTAAAAGTGATCTCTACGGTTTTATTAGTGAGATATTTATAGAAAAAAGTCTTGATAAGAGGAAATAATTATGTAATTAAATAAATATATTACTAAAACAGGAAGATAATTAATTTTATTAGAGTCATTAGTGATCACTTATTTGTATTATAATTAGGGTAATAAAGTTTCATTTTTACCATAAAAAGCATTAAGTGATAGCAAATGTTTAAAATAGATAATATTTCGATAATTAAATTAATTTTAATTTTAAAAAAGTTTTAAGGTGAAAGAATGTCAGACTGTTGTATTTTCTAGTATTTAAATAATTTTCAGTTAATTATTTTATTCAATACAAAGTTTAAGTTTAAGATTATCACAAAAATAAACAATTTTGAATTATTTGAAGATTATAAAATGAGTGAAATATTTTATTAATAAAGTTAAGGTTTTAAGTTCAAAGAAATATGTATATATGAAAGATGAGACAGTAATTTTATAGCATCTTGTTGAGGAGATAATAATAGAAGAATGTACTTTAAAAAATGTATTAAAAGAATTTTATAATGGTGATTTTCTTGCGCAATCATTAGTATCAGTAACCTGTTACGTTAAATGACTTTTTTTACTGTATTGTATGCCGTTATCATTTGAAACGTAATGCTTCATTCAATTTATATATTGATATAATAAGTTATAATTGTAGGCCTCAAGAAAGTATATCATATTTCGAGAATGTCTCAAAATTGATATGTAAATAGTCAAAATTAAAGTTACTTCTAACAGTTTTATTCTTAATCTTAAGAATGAATGGTTAATAATATAGAAAGAAAGTAATTAGTAGCTAAATTCAAGATATAAGGGCTTATAATAGTTTAGAACACGCTAAATTCCAAATTTTATATGAAATGGATTTTTAATTTCATACCAAAGCATTCATATCAACTAGATTATAATGAATTCTATTCATTCTGACTAAGTTTCATTTTATTCATATACTCCATGTTTAGACGAGTTGTAACTCTTTGTAATAAGCTATTTAATTGAACACATGTGTATGGAGTTGAATCTATATATTTTCTAGAAGTTTTGTTACAATATTCATCATCTATAACTAAAGCTTTCCTTTCTTCTTTGGTAAACTTTTTCCAGTTTTTTATTGTTCCCTTTTCAGCAAATTCTCCAAGTTGAACCATCAATTTCTCTGAATATTCTTTTTCAAATTGTATAAATTTTCGATCATACATATAAGATTTTCTGAATGGATATCCAAAAAAATATTCTAATTGTTTATTGTGGGTTGCACCCACCCACTGAGGAAAGGGACATATCGATGAACGTCTCCTAAATTCAAAGACGAATACGTTTTTATTACTTGCTACATTGAAATACTTGTTTAAAAATGAAGCACTATTACAATCAAACATAACATCAGAAAATAATCTTGCTACCTTTGTTCTGGCACAAGTTTCTTTAATTGCATTGTATATTGCGAATAATCCTCCGGTTTCATTTGCGTTAAATCCAAATGCACTTCCTGCCATTTGTACAACACCTTTGAAAGCAAGTTCACTAAGTGGACATTGGTTATCAACAGATTCAGGACGTTTTTTTGGATCAAATGCACAAAGCAAATTTGAGAGATGTTTAATCATGAAGTATGTTCCTTCATCAGCATTTCTTCCATACAAAAGATCAACATCATTCTTAATATCCATTTTTCTAAGTTTTCCTTTTACGGACCCTTTGAAGAATACACAATCAGCATCAATTGGTGCAAATGGATTTTTTAATACTGCTAGGTTATTTTTACTCAATATAACTGATGCTTTCAACAATTTTTTAACTTTTACTTTCTGTAAACATCTTACTTTTCTTGCATCACTTCCTCTACATTTTAGCAGTTTTGCAAGTTTCTCTGTATTTTCTAGAGCAGTTTGTGGGGAAACTGTTGCCCACATATTGTTGATTGCTCCTGACATTACGACAGCTTTACTAAAATATTTGTAGCTGGCTTTTGAAAGGAAATGTGCTGTTACGGAAGCTGCCCCAGCACTTTCACCAAATAATGTTATCTTGTTTTTCTTGCCACCGAATTTTTCAATGTTTTCATAGACCCATTTTAAACCCATTTGTTGATCCAAGAGGCCCATATTACCTCTAACTTTACTATTTTCACCTAAATAAAGAAATCCGAAGACTCCTAAACGGTAATTAATATTGACAACAATAGCTCGTGATTTTATAGCGAGCATTGATCCATTATGATTAACTAATGAAGCTGATCCACGTGTAAATGAACCGCCATGGATGACAACAAAAACAGCACCACTTTTATTCTGTGGAACCCACATATTTAATTTTAGGCAATTTTCACTAATCTTGTTTGATGGATTAAAAGCATCTAATGGCTCAAAATCAAATTTAATGAGATGTTGATAACATGATATAGATTTTGTTTTTGCATGAAATACCCCCTTCCACTCTGGTTTTCTCAATTCACTTGGAGGCATGAATCTTTTACGTTTGCTATTAATTCTAGCGAAAGGAACTCCTAAGTACTCTGTTACAACACCTTCTGGGAAAGTCTAAAAGAAATGAAAATAGGTAATACACTCTAGAATTTACTTTTTCTATCCCTTGAATATCACCGTGTTGTGTCTTTATTATAGATTCAGATTCACATAATTGAATTAGAATTAAAATTATATGCAAAAGCACTACTATCATTCGTGAATGTATCAATTTTTGACTAGAATGAAAATAACAGTATACTTATAAATATCTTTGTTCGTAAATTATTATTTGATTTTTAATTAATTACAGTTATTAATAATAAAAACATTACAATCACAAATATTAAATTGCAACAGATAACATTAAATTTGGGGCATAACTTTTCAAGGAAATTGATCATAAATAATATAAATTATATGTTAGAAAAATATTTATATGTTTTATCCAATGAAAAAGTATGCTTTCAATAGGTTTTTTTTATTAAAAATTATATTATCGACAATACTCTGTAAGATATTTTTAAAATCTTTTAAATTTCATTTTATTTCAATACTTTCTAGTAAAATACCTTAGGAACGAGCTTCAAGAATCAAAAAGTGCATGTATTTTTATTTATATAATGATATAAATTTTGATTTTTTTAATAAAAAGAGATCAACCATTATGAATTCATTGATTGTATACAAGAAAAATATTTCTAGAGTTTAAGAATTTAAAACAAATCTGAAAATTCTTTTATTATTAAAGTATATTTAAAACTTTAAAAGATATCTTCCCATGATCCAGGAATTTGAATGATGAATTCTTAAAATTCAGGCTCTGAGTACGAATCATCATGAAATAAGTAGGAATTAATAAATAAGCAACGCTGAAGGACATATTTATGTGTTTAAGAATATCTACATTTTTTCTGTAAACATTTCAGCACACAAAAGATTATTATAGCATTTTACATGAAATAAAGTGCAAAGTGGATCTTGATGAACTTATGGTCCTTCCACATGATATTATTTACAATGGGAAGAATTTTTGAATCAATCTATTTTTTTATTGTTATCTATATAAATATTTAATGATAACTTAATTTGAATATTTTAATGGTCAAGAATATATATAGTGATAATATATATTGTCAAATTTTCAAAGTTTATGTGAAATAAACTTTAATTTAATATAAAAATTTAAAAACATAATTATCTAATGATTCATTTTACTAAGATATTCCATTATTCGACGATTCGAATGTTTTCCTATTATTTTATCTAATTTAACACATGTGCTTTTAATTGCTTCAACAAATTTTTTGTAAGTTTTGTTACAATATTGATCATCTATAACGAAAGCTTTTTTTTCCTTCTTGGTAAACT
Source organism: Strongyloides papillosus (assembly GCA_005656395.1). NCBI lineage: Eukaryota > Metazoa > Nematoda > Chromadorea > Rhabditida > Strongyloididae > Strongyloides > Strongyloides papillosus. The sequence continues at coordinate 4,834,897 of SRSI01000050.1, read as the reverse complement.
TTTTCCAATTCTTAATAGTTCCTGTTTCAGCAAATTCTCCAAGTTGAACCATTAATTTCTCTGAAAAATCTTTTTCGAATTGTAAAAGTTTTCGATGATACATATAAGGCTTTCTGAAGGGTTGTCCAAAAACATATTCTATTTCTCTGCTATGTGTGGCCCCTATCCATTGAGCATATTTGTCTATACTGGAGCGCCTCCTAAATTCTGAGTAATATACATTTCTATCTGTTACATTGAAATACTTGTCTATAAATGAAGTACTTTCACAATCAATTATAGTATCGGAAAGAAATAGTGCTACTTTTTCTCTAGGCGTAGTTCGGTTAGTTGAATTGTATATCATAAATAATTCTGCCATTTCTTGATTATTTAATCCAAAAACATCTGCCGCCATTTTGATAATACCTTTGAAAAAAAGATCATTGATTAGGCATTGGTTATCTAAAGATTCTGGGTGTTTTTTTGGATCAAATGCACAAAAGGCTTTTGGAAGATGTTTAATCATGAAATATGTTCCTTCATCAGAGTTTCTTAAAAACAAAATATCAGCATCTTTCTTCGTTTCCATTTTTTTGATTTTATCATCTACGGATCCTTTGAAGAATACAACATCTTCATCGATAGGCGCAAATATATCTTTTGTGGTTGCTACCTTGCTGTTACGCAAGTTGACTGATGCTTTTACCAATTTTTTAACATTTGTTTTTTGTAAACATTTTAATATTCTTAGACTATTCCCTCTACATTTTAAGTGTTTTACAAGTTTTTTTGTATTTCTTAGTGCTGTTTGTGTAGAAGTTGTTGTCCAAAGATTGTTAATTGTTGCTGACATTACGACAACTCTACTGAAATATTTGTGACTGCCTTCTGAAAGCAAATGTGCTGTTACTGAGGCCCCACCAGCACTTTCACCAAATAATGTTATCTTATCTTTTTTGCCACCAAAGTTTTCAATGTTTTCATAAACCCATTTCATGCCCATTTGCTGGTCCAAGAAACCCATATTACCTTTAATTGGACTATTTCTACCAAAATAAGCGAATCCAAAGACCCCTAAACGATAATTTATATTAATAACAATAGCACGTGATTTTATAGCTAGTATTGATCCATTATGAGTATCTAATGAAGCTGATCCACCTGAATATGAACCACCATGTATGACAACAAAAACAGCACCACTTTTATTCTTTGGAACCCACATATTTAGTTGCAAACAATTTTCACTAAGTTTATTTGTTGGGTTATAAGCATCAAAATGCTCAAAATCATATTTAATGATATATTGATAACAGGACACTGCTTTTGTTTTTGCTATAAATGTTTCCTTCCATGTTCCTTTGCTTAATTCACTTGGAGGCATAAATCTTTTATTTTTACTTGGATTTCTAGCGAAAGGAACCCCCAAGTACTCAGTTACAAGTCCTTCCTCGAAATGCTAAAAGAAATGAAAAAAATAGACGTTAAAATTTACTTTTTCTATTCCTTGAATATAACCGTATGTTGTTTTTATTATAGATTGCGACTCACATAATTGAATCAGAAAGAAAATGATATGTAAAAGTACTACTATCATTCTTGCATGTAGCAAATTTTTATTAAAATGAAAAAAATTTTATTATTATACATATTTTTATTGGTAAATATTTATTTAATTTTTAATTATTTATTGTTAATTATAGTAGAACCATTATATCAACAAAAATTAAATTTTGACAGAGAACATTCAACGTGAAATATACAAACATTTTATGTAAATTGATCATAAATATCATGAATTGTTCTTAAAAAAATATTTTTATAGTTTTTTAAAACTGGAAGCATACAATCAATAACTTTTTTACCAATAATTTAATTCTAGACAATATTCTAGAAGATATCTTTGGGACTATTAAGGTTATTTTTTTTAAAACAGTTTAATGATTTATTTTAAGTGCAATTTTCAAGAATTAGAAAGGTATATCTATTTATATTTTTATAGTGGAAAAATTGTAATTTTTTAATTGGAAGAGATCAACCATGATGAATTCATTGTTTACCATTAAGAAATATTCTTTCAAAACTTAAGAATTGAATGTAAATTCTGAAAATTCCATTGTAATAAAAATGCATTAAAATATTTAGAAGATAGTTTTTCATGATTTATGCTCTGAGTACAAATAATCAGGAGATAAACAAAATTTCACAATAAAACTTTATTTGAATATTTTAATAATTAAAAATATGCATAATGATAAAATATATTATCATATTTCCAAAGTTTATATGAAATAAATTTTTTATTTGATAAAAATAATAATTGTTATTAGTTTACAGTAATTTCTATTGTTTCTGACCAAGTTTAATTTTATTAATATATTCCATTCTTAGACGATCTGCATATTTTTGTACTAATTTATCCAATTTAACACATGTACTTGGAGTAGCATCTACATATTTTCTAGAAGTTTTATTACAATATTCATCATCTATAACTAAAGCTTTCTTTTCTTTTTTGGTGAACTTTTTCCAATCCTCGTTAAGAGTTCCTTTTGCAGCAAATTCTCCAAGTTCAACCATTAATTTTTCTGAAAAATCTTTTTCATATTGTAACAGCTTTCTATGATACATATAAGGGTATCTAAATGGATTACCAAAAACATATTCTAGTTGTTTTCCGTGGATAGTTTTCATCCACATAGGCCATGGGCTTATAGATGAACGTCTCCAAAATTCAAAGAAATATACGTTATTATTTTTTGACACATCGAAACACTCCTCTACAAATGAGGCACTTCTACAGTTAAACATAGCATCAGAAAGTAATTTTTCTACTTTTCCTCTAGGTCTAGTTGTATTAACTGCATTGTATATCATAAATAATTCTTTCATTTCTTGGTCGTTAAATCCAAAAATATTTGCTGCCATTTTGACAACACCTTGGAAAACAAGATCACTAATCGGACAATGGTTATCAAAAGATTCAGGATGCTTTTTTGGATCAAAGGAACAATTGTACTTTGCAAGATGTTTAACCATAAAATATGCCGACTCCTCTAAATTTCTTCCAAACAAAATATCAACTTCTTTCTTTATATTCTTTTTTTGGAGTTTGTCATTTACGGATCCTTTGAAGAATACAACATCTTCATTGATTGGTATAAATGCATCTTTTGATGTCGATAATTTACTACTATGCAATCTAACTGATGCTTTTAACAATTTTTTAACATTTGTTGTTTGTAAACATTTTACTATTCTTTGAGTTTTTCCTCTACATTTTAAGAATTGAGCAAGTTTTTTTGTATTTTCTAGCGCAGTTTGTGGAGAAATTGTTGCCCATTCATTGTTGATTGCTCCTGAAAATAAGATTGCTCTACTGAAATATTTAAAGCTAGCTTCAGAAAGGAAATGTGCTGTTACTGCGCCTGCACCAGCACTTTCACCAAACAATGTTATCTTATCTTTTTTGCCACCAAATTTTTCAATGTTTTCATATACCCATTTCATACCCATTTGCTGATCCAAAAAACCCATATTACCTTTAATTGAACTGTTTCTACCAAAATAAGCGAATCCAAAGACCCCAAGTCTATAATTTAGATTGACAACAATCGCATGAGATTTTAAAGCTAGAACTGATCCATTATGATTATCTAATGAAGGGGATCCACGTGTATATGCACCACCAAATATGACAACAATTACAGCACCACTTTTTTTCTGTGGAACCCACATATTTAATTGTAAGCAATCTTCTTTAAGTTTATTTGTTGGATTTAAAGCATCGAATCCATCAAAATGTGTTTTAACGATATGTTGATAACAAGACACTGCTTTTGTTTTAGCATGAAATATGCCGTTCCATTCTGGTTTCCTCAATTCGCTTGGAGGCATGAATCTTTTACGTTTGCTGGTAAATCTAGCGAAGGGAACTCCTAAGTACTCTGTTACAACACCTTCTTGGAAACGCTAAAAAATGAAAATAAATAATCGACGTTAGAATTTACTTTTTCTATTCCTTGAATATCTCCATGCTGGGTCTTTATTTTAGATTGAGATTCACATAATTGAATTAAAAATAAAATTATGTGTAAAACTGTTACTATCATTCTTGAATATAGCAAATTTTTACTAAAATGAAAAAAAATTTTTTATTATACATACCTACATTGATAAATATTTATTTAATTTTTAATTAAGTACATTTATTAATGATTAAAAACTTTACAATGGCAAATATTATAGTTTAACAGAGAACAATAAACCTGAAATATAACTTTTTGTGAAACTTGATCTTAAGTAACATGAATTAGAATTTAAAAAATATTTATATATTTTGTCAATTAATAAAGTATACTTTCAATAACTTTTTTTATTAATAACGTTTTTCTAAACAATATTTTAAAAGATATTTTTAAGATCTCTAATTTACTTTTTATTTCAATACTTTTTGTAATATACCTTAAGAACGAGCCTCAAGAATCAAAAAGTATATGCAAATTTATTTATATAATGAAAAAATTGTGGTATTTTTAAAAGAAAAAGGTCAACCATGATAAATTCATTGATTATTTAAAGTTTCATAGTTTAATATTAACCTTATGTTTAATTTTTGACTTCTTAGATTTATTTGACTTCTTCAGTTTCTTATGCTTTTTATTTCTCGAAGGACGTTTTGGTTTTCTTCTACGTCTTGTTGTGGTTCTCTTCTTCGTTGTTGAAACTACTGTTGTTAAAGTAGTAAATTCTATCTTTCCATGTGTTGTTGGACTTGTAGTGAAACCTCTAGATGTAGTAGTTGATTCATTGATAGTTGAATTATCTTTTTTGCAATTATCGTTGAAATTACTTGCATTATCACCATCATATGCTTCTTCATATGACCATGTTTTTGTAGTAATATTGTATTTCCAAACATGCCTGATGTTGTTGTCTTTATGGTCTCCATAATTATACCATGAATGACAATTTCCAAATGTTCTATGCCAACTATGAGAATGAGATTGGAAAGTTGAAGATAATTTACCAGAAGATGGTGGTTTTGTAGTCTCAGGATTTGTTGTATTTATATGAGGTATGGCTGTAGTTGTGACGTTATTATCAACAGTGGTAGGATGGAAAGTGTAACCACTAAATAGAGGAAAACTTCTTCCAAAAAGGACTCCATTCAAATAATCAGGCAGAAAAAATATCAACAGAAATATTTTAGTTTTATCAAAGTAATACATACCATTTATTGATAAATAAGTTAAATTACATTGTGGCTTTAATATTTAAAGTGTACTTATCATTATCAAACATACTAAATATTAATACGAAAAGTTATTAATATTTAAAATTACATAAATGTTTAAATTTATCTGTTATGATTTTTTTTAATGTTTAAAAAACGAACTGATTCCATTTAATGAAGACTTATCAAGGAAAAAATTATTAGTAAAAGATTTCTTTTATATCGAAAGATTTATCAATCGAGTAATTAAAAATTGAACATAAATTTATATGTTTTAAATCACTTTATACATTATAATTTAGTAAAACAAAACATTTTTTTCAATTTTAATAACCTAATACATATTTTTCTGGTAAGTTTTAAGTTTTGTTATCACAAAGATTTATTGAATCATTTTTGTAATCAGGTTTTTCTATCGTTTTGTCATGAACATATACTTGAATATTATTTTTTTAAACATTTCATACACGTGTCACAATATATCACTGATTAAAATTTTACCATGAATATAGAAATGGAAATAAATAGAATTTCAGTTATAATGAAATATAAATGATCGTTAAATTATACGATTACATTATTTTGAAATTTTTTCATCATTAACTGCTTTTTATTAAGCCTCATTGAAATAAAAAGGGACGTTTTACTAGATGACGGGACCTTCGACGTCGATTACGACGAGTAGAATTAGTTCCTGTTGCTGGTGTAGTTGAATTTTTATTTCCACGTCTTCTTCTATTTCTTCCAGTTCTTTCATTTCTTGATGTAGTTGTTGTATGTACTGCTGTTGTTTCTCCTGTTATTTTTGAACGAGATGTAGTATTAGAAGTTATGCAATTTTCACAAGGTCGGTTAGCCGTTGTTTGTGTTGAACTATTCTCATAAACATTCAATGAAGTTACAAGAGGAACAACAACCAGAGAATCTATTTCAATGAGTCTAGATGAATATAAAATAAATAAAAAAACTAAATAATCCAAAGAAATTTTCATTTTTTAAAAAGTTATAGTGATACCACAAAAAAGAATCCATTTTTTATATTTAAAATATTATTGGTTTTTTTAAAAGTACATTAAATATACTATAAAATAATAAATTAAGATACAAAAATTACAATTTCATTTGTACAAAAAAGTTTTTTCATCATTTAAAGGTCCATTTCCATCAAATGATAGATCATTTTTTAATTATATTCAAATTTTATAATATTTATAACTTTTTTTAGTTTTATCAATATTGTAGTAGTTTTAATAAAGTTTTTTTTAAATTTTTAAATTTATTAAACACAAACAATTTTTTCATCAAAACTAGGACTATTTCGTTAATTCATAGACCACCTTGTCATAACCCAGAACATTAAAATAAAAAAAAATTATCACAAATATTAATAAAACAATGTCAAATAAAATAACCAATAATGAAAAAATGAACAAATTTGGTTAAAGTAAAACTTAATTTAAAAAATTGTAAAGTACTATTGAATTGTTAGTAAAATGTGATATAAGTAAATTATCAAACATGTCAGAAAAAATTATCTATTTTTTATTAAACATTGAATAAAAGTGAAAATGATCTTAAATGTTAAAATAATTTCTATAATCTTCGGAAAATTCTATAACAAATCAAGAAATTATGTTGTGCAATTAAAAAATTTTTTGGCATGTATAAAAATCATTAGGGTAAAAAAGTTTAAAATACATTCAGTTTTAAATTTGAGTTATTTTTTCCACAATATTATATAAATTTTTGGTTTCATACTACCAAGATTAAAGTTTCACAATTCATTAAAGATATTTCATAACTATAAATCCGAAGTTGATATTTTAAAAATTTCGTACATCTTTATACAATAAAGTAATATTATGATATATTATTGATGCTTCGATTTAAAATAACCCGATAAAAAATTATTATTTCAACAAATAAGTAGAAATATTCTAATTAAATTCCTACATAAAAAATTTTTTGTTTATTCTTAAAAAAGCGGAAATAAAACAAAAAACTTTTTAAAAAAAGATTAATACCAAAAAAACAACAGCAAATAATGAAAATTTAATAGAAATATTAAAAATTAATAAAATAATCTTTAAAATTATATAAATGTCCGACTAATGATAGAGTAGTCCGAATTTTGATAGAGTGGTCTATGTTTTGATAAAAATTTCTTTTGTGTGAATATATCACTGATAAAAATCTAATCAGAAATATAGTAATGGGAATAAAATGAACTTTATTTATAGGGAAACATCAATGATGACAAAAGTATACGATTCTATAATTTCGAATTGTTTTTCATCATATGTATATATTTGGTGGTATCTACCAGGGTGCAAAATGCCTTGGACTATGACGATTTCTCCGACGATTTAAATGACGACGATAGACACTTTCTGTTCCCAGCTTAGCAATATGTCTATGTCTTCTTACAATTTCTTCATTATTGATGCTTCTTACACCACTTCTACTTCTTGATCTACTTTCTGTAAACATCCCTATTGTAACATTTTGAAAAGTTAAATTAAGTTCAACAACTCGTCTTTTCACAAAGTTTTTCATTTCAGTATTATAGACCTCCGTAGAAGTTACCACAGAACTAGCAACTAGAGGAGCTGCTTTCACGAGTCTAGATAGATATAGAGTGAAAAAAAACCAAATAATTCAGGAAATTTTTCATTTTTTAAAAAATTATAGTGATACCACAAATAAGACTTTTGTTTTTTATATCTAAAAGTTAGTATTTTTTTTTAAAGTATAACAAATATATGATAAAATAATATTCAAAAAAGCAAAAATTATCAATACATTTTGAAAAGTTTATTTCATGTATCAATTGTGTAAATAAGCATGTTGATTCATGGAAATTTTTCGATTTTTTTTAACTAAAGAACTATTTATGAAAATGCGAGTAAATAGGTACATACATAGAAGACATTTCTTAAATCTTATTTTTCTTTGAACATTTCAAGCACTTTTTGCAGTACATCACTAACTAAAATTTAATCGTGAATATAAAAAATAGAAAAAAAATTAATTCTATTTATGATAAAATATCAATTATTACAAAAAGTATACGTTTATATAATTTTAAAATTTTTTTCTCAAAATTTGCCTTTATCGGGAATTAGAAAGATGCAATGTGTCTTTTTGTCATGCGACCTGATCTTCGAGAACGAGTATGTCTTTCTCCTCTTCCTTTTCTCGTTCTTTTTGTTGTTATTTTTCTTCCTTCTCTTCTTATTTCTTTTTCTAATAGTTCTCTTTCATATCCTTTTCCTCCTCTTCCATTTTCAAACCCTTTTCCATAAATTTTATCTACATGATGGCTTATTCTTGCTTTTCTTTTTTCACGAGAAGTAATCATAAAATTTACATCAGTATTAACAACTGCTCGATCAAGTGACCTTTTCAAAACAACCAAGTTATCATAATTGCTCGTAGAAGTTACAACATTACTCTTAACGTCAATACTTGCTTTTACGAATTTAGATGAATATAAAGTAAATAAAAAAACTAAATAATCGAAGAAAATTTTCATTTATCTAAAAATTATAGTGATGCCACAAACATGACTTCTGCTTTTTTATATCTAAAACTTATTAGTTTTTTTTAAAGTACATTAAATATGTTATAAAATAATAAATTAAAATACAAAAATTGCAATTTCATTTGTACAAAAAAGTTTTTCCATCATTTTAAGGTCCATTTCTATCAAATGATAAATCATTTTTAAATTATATTCAAATTTTATAATATTTATATATTTTTTTAGTTTTATCAATATTGTCATAGTTTTAATAAAGTTATTTAAATATTTTAGAAATTATTATACACAAACAATATTTTTATCAAAAGTAGGATTATTTTATCAATTCCCAGACCACCTTGTCATCTCTTAGATCATTAAAATAAAAAAGATTACCACAAATATTAATTAAACAAAATGTCCAATAAAATAACTAATAATGAAAAATGAACAAATTTGGTTAAAGTAAAAGTTAATTTAAAAAATTGTAAAGTACTATTTAATTATTAGTAAAATGTGCTATAAATAAACAACTAAACATTTCAGAAAAAATTATTCATTTTTTACTAAACATTAAATTGAATGAAAATGATTTTAAATGTTAAAATAATTTCTATATTCTTCAGAAAACTCTTTATCAGATCAAGAGATTATTATTTGCAATTAAAAATTTTTTTTGACGTTTATAAAAATCATTAGAATAAATAAGTTGGAAATACATTCAGTTTTAAATTTCAGTTATTTTTGACACGATATTATATAAATTTTATACTACTAATATTAAAATTGTACAACTCAACATAGATATTCCGTAACCTGTAAATCCGAAGTAGATATTTTTAAATTTCGTAAATCTTTATACAATAATGTAATATTATGATATATTATTGATATTTCGATTTAAAATAACCCGATAAAAATTTATTATTTCAACAAATAAGTAGAAATATTCTAATTAAATTCTTACATAAATCACTTTTTGTTTATTCTAAAAAAAATAGAAATAATACAAAAAAATTTATAAAAAAAGATTTTTACCAAAAAAACAACAGCAAATAATGCAAATTTAATAGGAATATTAAAAAATAATAAAATGATCTTTAAAATGATAAAAATTTCCGAATGATGATAGAGTAGTCTGAATTTTGATATAGTGGTTTATGTTTTGATGCAAATTTCGTTTGTGTGAATATATCATTGATTCAATTTAATCAGAAATATAGTAAGGGAAATAAAATGAATTTTATTTGCAATGAAATATCAATGATTGCAAGATAATACTATTATATAATTTTGAAATTTTTTTAATCGTTATTTGCCTTTATCTGATAGTATTTACCAAAGTTAAAAACGTCCTGCATTATAAAGACGTTTTCGATGTTGAAAATGTCTTCTACTTGTGATTGTTCCCCTTCCTTTATTTTTTTTTCTGGTTGTTTTTTTCTTTCCCTGCCTTTATTTCTTTCTCCATATAATATAATACCTTTATCATATCTTAAATTTGATCTTCTTCTTTGACGAGAATTAATTTGAGAATTTACATCAGTACTAACAACTGCTATATTTGGTGATCTTTTAATAATAATCTCTTCCTCGTAATTACTCGTAGAAGTTACATAAGAATTAACAAGTACTTTATCTGCATCAATAAGTTTAGTTAAATATATAATAAATAAAAAGGACAAATAATCAATGGAAAATTTCATTTCTCTAAAAATTATTGTGATGCCACAAACAAGACTTCTGTTTTTTATATCTAAAAGTTATTGTTTTTTTTAAAGTATATTTAACATATGATAAAGTAATTATCGAAGAAACAAAAAGTACAAATACATTGTGAAAAGATCATCATATGTATCGGTTGTGTTAATTAATATACATGGTGATTCATAGAAATTTTTTGATTTATTCTTCAACTAAAGTACTATTTATGAAAATGCGAGTAAATAGGTACGTACATAAAAGACATTTCTTAAATATTATTTTTCTTTGAACATTTCGAACACATGTCATAATACATCACTAATTAAAATTTAATCAAGCATATAGAAATGAAAATAAAATTAATTTTATTCGTGATTTAATACTAATGATTGCAAAAAAATACGATTATATAATTTTGCAATTTCCTTTATCATCATCTGCCTTTATCTGGCAGTATTCACCAAAGTTAGAAACGTCTTTCACGAGGATTGCTTCTTCTTGTTTTTCTTCCTGGCCTTCTTGTCTTTGCTCCTGGTCTTCTTGTTCTTGTTGTTTTTGGTGTTCTAGGTGTCTTTGTTCTTGGTGTTCTTGTTGTTTTTGGTGCTCTTGTTCTTTTTTTTGTGATATAATCCCATCCTTCATTTCCTTTTCCTGGTCGTCTTCCTTCATTCCCTTTTCCAGGTAATGTGATGCCTCGTTCTCCTAATCTTGATCTTCTTTTTTCACGAGAATTAATCTGAGAATTTACATCAATATCAACAACTTCTTTACTCGGTGATCTTTTTACTACATACTCACTATCACTTTCAACAATCGTAGAAGTTTCAAAAGAACTATTAGCTATTAGTTGTGCTTCGATGAATCTAGATGAATATAAAATAAATAAAAAAACCAAAAAATCAAAGAAAATTTTCATTTGTCTAGAAATTATAGTGATGCTACAAAAAAGATTTCTGCTTTTTTATATCTAAAAATTATTGGTCTTTTAAAAGTACATTAAATATATGATAAAATAATAAATTAAAAAAACAAGAATTACAAACACATTACGAAAAAGATCACTTCATGTATCAGTTGTGTAAATATGCACGGAGATTCATGAAAATTTTATGATTTACTCTTCAACTAAAGTACTATTATTGAAAGTGTGAGCAAATAGGTATGTACAAGTAAGATATTCTTGAATCTTATTTTTCTTTGAACGATTCAAGCACGCGTACAAATAAATCATCGATTAAAATTTATTCAAAAATATAGTTATGGAAATAAAATGAATTTTACTTATAATGAAATATCAATGATCGCAAAATTTTATAATTCTAAAATTTTTTTATTATCAATTGCTTTTATTTTGCGATTCTTGCTATCCTTTTCTGGGAGGATGATGACGGTCCATTGGAAAACGACGAGGAATAACGATTTCTGCTTCCAATGAATTGACAGTTATAGGTTTAACTTCTTCTTCTATCTCTTCTACCTCTTGGACCTCTTCTACCACTTCTATCTCTTCCACCTCTTAATCTTTTTTTTGTAGTCTCAACTTTTGATCTGTCTCATCTTTTTGAACAAGAAGTATTAATAGAATTTACATCAGTATTGACAACTTCTTTATTCAGTCATCTTTTACTATAAACTGGGCATTAAAATTGTTCATAGAAGGTACATAACAACTTACATCTTTAGTATCTGTTTCAATAAACCTAGATGAATTTAAAATAAATAAAAAAACTAAAATTCTAGAAAATTTTCATTTATCTAAAAATTTCAGGTAATGCCACAAAAGATTTCTGTTTTTTTTATATTTAAAACTTCTTGGTTTTTTTTAAAGTACATTAAATATGTTATAAAATAATAATCAAAGAATCAAAAATTCTAAATACATTGTGTAAAGATCTTTTCATGTATCAATTGTGAAAATATACGCAGTGATTCATGAAAATGTTATGCTTTATTTTTCAACTAAAAAAATACTATATAGAAAACACGAGTAAATGAATATTTACAAGAAGATGTTTTTAGAATCATATTGTAGTTATTTTAAATTTGAAGTTTTTAAATATAACAATAATTTTTAGAATCTTCTTAACAATATTTTCTACCAATAAGTTTATAGTAAATTTATAAAAATAATTTATTATTAATTATGTACACATATACTTATCGATATTTACAATAACAAAAATACAAATACTAAATTAGTTTAAAAAAATTTTAAAAGTAAATTATTTACATCCAGTTAGTCATTCCGCCAATTTCTTGAAAATTAACTTTGGTAACTCCGATCAAATCCTTCTTAGGAAAAGTTCTACCATTAATAGTGTATCCCATCGTTGAAACTCTTTCAACTAAATTCCTAATATAATGCTTAATAGCCTGTTCCTTTTCAGATAAGAATCCTCTAGCACATAAAGATTGTAGCAAGCTATCAATAATAATTTTAAGGTATATTATCATTTGCCCAAATTTGGGATCAATATCAAATATAATAACATCATCAATGATTAGTTTATTTCCGCCTTTGTAAATAACTTCCTTGTATCCGAATAATAATAATTGTAAAGGTGAAATAACGCTACATTCTTTAAACATTGTATATTTAGTGATAATCTTTTGGCTGTATATAATAAATGGTGACCTGTCTTCGTAATTATTTTTATCAAGACAGAGGACAGAAATTTTATTAAGTGCCACTTTATATCCTTCCATATCAATAAATACACGTTTTTTGCTTTGTATTGCAATATTTGGATAGAATGATTTGACTAAAAGAGACATTATGACATGCATTTGAGCAGATGAATCTTTGTTACTTGATACCCCGTATTCGTGAAAGTCAGTATTTTGAAATTCATTTTTTAAAACTTCAAATATCTGATTTTTCACCATATATAAATTAGCCATATTATCTTTATTAATTAATTTCAATATTGGAAGTGAATAATTGACGTTTTTATATTCGGCTGTGTTGATTTTTAATGCCAAAAGAGGAAGAATATGATCACTGATAAAGTCTCCACATAACTGGAGAATTGCATCTGCAATCTCAAGTTGTTTGAATGGATTATTAAATAAGGGAAGATTAGAGTTGTAATATCCACAGATGAAAGCTATTGAATCGGCAACATTAAATAATGTAGCTGTTAAAACACATTTTGCTGTTTCTGGAGTGAATGGAAGACGCTCCATAACTCTACCAATATATGTTATGTTTTTATTTTTGTCCAATGCTGATAATTGTCGAAGGTACTCCTCTGCTTCAATAATATTCCTCTCATCAATTTGTTCGATTGAATCCTTTAGAAAACTTACTGAATCTCCCAATCCTAATGCTTTAATACCTAATATGGTTGAATCAAGAGGAGCAGTCTTGATTTCAGCTTCAGTATGAAGCGGCAACGTATGCCATAGACTTCGAGAAATTAATCGAAAACAAGTATCCTTTTCTAATTCTACCAGCTCTACCCTTTCTTTGGTCCATACAGTCCTTAGAAGTATAAGAAACTTCATAATAACATGTTGCCGACTTATGATTTATCAATTGTTTCTTTTGCCTACAAGAATCTATTACATACAATACATCATCTACTGTTATAGAACTTTCAGCAATATTCGTAGAAACAATAATCTTAAATTTATCCTTTGGCGGTGATTTGAAAACTTTTTTTTGATCATCAAAAGATAGATTTGAATGTAAAGGAACCAACCAATACATATCTTCACTAGCTGAAGTCTTCAATTCCTCCATACATAGTATAATCTCACTCCATCCTGGGAGAAATATTAGAATTGACCCTTGTTCATTAGAAGAAATCATTGCTTTACAACTTTCTTCAACCATCATTTTTATAATATCGTAAGGTATCTCATCACTAGATTCTATTTGTTCGGTAATATAAGTCCCTAATGGAGATATTAGTTTTCCATTTGGAAGATAGTTAAAGTCCCATAAATTTGAATTTACATCATATCCTGGTGGTGGAACGAAAAGAGAAGGATAAATTTTATAATGTTGTATAAATTCATCTAAATAAAGTTCCATAACTTCATATGATTTTCCATGAAGCTCCATTACTCTAATACCATTCATGTATTTTTCAAATTGTGTGGTATCAATTGTTGCTGACATAAGAATAATCTTGATTCCACTGCAATTTGATAACATTTTTTTAAGGATTATTAATAAGAAGTCTGTTTCTAAGGATCTTTCATGAACTTCATCGACAATAATATGTGAAATACCTTTTAAACCATTAGATAATTTCTTAATTATTGTCCCAACAGTAGCATATAATATAGAGCCAAACGGTCTAGGATAAAGCTTTTCAAAACGAACGCAATAACCGATAGATTCACCCACACATTCATATCTCTCTTCTGCTACTCTTTTTGCTAAATTTATCGCAGCTAACCTTCGTGGCTGCGTTATTATGCAATTAAACTCAGCACCCTTCATATTATCAATATAATGTTTCAATAAAAATTGTCCTATTTGTGTACTCTTTCCAGAACCGGTAGATGATTTTATCAATAATATTTGTGATTCCTCCACAGCTTGTATTATGTCATTTTTTTTATCATATATAGGTAAATGTTTTCTTGATTCCTCTATTTTCATTAATGGAGTTTTTCTATTTTCAATACTTAATAAAATTTGTGATATTTTATCAAGTGGTTTTTCTTTAAAAAGAACATCGTCTACCATTGAATTTTTCCAGCAATCGTAATTAGGTATAGGTGGAGACCATATATTCATATAATTTTTTCTGCTATTTCTAAAATCTGGAGACTGACGATTGGTTTCTCTGAATACCCCTTCAAAATCGAAAAATGTTGGCGGTGATATTTTTTTATATTCTGGTTCAGGTAATTCGTTCTTGACAACTGGAAAATCGGGTAACTCTATTTCAAGCCAATTGTAAAGTGCCTTTACATCTTTATACAATGCCTCGTCCTCTGTAACTCTTACAAGTAGTTGTGGAATATTTCCTTTTTTGGGTAGATTTTTTTTATCAGTTGACTGATATTCATTGTTATTGGATATCTCCTCAAGAATGTTATAAGCACATTCTGCTGTGGCAAGACGTTTTGATTTTCCCATCCCTTGGCCAAAATATATGTTTCCAGAAAGTAGAACTACCTCTGCTGTTGCTCGGAATATACTAAAAACATATAATATTGTAAAAAATGAAGAATATGTTATTAAAACATACAATGGTTGAGCATTATTCATAACATCAATATTGAAACAAACTGCTGGTTTCCCTTCTTTACTTAAAATTTGATTAAGAATAGATTTAGCATTATCAAGTGATATATCGAAGTCTAATATTTTAAATGAAGATGTATATTGACATCCTGAATTCATTTTACTTATTTTCCTGCATAAGAAAATAGTGAATAAAACCGATTAAGATTAATAAGTATGAATTTTAATAAGTTTTATTCTAGATTCTAACGATTTTGACCAATAGACAATGTAAAATAAAAACGAAAAAATGAAACAATTTACTACAATATAGTTAAAAATTATGGAACTTTTTTCAGAAAATAAGGCCGCTCCGTACTTCATTTCAGGGGGTATATATTTTCCTCAATCGAAATGAAAGCCTGTTTTAAAGAGTAAACAAGCTTTCCTGCCGCATCTATTAAAATTTTTTTGTTTATTTTGCTTTTTTTTTTGATCATAGAACCGGAGGACACAAAAAAGTGTGTTAAACTTTTGTTTCTTTATAAAAAAATCAATAACAAAATAATACGACATAATTTATTACTTAAAACAATTAGTTTAAAAAAAAGACCAATAGGCGCGTTCTCTAATTCTTATAAGATCAATCTCATCAAAATTGAATTTAAATTCTCTTGTATAACCTAAATATCTGAAGACACTGTCAGGAACATACAAAAATTTCCTATCTTCAACAGAATTCTCCTCATACTCCGGGCATTTGTATTTAAATTCTATATATGGTTCAATTGCTGTGTACTCCAAAGTTTCTCCAGTTATACTAAAGTATCCATTCTCATCAGTGACTCCTTCAGCCATTAAATCATCGTACAATACTTGAAAAAATTATTTTTAAAATTTTTATCGCTAAAATTTACCATCTTCTTCCATTAATTTAATTTTTACATTTTCCAACGGAACTTTATTACATAATAATCTTCCAGTAACTGTTATTTTTTGTGTAAGCCCATTTATAAAACTTATTAATGATAACAAGACGATTATTGTTTGAAAATTCTTCATTTTTGAATTTTATCAAAGATTACATTTCTTCCTATATTTTTTTTATTAATTTGAATAGTAAAAAAATGCAATTTTTCCCGATAAAGCAAATAATTATTTATCCTATCATTTATTAATTTCTTTGGCCATATTTACATATATAATATTTATTGCTTATCACTTTGAATTTGTAAGTTTTGGAATGTCAAAACATTTTTATTTAGCAGGAGATGAAGTATATGATATATTTTTAATGTGTTTTATTATCATAATTCAAGGTTGTATAGATTATAAAGAGTTATGAAAACTTTAAACAACAAAAAAAAACTACATATTTATGATATTAAGTTCTATAAAACTGTTTAATGAAAAGTTATTTGATTTTAAATTGTCATAACGATTATTTTTATAGTATTACCATTAATCAAAATAAGTTATCAATGTTATTAAAGTATAAGCTGTGGTAAAATTTGTTTAAAATTTTAATACTTTAATATTGTTTAAAACACGAAAAACGTAAAAAGTTATCATATGTAATAAATTAATACATTTTTCATTGAAAAATAACATTAACGATTTTTAATTAAGTATAATGGTTTGGTAATTAACGGAAATAACTAAAATAACATTGAAAAAAGTTTGATTATAAAAACAATTGCTGTTAGAAATAATTTTTTAAAACTTTTAACCTTCATCTTAATTACAAAAAAATTAATAATACAAAAAATAAGAGTAGTTAGTGGAAATTTTCAAGATTAAAATATTTGTATTCAATTGGAGCATGTTTATTTAACATTTCGAGGACAAAGATAACATCATTAAAAAACTAAGAATGTAATTGATATAAATTTATTGTTGAAAATATAAATTAGCATTAGTACAATATAATAATAATATGGATGATATGACTGGATTGTATAATTATCTATAAATTCCGTCCTCCAGATTAATCTGATATTCATAAATCCATTTCTTTACCTTCTGTTTTTTAGATTTAGCTTAACTCATTCTTATGAGTATTTTTTCACTGGTTGTATGTACATTAGTCTCATTGAAAAAAGGCTAGTGTACATGCTCCCCTTTCCAGTATAGCTTTTATCGTCTTGTTCTGTGTTTTCCCGTTTTCAAGTATGATCCTGAGCCTTCTTTGTGGAGTTCCTTCGTTCCCTAAAATTTGATAGGAAAGGAGCCCCAAGCAGTGCTTAAAATCATCTAAGCTAAATTTGTATGAAGCACAAACAGATTGATCCCACGTGGAGTACCATAATAAAGCGGATACATCCTCCCAGGATCTTGAAGATCACCCCATCTAACCTATCCAACTCTGCATCCTAGCTGTGTTGGTTCCATTGATATTGCTGCTCCAATAGTAGCTCCAATCCATACTAGTCTCCTTTTAAATGAGGCTAATGTACGTACTGCTTTTTCACTAAGGCTTTGAAGGTATGTGCTTTAGATATTCCCCAAGTTGGACTTCAGATAAAGTACTTTTAAAGTCTTAGAATCAGAAGCTGGATTGAGAATTAAATTCTAGAGATAATTCAAGAATTCAATAAATAAATTTTTATATAAAAAATTTTATTATCAATGAACCATAAAGTAACAATTTCCAACAAATATAAAATAAATTAGTAAAAGTTTAAATGTAAATGGAATTTTTATGAATAATTCTTGTGTACCTAAATTTTTATTTTGTTAGTATGCACCATATCCTAAACACTTTCTATACAATTATATATGATAAATAAATACTTATAAGGAAAAATCCTATATATTCATTGCTAAATTCATCCATGTAATAGCAATATTTTGAATTCTCCGGTAAACTGAAAGACTTGGTAAAGCTTGTTCAACTCTTGAAATAAGTTTATCAAGAGATATATCTGTAATTTCACTATTGTAATTAGGATTAACTATTGAACATATTCCTTTTGGATAATCTATAGGAATATATAAATGTAATGGTGGGATACCAATCTAAAACAAGATAGAATATAATAAAACTTTAAATAATCATATAACTTACTTTATCAAAAATGATAATAAAATTTACACCACGATAATGATCAGAAATAGGAATATTATTAGGATCAACTTGAAATTTACCGCATAATTTGAGATCTTTTGTTATTACATCTGATAACGTCAAATATTTATCATTATGACATAGTATCGTTAGGTGTTCTTTACCATCATTTCCAAGAATTATTTTTGTTCTTTCATCTATTTGTTGTGTCACTTCATTGTGATGATTTACGGCAGTAACTTCAGTATCAAGTTTACGTCTTTTGGCATCATTCCCTTTTTTATTGACAACCTTATCGTTATCATCTTTTTCTTTCCTCAAATAATATGGTGTTGGATCATCATCTTCATCAAGTTTACTATGATTTACAGCATCTGGCAATCTTGAAAAGGAAATATTAATAATTTACTTGTAAAAAACTTACTGCAAAAATTTCTCTTTAAGCTCGTGAAAAGGATCAAAATGTGGTATTTGGAAACTTCTATATTGATCACCGGCTTTAACAATATTATCAAAAGCATCCATAACAGGTTTACATAAATTTTCATCCATTATCTTGGCATCTGTTGCATTGATAAACCTATGAATAAAGGTTAATGAAACTTTCTCCTGTAAATTAATTATCCTTTCTAATCTTTCTATTCTTTCTTTAGCGTCTGTTATCTTTCCATCAATTTGTTGCCTTTCAAGAATTGTTTTTATTTTCTCCTGGTTATCTTTTAATTTTTTGATTGCTTTATCATATTCAACATCTGGGTCTTGGATTATAACTTCGCTATTGATATTTTGTTGAACTATTGGTTGTATTACGGATGGATTTTGTACCAGTACATTTAGTTGATTAGGTAGTGTTTGTGAATTATTTCTATCAATTGTATTTAATGTAGTATTGGCATGAGGATTCACCAGAATTTGTTGTTGAGTTTCTATTGTATTAGGAGGAATATTTCTAATTACATGAATATTACTGTTCTGCTTATCAGCCATTTGTTCCAGGTGCTTGAAAGTATTCTCATTAACAGTCATTTCCCCCATATCCGGTTTTCTATAATTACTATATTGAACTGTTGTCGGAGATGAAGTTGGATGATTGATTGGCCTATTAGCTGTAACTACATAAGGATTTTCGGGCACATAATCATTAACTTGATTAATTATCTGTTGTCCATGATATTGCTGAAAGTTATTTTGTACTACTTTTATTTCAGATGGTCTTGAATAAGGTGAGGAAAGATTTCTACAATGTATTGGTTGGAAATTTTGTGTTCCAGAATAAATTTGTTCTCGAGGAACTTGTATAGGTGTTGTTCCAGGATAATTAGGATTTTGATATTGTTGTTGAGTTCTTAATTGATATTGATTTGCCATTACTTGATTCTGATAATTGGGAAGTTGTTGTTGGTAGATATTTATTTGAGTTTGGTAGTTATTTTTTAATGTTGGTGTTTGTGACTGTTGAAGGTGTTGAATACCATAGTTGGGATTAACATTGTTATATTGTTGATAAGAATATTGTTGTTGTGGAAAGTTTTGATATTGATACTGCTGATTATATTGTTGGTGAGGCGAAAAACTTTGTCTTGGGATGTTTTGATGGACTTGAGGTTGATTATAATTGATTCCATATCCAACAACTTTTGGTGAGATTGGTCTTTGATAATTAGATGAATACATTATGGTCCATAAACTTGAAGTTTCTCCTAAATACTTTTTACAAAAGTTAGTATTTAATATATATCAATAAGTAGCACAAAAAAGTACTTAGTCTAGAAGAATAGAAATGAAATTATAATAGTACAATTTAAAAAAACGAAAAATAAAAGAATTTCCTCTCTTAATGTTATACATTCAAGAACATTAAAGATGATTCACAAAAGGCTTCTTGAAAGAGCAACTAAAAAGAGTCTTCTTAAGAAGAGAGACATTGATTTCTAGGCGCAAATTATTTTAAAAAGTTATGAATAATTATTTTTTTTGAACTTCTATTTATATAATTTCAGCTAACTTTGTCTTATCTCTCAAATGTATAATTTTAAATATTAATTAAACTTTTATGTGAAACTAAACATATCATAAAGTTTTAGCCAATTTGTAGATGTAAATTTTCAAGAGAATAACACCATATTTTGTTTCTATTTTCGTTAAAAACTAAATACCTAAATTGGAAATGACAATGTATTTATACAAATGATTTATAAAATATAAAATAAATAAATAATTTTAAACATATATTTTTTTATTACAAATAATGATTATATCAAACTAGTTAAATATCATGTTAGTATTTAATTTTTAATATTAAATAATAAGACTACTTGTTTGTAAATATTTTAAATTATTTAACAGAAAATTTGATTAAACAATAAGATAATATCTTTTTTTATTGTTAATAATAAAAAAAAGTTTTTCCGAAAAATAATATTCAATGAATGGTGTGTTAAACAATTTTATCATAGACAATTCTAATATTATCATAATAAAGTTTATGATGCTTGTGTGGAGAAAACTTTAAAAGTGCTGTTAACGCTGTTTTATAGAAAGAAAATATTTCCTATGTACAACTTTTTTTCAATAGTAATTATCTGTGAGAAATAACTTTTCTGAAGTATACAAAAATAAGAAATATATTAGTAAGTTACAGTGCTTTTTTATAATATAATGCTAATTAAAATGCACTATTAACTATAAGTTTTTAAAGTGATGGTAAAAAAACAAGAATTAAAAATAATGTAAAATATGGTCTATTTTTCGGAATAAAATGTTATTGCGTGAAATGGTAAAAAAATAATATTTGAAATGAGTTGCTTTATAGAAAAAATATAGAGAAAAAAAAATATCGTTAACATGATAAGGGACCTATGGAGAAATATAATTTTAAAAAGAGTTTGATTTAGTTTTTTAACTAGTAATTCTATATTTTACTGTTAATTTAATTAAACTACAAGATGTTTACTTCAAAAAAATCCAAAAAATTACATTTTAAATCAATCAAAAAGTGAACAATGATAGTGACCATAAAGTTATTAAATAAAAAGGGACGAAAATGTTAACAGCAAATAAATTAAATAAATTTTAAATAAATATCATAAAATATTTTAACTGGTAAACGTTTTTACTAATCATTAGAAATCTTAACAACAACATAATAACTTAATACCAAATTAGTACTTTAATCCTAAAAGAAAATATTGGCAGATATAAGTATACATAAATTATATTTGTAGTCATCAAAAAAGATAAAGGATATCATATTATTATTTACAAAAAAAATGAACAACTCTTTTCTCGAAGATAAAAGCCTTTTACCTTTTGATGATTCAGATTTTTAACATGACATATTGCATGAAAACATTTTTTTATTTATTGCTAATATAGTAAAAATTGTATAGTTGTCCAATATCAAAGATCTATACTATTTTGTTTTTTAAAAATTAATTTTTTAATAAAATGATGGTGATGGAGGCATTCTAGTATTAGTGACAGTTTTTTGATATGTTTTACATGCAATTTAACAAAGTACAATAACATTATGATAAGTATTTGTACAGTGTTAATAATATATCTGTTAGTAATATCATTTTATAATACGGAAAATATGATGATGTAAAAAAATATTTCAATTAATAATTATATAAATAAATATTTACATATAGGGGGATTATCATGTATATATATAACAAATTCGTAGAAAAAAAGTAATTGAATGAAAAATAGTTTAAATTGTTATATAATATAACAATGAAGATAAATAGACATAAAATTCTTAATCAAATTTAATTTTGGTATTTTGTGTGGGAAGATAATATGCATTTTAATGTAAATAATATCAGTTTGTGGAAGTTTTATTATTTTTATATCATATTATTAACTGTTTAATTGTTTTATGATTCTTTCCAGTTATAATAATTATTTAATACTCATGGAAGATATTCTAGAAATAAATCTACTTATTCTTCACTTTTAAATTATCTGCTAAAGAACTTATGTTTACTTCTTATATATTTTAATTTTTATTATATTTTCGAATATTTTTTGAATGTTTTAGGGATTATGCAAATTATTTACAGTTTTAAGAAAAGGGCACACTCCAATACATCAATAATGTCGCCATAACTGTTTTAATGTCGATTTCAGTATGGCATTAGAAGTGCTATATCGTGGATTTTAAAGACATTATTAAAGTTAATGAATGAGATGCCAACTTATTATCAAGTCCTATTTACAAGAATAAAAAAATCCTCAAGAGTCAAAAACCATTTTATTTTTAGAACAACGTCATTTGATTAAAAGAAAAAATCAAACTAAAAAAAATTCATGTTAATGCATTGAAATTTATTTTTTACTATTTAATCTCGAATGACATTTTAAAAAATGTATATTTATGTTACCATCTTTGTTACTCATAAATGATTTCAATATTTGTTTTGGATTTTTTTTAAGAATGAACATATTGGAGAATCGAAATATGTTCCTTTATAAATATTTTATTAAATCTACATTTCAAAAAAGAAAAAATAGGAAACAAATCTTTTAAGTTTACTTTCTATTTTTGGTTATTTAATTCATATCATTTAGTATTAAGGATGAAGGAATATAAAAGACGAGATAAAAGATTGTTTTAAATAAAATAAAAATGATTTATTTAAAGATACCTAACTTTATCATTTGTGCTTTTTTATTAACAAATGAAATAATTACTATTTTCGGGAAATCTGCTAAACTTTTTGAGTTTAGATCCATAAATCCGAATAGTAAAATGATTCAAAATTTTGGAAAAAAATCTGTTGAAAAGTATAATAAAGAAAATGATAAAAATAACAGATTCGTTGGTGTCAAAAAGGCTAGAAAAGAATTCAATGGACAACACATTCACTATGAACTTTTGGTCTCAACAAAAAAAGGAGATTGTACTATCAAAAATGAAGGCGATTGTTCAGAGAATCTTGAGAGTGATGTTTTTGAAAGTCCAAAGAAGCCCAATAATGTAATATTAGAAGTACAAAAAGAAGGACAATGTGCTGAATATTAAACTAATGCCAGAGTTTAATTCAAAACACACTTTTATCTCCATTAATTCAAGTAAAATGAATTAAAAAGTTTGCATTAATTCTTTTTTTTCTAATATTAATAATGACTTCATAAATGAATTGTTCTGTATTTTCAAGTTAGCTTTAAATATAGTAAAAATAAATATTTATACTAATTATTTGCTATATTTTTTTAAAAATGATAAAAAAGAGATTAAACTTTTGAAATTTACTTTATATTCTTGATTATTTTAATAATATCATGATAATATTTGGAATGAGGTAATATTTAAAAGCTGATAAAAAGATATCTCTAGTGAGTCAAAAATGAATTACTTAAATATATTTGTTATCATTATTGCTACTGTTATACTGACTATTGAAGTTTCCGCTATGCCTTGTAAGCCATGTGTTATTATTCGAGTTGCACCAAGTACTTCGAGAGTTAGAAAACCAGCTAGTAGAACAAAATGTACTAGGTGTACGATTTGTTGTTGTCGAATTCGATGCTAAAAAACAGTATATTGCGGATTCAAAGCACAATGATAATACAATTTCTACAGAAGTAACTTAGAAAGATAATATTAAAGTGTGTTTAGAAAAAAATTTTATTCGATTTTCTATTGAAACAATAGAAATCTTGATAAATTAGGAATATACTTAAACAAAGATGAAGATTTAGAATATTCCTCAACTTTTGTCATAAAAATTAGATTATAATACGCTTTTATTTTGATTAATTTCATAGAAATGAATCAGAATCTTTGAATTTGTTTTTTTCTTAAAAATTAAATAAAGACTTCATAATAAATTATCTTTATGTGTAAAATACTTTATAATTTAATGTTTTCTTGAATTCAGAACCAAAAGTTATCTATTTCGTTAAACAATAGTTTATTTAAAATATGAAGCCCTTATTAAATCACAGGAGCCACAAATAGGTTACCGATTTTGAAGTAACTACAATAAAATAAACTTGAGTTATAAACAGTGCACTTAAAATAAAAATAAATATTTGTGATGGAAACTTTTTATTTATTATAATTTTTTTTAAGAATGAGAAAATGGAAATTAAACTTTTTAAATTTATTTTATATTTTGTATTATTTAGTTAATATCAATATAATGTTTATAAAGAATTAATATTTAAAGCCAGTTGGCTAGATATCTTCATCAAAATAAAAATGATTTATTTGAAGATACCTAATTTTATCATTTGTGCTTCTTTACTAACAAATGAAATAATTCCCATTCTTGGGAAATCTGCTAAACTTTATGAATTTAAACCTGTAGATGCGAAAAGTAATCTAGTTCAAAATTAAGCAAAAAAATCCTTTAAAAAGTATAATAAGGAAAACGATAAAAAAAACAAATTCGTTGGTGTTAAAAGAGCTAGAAAAGAGTTTAATGGAAAAGAGATCCACTATGAACTTTTAGTTTCAACAAAAAAAGGTGATTGTTCTAGCAAAAAGAAAAATGATTGTTTAGAAAATCTTGAGAGTGACGTTTTTGAAATTCCAAAACAACCTGGTAAAGTAATATTAGATGTACAAAAAGAAGGAGATTGCGGTAAAGAATTAAAGTCATGCTAAAGTTTAAAGTAAAACACACTTTTAATTTCATTAATTCCATTCAAATGAATTAAAAAGTTTTCATTTATTCTTTTAAGTCTAATATTAATAAAAAATTCATAAATTAATTGTTCTGTATTTCCAAATCTGTTTTAAAATGAAAAAAAGGAGATTAAATTGTTGAAACTTACTTTATATTCTTAATTATTTTATTAATATCATGATTGCTTAAATTCATTGTTAGTAATTATAAAAAGAAGATTTATTGGTAATAAAAAAACTAAAATAAAGAAAATAAAAGCACTACAAATAGTCCTTACCCTTGTAAATGTAGAGAACATTCAGCAAGGTTTTTTTAACAATGACTATTTTGCGCAACTTATTTTTTATTTATACAAGAATTATTTGATAAAATGTATTTATTTCTCTTTTCCTTCCAATCAATGATAGTATTTAGATTGAAATAATATTTAAAAGCTGATAAAGAAATACCTCTATTAAGTCAAAAATGAATTGTTTAATTATATTTATTTTCATTATTGTTACTGTTATGCTGACTATTGAAGTTTTTCCTAGGCCTTGTAAACAATGTATTATTATTCGAATAATACCAAGTGCTTCAAGAAGGAGAAAACCAGCAAGTAGAACAAAATATTGTAGGTGCAAGATCTGTTGTTGTCGTCGTCGATGCTAAAAAAGATTATATTGCGGATTCCAAGCATTATCATCTTGGAAATTCTACAGAAGTAACTTGTAAAGGTAACTGTGGTGTATGTTTTGAAAAATTTATTCGATTTTCTTATGAAACAGCAGAAATCTAGATAAATTAGAAATGTACTTAAATAAATATTTAGAATATTCTTCAACTTTTATCATAGAAATTGGATTATAAAACGCTTTTATTTTCATTAATTTTATAAAAATGAATCAGAATTTTTGAATTCGTTTATTTAAACAAATAAAGACTTTTTATTAAATGATGCTTGTGTGCAAAATATTACATAATTAATATGTTCTTGAATTCAGAACCAAAAAATTATTTATTTCGTTAATAATAGTTTATTCATAACATGAAGTCTTAATAGATTACGGGAGTCTCAAAGAGGTTTCCAATTCTAAAGTAACTACAATAGAATAAACTTGAGTTATAAACAGTGTACTTCAAAAAGAAAAATAAATATTTGTGATGAAAATTTATTATTTATCATAATTTTTTTAATAAAGAAAAAAATGGAAACTAAACTTTAGAAATTTATTTTATATTCTGAATTATTTAATTAATATCAGTCTAATATTTAGAAAGAATTAATATTTAAAATCAGTTAATTGGGTATTTTTATCAAATTAGAAATGAATAAGTTAAACGTGTCTATTTTTATTATTTTTGCCATTTTAATATCTACTGAAGCAATAAAAAATTTTTTTAAGCAACATAAACATCATGATTGGGAGGAAGAAGATCCAACTGATAGCAATATTGTAAAGTTGGGACAAGATTCTATTAACCTTTATAATAGAAAATATAGTGCTCATTTTGAATTTTTCCAAGTTGCAACTGCTCTAAAAGAGAAGTATCATGGCATGCCCCATTACTTTCTTGAAATTTTAGCATTTTTAGATAGTGGAGAAAGTGGTAAACTAATTCCAGAAGTATTTTTTTCACACGTTTTTGATAAAAAAAGAGATGAAGAATATCATGAGTATGGATTTCACGTGACTAAAAATGGAGATGCACCAGTTAGCTAAACTTTATAATAAGATTTTAATTTAAAAAATATTTTATTTTCATTTTTTTATTCTAGTGAATAAAAAAGTTTGCAATGAGTCTTTTGTTTTAAATGTAAATAATGATTTCAAGATTAATAATATTTAATTGTATAAACATTCCATAAATGAATATTTTTTATATTCCATCCCAAAAAGTTATATATACCATTAAACAAAAGTCTAAAAATATGATTCTGTCATTTGTTCATTGAAATTTCAATAGGATTCCTTCTTTTAAAGTCACAACAATGAATAAAGTTAGTTATAGAACAATTTACTTCAAACATATAAATAATTATTTGAGAAGAAAATAAATTATTTAATTTTATTTTTTTAATATTAAAAAAATGCAGATTAAACATTTAAAATTTACTTTAAACTTTTGATATTTAATCACTATCATGATAACGTTTAGAATGAAGCAATATTTAAGATCAGATGATGGAATATTTTTAGTAAAACAAAAATGAATTTTTTAAATGTAATCATTTTCATTACTTTTACTTTTTTTCTAACTACTGGAGCATTTTACAATCCTTTTAAGCACAAGTCTTATGGTATATGGAAAGAAAAAAATCCAACTAGTAGTAAAATCAAAAAATTAGCGAAAGAATCTGTTAATTATTATAACAAAGAACATGGCTCAAAATATTCATTAGACTGTGTTTTACGAGCTGGAAAAGAATATGTTAACGGTTTAGCTCATTACTTTCTTAAAATTTTGGGAATAAAAAATTGTGGATATGATGGTGAAGTATGTTCAGAAATATTTTATTCAAACATTTATGATAACGGAAAACGTTTAAATCATAAATACAATTTTAGTGTAGATACGAAAGGAACTATACCGTCTTTCTAAACGTTTATCATAAAATTTCAAATTAAAAAGCATTTTTATTATTTTGTTCGAATTAGTAAAAATGTTAGTAATCAATTTTTTTATGTTAATAAATATTTTAAGACTGATAATATTTATTTGTATAAATATTTTATAAATGAATATTTCCTAAAATTCCAGGCCAAAGAATTGTGTGCTTCACTAACAAAAATCTATAGATGTTATATTTTTTATTAGGTCAATGAAACTTTAATAAGATTTATATTTTTTAAGTAACGGCAATAATTATAGTTAGTTAATTTAGTACAAAAATATAAATAAATATTTGAAATGGAAATTTATTATTTAATTTTATTTTTTTAAGAACAAAAAAATAGAGATTAAACTTTTGAAATTTACTTTATATTCTTGATTATTTAATTGTTATCATGATAACGTTTAGAACGAACCACTATTTAAGATCAGATAAAGGAATATTTTTAGTAAAACAAAAATGAATTTTCTAAAGACTTTCATTTTTATTATTTTTACTTTATTACTAACCACTGAAACAGTTAACTCTCTTTTTAAAAACAGGACTGATAATTTATGGAAGGAAAAAAAGCCAACTGATACCAAAATCATAAAATTAGCAGAGGAATCTCTTGTTCATTATAATAAAGAGCATGGCTCAAACTTTTTCTTAGATCGTATTTTGAAAGCTGGAAAAGAATATGTTAAGAGTATGGCTCATTATTTTCTTAAAATTGTAGGAACAAGAAGATGTGGAAATGAAATTGGAGAATGTTTAGAATTATTTTATGCCAACATTTATGACAATGGGAAACATTTTGATCATAAATACAATTTTAGTGTAACTACAAATGGACATACACCAACTTTCTAAACTTTTATCATAAAGTTTTAGTTGAAATACATTTTTATTATTTTATTCAAATTAATAAAAAAAGTTTATAATCATTTTTTTAAAAATATTTATAAAGATTTTATGATTGACAATATTTATTTATTTAAATACTTTATAAATGAATATTTTATGAAACTCCATGCCAAAAAATTATGTGTTTCGTTTAACAAAAGTCTATAATTATGATTCCTTTATTTTGTTACTTAAGTTTCAAAAGTGTTTCTACTTTTAAAGTAACAGCAATAAATAAAGTTAATTTTGAAGCAACATATTTCAAACATATAAATATTTAGAATGCAAATGAATTAATTTGTTTTAATTTTTTAAAAATGGAGATTTAACTTGCGAAATTTACTTTAAATCCTTAATTATTTAATTGTTATCATGATAACATTTAAAATAATGTTTAAGATCAGATGATGAAATATTTTTAGTAAAACAAAAATGAATTTTTTAAATGTATGCATTTTTATTATTTTTACTTTTCTAATAACTACAGAAGCATTAAGAATATCTTTTAAAAACAAGCCTCTTTATGTTTGGAAATGAAAAAGTTTAACTAATAGCAAAATCTTAAGCTTAGCTGAAAAATCTGTTGATTATTTTAATAAAGATATAGCTTAAACTATTTCATAAACTGTATTTTAAAAGCTGGAAAAGAATATATTCCGGGTTGAACTCATTATTTCCTTAAATTTATAGTAACAGAAGATTGTGGAGATGATTTTAAGGAATGTTCAGAAATATTTTATGCAGACGTTTATGATAATGACAAACATATTAATCATAAATTAAAATTTAGTGTAGCCACGAAAGGAAATATACCATCTTTCTAAACTATTATTATAATGTTTTAATTGAAATAAATTTTTATATTTATTATTTTGTTTAAATGAATAAAAAAGTTTGCAATCATTTTTTTAATATTAATAGAGATTTCAAGATTTATAATAATTGTTTATTTAAATATTTCAAAAATGAATATTTTCTGAAATTCCAGGCCAAAGAATTATGTGTTTCATTAAACAAAGGTCTATAACTTTTATGTCAATATTTGATTACAGGAGCCCCAAAAAGGTTTTTACCTTTATAGTATAAATTAATAGAATAAACTTAGTTAAAAAACAGTATGCTTCTAACATAAAAACAAATATTTGTTATGAAAACTAATTATTTATTGTAATTTTTTTAAAAATGAGAAGATGAAAACTAAACTTATGAAATTTACATTATATTTTGAATTATTTAATTAATATTATGATTATGTTTAGAATGAAGTAATATTTAAGAACGAATTATGGAATATTTTAACAAAATAGAAATGAATAATTTAAATAGGCTTATTTTTGTTATTGTTACTTTCCTACTAATCAGTGAAGTATCTTTTATTTTGCCTAAACACCATGAACTTTATGTATGGAAGACAAAAGATCCAAATGATAAGAATATCGAAAATTTAGCAAAACAGTCTGTTGACTATTATAATAAAAAAAATAGGGCAAATGCTATATTTGCTGGTGTTTTAGAAGCTAAAAAAGAATATGTTCCAGATTCATCCCATTATTCTCTTATTATTTTAACAAAAGAATTATGTGGAAATGATAAAATATGTCAAGAACGTATGTATTCAGACATTTATAAAAAAGGCAAATTGCCTCTTAACAAATTAACATTTATGACATATAGAGATAGAGACCTTAAAACTCGCTAAACTTTATCAAAAGTTATAATTAAATTATACTTTTTATTTTCATTATTACTTTCAAATGAATAAAAAAGTTTTTACTGATTCTTATTTTAAATATCACAATAGATTCAATGACTAAAAAAATTAATATATATTTTATTAGTATCTAATGAACGAATAAGTTCTGAAGTTATAAATCATAAAATATTTATTAAATTAAATTTCAGTCCCTTTATAATATGAAGTCTTTGTTAGATCACAGAAGTTTCAAAAAGGTTTATACCTCCAAAATAATTACAATATATAGAATTTTAATCACAAAATACTGTTCTTCAAACATAAAAGCAGATATTTCTGATAAAAACCTATTTATTATAACTTTTTTAAAAAGTAAAAAAATGAAAATTAAACATTCGAAATTTACTTTATGTCTTTGATTAATTGATTAGTATCACTTTAATGCTTAGAACGAAGTAATATTTAAGATCAGTTGGTGTGATATCTTTACTAAAACAAAAATGAATCATTTATATGTATCCATTTTTGTTATTGTTACTTTTCTACTAGCTATTGAAGCAATCTAAAATGATATAAGATTTTCTAATAAATTGTATTGGGAATAAATGAATCCAAAAGATAAGCATATTAAGTAGTTAGGACAAAAATCTGTTAATTGTTACAATAAAAAGCACAACCTAAACTTGACATACTGTAAAGTTAAAAAAGATGACAGGGAATTTATTCCACAAGTATTACATTACCATCTCACTATTTCAATGACAAAAAGTTGTATAAGTAATTGTAGTAAGCGATCAGAATATCTCAAATCATACACTTTTGAATATAAACGATTTTATAATTCTTCTTATAATTCTATTACGATTTTTAAGTTTATGAGATGAGAATTCAAACAATAATTTGTCTTATGGGTGCAATTTTTAACTAAAATATACATTTTTTCCATTATTTTTTCAAATTAATAAAAATTTTGTATTGAATATTTTGTTTTTAATATTAATAAAGCTTTCGAGGTTAATAGTAATTACTTGTATATATATTTCAAAAATGAATATTTTGTAAGTTCTAATTAAAATTTATGTATTTTATTAAACAAAAGTCTATTTATAATATAATGTCATTATTTGGTTACAGGAGTTTCAAAGAAGTTTCATTATTATAATAGAAACAATAGAAAAAACTTAGTTATAAAAAAATCTTTCGAACATGAAAACAAATATTTGTGATGGAAACTAATTATTTATTAAAATTTTTTAAAAATGGAGATTAAAACTTTGAAATTTATTTTATATTTTCATTATTTAATTAATACTTTGATAATGTTTAGAATAAAGTAATATTTAAGATCAGAAAATGAGATATCTTCAGTAAAACAAAAATGAATTATTTGAATCTATTTGTTTTTATTATTGCTGCTTTCTTCATAGTTACTGAAGAATATTCTTTTCCTTATAAATCTCATGATTCTCAAAAATGGAAGAAAAAAAATCCAAGAAAAGAAAAATATATAAATTTAGGAAGAAAGGCTGTTCAGATCTATAATGATGAAAATAATATTAAAACTAGATTCAGCCGCCTTGAAGAAGTTGAAAAACAACATACTGACGATTCTAACCACTATCGTCTTAAAATTATAACGTTAAAAGATTGTAGTGAAAATAAAGTAGGGTGTCCACTAGAAGTTGATGCAGATATTTATAAAAAAAACCACAACAGTAACGAAATAACATATTATGTACACTAAGACAAAAATGTAAAATATCGTTAATCGACTATCATAAAATCTTAATTAAAATAGACTTTTTATTGTTATTATTTCATTGATGTAAATAAAAAGTTTTTCATTGATTTTTTTATTGCAAAAATTAAAAAGGGATCTATAATTAATGATATTTGTGTGTAAATTATTTCATTATTGATAAAGTTCTGAAATTCCGGACAAAAAAAGTATATTTTTCTTCAAACATTAGTCTAGTTAAAATATTAAATTTTTACTAAGTTTCAAGAATCTCAAAGAGATTTCTACTTTTAAAGTAACAACATAGAATGGACTCGAGGTTACGAGAGTTTGCATTTCAGACACATAAACAAATATTTATGATAAAATGATATTATTTATCATGATTTATTTTATAAGAAAGAAAAAACCGAAAAAACAATTAAAATTTATTTAATCATTTTGATTATTTAATTAGTACATAATATTGTTTTGAATGAAATAATATTTAAGTTCAGACTATTTAAAATTTTTGGTAAAACAAAAATGAATTACTTTAATGTATCAATTTTTGTTATTGTTACCTCTTTAATA
Organism: Strongyloides papillosus; assembly: GCA_005656395.1. Classification (NCBI taxonomy): domain Eukaryota; kingdom Metazoa; phylum Nematoda; class Chromadorea; order Rhabditida; family Strongyloididae; genus Strongyloides; species Strongyloides papillosus. The sequence goes on along the minus strand of SRSI01000050.1, from coordinate 4,802,074 downwards.
ACTACTGGAGAATTTTTTAGTCTTCGTAAAAATCGTAAACGTCATGAATGGAAGATTAAAAGTACAAAAGATAGAAAAATTGTAAGCTATGCTAAAGATGCTGTTAAGCTTTTTAATGAAAAATATCACTCAACGTTAAGATTAATTCAAGTTGTAGCAGCTAGAAGAATATATGAAGAAAATTCTAAACACTATAATCTTAAACTTTTTGCGGATAACGATTGTAAGAAAAACGATTATAAGTGCTTAGAAGAAATTATAGTAGATATTTTTAAAAACTACAAACACCCTCATAAATTAACATTTTTTGTTCATAATTATTGGAGGCAGAATGACGTTAATCTACTATCATAAAATCTTAATAAAAAACACTTTTTATTTCTATTATCACATTAAAATAAATGAAAAGTTTTTCATTAATTTTTTTCTTTCAAAAATAAATAAACGCTTCATAATTAACGATATTTGTGTGTAAAATGTTTTATAAATGAATAAGTTTCGAAATTTTAAACCAAAAAATGATATTTTTCTCTAAACATTAGTCTAGTTAAAATATGAAGGCCCTACTAAGTCACAGGAATCTCAAAAAGATTTCTACTTTAAAAGTAACGACGTAGAATGAATTTAGACTATAAAACATTGTATTTCAAGAAAAAAATTAAATATTTGTGATAATAACATGTTATTTATCATGATTCCTTTTTTTTAAGAATAGATACAATGAAAAAAATTTGAAATTTACTTTGTCATTTTGATTATTTAACTAATACTATGATAATGTTTAGAATAAAGTAATATTTAAGATCAGAAGATGAGATATCTTCAATAAAACAAAAATGAATTATTTTAATGTATCCATTTTTATTATCGCTACTTTTTTGTTAATCATTGATGCACTTCCAAAGATTTATAAACCTCGTACACTAAATGTATGGAAGGAAAAAAATCCAAGTGATGAAAAAATGATACAATTTGGAAGGAAGGCCGTTGTGGCTTATAATCAAGAAAATCATTTAAATTCTATATTCAGTCGTGTTGTAAAAGCTGAAAGAGAATATGAAGCAAACTCTAAACACTATCATCTTGAAATTTCAACGTTGATAGGTTGTGCTGAACATAAAATAGGTTGCCCACAAATATTTGATGCAGATATTTATCAAAATTACAAAAGCCCTAAGGAATTAACACTTTATGTACATGAAAAGAGAGATGCAAAATATCCTTAATCTACTATCATAAAATTCTAATTAAAATATACTTTTATCCTTATTATTTCATTGAAATAAATGAAATATTTTTCATTCATTTTTTATTTCAAAACTTAATAAAAGCTTCATAATTGGTGAATTTTTGTGTGTAAATTATTTCATAATTGAATATATTCTGAAATTCAAGACCAAAAAAGTATTTTTTTCTTCAAAGATTAGTCGAATTAAAAATGAAGTTTTTACTACGTCATAGAACTCCAAAAAAGGTTTCTACTTTCTAAATAGCAATATAGAATGAAATTGAGTTATAAAACATTATATTTCAAGCATAAAATCAAATATTTGTGGCAGCAACATATTATTTATCATGATTCCTTTTTTTAAGAATAGATACAATAAAAAAAATATTTGAAATTTACTTTGTCATTTTGATTATTTACTAATATTATGATAATGTTTAGAATAGGGTAACATTTAAAAGCAGACGATGAAAAATTTTTGTTACAACAAAAATGAATTATTTAAATGTATCCATTTTTATTATTGCTAGTTTTCTAATAGTTATTGAAGCATTTCCTGGTTTTAATAATTCTCCTAAATGGAAGAAAAAAAATCCAACAGATAACAAAATTGTAGACCTTGGAAAGAAAGCTGTAAAGCTTTTTACTAAAGATTATGGCACAAATGCTATTTTTAGCCGTGTTTTAAATGCTGAAAAACAAAAAACTAAAGTTTTTAATCGCTATCATCTTGAAGTCTTAGTGCTAACAGCTTGTGAAGGAAAAAATGAAGCATGCCAACAAAAAATTGGTGCAGATATTTTTAAAAAAAAACATAGCCCTAACGAAATTGAAATGTACGTATATAAAGACTCAGATGAGAATAGTATTAATCTAGAATAAAAAAAGTTTAATTAAAGTATACTTTTTATCCTAATTATTTCATTTAAGTTAATGAAAAATTTTTCATTGATTTTTTTATTTCGAAAATCAATAAACGCTTCATTTTTTATGATATTTGTGTGTAAAATGTTTTATAAATGAATAAGCTTTGAAATTCTAAACCAAAAACGATATTTTTCTCTAAACATTATTCTAGTTAAAACATGAAGCCTTTATTAAGTCACAGGAACCTCAAAAAGTTTATAGTTTATGAAACAACGTAGAATTTACCTACACACAAAAAAAATGGGACACACATTTGCGTAAAATGTAATAAATTTGTTCCACCTAATAAAATTTGAATTTTCTTGATTTGTGATAATTTTAACGCAATTATTTTGTACAAAAAATTAAGACAATAATTAAAATTAGTTTTTATTTTAAAACTTAAGTTTTTTTTACAATACATTTTAAAATACAACATTAGATTTTAACTTATTATAAGATTGAAAAATGCTTTTATAAAGAGTATTTATCGACATATGATAGTATTTTTTAGATATTCTTTAATTGTTTGAATAACTATAAAAAAGATTTTTATAAAAAGTTATATTCATCTGATGACTCAACTTTTTCATACTGGTTTTCAGGATCATCTTTAAAAGTCAAACCGATTAAAAGTTTTAAAACATTATACGTTTTGTTCATAGTAAAAAATTTTTTAAATATTTTAATTTAAATAAGAAAAATAGCAAGTACTAAGATAATATTTTCAATGAGCATTACTTTGTATGGTTAGATATTTATCACTCTTTCTTCTTGTTGTTGTAAAATTTCTAAATTTTTAAATTTACTGGTGTTAATGGGTTGTTTAAAAGAATGATTTTTGTTAAAGCGTTAACAACTTTACACGAAATTGACTTCTGATATCTTACTTCATAATATATTATAAAAACGAATTAGATTCTAAGATAGGTGTAATATTTTTAAAATTTTTAAGATTAAATAAGTGTTTCATTACTTCAAAATATTAAAAGTATATATTTTTGTAAAAAAACGACCAAATTTGTGCGAAAATCTAACATTTTACCTCATTTAAAACATTTTTGTTGTCGCCTGATATTTTTAAAATTTGAATAAATTTTGACATTTCAAAGCGGTGGGACATTTTGTTGCATTTTATGTAATAATGTCAAAATTTGTCCCATTTTTTTTGTGTCTAGGTTATAAAGAATTTTACTTCAAGCGAAGAAGCAAATATTTGTGATGGCAACGTATTATTTATTATTATTTCTTTTTTTAATAATAAAAAAATGAAGATTAAACATTTAAAATTTATTTTATCTTTCTGATTATTTGATTAACAACATGATAATGTTAATATAAAGTAATATTTAAAATCAGATAACAAGATATTTCTAGCAAAACTAAGATGAATTATTTAAATATATTCATTTTTATTATTGCCACTTTTTTTCTAATCATGGAAGCATTTCCTGGTGTTTACAAAGTTAATGAATGGAAGAAAACAAATCCAAAACGTAAAAAAATTGAAGATTTAGGAAAGGAGGCTATTAAGGCTTATAATAAAAAACACGGCCCAAGTGCTTTATTCAATCGTGTTTTAAAAGCTGAAAAACAATATAATGGATATTCTAAAAATTACCATCTTCAAATTTTAGTGCTAGGAAAATGTGACGAAAACACAGCAGGATGCTTACAAACACTAGATGCTGATATTTTTAAAAAACATCAAAATCCTGATGAACCTGAATTTTATGTATATAAAAACTCAGATGAGAATGGTATTAATCTAGAATAAAAAAGTTTTAATTAAAATATACTTTTTATCTTTATTATTTTATTGAAATAAATGAAAAATTTTCCATCGATTTTTTAATTTCAAAAATCAATAAACGCTTCATATTTAATGATATTTGTGTGTAAAAGTATTCATACATGAATATGTTCTAAATATCTAAACAAAAAAGTATAATTTTTTTTCTTCAAACATTAGTCTAGTTAAAATATAATGTCTTTATTAATTCATAGGACCCTAAAAGAGGTTTCTACTTTTTAAATTAACGATGGAGCAAAAACTTGAGTTAGAAAACATTATATTTAAAGCATAAAATGAAATATTTGTGGTATCAACATATTATTTACTATGATTTTTTTTAAGAATAAAAAAAGTAGATAAAACATTTTAAATTTACTTAATCATTTTGATTATTTAATTAGTGCATGACATTGTTTATATAGAAATAATATTTAAGATAAGTTTATGAGATATTTCTAGCTAAACTAAAATGAATCATTTAAATGTATTCATTTTTATTATTGCTATATTTTTAATAATTACTGAAGAATTTCCTCATCTCCATAAACATCATAAACCCCAAGGATGGAAATCAAAAAATATAAAAGATAAAAAAATTATACAATTTGGAAAGGAAGCTGTTGGTCAATTTAATAAAGATTTTTACTCAAATTTGAAATTCGCTAAAGTTTTAGAAGCTAAAAAGAAAAATACTGAAACTGATAAACACTATTCGCTTAAAATTTTAGCTGAAAGAGATTGTGGTGAAAATAGTATAGATTGCTCACAAGAAATTGGTGCAGAAATTTATAAAAAGATAGAAAACCCTAAAAAATTATCAATTTATGCATATAAAAACTGATATGTAGAATATCTTTAATCTACTATCACAAAGTTCTAACTAAAATAAACTTTTTATCTTTATTAATTCATTGAAATAAATGAAAAATTCCTCAATGCTTTTTATTTCAAAATAAATAAAAGCTTCATAATTAATGACATTTACTTATAAAATATTTCATAAATAGATTTACCATGAATTTTGTAATCAAAAAGTTTTATTTTCGTTCAAAAATTAGTCTAGTTAAATTATAAGATCTATACAAAGAAATAAAAAACTCCAAGAGATTTCTACTTTTAAGTAACAACATAGAATAACTCGAGTTATTAGATATTATATTTCAGACATAGAAGCAAATATTTGTGATGAAAACATAATATTTATCATAATTTTTTTTAAGAATGAAAGAATGAAGAAAAACTTTTTGGAATTCATTTAATCATTTTGATTATTTAATTAGTGCATGATGTTGTTTAGAATGAAGTAATATTAAAGATCAGATGATGGAAAATTTTTAGTAAAATAAAATGAATTATTTAAATGTAACTATTTTTATTATTGCTACTTTCTTGATGGTTGTTGAAACATTTCCTAGTTTTCATAAACAACGCGAACTTTTTAAAATGAAGCAAAAAGATCCAAAAAACAAGAATATTATAAAATTAGCAAAACAATCTGTTGCCCATTATAATAAAAAATATAACATGAATTCTAGATTTGCCGGCGTTTTAAAAGCTAAGAAAGAACATACTACGGACTCATCACACTATGTTCTTGTAATTTCAACAATGACGGATTGTGGAGGTAATGAACTTGTATGTTTAGAAGAAATTCATTCAGACGTTTATAAAAACAAAAAAAATCCTACTCATCTATCATTTTACGTACATAAGGAAGGAAGTCCAGATTATCGATAAACTTTTATCATAAATGTTTAATTAAAACATACTTTTTATCTCTATTATTTCATTGAAGTGAATGAAAATTTTCTTATTGATTTTTTATTAAACAAATAAATAAAGGCTTCATGATTAATGATGTTTGTGTGTAAAATGTTTTATAAATTAATAAGTTTTGAATTTCTAAACCAAAAGATTACATTTTTCTTCCAATTTTAGTCTAGTTGAGATATGAAGTTTTATTAAGTCACAGAACCCTAAAAAAGGTTTTTACTTTTGAAGTAACAACACTGAATGAACTTGAGTTATAATAAACTAAATTGTAAGCATAGAAGCAAATATTTTTGATTGAATCATATTATTTACCATGATTTCTTTTTTAATAAAGAAACAATCAAGAAAACTTCTGAAATTTACTTAATCATTTTGATTATTTAATTAGTACATGATGTTGTTTAAAATCAAGTAATATTTAAGATGAGATTATGGGATTTCTTTAGTAGAACAAAAATGAATTACTTTAATATATATATTCTTATTATTACTACTTTTTGCTATCCATAGAAGCATTTTCTGGTATTCCTAAACTCCTTAAGCTTTTTGTAATGAAGGAAAAGGATCCAAAAAGTATAAAGATTGAAAATCTTGGAAGACAGTCTACTGAACATTATAATAAAAGGTATAATATGCATTCTAAATTTGCTGGTGTTTTGGAAGCTAAAAAAGAACATACTAAGGATTCATCACATTATGTTCTTAAAATTTCAACGACAGTGGTTTGTGGAAATGATGATATACTATGTTTAGAAGTAGTAAAATCAGACATCTATAAAAAGGACCGAAAACCTAACGAAGTAACATTCGACGTACATAGAGAAGAAGACTTATATTATCTGTGAACTTTTACCATAAACTTTTAACTAAAATACATTTTTTATTTCCATACATTTCATTAAAATGAATAAAAACGTTTACGTTTATTCTTCTATTTAAATTGCATATAAATATTTCAATATTTATCCGATTTTTTTATTAACTTTCAGATGAAACTCAAAGTATAAAAAATGATAGTTATTTACTATGGAAATCTATAATTTTATTATATAAACTTTTATAACATTTTTTTTAATAATGATAAATAATTTAAAACAACAAAAGAGTACTCATTTGTTGTCAATATTTTATCAAAATTTCTTCGGGAAAAATTGGAAATTATACTTTGAAAATTTACTTTCAATTTTTTATTATTTATTCAATATCAATAAATGCTAAAATGGAATTATATATAAGATAAAAATGTAGAATATCTTTATTAGAACAAAAATGGATTATTTTAAGCTAGTTATTTTTGTTGCAGTTACTATTTTACTAAATATAGAAGCAGGTTACGTTAGGGATTACTATGCTCTAGGAAACGGATGGAAATATAAAGATACAAAGCGCCCCACAATAGTAAAATTGGCACAAGAATCCGTTCAAGAATTTAATAAAGAACACAAAACAAATTACAAATTTGAGAACGTTGATAGTGCTAAGAAAAGAAAAGAAAAAGAACCACACTATAAATTATCAATTTTAGCAAAAACAAATTGTGGAAAACTTAATACACCATGTACAAAACATCTTCTTTCAGATGTTTATGGAAACCCAAAAAGTGGTAATAAATTAAAAATAAGTGTAGAAGAAGATCTAAACTATTACCCATACCACTTGAATGTTTTTTAAAACACCTCCTATTTTAATCACATTTTCCGATGAAATACAAGAAGTTAACATTAATTTTTTATTTCTACAATTAATGAATACTTTCTTTCTAAATTTTAAATAAAATCATATATCATTGACTACTAACTCTCTTATTTACAATGAAAATTGTTATAAAAATAGTTTTACTATTCTCCTAATTTTATAACCTCTTCTTACAATAAAACTTAATGTAATTAATTAATAACATTCACAGAGATTACAATATTAAAAATAGAAGCTTTATATTTAAATTCATTACTCAAACACATTGTATACAATATTATATCATTAATATAAAAAATAAAATTACTATTTATGTGGTTTCCATGAAAAATGGAGATCTTTATCAATAAAAAGACCATTATAATAATTGGAGGAACGATGGAAAGCCTCTTCTTTTGAATATTTAGGTTTCCAGCCAACAACATATTTAAGTTTATACTTGTCAAAAACACACCAATTTCGATAATACATAACAAAGTAATTGTAATCAGGTAACATTCTGAAGAAATTTGATAAACCAAGTAATCTGATGAACCAAACAAATAGGTAGTAGAAGACAACAAAAGGAAGTCCTGTCAAAAGTAATGAACTTGAAGGGATCTCTTCTTTACCGTCTTTTAAGACTTGATCAATAACAGATTCTCTGATATTCTTCGTTGGTGTGTCATCTCCAACAATGATAACTTCACCTACCATATTACCTTGTAAGAGAGTTTCTCCACAAGTGATCATTGCATCGACAACATTTCCTACATAACACATTTCAAATGATCCGTTATCTCTTGACATTCCTGGGAGATAACCATACTTTTTAAGTATCTTTATTGAATCGGTGACTATTGATGAAGTATCACCTTCTCCATAACATGGTGGTGATCTTACAATGATCATAGGAATCAATTGAGAATCTGGAATAATTTGAAAAATAATTAGAAGTATTAAAAAACTTACATTTGAGAATCTCTTTCTCGCCATTAACCTTTGAAGTAACATAACTTTTGAAGGGGACGCTATCTAATTTCAATTCTTCAATCTTCTTTTCCTTCTCTTGTAACGTTGGCCACACTGAAGATGATTGAGAGAGTGCTGAAGATAGATGTACAATGGATATGCCTTCAACATCTTTGCACTCATCAACCAATGTCTGCGGGACAGTTTCATTATAAAACTTCAACTTCTCAATATTCGGCTTTATACTCCAATCTTTGTAGTCAACAATATTGTAAACCAACTGACAATCCTGTATAGCTCCTGATATAGAGTTGATTCCCCAAAATATACTTTTGCAGTTACCATTTTCATCGGATGGCTTATGTAACTGCCAATATTTGATATTAATTTCTGGGTAACTTTCTTTTATTTCTGATTCCAGGCGCTTTCCGATGAAGTTATTGTAACCAAAGATACATACATTCTTGACATTTTCCATCTTTAGAAACCAAAATAATATAAACTTTTTAACTATACTTTCGATGACAATTAATAAACGCTTTTCGTTACAAAAACAATCAGGATTATGTAATTGTTTTTGTCATTATTCCAATTTAAAACATTTATACTTTTTTATGGTCAAATTACTTTACGTTGACAGTGTATCTTTAGATGGCCTAAAAAACATTTGACAATCTCTTTCACATCATCATAATAAGATCAGATATTTTCTCGAGCAATACGATACCTTTCTATTTGTCAGTGTTTCGTGTTTTTCATATTGAGTTATATATTTATTAGTTTAATTTATTTTAGGTAGAATTCACTTGAAACCATGAGTCGCAAAAGTTTAAAATCCTCACATTTAACTGATTCTAAACCAGAAATGCTGGATGGAAAGATGATATCAGAAGAGAATGCTTTCGTAAAATATGAGAGAATAAAAACACAACTTTAATTCTTTAAGAAAGAATGAAACAATTAGTGAGGATGAGGCTGTGAAAACTACTAATAATTAACTTATTTCCAAGTTTGATGTAATTCTAGTATATTTTAATTAATATTTATATTTCTTTATAATTATCTGTTACATAAATATTGTATTCTTTTTGATAAATTACACAAGTTTTATATTAAATATGGGTATATCAAGAAGCAAATATATTTTCCGGAAGATGAGGATGAATTTATTGATATTGTAAATGAGATATACGAAGAAGTTCTCTTATAAGGTATGTTGTTTTCATGTCTAAATGAGTAATGTAATTTTCTTTCAGAGTATAAATTTTATGAAGGGTACAAACGTCAGTGTATAACGTACGATATTAGTGAGTGTGCAAAAGCCATGACATCTGAAAATTTTGATTCCAAGTATATTTTATTTCTAAAATATTTTGATGGACGTGCGACGTTGAAAAGCATTAGTGAATGCCACATTATCGCTTCGTTCAAAAGCTGTGATTTTTGTCATATGTCCTATAATGAACGGATTTTTTAATGAGGATGATGTGATTGAACTATTTCAAATTGCTGCAAAAAGAACATCTCAAAATCGATTGCCTTAAAAAAGTTAATATTATTTCTATAGAAGGACAAAGATACACGTGGGAAGGATATGTTCTCACTAATTCTATATAACGAATGTGGACATAATAATGATTTTTTTAATTTCACTCCTAGTTTTGATCACTAACGTATGGTGAATTTTAATGTATTGTATTTATGTATTTTAATATATTGTCTTTATGTAAATAATTTAATAAATTTATGTATTTGTTCTTTTTTGTTTTAAGGCCTGTTATGATAATACTTTTTTTAATGAAATTGAATAAGTATTGTTAGTAAAATATTAAATAATAATTGATTAACATTTCTTATAATTCATTGATGCATTTTCTTATAAATAATTAATGTTAAGGTAGTTTAAATTTTTACCAAATAAATATAATACATAGATAAAATCAGAATAGCATTCTAAACAAATAAATCTTGTTTTATTAAAAAAAATAAAATTGTAACAACTTTTATTAACACTTCTATTTTTTAGAGACCATCCAGTAAATTAACACTTTATATTAGATATTACAAAATTATCTAAAGCTATATAATTTGGATTATTTATATTCATTTTGTAGACTCCACTAGGATTTAATATTGTTAAATCATTTGTCGATTCATTATTACCTACAACAATAAAATTCAAGCTTCCTAGTTTTTTCAGAGTTGTTGCCAATTGTATTGAACGTCGTAATTCATTATAATCTGCTGCTGTAACAAATATAAAGTTATTCATCGGCCTATTGGTATTACTTGCAAAATTATTAGAAGTAAGTAAGTTTAATAATTGTAAAATACTATTTCCAGTGTTATTTCTTTTAACATTTTTTAGCAATACATTATTAAAGCTATTTTTATCGCTTACAGAATTGAAGTTGACAGCGATAGTTGCTTTCGAATCATATGAAACAACAGAAATTCTTTCAAAATGGTTCCAATATGATTCAATTATATTATTACCTAACAGAATGTTAAGTTGGCCTTGAAATTGTGAATCAGAAACGTAATCAATTGATGAGGCAATTGAAAATATTAATGAACTATTACATGGAGAATATTGATTATTAATATATGCCGTTGGAGTGATAGTTGTAGTTGAAATAAGATTTGAAGGAGTAGTTGACTGTGGGAATTTTCTGCCATTATTGTTTCTGGAAACATTATCTTCATATGGCCATTGATTTAAAATTACTGATAAACTATTCTCATACAATTGATATTGCTTTTCATGATAGTTATCCATTATTTCATCGTCGTGTTGAGGGGATTTAATACTTAAATATTTTAAATTATTAGGATTATCTATATTTTTCCATGGATATGAAAAACCATTTAAAGATGAGCTATTTTTAACAAAAATTGACCAATAAGTTCCAAGTTTATGAGCCATCTTATAATCAGTAACAGTTGAAAGATTAGTATTAGGAGAGTCAAAAAATTCTGGTCTCATTGTTAATGCAAAAAAGTCATCAGCATGTGTTAGTGCTGTAAATAATAATAAGACTAATCACTTATGATGGTAACTTACGTTGATAAACTTTACCGTTAATAGTTGTTTTGACACAATAATTATAAACATAACTATTTTCATATAAATATACATTTTTATTTCCTCTATTCAACAATCGTACAGCATCTAAAGCTATAAAATTGTAAATTCCAAGTCCCGACATTGTATGGGATGTTATTTTAGCCCATTCATATGAATCAGTATCATTAGTTTGTTGTGGAACATTAAAATTATAAACAAGTTTTGCAAAATTTTCATTATTATCTGTAGTGAAAATTTGTGACATATAAAGTAAAGCCAATTGATATCCACTCTTGTTTAGTAAAGAGGAAATCATATTGACTATTCTAACAATACCTCCTCCAGCTTCATCATTAACACTGCCTAAAATTGTAGGTCTTATTGTTACATTTTTATACAAATTCGATGGTGTATCTGGTAAGAAACCAATAAAATCTTTATCAATATATAAATCATACATATACATTTTCCAAGTTTGATAGTCAATAAATTTTTGAATTGACGTATTTTTAATACAATCATTTACAAAATCCATTGGATAATTATCCCATTCATATTTAGTAATATTACATAAATCAGCAGCAATTTCATAATTTGTATCTCCTTCAGTAAATGGCACACTTCCTGAATATTCTAAATTTATCTGAGCAGACATTATAATTAATTGTTGAAATAAATTTCTTGATAACGGTGATAGACTTTGTGCGTCAACAGATACTGCACCTGTTGAGTGGCCAGCAAGAGTTATTCTTTCTGGATCTCCACCAAATTCAGATATATAGTTTTTCACAAATCTCAAAGCATTTGTTTGATCGTATACACCTCTATTTGGGGGAATTTCATCTGTAAATGTTGTAAAGAAACCGTGAATACCAAGTCTATATTGCACTACAACAACAACGATATCGTTACTGACAAAATTTGTTATAAATCCTTTATATCCCCATTCCTTTATACTTCCACTTTCAAAACCGCCACCAGGAATGAGAACAAACACTGGATACTTATTTTTTGTGTTGACATCTGGTGAAAATATATTAATATATAAACAATCTTCAGATTGACCATCGGAAATAGTCAAATTATCATCCTTTAATGTTTGTGGACACATAGGTGGTTGTTTTTGAGCTATTTGTGGGTTATTTGGGAATTGTGTAATTGGAATAGAATGCTTGAAAAATGATAAAGAAATTTTTTAGATTATTTACCTTAAGACGTAAATCTCCGATAGGTGGATGAACAAATGGGACTGAGAAAAAAGTATCAGCTTTCCCGAAAAATTTTCCATTTACATCATTTCCCAAATCAACATGAGTGCCAATAATAGTTCCTAAAGATGTTTTTAAAGTAACATTATTATTTGGAGTTGGATCATATGTTAGATTATCTATGAATTTTCTTTCATATTTAAACGCATTTCTAAAAAGTTCTTTGAACTTTTCTTCTTCTGCAGCTACTAAGTAAACAAGCAAAGATAATATTAAGTGATAATAATATAACATTTTTACTAAATGATTACTGAGAAAATTTATGATATTTAATAATCAAACTTTATCAGTTCATGTGATGTTAAAGATTCTATTTTTGTTGGATGAATATAACTTACTTATTATCAACTTATTTATCAGAAATTATTTAATTTCAATAACTGATAAGAGAGTAAAGTGGAAAATCAAAAAAGCCTTCTTATTCTTTGTGTAAAAAGATTTCAGTGATAAAGTTGTTAATTGTTTATACATATTAGTAAAATTTTGTGATTTTTAAGCCTTACTATTTCATAGAAACAATATACTTTGTAAAACTTAAGAAAAAATTTTATGAAATAATAAAGTGTAAGTACTTTTTTGATACCAATGACAACGCGTAGTTTGACCACTTATTTTCAAAGATAAAATTTTTTTTATTACATTTATCTGAACATAAACAGTTTAGGACATTTTATTATAGATTTTTATTAAGTGGATATATAGCAATAAAATTCATACTTTTGTAGATAAAAATATTTCTCTATACATGTTACTTTAACATATTTTTGAACTAATGAAATGATAAAAATTATTTGAAAATAGAAAATAAATAAGTTTTATTAAATTTTAGTATATAATATTGCTTATACACAGAAAAATTGAACACAAATTTGCACAAAATGTATTAAATTTGTCCCACCTAATAAAATTTGAATTTTCATGATTTGCGACTAATTTGATCGCAATTATTTCGTACAAAAAATTAAGGCAATAATTAAAATAAGTTTCTATTTTTAAAATTTGAATACAATTTGATTTTTTTAAATGGTGAGCCATTTTAATTACATTTCATTAAAAATTGTCAAAAATATCCGTTTTTATTTTTGTGTGTTTAAATCGTTAACTTTTCATTATTATGTTTCTTAACATTTTGTCTATAAGATGTGTTTTATAGGACAAAAGTTTATATCTAGAAATTATCTAAAATTTTTCTGACTATATTGAAAAGGAATATATTAATTTTTGTTTCTGTATCATAGATGTTACTTAGGTGAACATTTCGAGAACAATATTTTATCAATGCGACACATATCTTTATGGTATACATCCCCATATTAAAATAATATATCAGGATTCAGAGAATGAAATTTAAAAAACGGAAAAAGTTAATCTAAGTTTCTTTAAAACCTATTTTTTCAGTATGATCTTAAGAAAATGGAGAAACTTTAAGTACTATAAAATCGTTGTAGAAATTTTTTGAAAAAAATTTTTTTATTTTTTAAAAAAAGTATGTCAAGATGAAACTTTTTAAGCATGACATTTCTCGAGATATAGAGATATTTATTTTTTTAAAATTTATTATTAAGGCAATTTTTTTCATATGGGCTCTAAAAAAGGTAAATAGTTTAAGTTATATTCATGAAGTCTATTTCCAAAATACACACATTTCTTGCACATATTTTTAAACATTAATAATTCATTTATCTTTATCCATTCTTGAGATAGTCAATAGAAAGTGAAAGCAAATTTATAAATTTCCTAACACAACAAGACTTTTTAAGTATATAAAAGAAAAATCTGTATTATTTTTAGATACTAAAAATAAAAAATAATAAGAACAAATGATTTTTTGAATAAAACTCAAACAACAATAATACATTAAGGTTCTTGAACCAATTGTTTTTTACAATTTTAAAAATAAACTTACATTCTTGAAAATATTATAGAATTAGAATAGGTCGAAAATTTAATTTTTATTTAATCATATGTAATGTATATGCCGATTTAAAAAAAGTAAGATCAGTATAACACATATCAATTATTTAGATATGATAAAAAAGATAAAATCAAATTATATTTGGATTGTAAATATTAAAAAAATTTATTAAATATAATTAAATTCCAGAACAAAATAAAGTTCACATAGAAAAAAAGCATCATTTTTTGTCGTGTTAATGATTAATTTTTTAATTAAATCATTTTTCGTTTTAATGGTTTATAATATTCATTTTTGTATTATATGAATATTATAATTTTTAAGCAAAATCGAGTTGCATTTTCAGTGCAAGAGTATAAATAAAAATTGTTGTTAACGATGGTTTTAAACAAAAAATGTTGTTAAAAATATTTTTCAATATTATTAATAATGACTTTTCATATTAATTTTTGGAAAATTATAATTAGAATTTTTAAACGACCATTTTTGATAACTTATTAATTAAAGTGAAATTGGAGTCTTTATTTTTCTCATCTTAAAATATGCAATTTTTGATTATTATCACTAGCACAACGAAAAATTATGTTTTTTTTCTCTGCGTAAATACACTTGTTTTTATTATTTCTACTTTTATGCAAGTCATTAAAGCATTTCCTGGCGTTTAAAAAGTTAATAAATGGAAGAAAACCAATCAAAGACATAAAAAAAACTGTAAAATTTGAAAGGATACTGTTAAGCATTATAATACAGAGTATGGTCCAAGTGCAATATTCAATAGTATTTAATAAACTGAAAGACAATATACTAGACTTTCTAAACATTATTATCTTAAAGTTTTAGTACTGGAAAATTGTGAAGAAAACGAAGTACGATGTCTACAACAATTGATGTAAATGTTTTTAAAAAAACAAAACCATTACGAATCTAAACTATTTGTACATAAAGACTCAGATGAGAATATCGAAAATCTTCTATTATAAAGTTTTAATTAAAATATACTTTTCATCTTGATTATTTCATTGAAATAACTAAAAAATATTTCATTGATTGTTTTATTTCGAAAATCAATAAAAACTTCGTAATTAATGATATTGTGTGTAAAATATTTCATAATTGATAAATCCTAAATTTTAAAATCAACAAGGTTTATTTTTGTTCGAAAGTTTGGTCTAGATAAATTATAAAGTTTTTATCATGTCAAGGGGGACCTCAAAAAAGTTTTCTGCTTTATGCAACAACGTAGAATGAACTTGAGATATAAATCATTGTATTTTAAACATAAAAATAAATATTTGTGATGTAATTATATTATTTATCGTGGTTTCTTTTGTAAGAATCAAAAAAATAAAGAAAAACTTTTTGGAATTTACTTTATCGTTTTGATTGTTAAATACTACACGATATTGTTTAAATTAAAATAATATTTGAGATCAAATGATGGAATATTTTCAATAAAATAATGATGAATTATTTAAATGTAACTATTTTTATTATTGCAACTTTTTTAATAGTTACTAAGGAATTTTCTTTGTTTCAAAAATCTCGTAATCCTCATGAATGGAAGATTAGAAATCCGAAAAAAAATCAATATTGTAAAGTTGGGAAATGAAGCCGTTAAGGTTTATAATTAAAAAAACCACTTAAACTTAAAATTTATTCAAGTTGTACAAACTAGAAGCCAATATTAAAATAGTTCTAAACAATATAATCTTAAAATTTTGGCGGATCAAAATTGTAAGGGAAAAATTTATGAGTGCTTACAAGAAATTATAGCAAATATATTTAAAGACAAGGAACACCCTAACGAATTAAGAATTAATGTACGTAACTACTGGATGTAGAACATCGTTCATCTACTATCACAAAATCTTAATTAAAACATATTTTTTATATTTATTTTTTCATTGAATAAATAGAAAGTTTTTCATTGATTTTTTTGTTTAAAAAAATGATAAATCCTGACTTTATAAGCCAAAAAGATTTATTTTTGTTCAGAAATTTAGTTTAGTTAAAAATGAAGCCTTTACTAAGTCTAGGTATGGGTGGGTCAATAAATTTTTCGACCCGGGGTCGGTCGGTTTTTAAAATCGGCCCGTTAAGTTTATAGAATATGTCCTTACAAAAAACATAATTTTATTATAGTTAAAGAATATTTTCTAATAGAAAAAATATTACAATATATAAATTAACCCTTAAAACTAATAAATTGTTCAAAATTTATTAGTTAAATTAGTTCGTCGACAATTTCTAATATATGAAAGTGTTGAAAAAGCACTTTCGGATTTGATACTAATTGACTTTATTTTTCTTAATTTCTGATAAAGACTATGCAAATTAGATGCTGATAATTTTACTGAAATCTAAAAATAGTCAATATTAACCTCAGAACTGATATTTTTAACATGGTAAAGATAATTAATATTATCACTGACAGATAAATTTTCAAAAGTTGTTAATAAATAGTATAAAACCGACCCACTAATTTTTGTAATTTTGCATCGACTCTAAAATTTGGGGTCGACTCGTGTCAGATCCCATGTCTAATTAAGTCACAAGAACCTAAAAAAGGTTTCTACCTTTAAAGCAAAAATATGGAATAAACTTGAGTTATCAGACATTGTATTCCAAGTACAGAAGCAAATATTTGTAATGGAATTATATTATTTATCATGATTTCTTTTTTTAAGAATGAAAAAATTTTTAAAATTTACTTAATTATTTGATTATTTAATTAGTACATAATATTGTTTATAGCGAATTATTATTTAAAATAAGGTTATGGAATATTTTTAGTAAAACAAAAATGAATTATTTAAATGTATCTATTATAATTATTGGTACATTTTTAATAGCTACTGGAGCATCGTTTAATTTCCTTAAACACCATGATAATATCGGATGGCAAGATAAAAACACCAACAGTAGCAAAATTCTAAAGTTAGCACAACAATCTGTCGATCAGTTTAATAAGAAATATAAAACAGATGCTAAATTAGAAAATGTTATAAGTGCTACAAAAAGTTATATCAGCGGTTCAAAACATTATAATCTTGAAATTTTAACAATGATAGATTGTGAAAATAATGGTAAAAAATGTCCAGAAAGAATTCATTCTGACATCTATCGAAACAACAATAAAGATAGTAAAACAGTTATTAAAGTGTATAAAGAAGGAGTTTTAAAATATCGCTAATTTTCCACCATAACATTTTAAATAAAATATACTTTTTATTATTATTTTTTCATTAAAATAAATAAAAAGTTTTTCATTTATTTTTTTATTTGAAAAAAGAATAAATTCTGAGTTCCTATGTCAAAAAGTTTTCTTTGCGTTCGAAAATTTAGTCTAGTATAATTATGAACTTTATATTAGGTCATAAGAAACTTAAAGAGATTTCCACTTTTAAAGTAAAAATAAATAATAATTCGAGTTAATAGATATTGTATTTCAAGTATATTAGCAAATATTTGTGATGGAATTGTATTATTTATAATGATTTCTTTTTTTAAGAACAAAAAAATATAAAGAAAAAATTTTTGCAATTTACTTAATGATTTTGGTTATTTAATTAATACATGATATTGTTTAGATTGAAATAATATTTAAGATCAGATGATGGAACATATTTAGTAAAATCGAAAAGAATTACTTTAATGTATCTATTTTTATAATCGTTACTTTTTTGACAATCATTGAAGCGTTTCCTAGTTTTCATAGGCATCGTGAACTTTTTAAAATGAAGCAAAAGGATACAAAAAATAAAAAGATTGTAAACCTAGCAAAACAATCCGTTGAACATTATAATAAAAAATATGGCATAAATTTTTAATATGCTCGTGCTTTGGAAGCTAAAAAATAACATACTACGGATTTATCACACAATGTTCTTGTAATTTCTACAATGATGAATTGTGGAGCCAATGATCTCTTATGTTTAGAAGAAATCGAATCAAACGTCTTTAAAAACGACCACAGTCCTAAAAATGTAGCATTTTACGTACATAAAAAAAGAGAGATGATTATAAATAAACTTGCATAATAAACTTTTGATTAAAACACACTTTTATCTTTATTATTTCACTGAAGTAAATAAAATTTTTTTTACTGATTCTTTTATTTAAAAAATTAATGAAGACTTCATAATTAATGATATTTGTATATAAAATGTTTTATTAATTAATAAGTTCTGAAGTTTTAAACCAAAAGATTAAATTTTTCTTCGAACATTAGTCTAGTTGAGATATGAAGTTTTACCAAGTCACAGAACCTTAAAAAAGGTTTCTACTTTTAAAGTAACAACACTGAATGAACTTGAGTTATAAAACATTGTATTTCAAACATAGAGACAAATATTTGTGATAGAAACATATTATTTATTAAAATTTCTTTTTTTAATTACGAAAAAAGTAAAGAAAAAAATTTTGAAATTTACTTAATCATTTTGATTATTTAATAAGTACATTATGTTATTTAAAATGACGTAGTATTTAAGATCAGATTATGGGATTTCTTTAGTAGAACAAAAATGAACTACTTTAATATATCTATTCTTATTATTACTACTTTTTTGCTAATCATAGAAGCATTTTCTGGTATTCCTAAACTCCGTAAGCTTTATGAAATGAAGAAAAAGGATCCAAAAAATATAAAAATTGTAAATCTTGGAAGACAGTCTATTGACCATTATAATAAAGAGAATGGCATGCATTCTAAATTTGTTGATGTTTTGGAAGCTCAGAAAGAATATACTAAAAATTCATCACACTATGCTCTTAAAATTTCAACGACAATGGACTGCGGAAGTGATGGTAGACTATGTTTAGAAGTAATAAAATCAGACATTTATAGAAATAACCGAAAGCCTAGTGAAGTAACATTCGACGTACATCGAGAAGGAGATGTATATTATCTCTAAACTTGTATCATGAACTTTTAACTCAAATACATTTTTTATTTCCATTCATTTTATTCGGATGAATAAAAAAGTTTACATTCATTTTTCTATTTATACTATCAGTAAATATTTTAATATTTATTTCATTTTTTCACTAACTTTTAGATGAAACTCAAAATATAAAAAAATGATAGGTATTTACCATGGAAATCTACCATTTACTATACAAACTTATATTATATTCTTTTTAATAATGATAAATAATTTAAAACAACTAAAACCCACTCATTTGTCAACATTTTATAACATTTTTTAGAAAAATTGGAAATTATACTTTGGAAATTTATATTTTTATTATTTAATTAATATCAATAAATGTTAAAATGGAATTATATATAAGGTAAAAATGTATGGTATCTTCATTAGAACAAAAATGAATTATTTGAAGCTAGTTATTTTTGTTGCAGTTACTATTTTACTAGATATTGAAGCATATTACATTGAGGATCCTTCTTTTATACATGAAAGATGGAAAAACAAGAATACACATAGTCCTACAATGATAAAATTAGCACGAGAATCTGTTTATGCATTCAATGAAGCACAAAATACAAACTACTTTTTTGAAAGCCTCGATAGTGCCCAAAAAAGAAAAGAAAAAGAACCACACTATAAATTATCAATTTCAGTAGCCGCAGAATGTGGACCATTTAATTTACCATGTACAAAACATCTTTTATCAGACGTTTTTGGACACCCAAAAAGTAATAAAGAATTAAAAATAGATGTAGAAGAAGATGAAAATTATTATCCGCACTCCTGGAATGTTTTTTAAATTAAAACATCTCCTATTTTAATCACATTTTCCAATGAAATATTTAGAAAAATCACATTTATTCTTTTACTTTCACAATTAATGAATATTTACTTTTTTAATTTTCAAATAAAATCATGAATCCTTGATTGTTAATTCTTTATGTAATAAGAAAGTTGTTGTAAAGTTAGCTTTATTATTCTTCTATTTTTATAACTTCTTTTTACAATGAAATTTCAAATAATCAATTTAAAACATCTACAGAAAGAGCAATATTAAAAATATAAGTTTTCTGCTAAAATTCATTACTCTAACACATTCAATACAATATTATATCTTTAATAAAAATAAAAAAAAACTACTATTTTTGTTGTTTCCATGAAAAACAGACATCTTTGTCACTAAAAAGACCATTATAATAATTGTAGGAACGATGGAAAGCTTCTTCTCTTGAATTTTTAGGTTTCCAGCCAACAACATATTTAAGTTTATACTTGTCAAAAACACACCAATTTCGATAATACATAACAAAGTAATTGTAATCAGGTAACATTCTGAAGAAATTTGATAAACCAAGTAATCTAATGAACCAAACAAATAGGTAGTAGAAGACAACAAAAGGAAGTCCTGTCAAAAGTAATGAACTTGAAGGGATCTCTTCTTTTCCGTCTTTTAAGACTTGATCAATAACAGATTCTCTGATATTCTTCGTTGGTGTGTCATCCCCAACAATGATAGCTTCACCTACCATATTACCTTGTAAGAGAGTTTCTCCACAAGTGATCATTGCATCGACAACATTTCCTACATAACACATTTCAAATGATCCGTTATCTCTTGACATTCCTGGGAGATAACCATACTTTTTAAGTATCTTTATTGAATCGGTGACTATTGATGAAGTATCACCTTCTCCATAACATGGTGGTGATCTTACAATGATCATGGGAATCGATTGAGAATCTGGAATAATTTGAAAAATAATTAGAAGTATTAAAAAACTTACATTTGAGAATCTCTATCTCGCCATTAACCTTTGAAGTAACATAACTTTTGAAGGGGACGCTATCTAATTTCAATTCTTCAATCTTCTTTTCCTTCTCTTGTAACGTTGGCCACACTGAAGATGATTGAGAGAGTGCTGAAGATAGATGAACAATGGATATGCCTTCAACATCTTTGCACTCATCAACCAATGTCTGCGGGACAGTTTCATTATAAAACTTCAACTTCTCAATATTCGGCTTTATACTCCAATCTTTGTAGTCAACAATATTGTAAACCAACTGACAATCCTGTATAGCTCCTGATATAGAGTTGATTCCCCAAAATATACTTTTGCAGTTACCATTTTCATCGGATGGCTTATGTAACTGCCAATATTTGATATTAATTTCTGGGTAACTTTCTTTTATTTTTGATTCCAGGCGCTTTCCGATGAAGTTATTGTCACCAAAGATACGTACATTCTTGACATTTTCCATCTTTAGAATCCAAATAATATAAAGTTTTTAACTATATCTTGATGATAATTGATAACCACTTTTCGTCACAGAAGTAATCAGAATTTTGTCATTCTTTCTATCATTATCCCAGTTTATGACAAATATTTTTGTACTTTTTTATAATCAAATTACTTTATGTTAATAGTGTATTTTTAGATGATTTTGAAAACAAAAAATAATCCCTTTCATATTATTAAAACACTTCTTTTTTTGATATCTGTTTCAATTAAGTGATAACACGAAGCATTTGTATTATTAAATGTATGAGACAATAGTGGTAAACATATATTCTTGAAATTCTTTTTTTTTATCACCCACATTTCTTATTTAAAATATTTTTCTGAACAGTTATACATTAAGGATAAGAAGTTTCTTGTTACTTTAGAAGAAAATGATTTATACACACGTTTCTTAAGATTAAGTTTAAAAAAGTATTTTATTGGCATAAATTTCTTTAATAATAACATTAATAAAGACTATAGTTGATTTTTTATAATAATATATAATATGAAAGCAAATATACTGATTTAAAGAAAGTTATCAATTAATAGGAGAAAGAAAGAATGGGAAATGAAAAAAACATATAAAAAGAAAGTTATTTAAATGTTAAGTCTTAAT
Organism: Strongyloides papillosus; assembly: GCA_005656395.1. Lineage (NCBI taxonomy): Eukaryota > Metazoa > Nematoda > Chromadorea > Rhabditida > Strongyloididae > Strongyloides > Strongyloides papillosus. The sequence goes on along the minus strand of SRSI01000050.1, from coordinate 4,779,644 downwards.
TATGAGATTTAATTTTATCAGCTATATGCCTATCAACATTGTACTTGGACATATTCTCTATACATAATACTGCTAAACGACTATCGCAAGTTACCTTTTCTGGTCTTGATAATAATGGCCCACCTCTACTCAATTTTGATGCCATTCCATGACGGTGTTTGGAGGTTGACCTCCAGGCATCACAGAAACATCCATTTTTACGGTGACCTTCTAACTCAGAACCATGCCAGTAGGATTTTATTGGCCACAGGTGGTCTGTTAAGACATCTCTCTTCGAGAATGAGTATATTGATACAGGATTCATTGGAAGACCTTGGAATATTTCATCCAAAGAATTGTAAATAGTTTCGTTTCTTATATTAACTACTGGTGTATGGCGATCTTGAGGATAGACAATCTTATTCATATCTTGGACATATGAAGAAACCAAAGCACGGAATGTTGTTGTGTATCCAGCTTGACGGGCCTGTTGGTAACATAGTAAATCTGCTCCACGGACACCTTTGATATCTCCAACCATCGGTGTATTAAGAGCAATCAAATGAAGCTTCTTGTCATGGAGATGTGTTTGGTGGTAAAATGCTTGTTGTTTGTGGCGTTCACCAATAATATTGTGGGTATTATCCTTATCATAATTTTGATAATGTTGTGGTAAAGCATGTGGTTTATTTGGTGTCCTTTCAGTCGTTGTGTGGTGGTGACTAATAAATACACTTTCAGATGTCGTCATTTGTCTGTTTCTTGATCTTTCATGTTCTCTCAATTTCCTTTCATGCTCTCTTTTCATTTCTTCATACTCTCTCATCCTTCTTTGGTGTTCTTTCAATCTTTCTTCATAACTTGCTTCTACGTTATAATGATATCTTCTATCATTGTCTACCTTCGCTCCTCCAGGTGCCATGACATCTTCTGTGGTGGAAGCCTAAAAAAATATAATAGTTGACATTTCCATGACATTTTATAAAGATACAACAATATATACAAGCACACAAATATTTACAAAATACAAACTACAATACAAACACAAGACAATATAAAATTATAAATAAAAATTCACCATTGCATTCGTGGAAATGGGAGGAGTTGTACAAGGTATTCGGTGAATCTCACTTACGCTCCTATCATTATTTCCCAACTAAAGAAAAATAAGAATTATTATTAAATTAAGCATGCAAATATAATATTCAATAAATAAAAACATATACTTATATGAATCTTACCCAATATGAGAGGACATCTTCCTTTGAAGGAGAATCGGACTGTTGTAAAGATATGGACTGTAAAGTTTTTAAACATAGGTTAAAGAAGTGTTAACATAGGTTAGGATTAATTGTTTTTTTTTGTTAGCTCAACACGACATATAATTTATAGGATAGGAAACTTACAATTGGATGTTTGGGTTGGAGGGCAGGGTAAAATTTACCGAAAACTATCTCTTTCCAACCAGATGCTACTCTAATCATTAGTTGCTGTGATGAAATACTAAAAGCTAAAGCACCTTGTTTTACTCTGTTTGTTGAACCTAGTAATTCTTGTGTTGTTTGGAAGACTTCTACACCACCAGAAGCAGTGTAAGAAGCGCCAGTTTGGGGGACACCAGGTGCTCCTTGTGGTCCAGGTGGGCCTGGTGGACCTTGATCTCCTCTATCTCCTTTATCACCTTTTTCGCCTCTACTAAGGTGTTGGTGGATTCTTCTATCGTATAAAGGAAGTTCTTCAGATCTATCATCATAAGGTCTTGGATCTTTTCTCTCAACACACTCTCCTTTAATGCCAGGATATGCAGCGATTCTTGCAAGATCCATTTCTGTTAGTCCTGTAAATATTCCTGGTGGTCCTGGCATTCCCATTCCTGGTTCACCTCTTGGTCCTTGAATTCCTGGTGGTCCTTGAGGTCCAGGTGGGCCTTGTGGTCCTGGAGGTCCAGATATTGGCTCAATTTTATTTGAATCTTTTTCCATATATACTACTTGACCAGGTGGACCTGGAGGACCCTGTGGTCCAGCTGGTCCTTGTATTCCTTGAGGTCCTTCAGGGCCTGGTAAACCAGGTAATCCGTCTCTTCCTGGTTGACATATTTGTGTACAGACTCCTGGTATTCCTGGAGGTCCTTGCTCTCCTCTTGGTCCTGGTTCTCCAGGTTCACCTAAAGAATTTATAAGTATTAATGATGTAAATAGAAACTTCATAATTGGAAAGAGAAAATCATGCAAATTCAATAACTGCAAACTTCTAAATAACTATGACAAAAGAAACAACAAAAAATGTATCCTTCAAACATGCTTAAAACTACATATCACAGCAAATCTTATCTCAAAATTTTATACCATTATAAAAAGACTTCAGGACAACTTCTTTATCCACTCCTGCCTCTTCATCATTACTTTTTTTGATGCTATTATCATCAATAATCTTACTTCCCCTTATTTCATAAGAGAGAGTATTAGATATTCCAAAAAGCTTTGGAGTAACCTTACGAAATGGGAGTATTAAAGAATCATCAGAGGTATGATATGAAGTATAGTTGTTAGGTGAAGGATCATCTTTAAAAATTAGAGGTTTTACAGGGTTACTTTGCGAAACTTAAGAAGAAAATATATGTTTAAGTAGTTAAAGGTGTGATGAAGGATTCCTATGTTTTGATAACTTACCTTTCATTAACTTTACTTGTGATGGTAATAAGCTGTTATCAATCTTATCAGTACTATCTCCTGTGTATTCATCAGTTTTCAAGTCGTAAACAGTATTAGTTTTCTTGCTTTCTGCTTCCGGTTCCGTTCTTGAGAAAGAAGATGATGATGTAGAGAATGAGTTTTCTTGTGGTAAACCACTTCCTTCGAATCCCTATATAGAAAAGAAATAGTTATATCGTTAATATTATCACAAAAAAATAATTATAAAGTCATATATATTTAAAGACAACCACATAACATCAAACCAAAAAAACCTTTTGTTTGATGAAGTCGAGGAATCCATGTTTCTTAGATTGCCACTGAAGTGATATAATACTTTAATTATCGGTAAGAAGAAAAAAGTGAATATTAATTTTCCAGTGTTATCGTATCTGACACTTCATTGTAAACTATTTATTCACCATCCATCTCTTTTCTCCTCAGAAATATGACCCCTAGAAACTTACCCATTCTTCGTTACATTGATTAGCTGCCTCAGCAGGATCGTCGTGAATTTTTAATTCTTGTATAGCACCCTAAGGAAATTAGAAAAATTATATTACTTACTTTATCAGTAGTTAAGTTTGGTTGATAAGAATCAGGTGTAGGAGAGGAAATGATTGGAGATATTGTTGTAACCTCTTCGTAGTAATTTCCAGATCCTTCGTAATCTTGGTAGTATGCATATTCATCTTGGTACTCTGAAATACGAATTGGAGCTGGAATGACATTTTCTGAGATAGGAACAGTATCATTAGGATGATGTATTGTCTTTGGGGAGTCTCCAACATCTACAAATCTAAATGAATCTTCAGTATCTACTTCTTTGTTGTTATCTGCTTCATAGTAATATTCAACGTTATTGTTTTCCTCCGCTTGACGTCTAACTTTTTTCTTGCTTTTTAATATAAAACCTTCCTCTTCAATGATTGCTTCAGGTCTACGAGCATCAATTGTCTCATCGTTCTCAAGATCTCTAAATCTTTTACCTTTTTGGTATGATACCTCACATAAGTAGACCAATGTTAGGAAGAAAACTACATAAAAATGAAATAACTTCATTTCAAAGAAAAATATAATATTGACCAAGAAAATAATGGGGTAATAAGTATAAAACTTCCTTAATAACTATTCTCTTTCTGAAATATAAAACGATATCTAATAGTAAAGTAAATATAAAAAAGTTAGATAATAATCTATCTATATTCAAATTAAAACAAAATAAATATTTTAATTTTAAATATGTAAATGAACTCCTAACTATTAAACTATTTTCATGATTCATTTGTTTATATTTGGTATAAAAAATGTAGAAATTGTATACATTTATATTATATGTTTTGAACTTAGAGATAAATAATAACAAGTTAAATGTTATATTTATGTTAAGTATGATTTTTGTAGAAATAAAAATCAAATAAGTGGTATTTTAATTGATATAGATCATTTATGTTTTATTTATAGTAAAAGAAATCATTAAAAATTAATATTTCTATGACAGATATTTGATTAGATTTCAAAATTTTTTAGGCAGATGTTGTACTTTCTCAATTATGTATGTAAACAACTAAATAAGAAAAGCGCTCCTTTGTGATTGAAAGGAAAATGTGAATATAAATGAAAATAGTAAAAAAAACCAACTAATACGTGATAACATGCCATATCAAGAGAATGACTTCTCTTTGTTTTAAATTAAACAAATCATAATTTAAAAAAAAAACCCTAAACTAAACATATTTCTTTTTGACGATAACTGTGAGATTAATACTTCCTACAACAACAATATAATCTTATATATACTATCACAGAAACTTCCTACATCTATTAAAAAAAGAATCTTTTTAGATTATTACTAATACATAAAATATTCTCACATTTAAAAATATATATTATTATAAGATAAACTAGAAGTTATCATACCACTTAACACATTCCATAGTGTGAAATTTTTAATATAAAGATTAAAAAAAATAAAATAGGAGAAGGGGAATATGAAGACTTTCATCTCCTGTCCATTGTATTGTCTTCCACCATTTCCCTTGATTGAAAATAAACATTTTGATAAACAATGATAATTGAAGTTTGATTTTACACATTTATATCGTTATAAATTTATTGTTTTTGACTTTGTTTCCTCTCCTACCACTAATCCTTTATCAAAAAAAGAAGGTTTTTTCTGTTATCATAAACTAACCTCGAAAGATTGACCAATTATGGGACCAGCGGAGCCTACATACAATTTATGAACATCATCAATAGGCAATTGCATTGGTTTCCTTCTGACCTGCAAAAATAATAATAATAAGTATTATTTTTTGATTATAAATCAAAATTTTATCAATTTTAGTATCATTGTTTTTAATCATGGGACAATGGTCTATTTTCGTATCACTGTAAATGATGACTCACCTGTTTTACTTGGTATTTTTTGCAATTGAAGTATAATATGACAGCATCTTCATTGACTTCGATGGCGAAGTGTGTCCAATTATATGCCATATCCGGAACAATGAAGGATGCCAAAATATTTGATTCAACTTGGTTATTTGTATTGGTATAATATAAAGAAATGTTCATACCAGTTGATCCAATTTCAGTTATACTCACACCAAGAGCAATGATTGTATCAAAAGGATTCAAGACAGAGAAAAGGAAACCTCCTTTTTTGTCGCTCAATTTAACGGTAGTTACAATGGCAAAATTTCTGTAGAATCTTTCTGGAAGGTAACTTCTATATGGTACGACAATTTCTGCCCCTCTTTGTATGGCCACAGCTGGAAAGCCATCGAGACCTTTGGTTTCGTATATTTTCGAGTCACTTTTGACATGATCTTTCACCAGTGATAAAACATCCAAGTATGTCTCATCATCTATAATGTATTTTTTGTTATTTTATAAAAAAGGTTCAATTATATAATATTTAATGTATTTTTCCAAATAACATTTATTAATAGTTTCATTTTACTTCAATCTAATCATATATTAGTGTATACTCATAAACTTTTTTGTACTACAAAACACAATCTTCTTTAATCTCAACTCCTCTATAAAAATAATATCCTTTTATATTAAAAGAGAAAAAGGCATTTAAGATCAAAAATGATTGATGATAAACATATTGAAGAGCATAAAACTATATTACACTCTAAAAAGATAAAATGACTCTTCCATTAATTATATTTTATACAAAATAAATAATATATATTAAAATTATCTCTATAAATAAATAACATCTTAAGCTGGCAATATTTATATTATTTTTATTACATATATTTTAGTAATTTTATTGTAAAAACATCAAATAGAATAAAAAAAAGATTTATATTACTATATTTTATCAGATGGAAGTATAATACATATATTAATTGCGACTATATTTTTATTGGCAATAAAAAGATTATACAAAATAAATGAATTTGTTTTACAACCTTAGATGATAGTTTCAATGAATTACATAATTTTTTTCTTTCAATAAAGACATCTGTTTAAATATTTTTATATATTTGAATCACATTAGAAATGTTGTTATGTAATACCTAATTATCGGTATAAAAATTACATTATTACAATGGTGTATCATTGTTAAAATATTAAACCGAAAAATCCAAATTTTTATGATAATGGAAAATAAAAAAAATATATTTCAAAATATGAACTTTTTATAAATATTATTTATTATGATTATACTAACCTCCCGGTAAATATGAATAATATGATTCAGCAACATTTACTTTGGATAATATTATTAGAAAGCAACATATAATAATAGATTTTAGTATATTTTTTGAGATCATATCAATAGCGATATTAATATAAACATATATAAAACTTTATATATATTTACTATAGAAAAGGTAATGAAAATAATATATAATTTCTAGGAAAACACTTTTAACTAAAAGAAATATTGAATAAAACAATATAAATATACTGTATATTGAGAATACATAAAAGTAGTAATAATATATTTAAACTACATATAAATACCATTTTAAATTTTATTAATAATTGAGAAAGAAATAAAAAGAAAAAAAAGAGGCAATATATTAATTGGAAACTCAAAGGTTAATAAAATTTCGGAGAAAAAATAGTTAAACAGAAGGAGAATCAATCACCTTCATATGATGTTGAATGTAATTAGATTACTAAGATTATAGTTGAAAAAAATTTGGATAAATTAAATAAAAGGGTAATTATAACAAAAATTTATTTAACTAATATAAATTTATATATGTTTTTAAAGTGTAATATGGAACATTAATTATATTTAATCACCTTACAAAAGATCTACAATTTTTTACCATCTCCTAGTCAAATGTAAATACATAAATATATTAATTACAAAATTCCCATTTATATAATCAAAGATACAAGACATAAAAAAAGAACTTTTATTTATATCCTTTTGAACTTTTTATCTCTCAATCATCTGGAGGGGCGAATAATGAAAATATGAGAAAAAAAAACTCACAAAACTTGTACTTATATGTTTAAATTAGTACATCTTAAAAGTACCAATACATAAAAATACCATAAATATCAACCACTTATAGTACACTTATTTTTCTCCTTATCACAATAGAAAAAAATATTAAAAATGACCATAGATAAATTTATATATTTAATGGCATAAAATATGAAACTTTGGTTTTCCGAAAATATAAAATACATAAAAATGGTGTAAAGAAAAATTATTCAAAAGACAAACCGATTATTGAAATATAATATATATATATAATAATAAAAAGAAAATACATGTTAGGAGGAAGACTCAAAAGGGAATTAAAAATGTCAAAATCAAAACTTTTTAGTAAATCTTTTTTCTCTTCCTAAGTTCTTTTATCTTTATAGTTTATATAAATATATGGTATTAAAATGTATATTTTTGTTCTAATTTTTTCAAGATACTCAAAAAAAACATATGACTTTCTTCACTTTCTAATAGTATATTATACTTTTTATCTTATTTTTTTCACTTTGAATTATTTATAATTTCAACTTTTTTGGCATTAAAATGTTGTTACAACTAGAAGAATGAAATATACATTGAATGGGGATATATTTTTCAAAAGAAAAAATACAAAGACAATAAGGAGATTAAAAAAAGTACACAAAAGAAATATAAACAAATTATTTATCATAAAGAGTTATTATCATAAATAATAGTAATAATAAAAGATCATTATTCTTTTGTGACATCATCACAAATTATAAACTATATAAATTATAAGAGACATACCTTTTTAAATAAAAGTAGAAGATGATCATGAGAATGTGATGGGGACTTTTAATAAATAATTGATAAAATAAATAGAACTGTCATAATATTGGTCGGTATTATAATTGATACATGCCAATATAGGGAATAAACATATAATAATAATTAAGATTTTATTTTGGGAGAAGTATTTAAGGGGAATTTTAGAGTAAAATTATTGTTATATAGTTATCATTTATAAAAATCTAAAATAATATAAAAGAGAATGATAAGGACATTATATCTTAATTTACTTTGGCAGTTGTATTATTGAGAATACCAAAAGAATTTAAATATTGGTAGAATGAATATTGTAATAAAGAATTTTTATAATTTTATTATGACAATTTTAATTCATAACTTTTTTAATCTTTAGACACTTTATAACTGTAAAAGAAGGAAAAAAGCTAGGAAAGCTCGTTATACATATATTATAAGTTTCTTAATCTATGATTTTCCATAAAAGAGTTACCAAAATTTTTCAACAACCTTCCTTATATAAATATTTCCTTCTTTAAAAAAATAGCATTAATCACATTCATACCATCATTTCTTTTTTAAAAGTAATAGTTAAATCTATATATCTATTTTAAAGACAATAAATAAAAATGAAATTGTTATTTCTTTTTTTGGAGTATTTTATAAAAATTATATAGATATAGAAAAAGAAGATCCTTCAAGTATTTATTATTTATTTTTTACATCATTATTCATTATATTTAATAATATATAATATAAAGGGATACACTTTTGTAGATACTACTTACTACAGAAAAAAAATAGTAACTCTTAAAATATAAAATAATAGAAGATTCTTTATTTTAAAATATTAAATCTATTTGGTTGCTTTGTTCTTAAAGCCAAGAATGAAGTTATAAAGAGAAGAAATGTGGAATATTTTTAAATAAAATGCCATTATTATTATGTATAAAGAAATATTTATAAGAATAGGATAGATGGAGCACGTACATTATTTATAATACAAAATGATTTTTGCCTTTTTTACAAAAATAAATGGTACCAAAAGAATAATATAATTATAGTATGGATGTTTTATTAATAGTTGAAACAAAAGAACATTCAACAGATGGAGCATAAAATGTCATAAATGTAAAGAGGAAGTGTCAAATGATTACCTAATAGTATCTATAGATTTGTGAATAAGAATGAGATAAACATTACGATCTCCTGTATAATCTATTCCTAATATTTATGCTAATTCCTTTTAATCACCATATTCTTAAGATCCTTTTACATCTCTTTTTCAAACTTTTCTCCTCTTCCCAATTATGATTTACAAAATAAGGTACTTCAAAACTTCTTTCTTTTAGAATACGTATTCTTTTCTTGTAATGTCATTAAAAGGATAAAAAGATTTTACTTGTATTAATAATTCATTAAAAAAGCAAAACACCTGCACAAAAAAAACGGTAAAAGGTAAAATGAGACGGAGTTAAAATAAATTATAATTAAAGGGGAAAATCCTTAAATAAGACAATAGATAAATTTTATGGCACATGATGGTTATAAATAGAGCTATTAATAAATTAATAAAAATTTAATAACAATAAACGATATATTAGATAGCGTGTTAATAATGTAAAAATTATCAATTTTTATCGTTACATTAATAACAATTTTATATTTAATGGATAGTAAAGAATAAAAATCTTTTTAACTATAATTTAAGTTAGTATAGGAAGTGACGTTCTAACTATATATAAGTTTATTTATATATTTATCGTTATATGGAGTAGGGGTCTTTAAGGACAATATAATAATAACAATTTTTACAACTCTTCAATCATTTTTATATAGCTTCACAAAATACCGAATGATAGATGTTCTTGCGCAACAATCTTGAAGTTAAGACCATCTTTAAATTGAAAGCGAAAGTTAATAAAAACAAAATTTGGCATATAATGATTGAGTATATATTAATATGTATCATTTCGAAGTTACAAATGAAACCGTTAGTGGTATTTTTAATTATCTTTACATTAAAAAACTCACATTTCTCCTTCAAATTATTTGAATCATCGCTCCATGAACCATCACAATGTCCTGATCTAATAGAAAAATCATCAACAGCTATCATAAACTTTTCACTTGTCACTGATTTTTGTCCTTCAATAATTATCTACAAGAAAAAAATGATGTAAAGTCACATATCATTAATTTAAAATATTATTATTGTGTTGAATACCTTCATAATATCTAATTACACAAATATATAATTATACTTACCTTGAAAATGGAATTTGATTTTTTGATATCTAAACTTAACTTTGACCAATGTGATGTAGACATTTTTTCGAATCTTTCTTTATAAATTATTTCGTGCTCTTGAGTGTCTAATGGCTTCATGAATATTGTGAAACTACCCTGTGAAGATGGTGTCACATAGATCCATACTGTTAAGCAGAAGTGGGACTTGTCGAGTATTTGATAACTCGGTGATAACAATCTACCGAATGTATCATATGGATCTGAGGATGCTTCTAAGATCATATAATGAAACGTCTCCTCTGATATATCATCATATCTTGGAGAAGGATAATAACTATCAGGTATCTTTGAATCAATATTCTTCCATTTCAATGGAGCTTCCCTATCACTAACAAATTTACAATCCTTTTCTTTCTCAAAATCACAATTTGCAGGTTCTTTATCAATAGATATTATATCGTCAAGTGTAACTACAGATTTCTTTTCACTAAACTCCGATTCGTTACCTTCTGAATCTTTGACTTTAACTTTGAATTCATACTTGACTCCAGCATCCAAATCATCGATCAAAATATTCTTGTTTGTTGTTATCACTTCAAACTCATCATCAGTTCCATAAATGTTGTACTTAACAAAGTAGTTCTTCATTGTGCTTTCAGTATTACTATCAACAAATTTAAGTTCAACGATACCATTTTTCAATGGTATTATTTCAGTTATCTGGGGTGCCTTCAAATAATTGTATATTGTATCATTGTCAACAGTCTTTTCTATATGTGTTGTCTCTGTTATGTAAACTTTTTCACTATCCTCCTCATCGGCTTCATTGTATGCCGTCATTACGATAACATACGTTGTATTTGGTTCTAAAAAATATTATCAATTGTAGTGAAATCTTTTCCCATTAACTTACTTAGATTCTCAATTGTAAATGAGTTAGTGTGAACGCCTTCGAGAACGAGTTTTCTCGACGGTGTCCCGATACCATATGATATCGTATATCCTCTAACTAGAATTTGCAAATGAGATTCCGGTGGTTCCCACCATAATGTAATAGTATCAGATGTTGCCTTTGTTTTTATCGAAGTTGGTGGATCAGGAGCTCTAAATTCTATAGCAATAAAAGGTTATAAATCAATTAATAAAAAGATAACTTACCTTCTTGTGAATAGACAACTGATAAAAGAGCACAAATATACAGTAATAATTTTGCCATCACTAAATACTATAATAATATTTCCCAAAGTTAAACTGTTAAATCTGTTACTTTAACACAACAATTAGCAAACCAAATATAATGTGATAAATAAATAAAAGAAGATTTCATAAATTTATTGCTTCTTAAACAATAATATATAAATACGTATATACACCAAAACAGCTTGTATTTGGTAGAGATTAAACCTGGAAAAGAGATAATCTCATAATTTGCTTTTAAGATTTCGTTTCCTCATAAAAACAAAGGAGCTACAAAAAGTATTTATGATTGGGTATGAAATTAAATTAATTGGTTTTATTACTTATTAATTAATCTCTCGTACTATTTGATAATAATAAAATTTAGGGCATATTTTGGGTTAACTATAAATTTTTATCACTCTCGAGATTCATCTAGGCGAAATTTATAACAATAACTATATAAATATATAAAAAGTAGTTTGGACAAAGGGAAAGTATTACTAAAAGAATAAGGTTTATATCTATGAAACTTCAAAATAATTATGAATAATAACTTCTATTGATAAGGGCCAGATTTAGTAATATATACTATATGTTACAAAGTGTGAATAACTTATTATAAAATCACCTTTTATAATAATAAGGAACACTTTTTATACTGGGACTATATTATGTTAAGAAAAGTTTTAAGAATATACCAAATGTTGGCCTAAAAACTATTTAATGATATAGGGGTTGTTATAAAAATGATAACTTTTAACATGCGTATATCTATATTTGATACATTCCATAAAAATTCAAATAAGGATAATAATGCTTAAGCTATAAAAATAATATTTTAAATAATAGTTATGTAAAAAAAATTAAGAATAAAAGGAGAGGGTACTTCCTTTTGATATTTTAATGTCTCACACAAAAAAGAATTAATTTTAATGGATTTTTATTGGTTTTTAATTATCATTGTTACAAAAAGAACCTGCAATGATATTATTATGTGATTACAATAAATTGGAAATGGTATACAAAAAGATTAGTGTTTGGAGATGGAGATTAGGAGGAAATCAAACTACTTGACATATTGCATGAGTGTGATCTTTAATTAACAAGGCATATATTAATGTGCTGTATATTGGACTCGAAAAAAATACTATAACATCATATTTCTTAACTGTCAAATTATTTTTCACGACATTATAAAAATAATTAACATAAAAAAGAATCCATTTTTTAAATAAAATATATAAAACGAGAGAAGTAGAAAGAAATATAACATTTTTTGAAACTTAAAAAAGAAATCTAACAAATTTTGATAACTCACTATATAAATCATTAAACTATAATAATATTTGTTATCACTCAAAGTAAATTCGAGCAGAAAAATATTAGTATGGTAATTTTATACAAATTAAATAATATTTTTAAAAAGGAAAAAGAAACTTTAGGGTAAATTAAAAGTTAATTGGTATTAGAGTTTATCTACTCTCTAATATTTTGTACTGAAATGTGATTTTGATAAGGAAAAGGGAATCTTAATGTTATGGTAATTTGATTGTTCTTTTCTCTATATTGTTGTGCATGGAATATACCAAATATTGGTAGTTTCTTTTTTTTCTGATATAAAAATACTTTGCATGGTAAATAAAGATAAATGTTAAGGCTAAAAGATAGTGAATGAGTAAGAAAAGATGGTACATGATATTTTAAGTTCAAAAAATGGAACAATTACTTGTATTATATGTTAAACATCAAAGAAAATAAGGTAATGATGATTCTATTGAAAAACCATGAACATAAATCTTAGAATCCCTCAATGAAGAATGGTAAGATTGAGGAAGAATTGAGGAATGATTTATGGGAATTATGGATAACTCTTTACTATTATTATTAATAACAAAGGTCAACTTCCTATTCATATTCGGGAGGGAAAAAAATTAAATAGCTTAATTTTCCTCATAGGTAATTAACTATAACATTTTTTGCCTACTTTTCATAAGAAAATTTTAAGAATCTGTTATTCTTATATTTAATTAGCTGCAATAAGACAGATGCTCGATTTAAGGAAAATTGGCTATTTTGCTTAGCATATTTTTTACTTTATTATCTCTCTTTTACCCTTTGAAATATATTTTTTATGTTATTACTAGTTTTTTTTATCAATCAATCATTTTTATTGGTATTTTAATTGTGTTATTATAATCTACATAATTACCGGTATTTCATATTAAATTTACACGTTTTTTAATAAATATTTATTTACTTCAACTATCATTAAAAAAATTTTTTTTAACAATATTATGCTATCACTTTATAGAAAAGTGTAGATAGACCATTCTAATTTCCAGCTGACTCTCCTGCCAGTCGAGGCGCTTTTTGAACGGTAAACAAATTGGAGTAATACGTATAATTTGGAGAAAATAGCTTTACAATAAAGTATGAACTTTATGAAGTAAAGGAAGCTGCAAGTCAACATTATGTTATTGTTATCAAATTCTAAGAGGATCTCTCTACTTCATTCCAGATACACCTCTAGTTACTTGAAATGGCCGTTGAATGGACCAAATGAGTTATCAGCAAACTTGAAAAATCTCGAAAATCACTGGAAGACCATATCAGAAACAAGAATCAAACCTACAGACCCTTTTGCTCCAACGAAGTATGTTTTGTCAATGTTTCCATATCCATCTGGAGCTCTACACATGGGACACATGAGAGTATACACAATCTCCGATGTCCTGGCCCGTTATTATTCGCTACAGGGATATTCTATCATACATCCAATGGGTTGGGATGCATTTGGATTACCTGCTGAGAATGCTGCGATTGAAAGAGGTGTCGATCCTTCAAAATGGACCTATGATAACATCGATTTCATGAGAGGACAACTACAGAAAACAGGAATAATCTTCGACTGGGATAGAGAGATATTCACCTGCGATCCCTCCTTCTACAAATGGACTCAATGGATATTTTTGAAACTTTCTGAGAAAGGATTGGTTAAGAGAGCTGTTAGTGAAGTTAACTGGGATCCAATTGATAAAACTGTTTTGGCTGCTGAACAAATTGATAGTGAAGGTAGAAGCTGGAGGAGTGGTGCTATTGCTGAGAAGAAGAAATTAAGACAATGGATTGTTGAAACAACAAAATATGCTAAGGTAGCTTTTACTTATTTATTTTTAAACTTTCACTTTTTTTCTTTAGAGATTGAAGGATGGCCTAGAATTAATAAGGGAAGACTGGAAGGATGTTGCTGACATTCAATCGAATTGGATAGGCATATGTGATGTGTACAAATTCAATCTACCTCTAAGAGATGAAAACGACGTGGTATTAGATGAGACATTAGACTTGAGAATTAAAAATCCATATGACATCGAGAAAGGGCAATTCATAGTCATCGGAAAGAATCATCAATTGGTTAAAGATTATGGTAAAGAAACTAATGACAAATACTACATTCTGAATGGTGTAAAAACAATGAACGTTATTACCGGTAAGGAATTACGAATAATTGTGGAGAATATTGATGGAGTGGAGATTGGCAGTAAGGAGATGTTTCTTAATGCGCGTCTTGGAGGGGAAATGTTATCAAAGGAGGACAAAGAAATAAGTCAAATATTAAATTTACCACTTCCTCCAGTTCGTGTAAGAAATTTACCTCTAGTTGACATTCAGGAAATAGCTGCTTTTGGTGGGTATGGTGGTTATATAACGTCAAGAAAGTTGCAAGATTGGGTTGTTTCAAGACAAAGAAAATGGGGTACGCCAATTCCTATGTTCTTATCGAGGGAGAATGAAAAAGATATTAAAAGAGTACCTTATGAAAGTTTGCCTGTAACTGGTGCTGACCGAGGCATAGAAGAAACAATTGATGGTCGGAGATGGGTGTTTGAGAATGATACTTTAGATACCTTCTTTGATAGTAGTTGGTACTACTTGAGATTCCTTGATGTCAAAAATGACTATTTTCCTGTGGCATATGATAAGACAGTTAAAAGTATGCCCGTTGATGTTTATGTTGGTGGTATAGAACATGCCGCAGTACACATGTTTTTCGCAAGATTTATTTCATACTTTTTGAAGGATATTGGAGTCATTAGTTGTGAAGAACCTTTTAGAAATCTTGTACCACAAGGTATTGTTAGAGGAAGAACTTTTATCAATCCAAAAAATGGAGAATATATCAGAAAAGAGAATGTCATAACTAGAGATGGAAAGTTTTACGATAAATCATCTAATGCCGAATTGGAGAATGTTTTTGAGAAGATGTCTAAGAGTAAGCACAATGGAACAGATCCAATTGATGTTCTTGATAATTATGGTATTGATTTGACAAGACTTCAATTGCTAGTTGCTGCAGCACCGAAGAGTCCTATTAACTGGGATGTCGAAGATGCCAAAGGAATCAAAAGATGGCTTGATCGTATCGCGTCCCTAGTCAATTCTTACATAGAGGCTCGGAAAAACGGTACTTTATTTGATATTGAAAAAGTTGATAAGAAAAAAGAGAAGGAACTCAAAGACATATATAATTACCATATCAGGAATGCAACCATATCTCTAGAAGATTTACACCTCCTCAACACTGCCTTAGCAAAGATAATTGCTTTGATAAACACTTTAAAGAAAGTGGACCCAAAATACATTGAGTACAGTCCAGAATTTGAACGTTGTTTATACTCAATAGTTATAATGCTCCAAGTATTTGCTCCACACACAAGTCAAGAGTTATGGAGTGCCTTAAGTCAAGTCCCAGCACTAAATCAAAATAAATGGGACAAAAGTAAAGATGTGAGAGGACAAAGATGGCCAGAAATAGATAATGATACAGTGATAGATGTTTTTATTAATGCTTGTGATATCAATTGTGTTAAAGCATTTGTTCCAAGGTTAGAGATAGAAAAGTTGACTGATGAGGATATCTATGAAAGAACAAAGAGTCATTGGCATGCTGAATTATTTAGTGAATTTGAGAAGAATGGTCATAAAATAAAGGGTTACCATTTAAAGAGAAAGGACGGGAGATTTTGTATAATTAATCTTGATTTTGAAAGCAATACAACAGAGAGAGATGTTAGAATGATTCTCAATGATATTGTTAAGAAACGTAGTGCTGCTGCAAAAGAAGCTAAGAGTAAGAACAAAAAAAAGTAGTTTGTTGTAGTAAAAATTTAATTAAACTTCTATAGGTTGTTGTTTGTTTATTAATGTATTGTTTTGAATAAAATATTTTCTATCCCCTTTTGACTTTTTGTTATAAATGTATTAATAATTAAAAATTAATGAATAATGTTTCGCGGTTGGTTAATTATGAAATTCGAAAATATAACTTTTTCATTAAGATAATTAATGTAAAGTAATTTATTATTTATTCAAAGAATAAATTCATTATTCTTCTTTATTTTTTTTCTCTCGATCTATTGTGTAAGTTTATTTTAAGTTTGTGTGGACTTAATAATTTCTAGAAGTTTTAATTTAGCTGGTAGCAATTATTAAGATTATTCTTTAGTGATATTTTCAACTTATATAGTTGTTAATCTAATAATAATAACTTATTATTTCGTACTATTAGTGTTATACTGATAGAGAAACTTTTAAATAAAAGTGTTTTCCTCAGCCAACTTTTTCTTTTGCCTTTTTTGTTTATTGCTATTATGCTAAGAGGATAGTTAAATTGTTATTGCTTTATAATAAATATATTTCACATTAAAAATGTTTTCAAATATATACACTTAAAATTATGGGGTTTTATAGCTATTAATATTATATAATAATAATAATTGTGGATCATGTCGTAAAATTGAATTCTAACAGTGATCAAATATTTTTTTAGATATTAATAGTTTAAATGAATGATAAATGTAATAAATTGGAGTGATTTACCATTAATGTTATACTTTAAATTGTATATCTCAAAGTAGTTTATTTTTGATAGAGTTATTACTACATTACATTTACATATATATTATTTATGAAATATTGTGTAGGCAAAGTGTTTTAATATCATAAAATAAACTTATTGTATTTTGATATTATAAATAAGGAAAGTATTGTCTTTTTTTTTTGGTATTAAACTTTGATTTTGTATTATTAATGCTATTATATAAAGTAAAATGTATGAATCATTTATGTTACCATATGGAGGGAGATTAAACTATATTTCCACATAAAAATTCATTTTAATCATTTATTATTAATCAAAAAAGAAATTATTAAAAATTCATAATTTATTTCTAAATATTTTATCCTGTTTATTTTTATCTCTATTCATATTAATGATAAAACCATTTGTTTATAAAAATCTTCCAACCAGCCGGCTTTTTGCTATGTTTCTATATTAATAAATATAGATAATCCTATTATCTTTATATATACTTTCAAATCATACTATAACCTCCTTGACATGACATACTCTAAAGATTATTCTTTTATTACATCTTAAAATACACATGAAAACATAAAGAGATACAATGTGGATTGAGAAGATTAGGGCATTTGAGTTATTAAAAATAAGAAGCATATGAAGGCACTTCATTAGACTAAGATTAGTCATTTATTACGAAATATTATTTCCTTCTCTTATTATTTTGAATGATCCTTAAGAGGTTGTTAATGGTAACAAGATTAGTTGTTTTTATAGAAAAGATCACTTTAATTATATACTGATTATTTTTATCACATGTATGTATGTGAAAAGGACAAATCCCAGAAGGAACTTTTGATTGGTGGGCAAATCTGGATTACTTTTTATCTACTTTTTTTGATTTAAATATATGATTTGAAGTAAATTACAATACATTATCACAATGTTTTAAAAATAAAAGATACCATTATTAATAAAATAACTTTTTTTTATCTCCCATATTTACCTTGCTTTCTAGTTTTGATTAATACATTCACATATATTTTAATGAAATGTACATTAATTTTCAAATGAAAATACGTGTATTGTTGTACTGAAAACAAGAGAAACACATTAGTAATAAAAAACGAATGTAAGTTCCAATTAAGGAATATGTTATTAAATATTTTTTAATCAAACAACAATCATAACATTTTAAGGATAATTTATTTTCAAAATAATAAATAATAAGTGATAATGTTTGTAAGCACTTTTTTAATATTTACCACTATTGGAATATTTCCAACCAAATGCAGGAAAAGTTAACTTTCCATTATATTTTATCACTCTCTCGCTCTTAATTTATTAATGTATCAAGATACATCTGCATTCATGCATTAAAATGAGTGAAAACTTTTAAATAATTGTTTATATGTCTTTTTATTATAAAAATACCAAAGTCACCACTTTTTAGTATAGGGCAACTTATTTAAAGATATAAATTATAGATATAATGGGATGAATTACTTAAATATCTATTAAGCAATGAAAAAATGTGTAAATAATCTTCCATAATATTTATATCTCATTTACCATCTTAGCGTCATATGTTTTGATATACTTTTTAATCTAATAATAATAATGATGATCCATCATGAAAATTATCTACCTGATATCTGTCATATCATTATTTTTGTATACATATTTGGATTAGTAAGCTTTTTGAAGTGACCAGAAGATATAAGGAGATGTATGATATGTGTTTATTTTTTATGAAAGTATATATTAAAAAGAAATAATATTATCTATGCATATTTTTTTTATCAAAAAAAAATCTATGAATAGTTTGTATACCATTTATCAAAAATAAAAAGAGATGTGATTTTTTTTCTTACTATAATAACAATATTAAAAAATTTCGAAGGAGGCAAAGAATATATATATAATATTTTTGAACTTGTTGTTTAGATTTTATGAAATCAACTTTCTGGTATAATAAATAAAATTTTATCTTCTAATCCACATTTTTAACAGTTTTTTTAATAAAAAAAAACATATTTTTATATACCTTTCCATATTTTAAAAGTATTTTATATTTATTGGAATTGAATTTGTGTATATATGTTTTTATTTTGAAAACTTTTTAATTATCCTTTTTATTGTAAAATTAATTTTAATTGTTCGAGTTATATTAAATTATACCATGGGGAAATAGTTATATTTTTCATGGGATAAATTTAAAAAAACGTGAATTGATAGGTTTATATAAAATTATTTTCAAAAAAAGTAATATTAATGAGAAGTGATTAATTTATTTGTTATTGGTAGAGGAAAAAAAATGTTTATAGTATTTTGAAATGCCAACTAAAAAGACAGAGGGGTGGGGAAAAGTTTTGTATATATTTAGAATTCAAAAAGTGATATTTATACAAGAACTTAACATTATTATTTTTCCTATTTTATATATACATTTAAAGTTAAAGTTTGAATTATTTTTGTTTAAAATAATAGCAACTTTTCAAAATATTTCCTTCCTCAGTTATATTAATCTCTTCCCCCTATTTTGGTGGTCATTTAATAACTAATTTGTTTTGGAAAGGAAAATTTAATCTTAAACTGTTATTATCAAATGTTTCATGTGTTGTGATTGTGACATTAACAAATAATTAGCTTTTACATAAATATACTCATTTACTTTCGTTAATACATATATCATATTATTATTTAATATTATATAGTTCTGTATTCCTTCTTCCTAAGATTTAGAGGCGTTCTTTTCTCTATCATTTAATCATATGTAAAACAAAAATCCACCCATAGTGGCAATTTGTTAAATCCAATTATTTACTACAACTACTACCAGTCAAATAAATATATATTTATGTTTACTGATCTAATCATAATGACATCATGACTTTTCCAGTTTTATACTATATTAATTCCCAACAAATCTGGCCCAGTATTTTCATGATAAGTCCATACAAAATATTGTTGTATATAAACTACCTATATTATTATATAACTACTATACTATGATATTTGAATGATTAATACAAGTTACGTAATTTGTTATATCATTTATATTTCCTTTATTAATCATTATCTTACCTTTTCTCTTTGGTAAAATTATTATAAAAAAAATACAATTAGTGTTTGTTGTGTAATATTCCAAATGATATATTTATATATAAAATTATCATTGTTTATATGAAGTAAAGAAGTGAATTTCTTCTATACAAATTCTTTAGATTTTTGTTTGAAAACAATATATATAGTTTTTGGATAGATAGAAAAACATTCTTACTAGTATAACATTTTTATCATGGTAAAAATAAGATTTGTGTCATCTTAACATTAATATTATATATAAATAGTTGTTATCTTTATTATTATTTTTAAAAATCCTTCATTTAATTAATTGATGATTAAATTTCACTTCTCTTAATTTTTCCCCCCATCATTTTGATTAATTTAATTATTTTTTTTTGTAGATTATAATATGAGATTATTATCAATAATAGTTTGTATAGTTATTTTGCTAAACTTAGTTACTAGTGATCGTGGATTCGATATAGTTAAATCATCAAGTTCACATTTATATGATGATTCAATGGAATTGACATCATCAAATGAGAAACGATCATTGGAAACACAATTCGATTCATCTAAAAATACCAAAACCACCGACGATGACTTTTCACTTGGTGAGGAGAAGGAAACATCACCAAAAGAAAGTGAAATGTCATTAGAGGCATCAGAGGAAGATCCATTTAACAAAGCAACCCAACAACCAAATGAACGAGAAAAAAATAATGATGTCTTGACAACAAATCCATTAGATGTTACACTACCATCATCAACAACAAAAATTAATTCTCTAGATATGATAGAAAAAATAACAACTGCTGATATGGATCTTTTTAATGATGAGACTACAATAAAGATGGTAAATGAAGGATTAGCTTTTATGATGAAGACAATACCAACAAATATTAATAATAATCAGGAAGACTTAATCACTACATCATCCCCTAAAGAGATAATGAATGATAGAAATCTAGAAAGTGACGATAAAAGTGATATGTTTTTAGATATTTCAAATGAAGATGGAAAAGAAAAAATTAGTAGTAAAACAACGCGTGATGATGTTCAATTTGATATCGGTGATGAAGATAGTAATGAGGATCAAAATAGTAAGATTGTTGTCAAAAATAATGATCAGGCGATGAATAGTAGTAGTGTTGTTGATATTAAAGCTGCTGAAGACATAACAATACCTTTTAATGTTGCAGATACATTATTGACTACAGAAGATCCTATTGAAGCAAAAAATACCAAGATACATAATATATTATTAAATGAGGAAATTAACGGAACCGAAAGTGAATCTAATTCAATGGAAGTTAAACAGTCAACAATATTTGTTGGACCATCAATAACTACAACTCATCTACCAATATTGAATAAAGAAGAAGATAATAGTGAAGTTTTTGTTATTGATGATGATAAAGGAATCTTTTCTGATGTACCTACTACTATATCTCCACACATTCAAGAAAAAAGTAGTGAAACAATTGCCCATTTATCAACATCTTTAACAGTATCATCAGCAGAAGAAACAAGTACTAAATTTCCTGATTCAAGCGAATTTACTGAGTTAACATCAACAGTTATCATTCCTAAAATTCTCTCTACAACATTAGAACCAACCGAGGAAAGTATTGATGATAAAATGTTAACAACACTCATACAAGAAGTTGATTTTTCAAAAACAACGGAACCATCAATTATTAATGATTTATCATCAAGTAAAGATGATATAACAACGTCCAATAAAATTGACGCCGAGATAATGACGACAATAAATGAACTTTTAACAACCCAATTTCCTGAAGGAGAAAATATGACTTTTGATGAGAAGGTTATTCAAAGCAAGGAAAATGTTGAAGGTGATATTAAGAAAGCTAATAACAAGAGTGATGAGGGTGATGATGGAATAATTTTAAATCATGAAGGAGTTGATTTATCTACCACTACAACTACCAATTCTACTTCTACAACAACGACCTCTTCTACTACAACTACTACCACTACTCCCCCCACTACTATTTCAACAACAGTCTCATTAAATGAAACCTCTCCCACAACAATAACCCCAGAAAATATTGCCATCGAAATAATGAAGAATCTCCAAAGTGAAACTGCAAATAAAACTAACGAAGATAATTTAACCTTTGCAGGTTTCCTATTTTCTACTCCTATATCTGATTATATCATACCAATTATCATCATATCATCAATAATTTTCATTATATTTATTATCCTCCTAATATACATTACTGTAAGCACCATCGATATAGATACCTTCTTACACATAATAAGAATTAAAAATAATATAATCGGCTTTTTCTTAGATATTTATGATTTTCTTAAAGTAAGAACTTAGATATTTTGATATTGTGACATTATTTTGTGTTTGGTGGTATTCTATATTTTTGTTTTTATTTAATTGCTTATTTTGTTTTTAGTGTAAAAAAAGAAAAGAAAATGGAATGTTGAGATTTACGAATTCACAGACATCATCAACTTTATCGAAAATTGAAGAAGGTGTCAATATGGACCATGTAAATGATTATAGATATCATGACAATTCTCGTGTGAGTGTATCATCAATACCTAAAGATAAAGATGTTAATTTGTAAGTTTTTTCTTAATTATCAATTAATTACTTTCATTTAAGAGTTGGTTTTGGTCCAGTAGATGCAGTATCAAAAAATGAGATTGAGAAAAGAAGATAGAGATTATTCAATTTAAAGTTTTATTAAGAATTCCAACCTGATTTTATATGTTTTTCATTTTTTAAAATAGATTATGTAAAGCTGGAATGAAGATAATTGTGTTATCGTTATCATCATAACTAACAGAGGCAGAAGATCTCTTTTTATATAAAAATTATATAATTTTAATATTTTTATATATGTAAAAACTTAGCTGCCATATTTTCGTATTAAAAAAGAATTATCTTTGTTATTAACAAAAAGTATTTATCAATAAAGTTTACACTTTTTGTTAATTTATTTTAATGATTTGTATATTTAAAAGTTTATGATGGTATTTTGTTTCTTAATTATTGCACTTTCTCTTTTAAATGCCAGGAGAAGGACAAATCTAAAGAATCTTAAGACTGGGAATATATAGAACATATTTTATGTAAAGTATTTCACCATGTGTCATTGACAAACAAACGTTGTAACAATTTTTTTATCTCAACAGTACATCCTTTAACTATTGTATGAATGTATGATAAACTAAAAAATGTATCTACTTTAAAATAAAAAAGTGTTTCATAGGCTTGTGATATACAATTGCACAATGACATTGTAAACATTCATAAAACTGTTAAAAATATTTCAACTATTATAAAAATTTGCTATTGATTTTTTATTTTCATTTATCACAAATAAATTGCAATTAGCAATTAAAAAAAATTAGTTTAACTAAAACTATTTTCATATCACATCACTTTATTTATTTAAAAATTTTAAAATATTACTGAACAAAATATTTTCTATTTCACTATGAATACTATTACAATTATAACAATTGTTATAATTATCATCATTATCGGTATATCAATTGGAGCTTTACAATTTTTTAAGAACAAAGTTGAGGAGGAAGATGATGAAAATTTGAAAGTTGATAGTGTTCAAATGTTTACATAATTAATTGGTATACATTTTTACTTGGAATTCACATACAATGGAATTATTTGTTCCTTATCAAGTAATAAACTACAGAATACATTGATTTTATTTTGCTATTATGCATTTTATTATTATTGTCAGAAATATTTTATTGTTTTATGTCAAAAAATGATAATAAACATAATTTAATGTATAATTTAACTTTAATATTCTTTAAGAATGGCCTTATTAAATTCCCGTTAGAAGTTATCTTTCCTTTTTAATTAATATACATCAAGTAAAGGGCACTTATCAGATTAAATTTTTTATTTACTCATCGTGATTTTGAAATTTGATGATTAAAATGAAACTATATTAAAATTTAATAAATTATTCTTAATATTGATAATTTCCCTACAGCATCATAATGGAAAAAGCAAATTTATAAATTAATTTTAATATAGAGTAATAAATTTAAAATTTTTCTTAATTTATAAACGATGATGTAACGAGAAGAAAATTATAATTATATTAATTAATAAATGTCAAAATGAATATAACATTTAGAAGTTTTGTAATTATTTTATATTCAATAGCATTCTTTAATGTAGCACTATGCAGGGAAGCAAGACACGATCGTTATAAATGTTCCTACAGATACGGTTTGTATAATCATGCATATATAGAATTTGGACACTACAACTATAAGGAGGATACAATGCATCATGGTAGTCATTTTGGTGGAATGACATTAAATAAGAATGATCATAATCAGTATCCTATCCTCAATGATTATTTAAAAGAAAAATTAGGCTTTAATACCGTTACTGTCGCATATGTTAATGGAAATGATTTAACAAAAGGTTTCTGGGGAAAAGAAAAATTTTGGATGATGATTTGCAATCTTAATGACAAATATATGTATTATCCTCAGGGAGATCCTAATAAAGAAGAATTTAATGAATATTACGACCGCCCAACAAGATGTTCGCTATGGACGTGTGAATTGGGACTTTATATTATGGATAATTATATGGAAGCAGATCATGTCTTAGAAAAATCAGCCACCAGACAAGCATTTTATATTGCTATCAATACTCATAACCAATATGATAATCTAATATTTAAAACATTTGAATATGAAGGCGAACATTTTCCTCTTATTCCGTGCCCAATTGCAGCTTGGATTCATCCTACAAATATAATGAAATTTAAACCAAATGAGTACGTTACTAAAAATGGTATACCAATAGATCACGATAGAAATCGTCATGCTCTTGTTTTGGCAGTCCCAAGTAATGGATCTAAAGATATTGTCTATTGTGGAGAAATTAGTCAAATAATCTTCAAAGATGTTCATGTGGGCCTTCAGTTGTGGCAAACTAAAAGTCACACGGATTACAAAAAAATACAATTTGAAGAAGATATGAAAATTAAATGTGATGGAAACTTTGTAGATCTGGAACTTGTCCATATATATACACCACCAGGTACTTCGTATTTTGGAAATCAAATGACGGGACTTAGAATAAACCCAAAATCTTATTATGTTCATTCTGGAGAAAGGATTATAACTTTTAATAAGGAGAAATACATAAAAACTATTGAACCTTATTATGTTAATTCCCAAATAGAAGACGACTACTATGAAAAAAGAATGTCAATAAAACCAGAGTGTGTTGGTAAGGTAGAGGATATTGATGCAACTTTAAAGTTTACAATTAATAATGAAGTGGTAGATTTTAAAAACTATCCAACTGGTGGAAATTACATAAAAGTAGATGTATCCAAAAGGAATCAAAAAATTCGCGTTGGCTGTGAGGCAGTTAGTGATAATAGTGATACAAGATTCAAAGAATTTTATAAATTTAGACATGAATATCGTCTTATGAGAATAACAAACACAACATACGGTGAGACGGAATCTAAAGAAGTTAAACATATTAATACAAATCTTAGTCCAGTAAGTATTTTTGGACTATATTCTTGTGAAATGAAACCTCCACATAGTAATACTAAAATAAAAGGTTCCACATTTATTCTTCTCCCCAAAATTAAAAGAATTATAGAAAAAAATGTTAAAGTTTCTTCAAATAATTTACACTTAATGTCTTGCCCCAAATTTTACATGGGAATAGGAAATTTAGTTGATATTGATGTTAAACTAAAAAATGGACGAGAATTTAAATTACGTGATTCAGAAAGTTCAATGGAAGAAACAAGAGATTATTATATTGTTAAACTAACTGGCAAAAGCCAAATTGACAAGACAATTATATCATGTCATTATAATGCCTATGAAAAAGAATTTGTAACAATAAGAAAAGTACTTCAGTACAGCACACATGATGATGATAATAATATATCATTACCTTAATGATTTTTAAATTTGTAATTTAAATATCAGATATCAATCGGTTCTTTAAAAAATAAATATTTTTATAACTATCTTTTTGTATATATAACATTGAAGTGTGAAAAAAGTATTCATGATTAACAGTGGCTTTTTAGGAAAGCTACTATAATGTTTAGGTGAAATTAAAAGAAATTAATCATTAAAATGTTTTAAGGTTTAGCTATAAATTAATTATATTAATTCAATGCCACTAAATAATTATTAATCATTTAATTGTTAGGGGATTTAATCATTACCCTTTTAATATTCATCGTTCGTTCTTGAAGTAGAGTCAATTAGTTTCAAAAGTTATTTTTAATGATTACAATACTTTAATAATTTATTTAGAAGTTAATTAATAAAAAAATGAATATTTATATAAATATTATATTGATTTGAGTGGGGGCCTCTCCCGATAGGGTAGTAATGTATGACATGGGGTACAGACTTTAAAAAACAGGTTTAGACCATCAGCAGCGTGAACGACTTTGGCACTTCTTTTAAATTTTCCTATTTCTAAGATTTCTTAAAGTTTATAGCAGGTCTATAACAAAACTTTTGACCAACATTCTTTTAAAAATAATTGGTAATTAAAATTTTTATTTTTTAAGCCTCTTACGGATGTCCTGAAACCAAATAAGGATTTAAATGACTCTAGGAACAACTGTTGTACCATTTGGACAACATTAGCTTAAAAATTTTGCCCAGCTGGCGTATCTTGCATTTGTCTATTTGAAACGTCTTCTGAGGCGTTAGAAGTTAATGTACAAACGAGAGTATGTACACTAGCCTAAATTGGCACGTATGTATATTGAAAAGTATACCATCTTCATTTAAAAAAAGCTAGTGCACATATTGCCATTATAACAACATGAAACAATGTATTTACATTGTGATCCCGAATAATTACAGCAAATACTTTCAAAAGAGTTTATTTCTTGTTGTTTTACATCTTTCTTGGTTATTTAAAATAAAGTTAGGTTATTATCTTTAAAATTTTTCAAGCTACACTTGTAATTTTTCATATTCTCAATTTTTGGTCCTTTAAATAAGCTTGAGAACTTTTAGAGATTACTGTTGGTTTCGTTTTTTTTACATATCCACATTGTTAAACAAATTTTTTGTAAACATTCCTGATAATCGCAATTTTTATTCAATAAAGCGGCTTAATTTTTTTTGTTATAGATAATCTCTATCACTCGTCTGAAGGCAGATATTTTTTCAAAAGGAAGTAATTAAAAAAAGGTAAATTATTATTATGATGAATGCCGTACTGTTGGGTTTTTACAACCTTTTTTTATATATCATTTAAATATGAAAATGATGATATTATCACTTACTTTTGTTACTTCACCTTGTAACAATGTTTAACAGTTCTATTGTATTAGTCTTAACAGAAGAATTTTACCCTATTAACAAGAATTATTATTTTGCTGCAATCCAATATGAAATATCGATGCCAATTGTTCTTATACCAAATTTATATTTTTTATATTCTGTATTGACATGTCCAGCATTCAAAAATAGACAGATGTTAAAGAGGATAGTCTTGGTTTTCAATATATTAAATATATTATGTATTGTTACTAATTTAACAATTTCATCTTATTATTTAAGTGGATACCATAACGGAGGATTAATAAGGGTACAAATATGTTTTTATATGCGAATAATACAAATGGTGTTAGTTACATTTCTGGTTACAACACCTTTCGTTTTCACAGTTGAAAGATACTTTACTGTGTTTTCAAGAAATAATCTTCAAAAGTATATCGCATTTGCAGTTTTTATTCTTGTCAATTTTCCATCATTTGTGTTGTTTGCTACAATGTTTTTTCAGTCAAACATTGTATGGGTACCCGATATGATATGTACTTTAATTAAAGGTGCAACATCACCTATAGTCAATCAAATTACTGGATTGATATTTTATGTTACATTAGGGGTTCCATTAATTGTTGGAATTATCAATTTTTTCATGATTAAACGCCTGAATACAATAGCATTGACTTGTCCAAAATCGAAATCTAAACAAAATCAAAACAAGACAATTTTTATCAATTTAATTATTCAAACATTTCAACCTTTCCTTGGACAGTGGCCCTCAATTCTTTTCTATTACTATGTTCTTTCAAGTAAGTTTACTTTCTAGTGAATTATATATTTTAATTACTTGAAGCTGGTAACAATATATACATTGTTTGGCGGATTTTGGATGGATTTGCGGCCTTAAGTTTGGTTTCAAATATTTTATTCTCCATAGTCTTTATAAAAGATGTCAGAATGGCAATATTTAGAAGAATAGGTAGTAAAGTTGCTAACGAAGTAGCAAACGTTGCAACGTAAAGACTGATAATACAACAAAGTTTAAACATCGATGGTCTTTAGTACTGTAAAACTTTGAGTCTTATAACAAAGATTATTCTTAAAGGAAAAATAAAATATTAAAACTATTGTAATTCGTAAAACATTAAATTAACATTTATTTAAAATATAAATCATTATTACAATACAAATAAACAATAATTTCGATAAAATAAAAATATATAAAATATAATTAAAACAGTGTTATAAAATTATTTGCCGTATTCTATACATTGTCATATTCTTGAGAATAGTCTTCAATCTTAATACCCAGAGCATAGTAGATGAGGTCATCTTATGCAGATCTCCGTATGTAACAGATGAATCTTGTGCAGATTTGCATAAGATGATTTCATCTACCGTGAGCTGGATATCCAATCCAAGAAACTCTTAAACATTTCGAAAGTACAAATACCAGTATAAAAATCTGAAAAGTTTTCAAAGTAAATATCTGAGTATATGCATGTATTTACTCTTGGAATCCATAGACCATTTTGGCAAGTCTATTCTTTGACTAGTGGACACCAACTAACGGATCATCTTTATTCTTCGTTGATCCAACTGGTCTAAGATACAAATACTTCGCCTGGGTTGCAGGTAAACATAAACAATCGGTCAAGACGGAGATAAAAAATTTAAGCTAAGACTTTACCTATTGACCGAGTGTTAAGGAGGCAGCAATAGTTTTATTAACACTTAGAGAGGAGGAGAGACGTGATGAGAATAAAGCCTCGATATGGAATGGGTTGCAGCTCATACAAATGAAAAATTTGAAGCTATTCCAGATAAGGCTGTTGAGGAGGCACAAGCTTGGGGCAGAGCTAAACTTGACGAAGAAAGTAAGGAAAATTAACACTAATAAAAATTTATTTATTCACTATAAAACTATTGTAATACACACAAAACTTAACACAGATATTACATATCTATGAATATTGCTATGCTTGTTATATAATTAACAAGCATTGTGAATTTTGTATTTTTGTGAGTTTTGTATGAATTTTGTATTTAGCGAAAAAAATTTAATGAAAAAAGTTGTTGTAAAAATGAGTTTTTATATGTTTAAAGTGGTGATAAGAAGTTATATGTTTTATATGGGGTTATAGGTTATTGGATATAGGGAATACGATGGTGTTATCAGAAATTGATTAAGGGAAATTTTTTTTGAAAACTTTTTTGTTTTTAAAATACGTTTCTTGAGAAACTCGAACAAGGTGGGACAAGCAAAAATCTAAGACCCCATTTTTATATGCGTAAACAATACCCCTAGGTGACATATTAACACATATAAAATATTAGCTTCATATCTCCACTCTACGCATTTTTATGGCTTCAGAAACTTTTCGACTATGATTGCGTATCTCAAAAACTACTTTATGAAACTATATCAATATATATATCACTCTTCACCATTTTTAGAGTACTGTTCAAGTACCAAGATACATTTTGAAAAATCTTACTTTTAAGTATATTTTGTGGCAAAAAACTATAGAAAATGAAAAACCCCAATCTCGAAAATATCATATTCGAATTCAGCGTGTCTGAAAACCTATATATACGTTTTCGAATTATTAAAAAAGTGCTGAGAAAAAAAGTTACATATTACATATTCACAAAATAATTTACAAATACAGTAAAATTACTTTTAAAATGACATAGTGAAGCTTATTAATGTATTTTATTTATTGTATATAGATTTTGTTTCTTAAAAATTGCTTCTTTTTCACTTCTTGCTATCTTGAAAAAAGTGGTCATGAATGCCTGAATAGTCGGGACAAGCAAAAATCTAAGTCCTCATTTTTTTATGCTTAAAAGATATGCCTAGGTGACATATTACCACATATAAAATATTAGCTTCATATCTCCACTCTACGCGTTTTTATGGCTTCAGAAACTTTTCGACTATGATTGCGTATCTCAAAAACTACTTTATGAAACTATATCAATATATATATCACTCTTCACCATTTTTAGAGTACTGTTCAAGTACCAAGATACATTTTGAAAAATCTTACTTTTAAGTATTTTTTGTGGCAAAAAACTATAGAAAATGAAAAACCCCAATCTCGAAAATATCATATTCGAATTCAGCGTGTCTGAAAACCTATATATTTGTTTTCGAATTATTAAAAAAGTGCTGAGAAAAAAAGTTATACGTAAAAAATTTTGAACATAATTTTTAAAATCAACAAAATTCATTTTACTAGCAAATATTTGATTTTTTTTACTTTTAACAATCAAATTTATTTATTATTTTATCAATTATTTCATTTCTACAAAAATTTTACATGACAACTTTCATAGCGATAGTAGCTAAATTTAAAATTAATTAAAATTTTTCCAAACTATTGTAGATAAACAAAATATTAAAATACGATAATTTAAAAATTTGACTAAAATATTTTATATACTCTCTAAGTTATAAAGATTTAAAGTTATTTTGAAAAACTAACATTTATTCTATTAAAAGTGATAGAAAACACGTGATATATTTGCCAAGTAATGTAATTTATAGCAAAATTAAGCATATTATATATATTAAGGATTTAAATGAACCGGAATATAATCAAAACATTATTTTTTTCAACTTTTTTTACTTAGACTAATATTAAATTTACTAAGCAATACAAATATATAATCTAATATAAGATAAAACTAAATGTTTTATAGTCTTTTTAATATATTAGTATAGCAAAATTATATTCGAAATATTTTACGTATAACTTTTTTTCTCAGCACTTTTTTAATAATTCAAAAACGTATATATAGGTTTTCAGATACGCTGAATTCGAATATGATATTTTTGAGATTGGGGTTTTTCATTTTCTATGGTTTTTTGTCACAAAATATACTTAAAAGTAAGATTTTTCAAAAGTTATCTTGGTACTTGAAAAGTACTCTAAAAATGATGAAGAATGATATATATATTGATATAGTTTCATAAAGTAGTTTCCGAGATACGCAATCATGGTCGAAAAGTTTCTGAAGCCATAAAAACGCGTAGAGTGGAGATATGAAGCTAATATTTTATATGTGGTAATATGTCACCTAGGGGTATTGTTTACGCATATAAAAATGGGGTCTTAGATTTTTGCTTGTCCCACATATTTAAAATTGCTCGACTTTCTCAGGAAACTTATTTTAAATATTTTTATCTGATTTTCAAAACCGCACTAGATTTTTCAATAAAAATAATATTAGAAAATTTTTCGTACTCATAAATAATTTTTTTGGGGTACATTATAGGGGGTAAAGTTTGGAAAAATTTTTAAAATCGCTAATTTTAATGATTTTTTAATTTTTCTTTTTGAAATGTATTTATCTGTTATCTAGTAACATTTATAGAGGGGTCCGTAAAAAAATTTCTTCATTTTCTGCTATTTTTGAATCTTGGTAAACAAGATTCTTATCTCATGGTATATATAGAATCGTCTTGATTGTAATTTTGGTGTGGCATTTACTTATACTTGCTGTAATGTTTTATTGGTGTATCAATATTTCAAAATTCATATATATAAATATAATATTTAACAAAAATTTCTATTTTTCTTAAGAGAAATTAATAATAAAAAACAAATATTTAATAATAAAAGTACAAAACAACTACAATTTCAAGATTTTTTTTTATTTAAAATATTAAAACAATCTTAGTTCAAAACAATGGTAAAAAATACATAACTTTAATAATTTATATATAAGGTTGTCCCATGCAAAATGACTATTTTTTACCCTAATTTTTAAATACGCATAACTTTTTTAAAAATAAAGATTTTTATTCAAAATAAGAACCATTACAATCTATACATTGTTGCCAACGAGATACGAGCTTATTGATTCCATCTACAAAGAAATCCGGGCTTCTAGATTCGATGAAAGCTTCAAAGGCAGTTTTTGCGGCTTCATCGTTCCTGAAGATTTTCTTCGTTAAGAAATTGTTCAGATGTTTGAAAAAGTGGTAATCTGTTGGAGAAAGGTCAGGTAAGTATGCCGAATGAGGTAGAGTTTCATACCCCAATTCCCTCAGTTTCTAAACGGTTCTTTTTGAAACGTGTGGCTTTGCGTTTTCGTGGAGAATAATTGGTCCTTCTCTATTGACTAAAGCGGGCACTTTCTGGGACAGTTTCTGGTGCATTTTTTCAATTTGTTGGCAGTAGGATTTCGAATCAATAGTTCCACCAGGTTTCATAAACTCGTAGTGGATAATTCCTATAGCAGACCACCAAACAGTCACCATAACCTTTCTTAGATATAGTTTGGCTTCCGGAAACTGTTTCGGGGCCTCATCCTTGTTCAACCATTGTCCAGATCTTTTGTGATTGTCGTAGAGAATCCATTTTTCATTGCAACTGATGAGACGACCAAGAAATGGGTCTTTTCTGTTCCTCAAAAAGAGGAAATAACAAATTTCATAACGACGTAATTTTTGATAGTTGTTTTATTCATAAGGTACCCTTTGTTCAAGCTTTTTTGTTTTTTCTATCTCCTGTAAGTGACGGCAAACTGTTGATTTGGATACATTTAGATCTTTAGCAAATTCTCTAACCGTTGTAAGTGGATTCGCTTCAATAGCTTCTCGTAGCACGTCGTTATCAAGAACTGACTCAGGACTCTCACACTCCTCATTTTTGAGATCCTCACTGCTTTCTCTGAATTTTTTAAACCATCTTTGAACCGTAGAAGGAGAGACGAGATTTTCTCCGAAAGTTTCGTTGATTTCTTGTGTTGTTTTTGCGGCATTAGTACCGCGTTTGAACTCGTATAGCATAATAGCACGAATATCACGTTTTGACACATTGTTTGTTTTTGAAATACGATAATGATAATCAGAGTCCATGGCAATGATATATATCTTCGTGTAGAGGAGATTTAGGAGAATCTATCAGTTTGATTTTTTCACCAAAACATAGCCAATGATTTGAGAAAACGCGTGTCAAACAACGCGTATCAAAAAATAGTCATTTTGGATGGGACAACCTAATAATATCATGCTATGCATTGATAAAACACATTGAAATAATGCACTATCACACAAAGATATATTAATATTTTTATATACATAATTACCAATTTATTTATTGTTGAGACTTATTTATTAATTTCGGTAATTATTTAGTATTATTAATACATTATCATATACTTACCAAACATTATTTATAAATATATATATATAAACACAACTTTTATACCAGTAAGTTTAACTTAAGTGTATGTATTGTGAATAAAATGAAGTTTACGAAATGGATTTTTTTAAATTTGATATATATTAATCAAATCATTTATATAAAGTTAATTTTTGAAGGAAGTACCATCAATGTACATTACTTTTTAATTATGTTTCTTTAAATACATGTATTCATCAAAAGAAAAAAATTTAAACTTTAGTTGTTTTGTTTGTAAATATTTTAAAATTTACGAGATGAATTTTTCTAAATTTGATATATATTGATTAAATCATTTATATAAACTCAATTATTGAACGATGTATCGTCAATTTACATTATTTTTTAATTATGGATAATTAAGCACATGTATTCATCTTAAGAAAAAAATTGAAACTTCAGTTGTTATATTCGTAAATATTTTAAATTTTCTAAGATAAATTTTTCTAAATTTAAAATATGTTGATTAAATAATTGATATAAAGTCAATTTTTGAAGGGTGTACCGTCAACTGACATTATTTTTTAATTATGGATAATTAAGCACATGCATTCATCATAAGAAAAAAAATTGAAACTTCTGTTGTTATATTTGTAAATATTTTAAATTTTCCAAGATGAATTTTTCTAAATTTTAATAATGATAGTAAAATAAAAATTTAATACATTTTTGTAGTTATATGTAAATTAATTAAATTAAATTTAAAAATGCTTTTATTAGTTCATTAACTTTAGTTTTATAAATTTTTATTGAAAAGATATTTTTTACTTAATTTAAATATTAGTAAAGTATCATTGTTTTTTATAAATATATATTATATTATAACTAAACAAGTGTATTTTTTAGAAGTGGAGATATAGATAATTTGATTGGTTTATAAGATAATTAAAGTATTTTTTTATGATTTCTTTGAAGAATTGTGCTGATTTTGTCTGTATTTTTAATAAAACTAAAGCATTGCATCAGTGGTGGGCATTGCCGTTGTCAATTGCCGCATAAAGAAATTAGTTGATAAAAAGATTTCATGAATCTATATCATTAATACTATTTTGATTTATATATTTGCATAGAGAGAATCTATATAAAGATCTGTAATAATTTCTTTTTTTGATTGGTATATTTTAAATTTGATATGGTAGTAGAGAAGTTTTTCTTTTTTCTGGAAAAAATAATATAAATATTTTATTTTATACTTTTAATAGAAAAGTTTTAATTAATTTAAAAAATAATAAATGTTGTGTATGGATGAGGCAGCCCTGTAACTCTACTCCCTGGATAAGTCAACATGATTATTCTATTTTTATACTTTTAATAAAAAAGTTTTAATTAATTTAAAAAATAATAAATGTTGTATATCGATGAGGTAGCCCTGTGACTCTACTCCCTGGATAAGTCAATATGATCATTTTATTTTAAGACTATTATTAAAATATTTATTACTGCGATATTTTCAAATATACTGTTTTTTGGCTTTTGTTTTGAAAGTTTACACTTTCCTGGATTTAGTGAATTTTGTGGATTTTTTTTGAATCTCTGTATGGGTTTTATTGAATGTCCAACACCTGGGGGGGAAATAAAAAACCCAATACAAAATTCAGCTCCCGCTCGGGTTAAACAAAATTTCTTTTTAAATTAATTCTAAATATTGTTTAAGTTCGTTATTAGAGTTTATTAGCTTTGTTTCAGTTGAATACAAAGTGATTAGTAAAAGCTTCTCTATGATACTATTTGTTTATTTATTTTCCGTATAGGAGTATTTACTTTGTATTAACAAATAGTTTTTATTTGTCTGTAATTGTTATGTGAGGATGCTTGGGGATTAATCTAATGTAGAGATATTTTTTTTATAATTTCAGTATAATTATTTTTAGAATTCTAACAAAGAAGAATATAAATTTTGTTGATTTTTAATAATTAATTTTTGCTTTTTTTTGAGTAATACGTACAAATTTCTTTGTTGTAAAGAAGCCATTGTTGGCTATTTTGTAGAAGGGGTAGTGAAAAAAATTGTCTAGTTAGGGTGGAGGCTAAATTTTATATTTGGCTTTTTATTCCCCCCCCCCCAGGTGTTGGGCATTCAATAAAACCCATACAAAGATTCAAAAAAAAATCCACAAAATTCACTAAATCCAGGAAAGCGTAAACTTTCAAAACAAAAGCGAAAAATCAGTATATTTGAAAATATCGCAGTAATAGATATTTTAATAATAGTCTTAAAATAAAATGATCATATTGACTTATTCAAGGAGTAGAGTCACAGGGCTGCCTCATCGATATACAATATTTATTATTTTTTAAATTAATTAAAACTTTTTTATTAAAAGTATAAAAATAAAATAATCATATTGACTTATCCAGGGAGTAGAGTCATGAAGTTGATATATTTCTATATTTTGTATCACTATATATAATAAAATAATGTTATGATATATTGTTTGTACTTCAATTAAAAATAATCAGATAAAAAACTATTATTTTTAACAAATAAGTAGAAATATTCTAACTAAATTTTCATGTTATTCATTTTTTGTTCATTTAAAAAGTTACAAATACAATAAAGAACTTTATTAAAAAGTATTTAATACAAAAAAAATAAATAAATAGTTAAAATTTAATAGAATCATTTAAATTTAATAAATTAGGCTGAGAAATTTAGAGTGATCCGTGTTTTGATAATTGGTCCTTGGTTTGAGAAAAATTTCGTTTGTGTGCGGTAGCAAATGAATAAATTTCGTCCTTCAAAGCAATCAAGTCTAAACGCTGTACTCTTTCATTACGAAAATGTTCTAAAAGTTTTGGGTTAGTATTAAAGTGGCTATCGCTATGATTATCTTGAGGAAAGTGCGTACACTAGTCTTAATTGGACTAAAATTCATTCTCCCGTTTAGAAGTTTTTTAAGTCAGAAGATAAGAACCAACTCAGCCAACTTCTTAATATGATTAAGGGACATTTTGTGGAATTATCACTTAACATGCATGATAATAGAGTTATCCAGAAGGCTTTTGAGAATGCTGAGAAGTGTGATATTCAGATGATTCTCGACGAATTAAGTGTTGGATACGAGGTTATTAAATGTATGATTGACCAACATGGCAACCATGTTGTTCAAAAAATCTTTGAGCATGTTAAACCAGATTCTTTTAACTCAATTATTGGGATTATCAGAGTTTATTATGAAGGACTTGCTGTAGTCTGTTTGGCAAAGTATAATTATGGTTACAGGTTTCTTCAAAAGATGCTTAAACATCTCTTACCTCACCAAAAGGAATTCATCGTCCAACAACTTCAATCCCATTGGGATGAGTTACTTGTCCATCAATAAGGAAACTACGTTATCCAGGAGCTTTTTAAGTCGACTACTGTTGAGATCAAGCATTATATTGATATCTTTATAAATAATGATCTTAAGAAGTATTGAATGAATGGTTTGCTTCACATGTCGTTAGAGATTGCACCATTGATGGTGATCATGAGCGGTTAAATCCAAACTACCTTTATTTGGGCTAGTATGTATTTACTCGTCTTTTATAAGTTTGATAACGCCGTACTTTCCTACAAAACTTTTTCAAGCCCTTACTGGCATTCAATGCTAATATATTGTGACACTTCGATAAATTGTTATGTTTTCTATATGTTCTTAAAGAATAAAACATTTAAATGCTATCTACTAATTCGTTTAAAATGCCCTAATACATCTGCCGCAGATAGAGTCATCTGTCAAGCACTGGGTTTCCAGTGTGATATTCCATTTGGTATACTACCAAAAAAATAATATGCGGAGAAGTCTAGACTAAAGTCTTTATCATCATCTACTCTTATATATCTTCTACTCAAGACATTTTCAAGACAAAGCCTTTTGATTTTCATAAAATCTTTTTTTTTCACTTTTAAAAAGTTTTTCAAATTTTAATTATTTGTTAATTATTTTATTAAATTAATATATACATAAAATACAATAAACACAAAAAACACATTATATACAATATATACATTAAAAATTATTAAAAATAATAAAAATAAGTTTATTTTTATAACAGCCCATTTTTCAAAATTTATATTACTTTTAATACCAGCAATTAAATTAATATACAACATTCCTTGTTTGCTTTTGACCGACTCTTCAAATAAGCTGTAAGAAAAGTCGAGATCGGTCGCAAACTTGAACTCCAATGAGGCTCCTTGAACATTTTTCAATTTCTCGGAGATCTTTTGAATATAACCGATTAGTTCTGGAGAAACTTTAATTCTCCATACTCCCCTCTGAGGCTCAAGATGTTTTTTGAGTTTTTCATCGACAGTGAAGAATAGTCGATGAAAATCAGAGATGTAGGCTTTCTCTGGAATCCCAAGTTGTTGTTTCAAAATATGCTGCAACAACGGGAAGAACTTGGTCATCATGATCTCCAATGTTTGGGAGTAGTACCTATAAAAAATAAGTCAAGCATTTATACTATCAAAACTTACTCATCAACTTTGAAACCTTCTGAATGAGCTTCGATAAATTCCACTCTGGTAGTTTGACCATTCTTCTTTATAACAATAAGAAAGATATCAAGGTCAAACTGATAGACATGGGATTTTACATCATTGTCTTTTCCAGATATTTGGAAGCAATTTGTCATGGTGCTTGTGCTAACACCAGTATCACCAATGTTTTTGATATTGGCATAGGTTCCAATACCCTCTACAAACTACAAACATATCATTATACATAACAATTTCATAATAAACTTACATTTAAATTGCTTAGATATTTCAGAAAGCGAATGACTACCCGAATTCTTTGGGTTCAAGTTTTCTTCAGATAAAGAAAGTTGGGTGTAGGATATTGTGGTGTAGGAATCCTTATTACAAAATAAAACTTTTACAAGATATATACAATAAAATAAGTAATTTAAAAAAATTATTACAAGTGTTGGAAAAAAGTTGAGAATACGGTAAATTTCGTTTAAAGAGAAACAAACTTTTACTATACATTTATTAACATTCCAATATCATCTAGACGTTATATCACCTTAGGACATGTTCTTTAGGACAAATTGAATAATGAACAAATCATTTGAAGATAGGGTAACTTATTAGCTTTATTTTAAAAACTATTACTTTTTAAAGGAAGGAGTATTATATTAGCCTCATTAAAGCTAGTGTAAATACTTCCGCTCTTACATTGATAACACTACCTTTAACAAAACAGAGATGTTTTCCGTGTCATTTCGACACCGCCTGCCGGACCCGATTCTGTATAAGTAAATTAAAAATAAAAATTTAGTTCATGCACTCTTTACAACAAATTTTTTTTGAAAAAGGTATGTCAAAAATATTTATATAGAATCAAGAATTTTTTATCATTAAACTTAAAAAAAATTTGAAAACAATAATAATTTACTGTTTTAATAATTCATATTTAATGTTTCAATATTTTTCAGACCAAACGTTCTTAG
Organism: Strongyloides papillosus; assembly: GCA_005656395.1. NCBI lineage: Eukaryota > Metazoa > Nematoda > Chromadorea > Rhabditida > Strongyloididae > Strongyloides > Strongyloides papillosus. Next base: position 4,740,425 of record SRSI01000050.1, on the reverse strand, counting down.
ATAATATTTTTGGTATTAAAAACATTAAATATGCAAAATAATCAGTTGATTTATCCGCATGAGTGTTATTTTTTAAAAATTTTAATATTCAAAAAAAATATTTTTTATACCGGTCGCGCACTCAATTCATTTAATAATTTTGTTTTTTACAAATTTAGATACTTGTTATAATTTAAAAAAACTAGTAGATAATGCTATTTCTTTTTCAATTGACTATACAAACATTTTTATTTTTTTGCATATTCAATTTCTATAAAATGCAGTATAAAACGACACCATAATTTTTGATCACTTAAATGCTTTTTAACTTTAATATAAACTTTTTGAAAAAGTTTTTTTATAAGAAATTAATAGTATTCATTTATTATATGAATAATTATTTTTATAGTAATTAATGTTAAATATATATAAAAATAATTAATAGTATTATATCAATATTTTCATTATAATGATATACAAATAATCAAATACTTAACTTCCAATTATATGTGATTAACAAATTTTACTATTTATTTCTAAATTAATATAAATTTAATTTTATATATTTTAAATATGCAAAAATTATTTTACACCAGTGAATTATAGTACAAATATATATATATATTTTATACTTGTGTATAAATATTAATTATTATCTTATATTTTTAATCACATTCTTTTAGATAAAAGTTTCATTTATTATTATGTATTATTTTAAATGATTCTATAAAAACTATAAAAATTATTGTATTCCTTTATGTATTTGGAAGGAGATAAGAGAAATAGTATTTTATAATAATATGTTGTATATATTTTCAAGTATCTCTAGAACGGTATTTTATTTTTTGACAATTCTTATATATATTATTAGAGCACATTTAAATTAACACATTTGGATATTTAGATTGTTTCTAAAAAATCATATTTATCATTTACAGCTTTTGAAAAAACATTTTTTATAAACATATGTATATCATATACAAGTAAAGTATGGCGCATAAATATGAAAATATCTTAAGATCGGTATTTTATTTTTTAATAATTTTTGTATATATGATAAGGTTACATTTAAATTAACATATTTGGATATTTAAATCCTTTTTAAAAAATCATATTTACCATCTATGGCATTTGAAAAACAATTTTCATACATCTTTATATATTGTATCTTAGTAACGTATAGTTGTGAAAATGATAATTTCTTAAAAACGAAACATTACTTTCTCGAAATTTTTATATATGTGATTAAGCACATTCTAATTAACATATCTAGGTATTTTGATTGTTTTTAAAAACTTTTATTTACATTCTATGGCATTTGAAAAAACAATTTCCATACATTTATATAAACTATATATCAATAAGATATGGTGCATAAATATGACAATATCTTAAAAATAAAACATTACTTTTTCATAGTTTGTATATATGTGATTAAACACATTCTAATCAACATATCTAGGTATTTTGATTGTTTCTAAAAACTCATATTTACCATCTATGGCATTTGAAAAAACAATATCCATACATCTATGTATATAACATCTTAGTAACGTATAGTTATGAAAATGGCAATATCTTAAAAACGAAACATTACTTTCTCATAATTTTTATATATGTGATTAAGCAAATTCTAATCAACATATTTGAATATTTCATCTGTTTCTAAAAACTCATATTTATCATTTATGGCATTTGAACAAACAATATTCATACATTTATATATACTATATATCAGTAAGGTATGGTGCATAAAAATGGCAATATCTTAAAAACGAAACATTACTTTCTCATAATTTTTATATATGTGATTAAACATATTCTAATCAACATATTTGAATATTTCATCTGTTTCTAAAAACTCATATTTATCATTTATGGCATTTGAAAAAACAATTTTTATACATTTAAATATATGTCATATATTAATAAGGTATAATAAATAAATATGACAATACTTAAGAACGATACATTATTTTCTTACAATTTTTATATATATGATTAAGCACAATTTAGTCAACATATTAGAAATTACTGGGAAATTTTTGTTTTACCTGAAGGCAATTTTTATATTTTATTTTTTAGTTATGCAAATTTATTATTATTTCCTAACAAATATATAAACATATAAAGACATATGTTTGTTACAATTTACTTAAACATTTATTTTTTATTTATTAACATTGTTTTTCTTAACTTTTTTTATTTAGAGAACCTATTATTTAAAAATACTTTAAAAATGAATTCTAAACAAGCTCAATTATGGAATTTCAATATAAAATTTGACTTCCCAATATCAAACAAGTTTTGAAGATGTTATTATTTTAATTTGGAGTGGGAGGATAGAATATGCATAGATGGAATCCACAGATTTATTAAGAAAATGAGGACTAGTCCAAAAAGACTAAATATGTGCGATTACTCATCGTATGAAGTTACAGTTTTGGAGAGTGATGAAAATAAAATAAAAAGAAAATTCCTGAAATTTCAAGAAAATAATGCAACGTTTGGCTTATTTATTATTTCTGAGAAAAAAAAGAAACTTCATGGTGTAATAAAAAAAATTGGAAAGGAATGTGGCATTCCTACCCAAATCATATGCCACAAATCAATTGAAGCTGTGTTAGAAAAAGGGAAAGTTAATATTTTATTTAATATTTTACTTCATATTGATGAAATATGCGGTTTCAATGCATTTTTTTAATGTATTTTTTTTATATAATTTTCTTTTTTAATAAATGAATTTACATTTTATTCATTGTTTATTTATCTTTTTTCTCTTTTCCTCCAATTTTATTATTGTTGAAATCTGTTGTATTAAATGGATATGTTAATTTTGTTAATCAATTTTTAATGTCATAATATAATTGGTGCTATTCCCTTTTATCCCTCCCTGTATATAATGAATAAAATGGATTGAAAATATTCGAATTTTTGCATATGAGTTAATTAAATTAATTTATACAGCTAAACTGATGATATAAAAGAATATTTTAATACAAAAATATATTATAAATATCTTAAATTCTAATCATTATTTTTAAAATGCTTTTAAAAACATGCTTAAAAATGCTAAATGAAGAATTTATATCCTATGTATTTATTGCTGTTATTGAATATTTAAATTTTCAAGTAATCAGATCATATTGAAACAAATTTTTTTTGATTATTAAAAAATAACTGTGTAGAAATATTTCACACCTTAATAGTAAATCAATGACATTAAGATACCACCTGTAGTATACAAAATGTCTATAAATGAAAAAGATCATTATAATAAAAGAAACAACATTCAGAGATTATTGTAACATTTTCCGTCTCATTGGATCATTTTGCTCTTTTGACTTGTTTTACACTTTAACAGATGCAACTTTTAACATTTAATTTTTTTTCTTATTTTTTTTACCGCTTAGAGTTATAACATCGTCAAAATATTTTATCAAATAATATAATTATGTCAAGAAATAAAATGACTTAAAATGTATGCTAAATGGATCTACTTCTTGATAAATATATTAAATTAATATATCATAAATATAACAAATTTACTAATAGCTTTCAATACAAATTTATTATTTTAAAAAATCAATTTAAATATTTTGAGACTTTTAATTCGGCAATAAGGAATATATCTATTATTTTTCTACCGTAAAAATTAAAAAGCAAATATTTTTTGATTGTTTTAAACACAATAAAATGTATCATTATTATTTCATTCTCTTCATGCAAATTAAATTCAATCTCGAATACCTTTATGTTTCATAAAATAATATTATGATATATTTTATATTTCGATTTAAAATAATCAGATAAAAACTTATTTTTTCAAAAAATAAAGTAAAAGTGTTCTAAGTAAATTTTTATGCAATTCATTTTTTGTTGTTGAAGCTTAATAACAAAAATACGATTTATCTACACTTTTATTATTAGAGTTTACATTTAAAAACTTTAAATTATTTTTCTTTTTAAAATGAATAAATAAACTCGTTGTGTACTTTTTATTATTTAAGAAATTTTCCTACAATCAATGGATGTGTTAAAACGAATATTACCTTTTCCATTTTATGTTATTTCATATAAATATTAAATTAATTCAATAATAAAAAAGTTTATTAAATAATATTTTATACGAAAAAACAATAAAATAAGTAAAAATTGAATAGTATTATTCAAATTTAATAAATTGGTCCAAAAAATGATAAAGTGGTCTTTCTTTCGATAGAGTAGTCCGTATTTTGATAATTGGTCCCTGTTTTGAGGAAAAATTCGTTTGTGTGTTGTACATTAATTGCACATTTTGGTTAAATTAATGTAAAAAAAGTGCACTTTATATAGTGTAAAATACAGACTTAAATAAAAAACTTCTCGAGAGATAAGGTTACTATAAACACTTTTGGGTTTCTATATACATAACTTTATTTTGTATAATTCTTAATTTTATAAAAATGAAATTTATTAATATTTTTTTAAATATTTATAATAGTTAGTGAGAAAAAAATTGTTTTTCTTTTGAGAAATTTGGTAGACATTTTTTAAGTATAGAGAAGTAGCGTTATAATACTTTCTCATTTTTGCTATTAAATTTATATAATATGGTGAAATTAGTTTTTGTCAGTTAATCTAAAATGTTTTTATGTTGTAGCTTTTTATGTTTTATATTATTTTTTCCATATCGTTATATTTATTATTACCTATTATAAGTTCCCCTAAATATTTTGTTATTTAATATTTGTAATTTTATTGTAATTTTAAATTTATATTTTGTCTTTATTGTCGCGACGTACACATCAATTTACTTTAAATAAATTTATACTTATTTTTTAATATATTTTTTTTCAGAATTATGGAAAAAATGGAGGAAATCTTGAGGACAGAATTGTTCAATCACGATGAACAAACAACTCAAGAAATATTAAATTTTTTGAAAAAATGTGAAGCTGTACGTAAATTTGAAGAGGACTTGGAAAAGGAGCAGGAGAAATTGGATTCAGATTTTGAAGATCTTCATAAAATACTTAGATTAATAAGTTCTGCTCCTGCCTCTCCACACCATCATCCTATGGTAAATGGAGAGGATGAAGAAGAAAATGATGATGGTAGAAGATCTGCCCCTCCCTATGTCCTCGTTTATCCCGAAAAATTTGAAGAGGAGGAAAAAAAGAATTTGAGGATAAAGAAGAAGAGAAAAAAAATAGTGAGAAAGAAGATGGAGAAAATGATGAAGAGGAGGAGAAAAAAACTAGAGAGGAAGAGATAAACATTAGAGAGGAGGAAAAAAAAAGTGGAAAGGAAAAGAAAAATACTAAAGAGGAGGAGAAAAATACTGGAGAGGAAGAGAAAAATAGTAGAAGAAGGAGAAATAGGGGTAGACCCAAAAAAAGGGTCTACCCATGGTTAAAATATCATGATGAATAAAAAGAAAAATTTTTTAAAATTTTTTGTTTTAATAAATATTTGTTTAAAAGGTTTAATTTTAGAAAAAATTGATTATTGGCATACAAAGAAATTTGAAATATACCTCTACTGTCTTTATTATTCTTTATTAGTAAAATAAATGACGACTTGAAATACAATGAAAGTTAGAAAATTAGAATAAAAAGGACTTAATTTTAGGATGATTTTTCCTCTTTAAGTACTATTAGTTTTCTTTTTAGAAAACATTACTTCTTAAACAAATTTTATTTTTAAATTTATATTCCTTTTTTATGTTTTTGTTTTTACCGGTCTTAAGAAGTCATATTGCCTTTACATTTTTTTAAAAGCTTTGAGTTTATTGCTAAGCTCTCAAAAATCTAGAGATTTTTTTAAAATTTTTCAATACGTAGTAATAACATCTTGTTTATTTGAAAAAATGTTTTAAAACTGTTTGTGCTATGGCTCCACAGTATAATGAATTTCAATTTAATATAGGTATTTTATTATAACATTTACCAACTAACAATTTAACCCTTTCCCTGCCGGATGACGCATATATGCGTCATAAACAAAAATGTTAATTTATAGTGGTAATTTATGTTATAAGTGGGAAATTTTGGAATAATGCTATTCTATTTTTTTTTTAAATATTTATATGAAACAAAATTAGAAAAGAAAAAATAAACTTAAAAAACAATTAAATATTAAATTTTAAAATGAATTTATTAGAATTATGAAGAAAAATTGTAACTTTAGCTTACTTGTTTTTTTCTACTGAAGAAATCGTAATGCACACCACCTCTCTTTACCCAAAAACATACACCCACTTTTTATTTCCATATAAATATCTGACTTATCCTAATATTCATTCATTCTTTATGACCCTCAGTTTTTAAGATGTTTTTGGTGTTTATAATTGTATGATTATAATAAAATGTTTTCCTTTATACTCTTATTTCTATTTGAACTTTAATACCGCTACACAACGAGGTTCCACCGAGATATCCAAGAAAGAGCCACCCGTCAGTGAATGTTCTGAATTAATGATGTAAGTTTTAGTATAAGATTAAAGGTTCGGGCAACTAAGCCCATGATATTAAAGGTTCGGGCAGACAAGCCCATGAAATTAGAGGTTCGGGCAACCAGGTCCATGAGATTAGGGGTTCGGGTGATTAGACCCATGACAATAAGTTTACGGGCAAGTAGTCCCATGATAATAGATTTACGGGCAAGTAGTCCCATGATAATAAGTTTACGGGCAGTTAGACCCATGATAATAGGCTTATGGATGGCTGGACCCATGATATTAGGTTCGGGTAGGGGGGCCCAAGACAAGGTTTTTAGAAGTGAGTAACGGCAGCTCCAAAATCTAAAAATAAATGTATTAACAGTAAGATAATAAACTGTTAACCCCAGGTCGTTTCCCGGGGTAGATTAGTGAAAGAACACGATACAAGGAGACGACCATTCGGATTACAGATCTCCTAGAGCATCCAAGATAGAAGACTAGTCGCTGACGAGCGGCTAGGTAGGTAGAGGAGATGTGGAGATGGGAGACTGTAATCCCGTAAAGCATGCGAATTCTTCTATCTCTAGGTATTCCTATATCTAGGTGAGCGTCAAGTTTTGTATGGTAAATGATTAGGGTAAAGGACGGCCTAGGTATAAAGGGTATGTGGGCATTCTGTCGTCATCGGGGTTAGGTAGGAAATACCACGTTTGAAAGATAACAGCTAGATTTCCCCTAAAATTGGATGAATGCATCATACCGTAATTTTAAGTAACATTGTTTTGATAACCGATTTCGAAATCATGAATGAAAGAGCGCTCCATAAACAAAAAGTACAAATTTTAAAATAAGATTGTTTTTCGAAGATCGCGATTCAAAAAGATGTTTATGAAAACATTAGGTAATGGTAACCCTTTGTTTTTGGGATAAAACAATGACTTGTTTACCAAAAACGGTAGTTTAATGAGTCAAAGACTGATACAGTAGGACCCCATAGAAACAATGGATGATTACCAACCGCAAGCATGAAGTACTTAGGGCTACGAAAACATGATTCATAAGGTTATAAGGGCATGTTTTTGAGACCAATAAAATAGTACGCATGAAAGCATTTAGAAATTGCTAACAAAGACTTGTTGATCAAAATAAGTGCAGATTCATTGTCTTAAATCATAAGATTTTCCATCAAAATATTTTGATCAGTAAAAATCATTAAATCAAAACATCTCAAGGGGTTGGCGCAAAAGAGTATAAAAAGGAAACATAATTCGGGGATAAGCACCATTTCGCTAAGACAGCACTTTACCACCATCTATTCCTGTTTATTATTACTATTATAATTCATACTGTTGTGTTCTATCATGGAAGAATCTGATCAAAAGAATTTTGAGCCCAATGAGACTAAATCCTTAACATTCTTTATGAATTCTGATGATACTGATCTGAGCACTTTAACAATTGAATCGTTTTTCAAGACCAACATTCCTATAGTCAGATTAGATAATTTAAACATCGAAGAAAGAGAAGCTATCAGAGAAGAATTTAAGAATTACCTCGATACTTTCTTACGCCGCATGGTCGGGAACAGTCTTAATTCTTATGTTCTTAAATGGAAAAAGAAAAGAAGAAAAGAGAGTAAAGAAGCACATAACCATCGTTTATCTAGTCCAATTGGGCCCCACAGAAGAAGAATCAAATCAAAATGTTACAACTGCGGAAAACGTGGACATTTCAAAAGAGAATGCAAAGAAACCTTGGTAGAATGCCAATTTTGTAAAAAGAAAGGACACCTTATCCAATTCTGTTATGGCAGAAAACCAAACTCGATTAAAAATTTTAAATCGGATTCATCTAAGAAAGTCATTGCAGTACCAAATGACGAGAGAGCTATTGAATCAATTGAAATGAAGAAACCCGATAAACAAACTAAAGATCTAACCGGGAGTGACAAATACGATGAAAATTACGTTGAATTAAATAGTACCGAAAGAATAAGACACACTGAAAATGACACAAAGTTGACTAACGCTTTTGGAAAAGAAAGATATGCACTAATAATAGAAACTTTGACATATGATAAAATCAAACATACTCCAATGGTCATAGTAAGAAAAGAACAAAGACGAGCACAAACTTTCATTGATGAAGGAAGTGATGTTTCTTTGATAAGTGAGAATAAATGGATATCATTAGGAAGACCAACTATCAAGAACAGTTACATCTGGGTAAGTGATGAAACCATCTTACCAGGTATGGCCAAAAGTTTTAATGGAAGGGAGACCCGCTTTTAGATATAGTCTCTCAGATATCGCTTAAAATAAATGAACATCAATGCCACCCAAGATTATTCCGATTGAAGGTGTCAATAACCTCAAAAATAATATAACATCCATACATCTTTAGAACTTGGGCACCAAACGCCTTTAACATTCTTGATAACAGCCCCATTGAATATACTATTACTAATAAATTAGATTGCGTCTGTACAAAATACGAAGAGATTATACTTGAGCTATCTAAAAAGGAAGAAATTAAAAGAGCAATGCTAGTACCTCCAGATAAGAATTGAAATTTTCTGATTCACACAGATGCGCCAGAGCATGTTGTTAGAAAATTGTTACTTCAAGAAATCGCGCATATCAAACAAACAAAAATGTATAAGACTTCATCAGGAGATGAAGGATTCTTATTGGAGGGGGGGAACCAGCCCCAGACGTCGTCTTAAATTCGGAAAGGTAAAATCAGGAAACCAACCAAAAATTTTACAAATGTTGATGAAAATTAGGCATAAACAAAAGTTAAACCAGTAAATGGAAAGATCTAGAAGATTATGATGTCAGAAACAACATAGGAAGATCGATGCGTCATCAAAAGAGAAAAAGAAAAGTCTAGAAGGAAGATATACCAAAAACAAAGTCAATGTGATAAACGACATCCATATATAAACAAATTAGATAGAAAAATCAATCGAATACTAACCTAATACTCATAACTTTGTAAATAACCTTCTTTTACTTACCGATATTACCCATTTTATTATTATCCTTTTTCCCTTATTTTTCCTCAAGACATTGTTTACCTTTATATATGCTCTGAAAATCATTATCCCTTAACAAATAACTTCTTTATCCATACTTTTCGAATTAGATGTAATAGAGAAGGAGGTGTTCATTTGAATCTAGACTATTACAAAAATGAACTAATATTGTAATACAAATGATAATGATCAATAAAGAAATTCGTTAATGAAATATTTACAATTATTACAAAATAAATCTTAAAAATAAAAAGCGAGACAGACAAAGTCAAGATCAAATTCTAAAATTTATATGAAAGAAATCTCTAGAAAGTGAAATGCGACGTTCTACCCTTAATTCTAGCTACAAATGGAAAGCACTTGGAGAAACGATTCTTTAAAAAGAAAAGACAAATTAGTAAAACAAATTATAAAGATTGGTGAGGACACCAATTTAATGGAAGGGAGACGTAATGCACACCACCTCTCTTTACCCAAAAACATACACCCACTTTTTATTTCCATATAAATATCTGACTTATCCTAATATTCATTCATTCTTTATGACCCTCAGTTTTTAAGATGTTTTTGGTGTTTATAATTGTATGATTATAATAAAATGTTTTCCTTTATACTCTTATTTCTATTTGAACTTTAATACCGCTACACAACGAAATATATTACCAATTTTTTATTAACATTTTCTTCTATATAAAAGTACTTTTCCAATTTTACACACCATGAGTGCGTAATACAAAGAAAAAAATCTCTGGCAGGGAAAGGGTTAATATAAAAAGAAAAAAGAAGTATAACAGATATTTATAAAAATAGGCTAATAACACCTATCACTTGAGTGGGATTACATTTGAAGCATAGCAATATCTTTTTTTTATATAAAATATTTTGTTAAAAAATTTTATGTATTGCTAAACTATCAAAATTTAATGAATTTTTTGAAAGAAGTTATGAATATTATGTATTAGTAAGGTATGGAAAATAACTAAGATAATAATTCTAAAGACCAATGTTTTTCTACAGTTTTTTCACATGTGATTAAAAACATTCTAATCAACATATCTATATATTTTGATTGTTTCTAAAAAATCATATTTACCATCTATGGCATTTGAAAAACCAATTTTTTACACACTTAGATTTATTATATATTAATAAGGTATGGATCTTTAAAATGATAGTACTTAAGAACAAACATTTTTTTCTCACAATTTTTATATATGTTAAACATCACATTAATTGGCATACTTAAACTTTTTTTACTGCATAAAAATCAAATTATTTACTAGCCATTTAAAATATTCTTGTTAATAAAACTAATTTATAATTATACATATATTTAGTTTAGTAAGAATAAACATTTATTTTAAAATTATAGAACAAATTATTATTTTAGTTTTTGTTTAAAAAATTTAATATTGTTTATATATGTGTATTTAAAAGAAATTTTTTTAACTTATTGTTTTGAATCTTATTTACTCACTATCAAAATCGTTAGTTTCTTCCTGATATGTTTCGTCATCGTCACTTTCATCAATAGTACTGTTTTAAGAACTAAATGATTCCTCTATTGTTCTTACTACATTTTCTATAAAACTATTTTCAATATCACTTCTATTCAATGTGATATCCAAGCATTCTGTTTCGTTAATTTCATATACCCAATTTCTATTGTCATTTATATAATTTTCTTCCTCGTTATCTTTGTAATTCTCAAGATATGAAGAAAAGATTGCTTTTGAAATAATTGTTTTTGCTATATTACGCCTATTTTTTGACAGAAGTAACATCTGTTTTATCCTTGAATTTGCACTTTCAAATCGAATCGTAGAAAAATGAAAAACCTGTAAATTAAAATAATCAAGCATGTACTTTGTGTGAAGAATATTATGTAGTTTTGTAAATTGCCTATATCTTTCACCAAATATGGCATACGTAGATTTGAACAAAATATTTGCATGAAAGATTCATTTATCCTTTAGTTCGTTAATGTTAATATTTGGTTCCTGAAACAAATAGCATAGTCTAAGTACAGATTGCATATAAACAATTAGTTGATTAATTTTAACTTTATCATCTCTATTAGGTTGTCCCATCCAAAATGACTATTTTTTGATATGCGTTGTTTGATACGCGTTTTCTAAAATGATTGGCTATGTTTTGGTATAAAAATCAAACTGTTAGATTCTCCTAAATCTCCTCTACACGTTGATACATATATCATTGCCATGAGCTCTGTTTATTATCATCTTATCTTAAAAACAAACAATGCTGTCAAAACGTGATATTCGCGCCATGATGCTATACGAGTTCAAACGCGGTACTAATGCCGCAAAAACAACACAAGAAATCAACAAAACTTTCGGAGAAAATCTCGTCTCTCCTTCTACGGTTCAAAGATGGTTTAAAAAATTCAGAGAAGGCAGTGAGGATCTCGAGAATGAGAAGCGTGAGAAGCCTGAGTCGGTTCTTGATAACGACGTGCTACGAGAAGTTGTTGAAGCAAATCCACGTACAACGGTTAGGGAACTTGCTAGAGAACTAAATGTATCCAAATCAACAGTTTCCCGTCACTTACAGGAGATAGAAAAGACAAAAAAGCTTGACCGATGGGTACCTTATGAATAAAACGACTATCAAAAATTACGTCGTTATGAAATTTGTTATTTCCTCTTTTTGAGGAACAGAAAAGACCCATTTCTTGGTCGTCTCATCAGTTGCGATGAAAAATGGATTCTCTACGACAATCACAAAAGATCTGGACAATGGTTGGACAAGGATGAATCACAAAAACAGTTCCCGAAACCCAAACTTTCCCCAAAGAAGATTATAGTGACTGTTTGGTGGTCTGCTATAGAAATTATCCACTACGAGTTTATGAAACCTGGTGAAACTATTACTTCGGAATCCTACTTTCAACAAATTGAAAAAATGCACCAGAAATTGTCCCAGAAAGTTCCCGCTTTAGTCAACAGAAAAGGACCGATTCTTCTCCACGATAACGCAAAGTCGCACGTTTCAAAAAGAACCGTTCAGAAATTGAGGGAATTGAAGTATGAAACTCTACCTCATCCGACATAATTACCTGACCTTTCTCCAACAGATTACCACTTTTTCAAACATCTGAACAATTTCTTAACGCAGAAAATCTTCAGGAACGATGAGGAAGCAAAAACTGCCTTTGAAGCTTTCATCGAATCTAGAAGCCCGGATTTTTATGTTGATGGAATCAATAAGCTCGTATCTCGTTGGCAACGATGTATAGATTGTAGTGGTTGTTATTTTGAATAAAAATATTTATTTTTAAAAAAGTTATGTGTATTTAAAAATTAGGATAAAAAATAGTCATCTTGGATGGGACAACCTAATATTATTTACATTTACTGTAAATTTTGATCATAATGTTTATGCGACCAATTATAGCACGTATAATATTTGTAACATTTAAAAGCCGTTAGTATTATCACTATTTTTATCTGTGCTTCGTACACTGAAATTTCATCAGAAATTAAAATTCTAATAGATTTTACTTTTGCTCAAGATTTTATTGTCATAGATAAAAATAAGTTTTTTTACTAAAGTATTTAAATTTTTAGTTAAAGAAAAGATAGTGTAGATTTAATAGTATTTTGAAATATAATGTAATAGAACAGCGCTTCAAGATGTGAAAGTTGAAGTAATAAAAATTCAGCGTGTTTGGGGTATTGAAAAAAAAATCTTATTTTACAAAACTATATTATTTTTCTTGCTTGTTATGCATTTTTCATACATATTCTTCTATAGTAATATCTTTTTCTCAAATCAATATGTCTAGCCTCATAAAATCTATGAATAGTTGTACCAACAAATACATAATACGTTGGAATTCGTAATTTAAATTTTCTATGACAATTGTGATTTCTTTCTCCACAGTTGTGAGAAACTTCTAAATAAGGTACTATAAATTTTATAGAAAATAAAAAGTTTAAATCTTACAAGTGGTATAATGGCTATATGTATGCCCTCTTACAAGAAAATAACCATTTTTATTTGTTAATGTACTATCCAGAATTTCTTGATTCCGTATTCTAACGTTATTTGTAAGACGAACTCGAGCATTTCGAATCGGTTTTCTATTACAGTAAAAATGACCAAATGCACCAACTACCTGCATTCTTGATCTTCTATATTCAAAACTATATTGAATAAAAATCAGCAAAATAAATATAGTTATTTTAAAATTAATTCCCATAAGGCAGCCTCATAATACAAAAATATTAAAAACATTGTTATTTATAGCGAAAATTCAACAGTCAAAGATAAACACATTGAATAAGCATTTGCCTTTCCAATACGTTTGTAATTATTGATCAAAAAAAACAATTTATCTAATAAATCATTTATTAAATGTAAACATAAAAATTTGGTACTTTAAAATTTATTTTAAGTAATCATTGTAGTCTTTGGTATTTAACATGAACAATCAACAAATTTTTAGAAAAAAACTATAGTTTATTAATTGTGTTAAGAAAATATTTATTTTCAGTATCTAAATTATTTCATAACATCTGATATAATCGATTTACATTTTACATTTGTAGTATTAACTACACACATAAAAATAGAAAGCATTCTTGTGTAAAATGTAATGAATTTTTCCCACCCATAAAAATTTGAGTTTTCTTGATTTGCCACTAATTTTATTGCAACTATATCGTACTTAAAAATTAAAGCAATAATTAAGTAGTTATTGAAATAAGTTTCAATTTTTTACTATATTATTGTTATTTTGAATCATAGATTGTCTTCTACAATACTTTTTTAAATATAAAATTAGAATTTAATTTTATGTAAGATTATAAATGCTTTTATTAAAAGCAATTCTGAAAATACGAAAATATTTTTATTAATAAGTTTTAATAGTTTGAGTTATTATAAATTATACTTTTAATTATAAAATTACACTCTTCTGAAGGCCAAAAATTTTTTTGTATGACTTTAATGGTTCTATTTAGAAAATTAAATCTATGAAAAGTTATGATATTATATGGATTTTTATCTATAGTTAAAAATATCTTCTACATATTTAAACTTAATATGAAAACAAATACTAAAATAATATTTTTAATTATTAATGCTTTGTGTGGTTAAATAATAATTTTTGGCTTTTTGTTATTATTATTACGAATTTTTTATATTTATTGTTGCCAGTGAATTGTTTAGTACAATCTTTTTGTTAAAACTTAACAACTTTACACAAAATTGAGTTCCAACAACATGTTTCATGTATATTAGAAAAAAAATAGATCCTAAGATTAGCATTATACCAAAAACATTAAGATTAAATAAAAGTTACATTATTAAAAATATAAAACATATTTAATTTTGTAAAAAAAAAGCAAAATTCTGCGACAACCAAATATTTTTCATTATTTAAAACATTTTTGCTGTTGCTCGATAATTTTAAAATTTGAATAAATGTTGACTTTTTTAATAGGTGGGGAATTTTTTTACATTTCAGATAGATTAGTCAAAATTTTTCCCATTTTTTTTTCTGTGTATAATATATTTTAATTTAAAAAAATCATTGCATTTTATGTTTTAAAATTAACATATGTTTTTATAAACGTAGAAATTTTAACTTTTTTTTTAAAAAAAGACAACTGATTAATTACTCTTTATTCATATTTTTAGTATTAAAATTCAAAGTTTTCATTATTATTTTATATGTTTGACACATAATAAAAAAAATGATCAAAACAATCAAATATTAATAAAATACATCGATAAAATATTTTAGTATTTGTTATGCAATAATTTTTATGTATCATCATCTAATTAAAAATCAAATAAATATTTATAAAGCTTTTGTTTCATACAATCAATCAGTAATGATTGTAAAAATTATCCACAGATGCAATATTAATAGATGAACAAGTAAATAATAGTCATTCATCCAATATTGTCATCTTTTATTAACCTTGTTTATTTTAAGATTAATAACTTACTAATCTCATCAATCTTATTTTTTTATATATTACTAAATATTAAAACCTCCGATAAAAAGAGAGGGTAGGTATTTATTTGTACTAATTGTAAACATAATTACATATTTATAGTTTCTTGTCCGAATAAAACATTTATTCTTTTTTTGGTAATTTTAAAACAGCTTTTTTAAGAAATTATTTGTTATAATCTTTCAGTTACCTTTAATGTAATGATCGGTAAAATTGTTTCACAAAAAAATAAAAATTTTAATAAAATATTTCTTACTCTTTAAAAGAAAAAGGTAATAATATTAGTTATTTTACTATTTTTCTCTTGAATATGATTGTACAAACATAGCTTTCAGGTTTACTTTACACTGAATTTTAATTTTTAAGATTATATTTTATCACATTTTAATTTATCTACCTAGTGTCCGCTTAGACATGGGATCCGACCCTGGTCGACCTTTGAAAATGGGTCTACCTCTGACCAAATTCTAAGGGTCGACCCCAAATTTTAGGGTCGATGCAAAATTACAAAAATTTAAGGGTCGGTTTTTATACTATTTATTAACAATTTTGGGAAATTTATCTATTAGTGACAATAATACAGTAGTCCCCCCGTATCCGCGGTTTCGTTATCCGCGGTTTCGTTATCCGCGGTTTCAGTTATCCGCGGTTTGAAAATTACTAGTAACTAGAAAATTACAACATGGGGGGGTACGTGCGATTTTTTTTTTATTTTAACTACCATAGAGTACAAACTCTATTTACGATTAAATTTTTTTAGTTTTCTTTAAATTAAGCTAATTAAAAGATCACTGCTGTTTACAATTGTTGAAAAAAATATATTTTAGCTATAATTTAAAGGTCTTAACACATGAAAAAATAATAAATACTACGGTTCGCTATTATCCGCGGTTTCGTTATCCGCGGTAGTCTCAGGAACCAATCTACCGCGGATACGGGGGGACAACTGTAATTATCTTTACCATATTAAAAATATTAGTTCTGAGGTTAATATTCACCATTTTTGGAGTTCAGTAAAATTATCGGCACCTCATTCACATAGTCTTTATAAGAAATTGAAAATAATAAAGTCAACTAGTATCAGATCTGAAAGTGCTTTTTCAACACTTATATATTAGAAATTGTCGACGAACTAATTTAAATACTAAGAATTTGAACAATTTATTAGTTTTAAGGGGTAATTTATATATTGTAATATTTTTTACTAGAAAATTTTATTAATTATAATAAAATTATGCTTTTTATAGGGGTATATATTATTTGTTTAACGGGTCGATTTTAAAAAGCGACCCTAAACCGACCGACCCCGGGTCGGAAAATTCACTGACCCGCTCATATATATGTCCACTAGATGAGATATCTGCGGCAGATGGTTATAGGTTTTGTATAGAACAGATACGTCCGCCACAGATGGAGCTATCTGCCGAGCACTTGATACTTGTTGATAAAGAATTAGATTCCCAATTAGAAGATGATTATCGTTCTAAAGTGCAATGGCTGGCTTATGCCAAGAGTTGTACTGTACCGGAAGTGTAGTTTATGCTAATTACGGAAAATCAGATGATTATGAGGTTTTAGACAAGAAGAATATCAGTTTAAAAGATAGGATTATTTTAATTAAATGTGGTAGTAATTTTAGAGCTGATAAAGTTAATACGGATGGTGTTAGGGGAGCTAAAGGTGTTATCATCTATAGTAATCCTCATGAATATGCACTATTACTAAAGAAAGATAATGAAACATTTCTGCATAATATTTACTTACTAGATCATGGAGCATAAGTTGGAACATTATTTAAATTTGATGATGATCCATTGACAACATTCTTTCCTTCAAAAATTATATCGTAAAAACTGGAAGTGATGAAAAAATAAGAAGACAAAATTTAATGGCGAGCATTTATTATCAATGTTCAAAATAGCAATCATATATATTTTGTAATATATCAAAGTATAATGTATATTCTTTGAAAAAAAAATAAATAAAAAAGTTTGGGAATTTTTTTGTTGTTGATCTGGTTTCAAGAAAATTTTCATTTGATAAAGTTATCCTAAAAAGATTGCTTGAAGGTCTTTAATTGGGAAGAAGCTAATTAATCCCAAAGTGAGCATTATCAATAGAAATATTATTATTGGTTATGTGTTAACTGTTATAAATGTTATGTATTAACTAAAAGTTCATTCACTATAAATTGTAGTAGCTCCGTTAGTCGTAACTTTTTTTACTGTAAAAATACTTATAATAAAAGTAATTTTAAGCAAAATGTTTGTGTAGAATGATAAAATAATAACTGAAGTTTACCCTACAGCCAATTCGGTCTCTGCGAAGTAAAGCCGTGTTTTGTTGATATTTTATCATTCAAATTTTATACATTGTATTAGTAATGTAATGTTTAATTTGTTTATAATTAATTAATTTAACATACATGGAAATAAGTAAATTTTTTAGAAAACTTATTAAAATACTATGGATTTATTTTGGTTTACTCAACCTTGCACTATTAAAAGAAAGAAAATACCAAAAGGCAAAGAAATGTATGTTTTTGTTTCCCATAAGTAATATTAATTTTCTAATTTCTAGTTCGGATTTCAAGACTTTATTAGGTAATGATGTTTGGACTAAGACTATTGGTGATTCAAAATTAGAAATTGTTAAAGTAAAATCGAAAGTTAAAAAAGACATCGATGTTTTGATGTGCAATTCAAAGCCAATTTTTTTCAGAGATGGCAAAAGTTCCAGTAAAGATTGGTTTTTATCTTTACAATTAGGTTTAATACTTCCAAAATTTTATAATCCAACTGTTGTAAGTCTAACACGTTGGAAAAGTATTGGAGGAAATGGAATACTAACAAAAGAAGATGTTCTTAATGGAGAGAAACCATTTGAAAACTATCCCTTATTTGATTCCTCTAAAGCATCGTTTATCTTTTATTGGAATGCTGAAAATAATCTAATTTTCGGACCTGTTGGAGTTGCAGTTCCAACTCAAATGTTTCATAATTATAATGATGGAATGTATCCCTTAAAAAGTCTTGGAGTTGTAATGATGACTAGAAGTAAAGATTACTTCTGTGGCTCTTTGGAAACAGCTAGATATACAATACAGGAATTGTTAGAAATTGGTAATAAATTCGAAAATGATGATACTGTAGATGACTCTTCATTGATAAGTGAAGAAAATATGATAAAAGATATGACAATTCAGGACGAAGATGAAAAGTTACATATTTGTTTTTTGACAGCAATAAAGTATCTACTGAAAGATTCATCGCTATTACCAATGGATCTCGGTTACTTTTTCCAACAGTATGTTCAGAAATGTGTTCCAGACAAAGAGAAAATAGATTTGAAAAAAACGTCATACTCGAAACTTTTGAAATATATCAAAAAAATAAATGAAAATTCTGAAGGCAGAAAATTAATAGATACTGTTAACATTAAAGACAGAATAAATATAAAATCTGTAGATTTCCAGAACAAATTAATATCTGATTTTGAACCAATTTACGGTATTCCAAATGAAAATGATGAAAATAGTAAGAAGCCTAGCTTTTCTATTTATAGCTGTTTCATTAGCAATGAACATTTTAGAAAAATTTTTTCTGACGTTGATCCCTGTGTTAGAGATGAAAATACTCCTTATACTTATATTGACTTGAAGAATTTACTTTTGAAATATTTTGAAATGAATAATTATTCAGTAGAAAATAATAATAAGATGACTTTAAAAAACGATTTAGAGAAATTTCTTGGAAAAGGTAAAAAGTTGGTAGATACACCTCAAACGGTAGAATCAATTGTTTGCTTATTGCAAAAGAAGTGTACACTGGGTTATGTCATTAGAAGGCCTGATAATTCTATTATAGTTAAAAAAGATGGAATACCAAATATTAGAGTTCATTCTGAAAACAGAGTTCATTTTGAAAAAAGAGTTCATTTTGAAAAAAGAGTTCATTTTGAAAAAAGAGTTCATTTTGAAAAAAGAGCTCATTTTGAAAAAAGAATTCATGTTAAAAAAATTGGAGATCATTTTAAAATAAGAGTTCATTACGGAAAAAGAGTTTTTTTTGGAAAAAGAGTTTATTTTGAAAAAAGAATTTATTTTGGAAAAAGTAAAAATTATTTAAAAAAAAAAGTTTATTTTGGAAAAAGATCTAATTCTGTAAAAAAAGTTCATTTTGAAAAAATTGGAGATCATTTTAAAAAAGCTAGTCATAAAAAAGTAACGATTTTTAGGAATTTGCAATTGTTTGGTTTGTTAAATGACTCCTTTGTTTCATGTCTTAGACATTATTATGCTTCCTCAGCAGGAATACATGAAGAAAAAAAGGAACGTACTGAAGAGACTGTAGTTCAGTTACAAGGAAATCATTTAAAATCAATAAAGAAATTTTTTAAAGAAAAATATGGAATAGAAGGAGAATATATCAAAATTGAATAATTAAACAAAAATTCCTCTTAATTTCATAACGAGTAGATTTTTTTTCAAATTTTATTCTATAAGTTAAGTCTCTGTGATAATTCTGTACCTATTAAGTATATAAAGTTAATAATAAAATTATTTACCGAGTTACATATAATTTTCACTAGTGCCTTATATGCATTAAGTCAAATAGTAATTGTATATATTAGATATTTTAATGTTATAAATTAATCCTTATTCAAGGAAAATATCTCATAGATGGTGTAGCATCATCTGAATAAACAAATGCAACATCATATTCTAAAAACTCCCTTATTTTTTTCCATCTTTCGTATACAACGTCCATACAATCATGACTTGAATTTTTCAAGGAGTAAAGACAAGACAGATACCTTAGCATTTTGAAAAATTTTTAAATCATGAACATGCGAATCAAAGTATCTTTCTTTGAATATATAATAAATGTAGGACATTCCACTTCCTTAACAGCTTCAGCTGTACTAAAAGGTGTATTTTTAATATACTTATCTTTAATAACCTTCTTTTTTAAAATTTTTGTTTTAAGTACAGCTTTTATTGAAGCTGGTGCTCCATATAAAATAAGTTCACCAATGTTTTTATTATTTCTAGCTACCAAAGAGAATATTGCTCCTCCAAGTGAATATCCCCATAAAATTATACGTTCTTCCGGATAATTTAAGACATTTTTCGCATATTCTAATATAGATTGAAGATTATCAAT
Organism: Strongyloides papillosus; assembly: GCA_005656395.1. NCBI lineage: Eukaryota > Metazoa > Nematoda > Chromadorea > Rhabditida > Strongyloididae > Strongyloides > Strongyloides papillosus. Next base: position 4,719,830 of record SRSI01000050.1, on the reverse strand, counting down.
TGATGTTTTTTCATTTGGTATACCATTAATAATTCCATATCCATTGTAGTCGTATGCTATTATGTTAACTTCCATAAATATGGCAAAATCAAAAAGGTTTGGAAATCCTATTATATTATCGGAGATATCTGTCCCATTTGGATGAGAAAAAATGATTAAATATCGTGAACGTAAAAAATGTTTCACAAATGCACAAGCTATTGACTATAAATAGATTTTCAAAATATATAATTATATAAACATACATTACTATTACTCTGCACAAAAAAAAAATTGTATTGGATCTTCGTTACGGTAACATGGATGATTAAACCCAAATGAATACAATCCTTCGTAATTTACATTTTCTTTTGCTTTCGAAATTTTTACTTTAATTTCTTGATTTTTTAAGGTAAAACAACTTCATCATTAGGTAATAAATAAGTTTTATTTGATTTACATGTAAGCCATCATTAATAACAATATTTTAATCAGTTTTATAGAAGAAATATTCCGTTGGACAAGGCCAAAAAGCCAAACGATCATTAATTGATTTTTCTCGACTTTTATCAAACAAAATTGTAATTATACATTCTATCGTATGCAAGAAGAATTTACTTTTCTTTGACAACCAGTAAAAGGCACTTATTTTATTGTCTTAAGGGTAACGGCGTGGTGAACTAATTTTTTAATTACGTAACCCTCTTAAAATTTCAAGATATAATTCTTGTTTACGAGAAATTAAAAGTAGACGCGCGGTATTTTTTTTGTTAAATAGTTCTTTTTTACTCTCCAATGTTTCATTATAATGAGAAAAATAATTGTGCGGATTTTTGCGGTTGATAGAAAATTCGACTTATTTAAATTGATATTTTTGTATATATTTTACTTATAAATAAAAAGTATCTAATTTTACAACAAAATTATAGTGATTTGCGGTTGCAAAAATTTGCGGTTACAAAATTTTTGCGGTTTACTATTTCCGATTATAAATCGCAAATGTTTGCGGTTTCTAGTCGCAAAATTTTTTTAAGTGCTCGTACTTCCATTTAAACACCATATCTACAGTCTGTAGCATTCTGAGCATTTTCGGCCAAAACGGCATGTTCAGGTTTTGTGTGCAGGATGATGATAGATAAATTAAATTACTGTTCCAAAATTTAGTTTATAAAAGTATTTTAGGAGGCGGTAATCTAGATTAGTTGTTACTTAGGGACTTTTTCGAATTTTCTAAAAAATCGCACATTAATGATACAAAACTTTATTAATGCAACCATAAAATAAATGAAATGTCATTTTTATTTTATAATTTAATTACATGTTTTAAAAACTTTAGCAAGACAATAGAGATGGCATAATATTGATGCAAAAAATTAACTATAGATTATAATTTAAAATATCAAAAATTGACAGAACTTTGTGGATGGGTTCTTTTTTGTTGTAAGCTTGTTTTACTATCACATATTTTAAAAGAATGTTTTTTTAAAACATTACTTGCTGTTATGTTATTTATTTGATTTGATTTTTTGCACATAATCGTGTCCATAATTTTCTTCAATGCTGATAAAATTAATTTTCTATTGCTTGGTAGCAATATAGCAAAAAGAAAGCCATTAACAGAGGGAATAAAAGATACAATATGGACAATATTATTAATACAGGAAGAAATAATATAAACTTTTTGAATTATTATAAGAATAACAATTAGCACGACTGGACCTCCGGTAAGACATACAGGAGTAAATGCTTGGACAATCAAAATTGTCATAAATTCTTTGTTTTTATTTTGACATTGCTTTGAAATAATTTCTTGATGTCTTTTTATATATAGTTTATATTTTCTAACAAAATATACTATAAATAGATAATTGACTGTAAAATATATTGGAACAATTATAAACAATGGCAGAAATTTTGAATCATACTTAAAAATTAACGTTAAAAAAATTGCTGTAAAAAACATACGACTTTGCATCCCAAAGCTACAGTTGATTCCGTTAATTGACTTTCTTTAATCTTATGATTTTTAATAGCATTTACTATAACATCAGAAGGTACGTGTTCACTGAAAGGAAAAGTAATACCAAAAGCTTGAATTATCGTTAATGTTATACAAAGACTTAATACTTTAATTAGGGAATTTTTTTTGAAACCACTACTAGTACAGACAATAAAAAATCTTGCAGCAATAAGTCCTGTTGTAATTGTTATATTAAAGTATAGTATAAATATTAAAAGACCAATTAAACTAGTATGTGTGAAGTCATTAGATGGAGGATGACTCAATGGTTCTAAGTAAAAAACCATATATTCATCGAAAACATAAATATGTAGTTTTAGGTATCCAGGAACTATAGCTGAAATAATAGCCATACTAAATTGAAGAAATAACATAAATGTATAGTATCTATTTTGAGATTCATTTTGCTTTTTCACAACAAGGCTTATAGCTACAATATTAAATAAGCATCCAAAAAAAACATTTGCAGAGTAGAATACATCATCTAACGTATCCATTTATCTGATAATATGTAGTAGTGATAAATTGTTACTTTTCTTTAGTTTATAGTATTTTAATTATGGTGCACAAACTTTGAGATGTAAACGTATAATTTTTAATCAGTAGGATTTTTATTTTTTAAAGTATCAATTAATATTTCCCGACTTCCGTCATAGATTACACCGGAAAATTTTAGTTAAATTATAATTAATATTGTTTACAGATAAAATAATGTATGTAATATTAACAAAACATAATGATTTTTGAATAAAAAATTCAATGTATATAAAAAAATATGACATATAACAATACAAAAAAATTTGTAGGTTTTGTATCACGGTTAGAATATATGTTTGTACAATATTACTTCATATATTTTTTGAATATTTCAGCGACAATTTTAGAAAAAAATATATCTCATGATAATTAAAATAATAAATATATTTATCATATTAAATACAAAAAATTTTTTCAGACAAATTTTTAAAAAATTTAGCAAATAGAAATTTATTTTAAATTTTATGCGTGCACCCCTAGTATAGTTTATCACTTTATTAGACGATTCGTTTACCAATACAATTACAACCCAACATTATATTAATTAACTCAATCAAATTCAAATCACTTAAATTACTTAAATTTCAATTACAATCACAATTACCATTACCCACCTAAACAATAGATTATGAATTACTTAAATTATACTTACAATTCCTTTAGTGGGATTTTCTTAACTCATACAATCACAATACAATTAAATATTAAACCTTATCTAACCCTAAAAATATATAATAATTAATTAATTATCACTTAAATTATCCTTAATAGCATAAAATAAATTATATGTACCATAACATCTTTTGGGATTTTTAAAGGAATGTCTCTTTGTTTTGACATTTTGATTGTTTGGGAATCTGTTTTTATAATTTAAATGTCTAATATTATTATTAAATATATGTTTTAGAAATTTAAACAGCTTATAGTAATAACAAAAAGCAATAATTATTAAAGAGTTAAATTTTATAAGATTGAATTGTGTGCGTATCTCTAGGTATTTTGAGAGTCAGTAACAAATATTTATCTTTTCTTATATTCTATTTTACCCTTTTACTTAGTAAAATCCTATATAAAGTTACATGTTATATTGGAAATACACGGAATCCTCTGTGGCTCCCAAGATTCCACCAAGATTACTAATTTTTTTTTTGAATATTTTTATTAATATATTAACAGTAAAAATTTATTTCATTGTTCTGTTGAATTCTTATTCAGTAATTCAAATTATACTTACTAAAAAGGTTTATTTTCATGCCTACATATAGCTCCTATTTTGGGTCATCCATTACCATAAGTAATCAGTTCAGGTATCTAATAATCTTCGTGAAAACATTCACCATGCTTGTTAATTTCGCTCCAATTTTTTTACATGAAGTAATATTACAGTAAGATGGCGGAGGTAAAGCTAGAACAATTGAGTTCATGAATAATTAAAATAAAATTTATGATAATGTTAATAGAAATAATCTTCATGCTGATATTAAAGATAATATATCCGATGCCTTGTAGAAATATTTAATTGTATTTTATACTGATTCATATATAATAAATGCGCTAGTGAATATTTAATAATAATTGTCATACTAATAAAATATTTTTTTTATGCCAATTCAAAGAATTAAATTTTGATTTTATTTTATGTTTAAGTCAAAAAATTATAAGAATTTCATAAATTTCTTTTCTACTTTTTTAATGAAAACTTTATAATTTTATCATAAAAACTAATTAATTTTAAAAATATTTTTATAAAACAATTTTAAAAAAAGAGTTATCTTATTGTTTCCTTGAATAAATGTCTACTATTCACAAACACATTTCATCACTTTTCCACCTTTATCGTTATCAGCAACACATCTTCCACCGGATGATCCTTGGAAAAAACACTTAAATATACATGGACTTTCATCACAAGTTTTAAAAATAAAACCATGTAAACAATTAAATTTATGAATAAATAAAATAAAAGCTATGATAATATTAATAGAAATAATCTTCATGTTGATATTGACAATAATATATCTGATACCTTCTGGAAACATTTAGTTCTATCTTATACCAATTCATAAGCAATGAAAATGCTAATGAATATTTAATAATAATTTCCATATTCTTAAAATTCCTTTTCTTTATATCAATTGAATGAATTAAATTTTGATTTATACTTTTGACAAATAAAAATTATAAGAATTTTATAATTTTTTTCTATAGATTTTTTAATAGAAATTTGGTTTTTATCTATTATGAATTAATTGGTATTTTTAAATATTTTTATAAAAAATTAACAATTGAAATTTTTTTTATTGAATCTTTAATCAGCATTTATTTTATATGTTTCGTAGGAAAATTCATTGTTACTACACATACACTGTGTTTTTTGGATCTTTTATAATCTCTGATAACCAGTCAATGTTTATCGAAATTATAGTAAAAACATTTTCCATGTATGTCAATTTGGTTGTAGGAACATTCACATAAGGCATCATCACAATAAGGAAATTGGGGTAAAACTAAACAACTGAACTTATGAAAAAATAAAATAAAAGTTACAATAATATTAATTGAAACAATCTTCATGTTGTTAACAACGATAATATATCTGATGCCTATGAAAATATTTTATTCAATTTTATATCAATTCAATGAATTAAATTTTGAATTCATTCTATGTTTAAATCAAAAAATTATAAGAATTTCATAAATTTCTTTTCTACTTTTTAAATGAAAAATTTATTCTTTTATCACAAAAAATAATTAATTTTAAAAATATTTTTATAAAACAATTTAAAAAAAGTTATCTTATTGTTTCCTTGAATAATTTTTTACTAGAAACAATGGCATTCAATTGTATTGGTATTTCTTTTGTTCCGTTTTCTTTCAACTTCAATACAATGTCCGGTGGATTTTCCTTCCGATTTACAGCGAGCAGAACATGAAGCATCGTCACAAGGATTAAGAATAATGCGATGTGCACAGTTGACTTCATGAATAAATAGAATAAATGTTAAAATAACACTAATAAAAATAATCTTCATGTTGTTAATAACAATAATATATTTGATACCTTTTGGAAACATTTAGTTGTATTTTATACCAATTCATAAGCAATAAAAATGTTAATGAAAGGCTAAAAATAGTTTTCATATCCTTAAAATTCATTTTTTTTATCAATTCAGTGAATTAAATTTTGATTTCATTCTATTATTTACATCAAATAAAAATTAGAATCATATTTTAGAATAATTAAATTTTTTTTATCATTTCCATATTTAATATTTATTATAAAATTAAAATAACATTATGAATTATAGATAAAGTATTTTTATGATTCAATAAATGATGTTCTTCTTATTCCACCCTTTTTATTTCATAACACAATTCATCATCTACACGCGATTTACTATCCCTGATTCAATAAACTTAAAGCAACAAATATGCTAAAGTTTTAATTTATTTAGTAAATCAAGCACCAAAAAGTAAAAAATAGTTTATCTTTAAAAAAATTAATATATTAATATTTTTAATAACTTTAAACAATTAATTGACTTTAACTTCTAAAAAATTAACATTTTTAAAATAATCGAAAAATAAGGAAACTCAATAATATCAATTATATTTATACTTATGACTTTTTTAAATACTATGTTGTTTATCTATTAATATAATTTTTATTTTTGTAATTATATACTATCACTTTTTTATATTGTCATTATATTAATAGTTCAGTCGCTCATTTTGTTCAATTTGATTAATTTGACTAAAATTTCATACAACGAATGTTTGTAATAGTGTCAACTGTTTACAAAATTTAATATATGTAAAATGCTATAGAGTATGTATATTAACAACATAAATGATTGAAGACTTTCCCAAATTAAAATATGAATACATTGAAATGTTAATTTATTAATTAATATGGAACGTAGAAATTTATATATGAAGTGCTAAAAGCAACAATATATTAGAAATTTTGATTATTTATAATTCTTATTAAATCAGTGAAGGCTTTGCGTCTTCATGCCTTTGTTTAACATTTTAACATATTCTACTTTGATTTTTTTAATAAAAATGTCCACCACTCTTTGATTCTTAATTGGGGTAATTATCAATTAACCTTAGTGATATTAATTTACCCTCTTATTCTGGCGTTAAGATTTTCAAATGAGCCATTATTTACTTTATTTTGTTAACTTTCAAAATATTATTTGAAAACAAACCTAAAAAAATTATTTCAAAAAGAGGTGTTATTTGAAAATGACTTGATCTATAGCAACTAAAACGTTTTGGTACCCGTTTTCAGCACTAAGTCAAAAAATAGATCTATTGACTATTTAACAAAAAAATGAGCAAAGTTTAAAAAGAGTTATGATATAGAAAAAATTAATTTTCTTATTTTTTTTTTGTTATGTACACACCATTTGAACTTATAAAATAATACTTATTTTCACTACAAAATATTTATTCATTAGAAATTCAAGACTTCATATATTTGTATTTAAAATTCTTACGTATCATATCAACTAATAAATTAACGTTTCAATATACTTATATTTTAATTTTGCAAAGTGTTCAATCATTTATGTTGTCAATATACATACTCTACAGCATTTTACATATATTAAATTTTGTAAACAGTTGACACTATTACAAACATTCGTTGTATGAAATTTTAGTCAAATTAATCAGATTGAACTACTAAAACTATTAAAACTATTATAATAATAACAATATAAAAAAGTGATAGTATATAATTACAAGAAAAAAAATTATATTAATAGATAAACAACATAGTATTTAAAAAAGTCATAAGTATAAATATAATTGATACTATTGAGTTTCCTTATTTTTCGATTATTTAAAACTATTAGTTTATTCAGAAGTTAAATTTAATTAACTGTTTAAAGTTATTAAAAATATTAATATATTAATTTTTTTAAAGATAAACTATTTTTTACTTTTTGGTGCCTGATTTACTAAATAAATTAAAACTTTAGCATATTTGTTACTTTAAGTTTATTGAATCAGGGATAGTAAATCGCGTGTATCAATAAAAAAATAATTTTTTAATATTATAATACTTTTATTATGCTTTTTTCATTAACTTGAATAATAGACAAAGATGATATAAAAATTATTATTATTACATTAAATTAAAATTTTGATTATTTGGCGTTCTGTTACATTTCGAGTATGACAGTTAGATTGTTTTTTAACATATCATACTCATTAAGTAGTATAACATTTGATTCAAAATAAAAATAGAATAGTGAAACTATTGATATCACCATAGTTATTAAAATAAATCCAAATAGGGTGTAGGTTGATATGGGATCACATAACCCTCCTTTGTGCATTGGCAAAAAAATGAAATTCATATAGTGTTTATAATATTTATAAGTATAATAAAAATTTAAATGTTAATAAAAAACAAATTTTAATATTAAATTATTTTATAGAAAAGTGATAATAAAAGTAAAATTTTATTATGTATTCATATTTTGATGTTTTCGAAAAGTACCACAGAAACATCTCAAATAAATTATCAATATTATGTAATAGAAGGCATTTTAAAAAAGATTGACAGTATGTTTGGATTTTTACAAGACATATTGTCTGAAATGAAAAAAGTTAAAAATACACGGCAACAGTATAGGGTAATAAAAAAAGGGAATACTTCGAAAAACTGCACTTCAACATGAAAAATAAAATCTATCCGAAAATAAAATCAGAATACGATAGCTGATAAAATGAAGAAAAGCAACAGTAAATATCCTACTAGTATTGATCTCAAAATACCTTTTAGAACAAAAGCCATTAAACAATAAACGATTTTTGCGTAAAACAATAACCATTTATGTATATCTAAAAAATATAGTCAATAATTGATAAGTTACAATAAATTCATTTTTTTAGAAATGTTATTCTTCCACATACAAAATAATGAAGTAAATTGTCAGTATTTTAAATGTAAATAACTTTTTAGTAAACAGAAATGATAAAAATAAATATTATTATCATTGACAGCAAAAAATTTAGAATTGAATGGTACCAAAAGAGTTGCAAGAATGTGAGAAAAAATTCTTTTATTATTTAACTAATAATTTAATTAATTTTCTACTAGAAAACATAAGTCAGTAGATCTTAGCTATAAAATGAGATATTGACCAACTGTATTAGTTAAGAATTGATTCAGTAAAAGTTTTTAAATTTTGATTGCCAAACTTAGTATTTTACTTAGAAAGTTCTATTATTTTTGCTTAATTATTTACTAGAAAAAATTTACCTTTATAGCAATTACTTGTTATTTTCTGAAAGCTAGTAAAAAATGTATAGATAAATGTTTAAAAATGAAATATGCTTACATGAAACATTAAACTAATAATATTAACTTCAATTAAAATGTTGTCACTTGTAACATTTTAGATTCCACGCAACTTCACTTTTTTTGAGGATGTTTAAACTTAATTTATTAAAAGTATTGCTTTTTTTTCAAAATATAAGCAGCATATAAAATTCTATATATGGATAAATTATAAAATTAATTGGATTGCTTTAAAATTTCTATAAAATTTTATTGGACATTTTTTGATAAAAACCATATGAAATTTCAAAGAATAGGGAAAAATCAAAAATTTTATAATTTACTTTTGACAGTTAAATGCAGTAGATAAATATTTTGTTAATGTCAGTGAATACATGTTATCATTAATCTTAAAATAATTCTTATTTTCATTACTATAAGATTAGTAAATATTTATTTTCAATTTTTTTTAAAAACATTTTCAAAATTTCTCTTAATTTCGAGAAAGGCTTCATGTTCTTCTAGGAAATTCAGCCTGCATACATCCGAATATGAAACTATCTTATATAATACAAGTTTGTAACTTGTTTTTTCAAGAAATTTTACCATTGTAAAATTAAGTGATTGGATTAGAATCATTTGCTTTCAGTCATTTTTCTTTTCCATTTATGAATGTTTTATGAGGCATCAAAATACAAGGTTCATTCTCGAGTATCAGTAATTTTAAAAAACGATCTGTAAATTTGATTAAAATTAAATCAAATGGGTGTTTAAATGTTTAATTTTTGATTGTTTTTTATTGCTCTAGTCATCAGATTTATAGTTAAAGCCTCGAAGAAATTTTTTGTAGTCGCTTATGTTTCATAGAAAAATAATGATAGTAAATGGTGGATCCAACTTTTATCAATATAATAAGATATAAACTGATAAAAATTTTAATTTTTATTATTATTTTAGAAACAATAATGTGATTAAAGCAAAAACACGCTTTTCTAGAGATTATGGACATTTTAAATGACTTGTAGTGTATAATATCATTCGTAAGTGGATTCCATGGGTTCCAAAGCAAAAGATATTCCCATGCCGGGAATCGGACCCGGGCCGCGTGGGTGAAAACCACGAATCCTAACCACTAGACCACATGGGATGGTCCCAGGCCAAAAATTTTCTTTTCTTGAGCAAATTTTTGCATTAAAGCCGCAAAAAATTCACTATCATATATTATTTTTGTAATAATTGTATATTGTTGATAAATAAAAGTTTTATCTCTATATTTTACACATTAATATATAATGTACAACATACCAGATGTGTCTAACATCCCTATCATCTCTGTATGTATGCGTTTTATAAGATATCTTACTGATATTTTAAGTGAGTTGAATTAAATAAGATCATAAACGAAATTTCGTTAGGCAAATCTGTTTATTATTTGATATTGAAAATCAGAAAGATACCAAATATAGATTACACCGATCAATTGCAAAAAGTTGTCCAAAAACATAAAGTTAAAAAGATTTGTTACAACAATAATGCTCATCTTATATAAATTAGTTTTATTAGTATTATTATATACAAATATTTACAAATAAATACAATAAAAAAAAACTGTCGAACTAAAACATATTTAAATATATATAACATACAAAAAAAATTATATTTTTAGTTTATTTACAAATCCCTCACAATCTAGGTAATCAGTGAGGTCTTTATAGCGCATAATATCAGTTAACTCTTCAGTAGAAAGGTTATGTATGCGCTTAATTTTATTATTAATCTCTTGTAAACTTTTATATCCACTTTTGGGTCTTGTTATTGGATAAAATTCACTGCCACTAGATTTTCTTTTTTCACCTTTATAATTATAATATAATAAACTCCTACAGGCTATGTCATAGGAGAATTCATCTAAATTCGTGGACCATAAGTTATCTGCCTGCAATGCAGTTTCTATAGCCAAGACATTGTGATAAATCTTAGTCAAAGATTTAATGTCATTCGCAAAATAAATTTCATGTTCGAAAAGATATTCTAGTAACTAAAAAATAATATTATTGAAAAATTAAATAGAAGAAAACATACATTAAATGTTGAAATTGGTCTAAGGGTAACAAAATCTTCAATAGACTCCTTAAGAGGGAGTGGCCTTTTTAAATTTGCCAATTCAGGTGGTAACATGCCTTCAACTTTATTATGATCTTGTAACACTTTAGGGTTTATGTACTCACCACAACGCTCTGCATTGAAAAGTTTCCCTAGTGCTTGAAACTTATCAACTTTTAGAGCTCTCCCAAATTCAAGAATCGTAAGAGAAGATACATCAAATTTAAGTCGACGTTCCTCCACATTATTAAACTGGAATACATCCGACTTTCTCTTCTTAATCTCAGGAGAACCATTGTCCTCTGTCGCACAGAAATCAATAATAATTTTGCCTTGGCGAATATCACCTCCTGCCAGATTTATAATTCTTTCTAAAGTTTTGTTATTTCCTCGTGACTGTACTTCTCCACAAGATGGCAATACTATATTTTTCTCCACAATGTAATTAATTAAAATATCACCCATAAAAGTGTGTGCAACAGGCGACATATTGACATGTTTTACGTGAAGTACCTTCTTGACACTAGAAGTAAAAACATGATAGAACCCACAACTTCTAACAGATGGTGAAGTTGTAAATGAAAATACGTATATAGGCTTGCAATTAGTCCTTATTACATCAGTAAGCTTATTATAGAAAATACTGGGATCTCTACAAAGACAACACATTATTAAACACGGTACTTTTTCAAAACTTACTCAAAAATAAAATTTGGCAAGTCATCAATAAAAACAACGTTAACCTGTCTAACACCATAAGAGGTATATAATTCAATAGGAGAATAATTGCATACATTCAAAAACGTTATAAACGAATCCGAGCGAAGTTGGTTGAGAGATAGCATTTCACCTTCATCATAACGTTTTACCTGGAATTCAAATAGTTTGAATATTTTCTCCAACAATAACCTTTTCCCACATCCTGGCGGTCCTGTAAGCAGAAGTACTTTTGGAACCATACTTTTTCTATCTTTCATGAAGTCGTTAAAAATATTGAGTACCTAAACTTCATTTGTTAAAATGTATTATTGTTGTGTGCAAACTTACCTCCTCCACTCTTGTCGGATTTATGCGTACATCTCCTAATATCTCCTTGAATTTCTTGTGATGCTTCGTAAATGGAACAAAGTCGCGTTCCACCAATCGAAACAATGACGATACTCCTCTAATTACAGATGAGACGTTGTAATCATCAATGTCATCGTAGGACTCATCATAGAAGTTGTCGTTTATTTCTTTTTGATCCTTCTTAGATGGAACAAAGTCGCATTCCACCCCTCCACACAATGACTTTTTCTCCTTAGCTACAGGTAAGACTTTATAATCTTCAACTTCATCGTACGACTCGTCATAAAAGTTATCCTTGATTTCTTTATCCATTTTAACTATAAATGGGAAAACTTTCGAAGACCTGAAATGAAAACGTTATTGAAATGTACTGTTTAAGATGACTTGTACACATTTGTTATAAAAAAAAGAATGCTATCATTATATAATGTTATCATTATATATTGCCAATGTCATCATTATATACTGTGAATATCATCATTTATGTCTACTATTTATAATAGCAGATGATGTACCAAACAAATGTGTATCAAGAACTTTTGAGATCATTAATGTATGTTTCCAACAACTATTAGGGTGTACTCAGTACGGAAAATTTGAAATCAAAATCTATCCTGAAAAATTTGTTCTTCAATTTTGAATACAACGATTGTGTTGATGGTTATATCTGTGATCATGAAACATACGGAGAAACGACTGTTACAATACAACATACAACTACCGAGGGAAATTCATAAAATATATTCTAAGCACACATGGACTTTTAGAAGGATTTCTTCAACAAAATCTTAAATGTAGTATATGGAGAAAAGCGAGGGTATTTAATGAAGCAAAATTAATTTGTGTTAGTGATAATGTGTGCGGAGTTAAGCAAATTTATTTAAAATCAACTACATGTTATGTTAGAAATTTTAATGGCTACCAACAATTGTATGTCATTTTACTTTGAATGTGACGAAGACAACATATTCGAAGTTAAGACTTGTTATAATAATAGTATTTTCGGAGAATCCAAGAGTATTTGTGGCAAAGTTCAAGATGAAGTCACAAAATCTCTATTAAAAGATTGCAACATGGGTTAATATGCTGAGATTTACGACTGTTCTCAAGAATATCCACAATTTAAGGAGTGCGACAAATATTTTATAACACTTTACTTTTATCATATTCTATAGGAATTATTGTTTATTTGTATTGTAATGATGATTTCTGTTTTTAAATAATGTTGACATAAAGGGTACTTTGTGCTTATATCCCTCTCAATTAAAACATATTAAAACGAGCTATTATCAAATAAATTATTGCATATAAGTTAATAAATTAATTATTGCTGATAAACTGTTACTAAAAAACGATTTTTCAACAAAAAATTACTAGTGATAAAGTCTCTGGAAAAGTCAAAATCTTTGGGTCTGTGAATGATAGGAGATACTCAATCTTAGTAAAAATACTAAAAGAAAGATAAACAAGGATACTCTTATCATTTATGATTGAATAAGGGGTATTAGAAAGTAGGTGATTCATAAATTGCATTAAAAATTTCAAAAATGAAAAATTTCAAAATTTAATTTTTTAAAAAGTTTTTTTAAATTTTTAAAATTAATTATTATAATGATATATATTTTAAAAAACCCTTATTTTATATCACTTTTTATAAATAATCAAAAACTGTTGTAAATAGCCATTAAAGTCAATATCTTTGGGGGATATAATAGAAAAGTACCGAAAACGTTATGAAGGTGGTGATAATACTTTACCTCTTCATGAAGAAACTTTTAAAATGAGTGAACTGTAGATACTTTGAATCTTTTTGATAAGGTGAATAGTAAAATAGAAGTATCTACAAGAAGAGAAATTGATTCTGTTGATTATATTTTCATGAATCATTCTTGAAAAAGATGAGACTATAAATGCTCTAACTTGATCAATTAATGAATATAGAGTATTCTACATAAATACTTCTACAATATTGTATAAATGTTAACCTTATCACGTAAATAAACCTTTTTTTATTGTTCAGAGTTTTATTGTTATTGCTAATGCACAATTTTTCCAATGAAATCAAGTTAATAAATTTACCAACAGGTACAAAAATTTTAACCTCATAAATAAATTTAATAAAGTTTTTATTTCCTTATCAACAGTAATTTAATACTTTATTTGTTTTATAAGCCTGATAAACCAAATATAACCCAATTACTAATAAATAATGTCTGTAAAATATCTAAATAATAGATAACTTTTTTTCTTTTTTCTACTAATAATTGTTTGTGGTCATTGTATTTTTTTAGTAAAAAATTATAAAATAATAAATAGGAAGTGTAAATAATAAATATTTTAGGGTTAAATATGTAAACTACACAATATTACACCGATGACAAGCTTATCATTAAATCCCAATTAATACCACACATTTCATTGATTATAAGTCAAACTTCCTATTTTTCTGTCAAACCAAATAGTAAAAAAAAGTTTTTATATAAAATATATATATTCAGTATGACCTCATCTTTCAATGACGAAACTTTTTTTACCAATAAATATTTATGTTTGAAATTTGTAACAAGCAGAGGTACATAAAAAAATTTTATAGTAGTTTAATTAACAATAGAAAGATGCAAAGAAGATTATTTATAGTATGAACCGTCAAATGATAATATTTTAATGAGCAATTTTAGGTAAATTCAATGACAAAAACCATTAATAATGGTAAATGTTTACATGAAATTACCAAAAGGTAATATTTTCATTGGTTTATACAAGTTTTTTTTATCTTTCAGTAATACACCATATATTGATAATAATTTTATTTGAAAAAACATCAAAATCAACTTTTCCATTGCTCTCATTAAAAAACATTACAACACATTTCTTTAGAATTATGAATAATTAAAAAAATATCATTTTATGAAAGAAAATCCAAAGCAAAAATAGAACTATGATCTTATTTGTCCAAATTATATAGTTTAATGCTTGAGCAAACAATAAAATTTAATTTTTCTTATTTTATTTACAATGATAAAAATTTACTAACTTATTGGCATTTGATAGAACAGACAACAATTTGTCGTCATCTTTATATTCATAATATACATCAGGTTATAAAATTAATAAACCATTTATCGTATAGCTAAATGGTAATCTTATCATGAGAAAATAAAATAAAAAAAAAGATCTTATGACTCATAAAAGTGCGCAAATTAATAATTCTTTTCGCATAAAATTGTTTTGAAAATATCTCTTTTTTATCGCAATGAATTTTTTTAAATTGTATTAGCACACCTGGTGTCAATTGTAAATTTTAATTCTTTAACATATTTAATAAGGGAAAAAAAGGTACCAAAAGAAAAAGGGATAAATACAACGACTATAAACAATAAAATGTTAAGTTATATTTGATATTTATGATGTTAAAAACAATATCTTTAGTAATCACGCCCCTATTTATAAAAATGCCACTTTACGCATAGATCAGCGACATTTCGAGTCCTATTTAAAGGTAATTTTCTAGCATAATATCAATTCTATATTATAAAAATATATTTTCAATTAATATATTCTTTTAAATATTATGAATTTAACATTCAAACTTATTCTTCTTGGCTCTGCTGTTTTAATTTCTGGAAGAGTCCATAGGTCAAAACCATTACCTTTCCTTAAAGGGCTTAACAAAAATGCTGTTATAGAATACCATTCCCTTGGTGGATATAATCTAACCAAAGCTCAATTTAAACAAAATCTAGATTCTTGGGCTGCTAAACAAAATCCTACAGTTAAATCAATTTATGATGAATACCAAGCTAATGTTACTAAATCTATGGCAGAATTAAAAGCTGATATTATTAAGGCTACAGCCGACTTGACTGCTGATGCTAAAGCTGTTTTTGATAAAATCGAAGCAGTTAGAGAAAATCAAAATATTTCATATGTAGAAGAACATAAACAAATTAAAGCCATTTTATTTGGAACAACTGATGCAATTAGAAATGAAATCAGGAAAAAAGTTTTACCTCGTCTAAAAGGTGGACGATGAAGACGTATGCGACATAAGTTAAGACTCATATTGGCATCTCAACCCACAAAACTAGCCGTATATCTCGCTTCTTTTTAAAAGAATGAATAATCAAAAAAGTTCATTATTCGAACACTGAATTCTAATATTCATTTTTTTTATGCATAATTTGTTTTTAATGTTATTACACATTATCATCTTCTGCGACTTTGTTTTAGTATTTACTAACTCCATAAAAAAATAAAATAAAACTAATATAGCTTTTACAGCAAACTTTATATTAATGTGCAAATTTATTAGAAAACAATATTATTCTTTTAATTTAAAAATAATATTTTAACTAAGAATCATTTTAACAATAAAATCACATTGTTTAAATTCTTTGTTTTAATATAGTTTTAATGTTTTTAAAAATTATTTCTGCTAAGTTTTATACTTATTTGTTTCTTTTGTTTTTTTTAATTTTTAAATTAATATTAAAATCTTAAAAATGGTGTTTTCAAACAAAGATTTGTAAAAATAGTAGAAAATTTGTTCTAATTTTGGTATCATTTGGTTAGAATTTTATGCTTGCTACAAATATATCATTTGTTCTTTATTATTTTTGTTTGTAAAAAAGTTATTTTCATATAAAAAGAAGAATGTTTTCGAAGACAATTGTTTTTTACTTTGATTGGTACATATTATTTAAAAAAATGAAAACTACATTTAAATTTTACAAATTCACATCTATTATCTTTTGTAATTTATAAAGTGAGTGTCTAAAATTATTTAATTCTATTGTTAATTGAGTAGAAAAATGACTTTAGTAGAAAAAAATTTAGAAAATTTAAATCCAATTGTACTCACAATTTATACATGATAAATTTTGCTTATTTTTATTTAATTTTAACAGAAGAATTTATTTCTTATTGGGGCAGCGGTTGAAATTAATTTTTCAAATTTGGTGAAAATCTGAATATATTTTTTCATAAGACAGAAAATCATCGTGAACATGAAATTATCCTGTAGAACAGAAAATGTGAAGTTTTTTTTGTGTGCATAACAAATTTTCCAGGTTCGTTCTTAAGAATTAGCACATTTGACAATGTGAAGAAGGTAAGTATTGGTGGAAAAATCCAAGGATATAATGTGTAAAGCAAAAACAATATCTATAAAATAATCTTATACTTTCTACATATAAGAAGTCTATTTTTAAATAAAAAATTTATTAATAATAAAAAACAAAAAAGACAAAACTTCGAGATCACCTCTTTATATCAATAAAAAAACAAGCAATAATTATGATTATAATATACCACAGTAGATTGCTCTTAAAATATTCATTATAAAATGCTTAACAAACCACATTTTTAAATATTTAAAATATGGTTTATTATAGTAAAATAAGTGGAAGTTTAACTAGTAATAAATTATGTTTTAATAACTATTATCTTTGTTTTAGTAAAAAATTTTTAGTTAGTTAATACAGCTCTAAATTAGTTTTATTATTTTTTCTTAAATATCTGTACATTTTTATTTTGCTAAAATGATATACTTTTGTATATTATTATTTTCTTTCTATCTTTTTATTGTTTGCCATTTTTATACAATAAACACACACAGAAACTTTGATATCATTACTTTTTTGGCAATTTCTCCCAATTAAATATCTAGGAAAAAATAACTTCATACCGGCAAGGCAGTTCAGTTAAAAATAATTTTTGGTAATTTACTCCCCATCCTACACCTACTGATATTGTTAGGAAAGACATTGTATTAGCTGGATCAACATTTGACACAACCCTCGATTCCTCCGGACATAATACTATTCGATGAACTCTTATACAATAACCATTACATAATCTTCTAATAGTATCACCTTTCTGATTTGATGTTGATGATGATATTGATATAAATAACGGTCTACTACCACTATTATATAACCATATATCTTCATAATCATCTGTTTCTGACTTTTTGATAAGTGAAAACGACACTTCATTATCAATATCCCAATCACATTGAATATCTTGAGAATCAAATACTGTTCCAGCTAATAAACCCACTGCAATAAATTCTCCATAAAGAGATATTACCTCTCCCACACGTTCTTTTTTCTCCCATCTCGCTAATCTACCCCAAGCTAAAAAAAAATATAAAATATACATAATAATTATAAAATGATTTATAGTGTATCTTTTTATCACCCATAAAAACTATATTCACAACTATCTAATAATTCTTTCTCACTTCCAAAATAAGATAAAAAAATAGCGGAACTAAAAAAGATTATAATCATATTTTTTCTTTTTTCAATATCATGTTAAGAATGTAAAAAAAACAACATTAAAAATATCTCTCTTTTATTGCTTCATTACAAGAAATAAAAATTTACTAATCACTCTCCAAAAATGATATTTCTTCTAGAAGAAATATACTTCTTATTAGATACCAAATATATTTCCATCATTTTTATAGAAAAAGCAGTGGAACTTTATTATCATGGGATTTTCTTTTATATTTTTACAAGTGTTGTAATATATCTTTATCAAATGAAAAGGAATATACCCATTTATAAATATCTGTCCTTTAAAGACATATATTTAGATACATGCATATATCTTTTTTTTATGAACTATACTTTTTCATAATAAAAAATAATGTCATTTTGGAGATATCTTTCTCAAAACTACATACATTCTTAATAAAATAATATTTAATATGTAGTTATTGTAAATAAGGAAATTGATACATTTCATCTTTTTTGTTGATATGTAGAAAAAAATTGGATAAAAAACTTACTTAACGCCTGTGAATGTACTGAAGTATGTTGATTAATTTTTTGATTTGTATATTGTCCCATAGATGGTACAGGAGATAAATCTGGTGGAGGTGGTGGTGGAGCATTATTTATATATTCTTCAAAAGAATCATCACTTAATACTCTATTAGGGTATATCTTCGGTGAATTCGGTGATGGAAATGATGTCATTTCAATACTTTTATGTATAAAACCCCCACCAGCTGGAACAGCCTTCTCTATTGACGTCGTGATATTCGGTATTGTTGGTGCTGACATTATACTACCTGGTCTTGGAAGATTTTCTATATGTTGACGGGAGTGATGTTTTGGTGTAGAGAATTTCTCTGATGAGTTACTACATCCTCCATATCCGGTGTCATTTGACAAATTGTTACCTCGTACAAGATGAGTATTATCATTATTTGAAAGTATCGTACCCGTATTTTCATCTTCATCAAAGGTATGTGACAACTCAGCTGAAGAAGACACTTGATTATCATAATATATTATCATATTTTTTATATTATTTTTTTAAAATAACAAAAAAATATGCGTATAATCTTAAACTTACGCTTAATCCATAATCCATAATGGTAGGGATTACAACATGATACAGTGGCATTATTTATTGTTACTCTACCAAATCTACACCAAGGCATCAATTCTAATTTATGAAGTGCTGCATCAACTTGTAATTCCTTCCAACGCCACATCTTACAACAAAGATAAGGCATACTCATTGGTTTATCTATCTGAGGGATTAAACCTGAATCATCGTATTTTGCATCAAATACAACCTCATCCTCACCGTCATTTGTTACCATTTTTGATGATCCTGGCAATTCCATATCTAGTGTTTCCATTGGTGGTCCTGGTGCACATTGTTTGATATCTAATCCTCCAGATTCTACTGCCTAAAAATTATAAAAAAAATACTTATAAATATTCGATGGTTGTTTGAAAAAAACAATAAAAAATTCAATAATAAAAAAAACCTTTTTTAAAACATCCAAATCCTCTGCATCAAAACCTTGCATCAACCTTAAAAACCTTCTTCTAGCCTTCTTCTCATCAGCTGTTATGAGTAACCTTTTTCTCCAAAGTTTCTCCATATACCTTCGTTTTTCAGAAAGTAGACACCATATAGTACAATCTATTGGCATTTCTTAAGGAGGAGGAATATGCCAGTATCTACTAGTTGAATAGTAGTAATACTATCACTAATAATCTTATATTGTCTTCCAGAAATAGATATTTTTTATTTATATGATGTTTTTGTGTATCCTTTATGGAGAAAAAAAAAGTTTTCTCTAGAGTTATCTATACAGGTAAAGGTAGTGTTTCCTTAATATAGGCATTAAGTGAGATCAATTACCAGAGAAAGGAAAAAACTCTGAAATGATTTTATGATTAAATGGTTTATCAAAAGAATGATTATGAAAAAAAGTATTTGAAATATAAAGTTGGTAAAAAAATAGATAAAAATTAGTGACTAAGAAATATGATCTAATATGGATATTATATTTTGTCAAAAAAAAACATTACCCTCCCCATCCAATGGGAATGTTTTTTTTATCCATATTCGGGTAGTTAATGTGCCATGAGAGGAAAGATTAAAAGGATATGGTGGGTTAGAATAGAGAATCAGTATCCATCAATGAATCTGCTTTTAAATATGTATACATTTATAGTTGGTCATACACAATATATATACTATTATAATATCTATATATATTTGTATATAAACATAAATATGGAAATATGCTTTTTGATTTTGAATAAAAAGTAAAAACTTCTATAAAATTAATGTATTTTGAAAAATAAAAATTAATATTTAAATGTTAACCATTAAAATTATTTAGTTAATGTCTTCTTTTCCCATATATACATGAATGAATTATTAAAATCAAATAAAAATAGGGAAAGACATATTAAAATTTTTAGTTTTATATTATAATGTCAAAACATAATGAATATAAAGTTATGGCAATCACTTTTTATATTATTATTTAAGTTTAACTCAGGATATACTACCAAAATTTTAAAGTTTTTGTTGTTAGGAAAAGTTTTAATAATATACATATATATAAATAATATAAAGGAAAAAAAGATTTAAAAGAAAGAGTTTAAAGGGAAAAATTAAGAATAAAGTATATTTAGATATATGGTGGGGTGTCAAAAGGGCAATCTTTTTTGAAGGAGGTTTTGGCATTTGTTAAAAATTAAACAAAATTTAATATTTTAAAGGAGAATTAAGTTAAACAATTTTCATTAACATAACCACTTTTCTTATCTTTTTTAAATAGCAATCTCTCCATTCTCTTATAATATGACTCTTTTCAGTACGTCATTAGGAAGAAGTTTCCAACTAATGTGATATAAATCTCCACATTCCATAAACAGTTGGTGTATTGGTCATCAAGATAGATATTGTCTATATATAGTTATATATATAAAGTAATACTACAATAAGTCTTATTTGAAAGGCCATTGTCAGTTATCAACTAGTGTTACTAACAACGACTGGGATTTTGAATATATGTGTACCAATGTCTCTATACATAAATAGTTTTAATGGTTAACTTTATATATACAACAATTCACTCACTTTCATATAGCTTTTAACTACAAATATCTTCTGAATCTTATTCTACCATTCTTGCAGTGTGGAAGTTATTACACCATCACAATTATAAGAGACTAGGATGATTCTCTCTTCCCCCAACTTGTTCCCTAATCCTTGTAACAATAACTATTGATAAAATAAAAGAATGGTTTTTGAAGAAACATTACATCAAACATTTGAACAATAATAAATATATTATATCCACAAAAGATATTGAATCCCTTAATAAGTTTAAAATAAAAAAATAAACAAACAATAAAAGAATTACTATTAAAATAGTATAATGAAAAGGAAGTAAAAATTATATCACTATTGGGAGAACTTTCTCCTATGACCATATACCAAGAAAAATTTTATTTTTTTTCTCCCTAAAACTTATTGTTCTTTAGAAACAAAATAATATTAAGAGATATCACATCTATAACTTCACCATTGATAAGATATATGTAAAGAATTTAGTTGATATATATATATATGCATATGTTGATAAATGATATAGATATTTTTTGGGTGATTTAAAATGTTCAATTAAATGATATTTTTTTAATCTTCCATTCTATTAGAGATGTCAAAAGTTTCTTCATATTGAGGGTGGATTAGATGTGGATAAAAAATGTATATATAGAAAAGCTTTTTATTTTATTCTTTTTGAATGGTCAATTAAAGTTACAAATATTAAAAAAAGAATAAAAAAAGTGAGAATGATAAATGAGATTGAAAAAATTGGTAATCTTAACTTAAGTTCAAGTTATATACATATCATTTTGCCAATACCTATATATTTAGTAGTTGAATGGTTAATGATTTTAACATTTATACTATACGTATACTAAAAAATAAAAAGGTAATGTTATTAAAAAAGTCCTTTTCTATTTCCAATTGTTCTTTAATAAAAGAGAAGTTGGAATAAGTTGTTGTTTGTGATAAAAAACGAAATATGTTAAATAGTTACACAAGAGTGTTTATTTTTTAAAAAAATATTTATAAAAATGACTAAAAAATTATGTTTACCTGTTATGGCAAAAGGTATAAAAATAACAAATTATCATTAAAATAAATATCTTTATCAAATAAAAAAATAGACAAAAATTTCTGTGATATACGAAAACATCTATCGATGATTTCTTTATATAATATTTTCAAGGGACAACAGTCAAAAACGTCAAAAGATAAATATCCTCATTACATCTTTATAATGCCCGTCCACATCCACAACCATCTCTAATATAAAAAAAATAAATTTCCCTATCAAATCATCTAAATTATTCCCATTTATCATACTAAAATATAATTTTATTTAAGCAATCTTACCATATATAATGTGATTAAACTTTTCCATTTAAATTTCATCATTAGACTATAAAAAGTATCACAAAAAGTTTTTGGTCTCCCCCCATCTACCCCATAACAATACACTAACACACATCTTCCTTATAATTTTTATTCTAAAAATATAGGAAAAAATTATCTTTTAACCCATAAAGATATATTATTTTTAATGGTTATATATGAAAAGAGGAATATGTATTTTTTTTATTAAAAATAGAAGAATAAAGCATAAAATTTAATATTTACATTTTTAAGATTCATTTAAAATAATGGTTTTAGGCTCATTAAAATAAACAATGATTATTAAAATATCACACATAAAAGAATATTTAAATTAATATTCCTAACATTAGATGATTAATTTCTATTCCTCCTTCATACTTCAGACATCACAAACTTTCTATCCTCTCCTATGATCAAAAATAAAGGACGATAAAAATAAAAATAGTTTCTTTTTTTACCAGAAAATATTTAGAATAAAAAAAATAATATATAATATGCACAAAATTATATATAACTTTCTTAGAAAATTTATCACCACAATAGGGGGTATAAGTATTAAATTTAATAAAAAAGAGAAAATAACATTTAAAATATAAAAATAATTCCTTTTATCTCCACAATTGCCTGAATATCACAGGCTTGGAAAACTAAACTAATATTATATAAACATTTTAGGAGTAAAAGCAAATGTGATACCCAATTTCAAGTCACATCTCTCCCTATTCATCTCCTTTTTCTTCTTTTCTATTTTTTAAGAAAGTTCTTTTTCCTAAAATTTTAAACTACAACTCCATTACAATGAATCTTTTTAAAAAGTATATTTTTAAAAGAAGGATGTTAAAAAATTTAAGAGAAATGACAAAGTTATATATATTTTTGGTTTACTCTCTCTCTCTTTAATTTACAAACCAAAATAAACTGTGATAGTTAAATTGGTATATAACTCTTTTCATAAATTATATAAAAATATACACTATTATTTACTATATTTTTTAACAAAAAGAACTAATTATCACATTTGAACTTCTATCAATGGATGGAGGAAATTATTTTGTCATCCTCTAATTTTACCTCTTTTTTTTCTCATCTCCTCTATAACAATGATATCTATTTTACTCCCTCTTTCTTATCATATAATACACCCCCATTCTACAATTGGTAAGTTTTCACACATGTAAATTACGATTTTCATATCAAAGTAAATAAATAAATATATATGATGAATATCTACATAAATATCATATTTAGACAATTTAAAAATTCATAAAAAGAAACATTAAAAAGATGCAAAAAAAAGGTAAAAAAAATGATTTTTTTCCCATTTTCTAATATTGATATCAAATATCTTCACAGGTATATTGAGAGAAAAATTAACAAAAATATATACATATATTATCATTATTATTTTCATTCTCCATTATACTATCAATAAATTTAATTATAATATACTAAAACTAATTAACCATAAAATATTCTAATAAATCTAAGTTTAATTATATTTTTGATAATAATTTTTGAAGGAAAAAATTGCTGAATAGACATTTTGAAGAAGGTACCTAATTAATTGCCATAGAACATCAATTTTGTCATATATTATTTTATCCTATTATCATTTTATTTTTTTTTTGCGGTATTCTTAAAGAATTTTAAAAATGTTAATAATGTCATGATATGTAACAATTAAAAATATTTGCTAAGTGTATAACAACAAGTATGTGATTTATATAAATAAATATATCAAAGTAGCAGGGCAAAATAAATTTTATAATTAAAATAATAAAAACAATTTTTTTAATACATCACTCATTAAAAATTAATTATTTCAATAAAAAATTATAAATACATAATTTGTATATAATCTAATAAATAATTAATGTAAGTTAGAAAAAAAGTTGTAAAAAACAAAAATATCTTTATCAAAAAAAGGAAAGTATAATAAGAGTATATTTTACCTTAACAATAAAAATTATAGAAAAAGATAAAGTAGTTAAAAATTTTAATAATGGGATGTCTTTTAAAAATGAAAATGTAAAATCAAAGGAGGAATCCGGAGTATTGAGAATTATAAAGAGATATTAAAATATTGGTAAATTGTTAACGGATATTGTTACTAATAACGATTGATCATCATCTTTTAAGTTATTTGAGATTGAGGTTAGATTGAAAAAATGAGGTGTATTGAGTTTGAGAATGATTAACAAAATATCAACACCTACCTGAGGTATTTTATATTCTACATTTATCTCAATTCATGTTTCATACTACTAAACACGACACAAAACATTTAACATAATTTTTATTTGCCAAAATTTTATTATTATGTAATAAAAAAAGTTAAATGAATTTTTTATTCTCCTCTCTCTCTTTGAAGAAGCATAATCCAACTAATTGTATTGGTTTTGTTTTTTTTAAATAATCTTTTTTTTCCCTTCGACTCAATTATATTTTTGATGTTATATATAATATGTTGTTTAAAAGTAATATTGAGATAATTATATTATCAAATATAAGGGTAAATTTTTTTTCTTAAAACATTGTTAATATTCTAACATATAACATTTTTAAATAAAAATCTTTAAAATACAAATGTTTCTTTTTTTATAATGTTATTACAAGATTAAACTTTATGAGAGAAATTATAATACTATCTTCGAGGAATGCATTATATCTTTTATATTTTTAGTTACTAAAATATGGGTAAGTTATTTATAATTTGTAAAAATTTATTAATATATCTTCTTGTTCCTTCCTCCTCTCTCCTCCATCCTCAAAAAAGATGTAATTTTATTTGATAAAAAAACAATAAAATTTAATTTCTTTTTAAATTGAAGGATATATTTTGCTTATTTAAAATGTAACATAATTTTTTATTCAATAACATGAAAAGTTTTGTTTGTGGTAAAAATTAACAAAAGAGAAAAGGAAAGATAAAAAAATTTTATTTGTTAAAAGATAAAATTTTATGTTTTGTATGAAATTAATTATTATAAATAGTCTTTATTGTTAAATAAAATGAAAATTTAGTTATGAAATATTGAAAATGTAATATAAATAGAACAGAATAGGATAATTGTTCTTGGTATTGGAAAAAGTTTGAAACTATAATTTCTTCTTCTTGTCTTCAAAAGTTTAATCTCAATACTATCCATTTCTTCTATTGAAAAATCATTGCAGAAGCTTGTGTTGCAGCATCTTATGCACCTTTTTACTGTAATACCATATCCGGTCTCAAAACATTGTTGACTACAAGTATTAACGCAATCTCTCTCGATATCAACAATTCTATTATTTATCAATTTTATAACACTCTTAAAAAAACCCACAAATTAAATTTTCAAAAGTATTTTTACGGACAAATATATTGAAAAACACCCTTACCATACATTGGTTCTCATGAATAGCACACGGAGTCCTAAGCCTCAAATCCTCCTTCAACTTATTTTTTGACAAACAATAATCCATATGATTCTTCTGAAGTTGTAAATTCTTATTAGAACTCTGAATCGAGTACGTACAATAATAACATTCCAAACCAGATGTCAAAACATCACTAAACGATCTATTATTATCATTATTTTTAACATCACATATTTTGTCAGTAGAATTACTAACTCCTTTAACATCACTTAAATATACCGAAAATAAAAGTAGTTGATTGATAATAATAAATTTGAGTGTCATTTAAATAATAATAAAATTATATAATAATATATGTTAAAAATTTTTTACTCAAGAATAAGGTAAAATGTCAATCAAAATATTATGTAAGAATATTTATATTTACATATATTTTTGACTTTCACAATTTTAAGAAAGCAAAATCTAATGAGGTATAAAAAATTTTCAACCAAAACCATTCATAATTCTTTTTTTTATATATAACTTCATGCTGTTAAATCGTTTTTTATCGTTAAAAAAAGAAATAAAACTTGAAGTGAAAATGGTAACAAGTGAGTTAAAAAAATAAAATACGTATT
The DNA here is from genome assembly GCA_005656395.1 of Strongyloides papillosus. Classification (NCBI taxonomy): domain Eukaryota; kingdom Metazoa; phylum Nematoda; class Chromadorea; order Rhabditida; family Strongyloididae; genus Strongyloides; species Strongyloides papillosus. Next base: position 4,693,093 of record SRSI01000050.1, on the reverse strand, counting down.
CTTGTTGAGGTATTTTTTATTATTCGTACACATAAATAATTATTAATTGTTTTTTCACATTTAAAATAGATATAAATATAGTGTAAAACTCTATTTTTTATTCTATTCTAAATTTATCTTTTTTTGATAATTTATATAAATAGTAGAATCTTTCTTTTTTTGGTGTTTTAAATTAGAATCATTGTTTTAGTTTGCTGGAAGATGATTTGATTTTTTCTATCTTGAGTTAAATAACTAAAATTCTCCAAAATAAAAGATTTATTCTCTTAGACCATACACTCATTTGTTTTGTGGTTGTTAGTTAGTGATTATTAAATATTGTAGAAATAATAATTTCTTGTAACTTTTCATCATTACTGTATCATCTTCCTCCTTCACTGGGATAATTAAAGTTTGATAAAAAAATATATAGTATACGTATAGGTATTTTGATGCAAGGAAAGTATAAATTGTAGATCGTAGAAGTATTATATATATTATTATCAATTCAACTATTATGTTTTGATGTTATTTATTATTTCTTTTTCTTGATTCATCATCATTTTCATGAGTTATGTAAAGCTACTAACCCTCATCTCTGGGGAATTCATATGAGATAGGACATTATCAACCCATCTCAATGCACCATGTAAATGAATCTCCAACCAACATGGTGTTGAAGCAACTGTAGGTCGTTTATATTCATTACCCCAACCTTTACCAAAAGACAATCTTATTGTACATGTTCTTGTTAATGAATAAACAGCCTCATAACCAACTTTAGCTGCCTCATTCAACAATGATGCCAATCTACTATAACTAAACATATTACAATGGCAACCAGGTGGTACTTTAACAACAGTAGCTGGATGCCAACCATTTCTCATATTACAATTTGGACTTTGGATGAAAACTGAATGGTGTGATAGATTTTCAACATAAATATCATCCGCTATATAGTATAAACGGATACCTCTTCCAATTGATTCTCTTGTCTCTTTAACTTCACTAGATCTCATCTCATTTGAGAATGCTCCTAATGCCATATGACTTTCTGTTTTTGTTAAGTACATTGTATCAATTACTATTGATGGAGATTTACCTTGGAAATGAGAACCAACACGTAATGTTCTCTCGTAGTAGTATATTGAACACCATGCATCTGGTTCTGTGTACGGAACATTAATATGATCTGAAAAACCTATTTTAAAATAAAATCTAAAGATTATATGCCCCTACCATCATCGAATGATTTAACTGTCTCACTTGAAGGCGAATGAATTTCACTATCCATATCATCAGAGAGGTAACCTTGTGAACCTGGGTTTGATGTATAGTCATTTTGACATGAACCAAAAACAGATCCGGTCTCGGTTGTTGTATCACTACCAGGATAATTATAAGAATCAACTAATTGTCTTATTCTATCATCCAATGTCATATCACAATAGACAGTTGTATTAGGTATCATATCATGGTGAGTATAAGCATCACTTTCCATAGCATCCATTAAAGTTTGTACAGAGGTATCAATATTACTTCTATCACCAGATTTCAATGGTTGATGGTATTCTTGGTTTGCTACTCTATTAGGAATCTTAACTGGTGGTAATTTAGGACGTCTAAGAGAATTGTAGTGGAATGGATTTATACAAACATGATTACTCTTTCTATTGAATGGTGCTTTACAACTTCTATATGATGGTATCAATTGATGGTAATCATTCATATCAGGGAAACGGAATAATCTACATGCTACATAATGGGGGTAAAGTTTTTGTTCATTCCAATCAAAGAAATGACCTTTTGATAGTGATTTTGGTACCTTGGGAACAACTATGCATGGTGATTCTAAATCACCTCTTCTAATGATATTTTCGTATGTCTTCAGAGAACAATGTGATTCCTGTATTAATTTAGATAATGCTTTTAACGCCCTATCAACGGTTTTAGTTTTCTGTATATTAAAAAAAGATAGATTATAAAAGTTATTTCATTTTAATAGAACACTTACATCACCCGGAGCACCAAAATAAATATCACCAACTTTTATTTCTTTTTGAAGATTTTTCCAAGAACCAGAGAATGCATTTTCAATGAAACTTTTCATCATAAAAACATCTACAAAAATATTAATAAAGGTATATTTTTAATTAAATATTTGTCATAGTGCTATTATGATTAAAAAGTGTGTAATTATTAATATATATAGTGGTTGTAATGAAATTGTATATATCATCGTTGTGTGGTCCAATACACAAATATCAAAGTACTATCTTATTTGTTGATGAAATTATTAAAAGTGTGGTGTTAAAAAAAAGAAGTTAAAGATAATTTGTCGGTTGCCTCTTCAACTACAATGATATATAGAGAAAATATATATCAAAGCAGTTAGTCTTTCTCCCACAATCGATAGGCCTCGAACTCTCCTATATAAATATTTTAAAATAAATGAGTATATGTAGAAAATATGTGAAATACGGGGTGAGTCAACGGAGGTGTTTTCGTATTGTATAACATAATACTGTTATACATACATTTCCAAGTAAATAAATAAAAAACTGTCAAAATTATTGGTGTAATTATTGATAATGGTTAAATTATAGTGATATCAAAGTTGGAAGTTAGAAATTAACTTTAGATAAAGTTTTCTAATACTATTTGAATGTAAGATCAGAAATTTATAAAAAGAAATTACCAAAATGTCCTTATATTTCATTATAAATTATTTACTAATATCAATATGATTATTTTGCATAGTTTTAAACTTCTAAAAGTATCCATAAAGTACTTTTAATGCCCTTAATTACTCTAGAGAATAGGGGATGTTGTAAAAAAAATTTCTAAGTATAAAAAAAGTTGTCCTATCTGGAACAAGTAAAGTGCAAACTTCAATATCAAGAATGTTACCTTCACAACTCATCTATACATATTTATAACTACATTTGTGGAAAGATGTTCATACTAAAATACATCCTTATTTAGATTTTAATGATCAAATTTCTTCAATCTGCTACAATAATCAAAAATTGATACATTATTATAATTCATATCTTCTAGTAGTATATGTACTTTTATAATCATATCTTTTATATTTCTATAAAGTATGCAAATAATTAACCTGTTATCACTAAGAAAGAGCAATGTATAAGCACAGGTTTTTAGGAAAATAAAGCGTATAAATAAATATACAAAATATAGAACCAATAGTAAGAGAAAATAAAAAAAATAGTATGATTGAGAATAAAACATAATTTTTGCTTGTGAAAATCAATTTTTTATTATTACAACTGTTTTCTTTCTATACTCCTACCTATTATTTATTTTTATTGTTATTATATATTATTCTAATTCCTACACCAAATACATTCACATATTTCTCTCATTTTGTACAATTGATATAACCTTTTCTCTATCATAACCAAAAAATTTTTTAAAGTTATCTTTTTTGAAATAGGAAGTAGGGATATTAAAGTTATGATTAATTAGTTAATATTATTAGATATATAACAGCCTAACTAAATAAATTATAATTTTAAAGTATATTATATGTTTTTCTTTAGACTACTAATATTATACATATTCTTATGTACATATCTATACAATTTTGAGTAAAAGAAAAGTTCGAATTATTTTAGGGAAAAAAAAGAATACTTTCTTTATATATCTTATGTATAATAAATGACATATAACTTCAAATTTATGAGTATATAAAAATAAATGCTTTTATCTAGGAGCATTGTGATACTATTACAATAAATATTCTAACGTCAAAAGCATTTTTATCAAAAGGAATGTGTAAATTTAAACCTAACGGGTAATTTTTTTTATATAACTACATAAAGTTAGATTAACCGTAAAAATAATTTATTAATATTATGTCCCTAGTAACTGTTAATGATGTAAATCAAAACAATCTTACTTCTATGACAACAGGACATTAATATATGAACAAAAAGTATTATGTAATGTAATATTTTTTTTACGCACATTATTAAACTTTTTTATGTGTAATAAGTTTTTACTTCTCTACTTCAACTTTTTATAGAATACTTTTGTACCCATTAATTTTTATCCTTGTTGTATAGTTAAAGAAATATATAAATTTTGTTATATTTGTAGTGTATAGTATTGTTGTGTAGAGGAGATAAAGAATAAAAATAGAAAAAAAAGAGATGGAGGGGATTCTAATAAAATGGACGAATTACTTAAATGGTTGGCAGGAGAGATATTTTGTAGTCTCGGATGGGGTATTGTACTACTTTAAATCAAAATCAGAAATGAAGTATGGTATTAGAGGTTCAATGTCCCTTGGAAATGCCCTTATCAAACCAGATCGTTATGATTTAAGTAACTTTGAGATAGCTTTAAATGGTGCTGTATGGTATCTGAAGGCTGAGGATGAGGTGCAACGTAATATATGGGTAAAATACTTAAATGAACAATCTGGTCCAAATAGTGGTCTTAATTATATAAGAAAAAAGGAAATGGAATGGAGGAATGAGGTTCCTAATAATGTGGTTAGTTTAAATTAAAATTTTTATTTTTTCTCCTTAATATCCAAATAAAAAAATATATACATATTTGTAATGAAAATAAAATATATATAATAAAACGTAAATAAAAAAGGAATATATAAAAATAATAATTATGGTAAGAGATATAGAAATTTGATATATATATATAAAATTGTAGTAAAATTTCTTTAAGATTCTAAGTATATAAATCTTACCTAAATTAAAAAGAGATATTAATAATATTTTAAAATAAAGTATCTAGTATATAAAAAATGACTTCCTTGTTTATTATTGGATGTATTAAATGCAGAAATTTTTTTAAACAAAAAAATGTTCATTGTCAAGAGATATATATTTATAGAATGATGTCAATAATTTACTTTAAATAATTTTATCTCTTTGATTGACAAAAAAGTTTCTGTTTATCTTTGATAGTATGGTAAATTTTTGATAAATACAAAAATACACTCTTTGAAGTTTATGTGAACTAATAGGATTTGTGGTTGATATTAACAGCTAAAAAATAAGAAGGAGTAAAAATTTTATATTTAGTAAATATAGAATTATAGTTATAGTTGTTGTTGGGGTAATTAAAATAATTTAAAGTAAAAACTTTACCCAGTAATTATATTACTTTTTTTTATTTATTAAAGTAATAACATTTAAAATGCATGTAAAAAAAGTTGTCAATAAAAAACATGTATGCATATCACAATTTGAAGTTAAGAAATAAAAAATGAAAAGAAATATGTAATTATTATTTTTCAAGTTTGTTTTTCCTTTTTTTTAACAGCTTGACATACATACACACGTATATGCGATAATATAATGTATGTATAATTTTTTTATGTACATTATGTTAATATTTTAATGAATAATAACTAATTTTTAAAATACACTTATAATAATATACTATATATATGTTACAGGATGTGCCGTTTTCAATGGAAGTAAAAAATGGATTGGATATGATGAAGAAATTATCAGCACATGAAAGTAACGTATCATTAAAATTTTGTAATTTACAAAGTCATGTGGAAGAGTTGATAAATTTTGTCATTGAATATTCCAAGGAGACGAATAAACAAATACCATTTGTTTACAACCTAAAAAATGAATTAATTGACTTTAAGGATAACCTTTGTCTTTTATCAAGTATGGTTGATGACATAACTAAAATTATCATAAACGGGAGGGAATAACCAATAAAAGTAGTCATAAAGATGAAATTAATGAAAGATATAAAAAGATGAGGTAGGTAATAATAATTGCTAATGAAGATACATCATACATATATATATTATCTATTTTTATTGATGGCAATATAATTAATAGTGCACATAATGTAAAAAATCATTTTTTTTATGTATAATAAAAATGCAAAATTTATGTTTATATATGTGTATTTATATGTATTTTATTATTTGCAGATAGAAACAACAAATACAACTAATAAAAAATACATACAACATAAAATTCCGAACCCATCATCACCCTTATCAGTACTCTCTGATACAGAGGATGAATTTTTTGATACACGTACCTTTACCAGTGATGGAGAGGACAATGAAGGTCAATTAGAAACTGGAATTAATTGTATAAATCTTAAAGATACAAATAATGGTAAAGAAAAAGAAACTAAAGTAAGTTTGTTTGAGTTATAAAAAAGTTTTTTAATTACAATCAACATCTTACTTAATGAGTGGATAAAGTACTATGTTAAAAAAAGAAAGAAAATATCATAGTTAGTTTCTTTCTACACTTATAAAATGTCTTGACAAATTTCCTCTATAAAATTTGAAAAATTCCAGAATTTTTATAAAAATAAAATGAAGTAATATTTGATTAGCTGATATATAAACAAATATATCAATAAAAAGTATAAAATAAATTAGAAATAATTAATTTTATATGTCATAAAAGTTTTTATACATAATAATAATAAATATATACAATCTCATTGATTTTTGAGATACAATATATTTTAGACTAAAATTTAATGATAAAATAATATACTTCCTAAAGTTTGTTATAGTGTTATCTCAGATACTCACTTAAAATTTTGTATAATATTATAATACTACTAAATCCATTATTTTATACACTTTATCATTCATTTTAATTGATATTATGGTGTATAAGTTTATTATTTTTAAGTGACTTCTTATATTAAAAATATGTAGAAATCAAGTAGTAAAATACTATAATGACGACAGTTTGATAAAAAATTTATTTTTATTAATAATCATCAATTATTAATAAGACAATATACAAGTATTAATACATAGGAGCGAAGTTATATATAATCAATTATATTTTAGATGTTTTATAAAAAAAAAGATAAATAAAAATTTTTCTAATAAAACTTTTGTTTTAAAACTTCTCATTATTTTACATATATAATGCATATTTTAACGTGATTTATAGTAAGCTCATAAATTAAATTTTTTCTTCTATTATTTTTGTAAATCGACACACATGAATAATTATTTTAAATTAATTTTCCTTTTTTCTTACATATTTTCTACATATATATAATATCTATCTGTCACTTTTTAAATACCTCCCTTATATTTTAATACACATAAACTACCCTATATATGTATAAAATAATCAGCAGTAAAAAAGTTTCAATTCAACTTTATGATCAAAAATTTTATTTATATTTATTTGTTAGAAAAACATGTAACAGATATATTAAGTAATAGGTAAAATGTAAATGATATTTAAAGTATGAACATAAATCTCATCAATGACCTCTACTATCCATTATATCATATTGATCATCCCTTTATTGTGTATAAAATAATTTATTTTCTTGTCATCATCAAAATCTATACAACACTCTAATACGTTAATATATCATTGCAACTATATAAACATAAAAATTTTTCATTGTATTTGTTTTTGTTTTTTTATCTTTGTTCCTGAGAATATATATACAGATAGATGGGTAGGGGCGTATGTGTATATATCGTTTATATATAATTTTTATTTATCAACGAGAAAGAAATTTGTTTTTTAAGGAAATAAATAATTAACGAAAAATAAAAATAAGGATATTTAATGGAAATAATAATAAAAGGATATTAATATTTTAATTTTGTTGGTTATGAATATTTTTATGTAATTATAGGTAAATAATAGTATGCCAGAACAGATAACTTCACCTCACGGTACATTATGGGAGACAGTTGATAAGATAACGCTCGAACAATTGAAGGCTGCCAAGGAATCTGTCGATGAGGGGAGATGGGAACTATTTACACATTCTGGAGCTATGAAAATGTACAAAATGGATGTGGAGATTGATGGCATGATATGTGACCCACTAAAAGCTTATCACTACGTAAATGGTGTCACTGCCAAAGAATTTTTGAAATATTTCTATGAATTTGAGTACAAAAAAGAGTGGGATGGTATGTTTATAATAATAATAGTAAATAAATAATAAGTGTTTTTTTTATTATAGATACATTAGTTAAAGGGACACTAGTTGAACAGATATCTCCTGATCTTGCGATAATCCACCAGTTACATAAAAGAATTTGGCCATCTGCTCAAAGGGAATCACTCTTCTGGTCACACTACAGAAATGTTAGTGAGCATAAAGATGAGGAGTGTTACGATGCGTACATTGTTTGTAATCATGACGTTCAACGTGATGATGTACCTGTAAGTTATTGCACAATTCCACAATAATAATACAAATAAAAATAAATTATAATATATTTTCTTTTTACAGTTAACATCATCATCAGCCGTAAGAGTTGGATTAAAAATAGCAATGTTCTGTCAGACAGTTATTTTAACAAAAGACAAGCCAATTGATAAATTAACTAGAAATGATGTAGCAGTGAAGATTGTTTATGTAGCACAGGTTAATCCTGGTGGTTGGTTACCAAAGGCACCCCTAATGCAGGTATACAAAAGAGAGTATCCAAAATTTTTGAAACAATTCACCGCATATGTAGAGGGTAAAATAAAATCAGAGAACTTAATAATATAAACAAAAATAGAAATTATATACTACTTTTTTATAAATGAATATTTTTAAAAACTTGTATTTTATTTGTATTTTCGCATTTATGTAAAAAAATTGAAAACACCATATGAGGAAGTAAATAAAATATTTATTTTATTAAATATTATAGAATTTATGAATAAAGTTTTTATTTTTTATGGTGAAAAGATCTTTGAAATGTCATTAGATGACACATTGCCACCACAGACTATTAAAGTAATATTTTTGACGTCTTTTAATATTGTATCTTTATATTTTAATAATCCTGCAAATGTAACTGCTCCAGTTGGTTCAACAACAATCTTCATTTCTTCGTAGATAATTTTCATTGCCTCGATTATCTCCTCATCATTAACCGTCAAAACTTCTTCTTCACAATTGTTTACTACCTGCTCAAAACATTTATCACCAACAACTTTAACTCTTATTCCATCAGCAATTGTATCTAAAGATGCACCATCATCATCCCATAACCTTTTCTTAGCCAAAACACTATCTTGAAGATTTTTTCCCTCAACATCAACACAAAACACCTTAACATTCTTATTTTTTTCCTTAAAATAAGTCGATATCCCAGAGACAAGACCACCACCACCAACAGCAACAAGGACAGCCTCACAATTTGGTACCTCTTCCTCAATCTCAATAGCTAATGTTCCCTGTCCAGCCATGACTTCAAATGCATTAAATGGTTGAATAACATAAAAACCTGTTGTTATTCTTGTCTCCTCACATGTATCTTCTCTACCTTTTATAGTATTATCAGCAAAAATAAGACTCGCACCATACCTTTCAATTCTTTTCCTTTTAAATTGTGGTGTATTTTGGGGAACAACAACAATACACCTTTTACCCACAACATGTGCAGCCCATGCTAATGCTGTTCCATGATTCCCTGAGGAGTGTGTTAGGAAACCTTGAACGTCGCCACCATTCTCAATTGCCTTTTTGACAGCATTTAATGCTCCCCTAACTTTAAAAGAACCTGTTTCTTGGAAATTTTCACATTTGAAAAACAAATTTTTCCCTGTTAATTTATTGATGTAATTGTTTTTGATAATTGGTGTTTTGATGATGTCATTTTTTATGCGGCCATTGGCATTTAGAATGTCTTGTAATGTTATCTCTCCCATAGACATGACGTTGTCTTTCTACCCAATATAGTATTTCGAGAGAAAAAAATAGCTGAAATATAAAACATTAACGATTCAATAAAAAATGAATAATAAAAAAAGTTGTCAAAACTTTGTCACAAAATCTAATATAAACAACTTCAGTTAAAGTGTTCTTAAACAATAATCAATTAAAAATGCATTAAATACAATGAAAGAAATACATAGAGAGACAACTTACTTTTGATAATACTATTATTTATATAGTGTTAAAATAATCTTCCCTATCACTATCATAAACAAGCAAATTTAATTATCATTCAAAAGGTAACCTTCATAGAAATCGAACAATCAGTCATACAAAAATTTTATTTTCTTCCTCTTTATCAACATTATTGTATGTACACAAAAAAATGCTGTTATAATTACAATAAAAATCTCTTAATATACATAAAAAATATATAAAAATTAAAGTACCATGTTTTGTAAAAATTGAGAGAGAATATTTAAAAAAAATCTTTTTCCATTTGATATACATAACTAAATTCTTTTTTATCTCCTTTTTGATTGTGATATCATTGATTTTAAATGAAAAGGCAGTAGAGTGTGTAAAAAAAATAATTATACATATTGTATTATTGGTTAGTTGATGATGTCAATTTCTTTTATAATATTTTCAATTCTATTAAAAAAAACATTAGTATTATTTTTAAAGTGAAAAAAATTAGATATTTTGATCCATTCGTTTTTTGGGTTGGTAAAAGTTTTTTCTATATAATTATTAACTGTTTATTAAGCTTTGATTTGCCTTCTCTTGGCTAGAGCTGATGATATTACTGGACGTAATGGGACAGGTTTTGATGGATTTTCAATTGCCTTAAACATTGTGTTTAGAGCTTCTTTTACTTTCTCTGGAACAGATGAATAATTTAATTGGATATGTGGTAGGAGGTTCCTTTGTGATATCCACGGGTGGAGGAGAATTTGTTTCGCTGTGATCCTTTTTGATGGATCAACATGAAGCATTCTTTTTATAAGATCCTTTGCTATCTCTGTTACATTCTTCCAGTTCCCTCCTGACATGCTAAAGATGCCTTCACCAACTTTTTCTAATATAGTTTCAGGTCCATCCTTTGGATCCATTGAAAATGGTGCTTCACCACTCAATATTGAATACATCAATACACCTAGAGACCATACATCACAAGACATATCATATCCTTGTTTCTTTAATACTTCTGGTGCCACAAATTGTGCTGTATAACATGGTGTCATCAACAACCCATTGTCAGCTCTTAATTGTTTAGCAAAACCAAAATCTATTATTCTTATAGACTCTGGATTCATATCCTCTGATGCAAAAAGAATATTTGATGGTTTCAAATCTCTGTGAGCTATTTGATTATTATGAAGATATACAAGAGCCGTCGAGAGGCGATAAATAATGGAGGCAGCCTCACGTTCTGAGAAGCCTTTCTTCGATAAAATTTTATCCAAAAGTTCTCCACCTTTACAGTATTCAAGGACAAGATATACACATCCTTCATCTTCATAAACACCAAACAATTTTCCAATATACTTTCCATTACTGTATCTATGAAGTATATCTATCTCTTCACTAATATCTCTTTTACCTTTTCTTATCATCTAAAAACAAAACAATTAAATGCGTCATAACTGACTATTATTATTTACCTTAACAGCATACTCAGCTTTTGTAGTTTTATGAACACACTTCTTGACAATAGAATAAGATCCAATACCAAGTTCCTCTTTAACATCATACTCATCAAAGAAGCTTTTCTCTGCCATATCATCACATACCTTCATACCAGATAAATTTTCAAGACACCCTTTTAACGATTCATTTACATTATTACTAATAGCATGTTTATACATGTCACTAGGACTACTTGTACTGGACTTAATATTACCACTCTCAAGAATAGATGGTGAAACAAAACTAAATCCCCGGAATAATTCATGAGCAGCTGCTGAGGGTGGGTGTACTGGTGAGTCTATAAAAACACGATAAAAAATGAATTAATAATAATTGAAATATAGCATGTCATTTGTAAGAATATAATTATGAAAAAGTGTATATTTTTCATACAATTTGTAAATGTATTTAAAATGACATGTGATCGAGATGATGTAGGATTGGTAAATAAAAAGTACAAAATGTTTAAATAACATACCTCTTGGAGTTTTTTTGGTAAATTCACTATCGAAATAGGTTGTCTCATCCATCCCGACGACAGCAGGTTTGAATGGTGGATCAATCTCTTTTTTTAGTAATTTTTCCCAATCTATTGTGGCAAAAAAACTGTGGGATTTGATGTTTTTAACGCCATCCGGACCAGAACCAAGTCTTCTTGTTGGGTTTCTTTTAAATAGACATCTTAGTAAATTTTGAGCTTCCGGTGATAGGAGTGGAGGCATCGTAAGTTTGGCATTCAATATTTGAGACATGGTTTCTCTTCTATTTTCACCTTGGAATGGTAGGTGTCCAGTTAACATTTCATACATCAAAACACCTAATGACCACCAATCAGCTACTGTTGTGTGTCCACGACGATTAACTACCTCTGGTGACATGTACTCTACAGTACCACAAAATGAGTATGCCTTTGAGTCTTCGTATATAGATTCTTTACATAAACCGAAATCTGTGACATTTATATGTCCATCACTGTCTAGGAGAACGTTTTCTGGTTTTAAATCACGATAAACGATTCCAAGACTGTGGAGATGCTCGAGTGCTAATACTAATTCAGCAAGATAAAATTTTACATCATCCTCCGTGAACATGAATTCTTTTGATAATCTTGTAAATAGGTCACCACCACGAAGGAAATCAAGAATAAGGTATAATTTACCTTCTGTTTGAAAGGCATAATGAAGTTTCACAATGAATGGATGATTTATTTGTGCTAAAATATCTCTTTCCATCTTTGTTCTGACTCTATCACGTACTAAAAAATGAGGTTAAACAAAGAATAATATTATTATGCAAATTTACCTTTTAATGTAGCTTTTTTTAAAACTTTCATAGCATATAACTTCCCAGTATTTTTACCTTTAATTTTTCTAACCAAAAAAACTTTACCAAATGAACCTTGTCCGAGGACTTTAAGTAATTCAAAGTGTGATGCAGTAGCTTTTTCTCCCTGTTTCCGAACATCACTAATGTTTATCTCAGTTTCATTGACATTCTCAACCTCCTCCTGTACAAGGTTATCCTCATAATCAAAACATGAATTACTTGTGGTATCAGGATCATTATTTTTATTAGTATTTGTTGTTGTTGTTGTAGTAAATGTGGTACTTGTTAAGTCCTTTAAATTAAGAGTTAAATTAGAGGAAGAATAATTATTATTAGAAATGCCACTATCAGAATGATTAGATGAACTTTGAAGTGAGGAATGAATATTTTTTTTAGTCATAGCTATAGATGGGTATAGAAAATTAAAGTTGCCATCAGTTCCCTGCCTATCCAACTCTTGCTTTTCAATAACCATAATTTAAAGTAATAATAATAAATAAAGAAATTTTATTTATATTTAATAACTTTTTTGTAGTTATTATGATATTATATAATAAATTAATACTAATATCTCTTAAAATTGCTTAAAAGTAATTATCAGTTATATAAAATAGTAGTATAGTTGAAGTATAAATGTTTAGAAGTATATATTAAATAAACACATGAATAGTAAAATTATTTAAAAAATAATAAATACAATATTAAATACATATTTTAATTTATGATTTTTATATATAGGGAAAATATGATAAAAAAAATTGCACTTTAAAATTTTTTTATTAAACACAACAATATTGTATTTAAAAATAATGTGGTATGACGAGAGATGATGATGATTATATGAGTAAGAAAAGGTGTCATAAATGATGACGTTTGAAAAATTTAAAACTTAAATTATAATAGACTACACTTTTATCACATTTATTAAAATAAATTCGTCATTTTTTTTGCCTCAATTCTCCTATTACTCCAGCCCTTATTACGTCGCCTTTTTTTTCACAACTAAAAATATTGTCTTAAATAAATAACAAAATATATACATAATATGCATATTTTTAGAAGCAAGCTTTTATATATGTCAACTTTAAATGTAATAATTTTATGGTATAAATGAAAATAAAAATATTCTTTAAAAAGACTAAGTAATTTTTAAAAAGTGACAAGAAAGAAATGTTCTTCTTATAAGGAAAAGTCTGTGAGAATACGGAAACGACTTTGCTAGAAATTCTTTTTATCTTTTTCACATCTAACAGTTTTTATGTATCAGCGGGTACATCATTTTACAATGTATTATGCAATTTTAAGTTTTTTTTAATACCACTCTCGAGTTAAATTTTACGGCTCTTATTTTCGTAGACAAAAAAAGAGTAATAAAAAGGGAAATAAAAATTTCTATCAAAGATAAAGTGAAGGAAAAAACAATATTAATATAATAGAAAATTTTATCGTTTGGTTACACAAGAACTTTGTTTTTATCCTTATAAAAAATCTGAGGATAATATCTATATGAATATGTTGATAAAAAATTATAATAAAAAATTGCTAAAGAGCTTTATCTAAAAGAGATTTTTTTTCTTTGCTTACTATAACATTAATATTATTGGTAAATATTTTAATATTTTGTTGAAGAGTACTCTTAAAGATTAAAAATTAAACTTAATAATAAATTTAAAAAAAGAAGAAAAGAATATAAATATAAAATTATTAAGTGAGGAAAAAAATTCCTTCAAAATTTGTAATGAACATAAAAAATAAATAAATGTATATTCACAAGGTAAATATAAATAATCTGAAGGAAGAAAGATGCTTATAAATAAAATAAATATTAAAAATGTTTAATACTATCACCAAGTGAATCATAAATATATTCTTTCCAAATTTATTATAATAAAATTGAACAACAAAATACCTTATGTGATAAATGATAAAAAAATAAACCAATATTTATCAAACACGCCCTTTGTCTACTTCAAATAACAAATTTATTTAATTCTCAGCATAAAACATATGATTAGTAATAAAAGAAGGATATATGATTGTATAATTAGTGTTAAAAAAATAGTATTAAATACACTAACTACAATAAAAAAAATTATGTAATTAGTGCGGGGGTGATATGTAATGTAATAGAGATTTAATATGATATTTAAATTATTAAAAGAGATATTTAGATAAGCAATATATGTAAAAAGAGATCCTTCAACCTCAAAATAAATATATAATAGTATTCAAATAAAATTACAACAGTTTAATATAATTTTTATTCCTCTCTCTCTACCTCGTCTTTGATCACCAATATATCTCCCCTATAATATCTCCTCAAATACATACACTTAATATTTACTTTCAAACAATATAAACTTTTTTTTTAAAAATAACATCATTTAAATCAAAGTTAACATAGGCAAAAATACGTTAATTAAATTGTCAAATACTTTGATATGATGATTATAATAAATAATAACAAAGTATATATATAATAAATGTTATGTAAAACAACTCTCATTAACACATCATAACATCATTATGAGAATAAAGATATTTTTAATATATATAAAAATTCCTTCTTTTTTTAATTTAAAAACATTAAAAATGTATATTGCATTTTTAAAGAGAAGACACATGTGAATTTTTAATAAAATAATTACTTTCTGTTTTATTTTATAAGAAAAATTATATCATTACAATTTATGAGAGAGGATGGTGAAATTGGTTTTAAAAAAAAGTTAGGAGAAGAAGCGTTTATGGGTATAATGAAATTAAAAAGTATAACACTTCTTAGCAATTTATTTAAAATATGCGGATAAAAAAAAAGGAATTTTTCTTTAAAATATTAATTTCATCGTCATTCATAATACTAGAGTAATATATACTACCAGAAGTATCAACTTTTTGTTAGAGGGGGAGGAATGGAGTAGCCGATGAGATGAAACATTAATAGGCAGAAATGTATCTTTTTTTTTCAATGGATTCACATTTCTCAGGAATGTCAATGTAATAACTGTCATTCAAATTCCCTCTATATATCATTTTATTTTAGAGGAGAGACCAGAAATAATCAAAAAAAGATGTGAAAGTTTAGATGGAAAGATTGTAAGTCAAGTTCAAAAGTCAAGTCATATATTATTTTATAAATATAAGACAAGTCACAAAACATAACATACATATCAGAATATAGTTTGAAAGGAAAGCAAAATTTTTCAAGGATTAACTATATTTTTTTGCAAAAAAACTAATAACAAGGTGTATAATAATATGTTTAAGTCAATCTCCTATATCAAAGTTTAGTAACCATTCAAAGTAGCGATGATTAGACAGCATCCATTAAAGCTATTAAAATCTTTTTTCAAAAACATACCTTAGATTTATCTAAAGAATCATCACTAGTAGAACTAAGACTTCCATCGCCCTCTTGTATCTAAAAACAACAAAAATAATAATTCATTAAAAATTTAAATTTTCCTCCTTCTTTTTAATGGGTAAATAAAAAAAAGAAAACAATAATTTTGGTTTGGTTAAAAATAAAAAAAAATTTACAGTACCCTTGGCCAACACATCTCTGCACAAAAAAGATTTTTGAAAGAAATTTTTATCTTATTTCTTGTTGCATTACAAGAAAACTTTGATTTTTTTAAAAAATTTCCTTGATTACCAATAATAAGGTGAGACTTCTCCTGATGAATCATTTTTAAATTTTTTAAAATTATTAGGAAAAAATAGAAATGCAATATTTAAAAATAGGTAGCATTAAGTATAAAATAATCTAATATTAACAAAATGATTAATAATTAATTTATAAATAACATTGTATTTGTGTAAAAAAACGGAAAACCTGATATAATGTCTATACATTTTTATAAATTAAATTAAAAATCGTATTATAAAATATTATATATGGGATTTTTTCACAAAAAAAAAACTTTTTTCAACATTAACCTATCAATTTTATAATCAAATATTATAATCCAGATATATATGAATGAGTTTAAATAAACTGCAAAAGTAAAAGAAGTTGGATATTTATATAGTGATAATTAGTGAGAAAAAAACTACGAATTATTTGAAAAATTTAACTGTATAAATACAAAGAGGATTTTCAATCTTTTTTTATAATTACAGATAATGTGAGTTTTACAATATAAATCTCCTACTTTTAGTTACCCTATCTACATCATTGAAGTGTATTATCCACACATCTGAAGAGGAAAAGGAGGGGGATAAAAAATTAGTGTTGTGAAGGAGAGAACACATTAAATGGCCAAATTATCGTTTGTAGGAATAATAATAAATTCATGAATAAATTAAAAATATTTAATTTAAGCACATCTAAAATTATAATATATAAAATAAGAAGTATATATTTGTAAAAAAGAGTCTTTATATGTCAATTGATTAACTTTTCTATAAATAGTATTGAGTATGGATGAAATGATCTGGTTTTATGATGTCTTTAACTATTTTTATACATTATTAATCAACCTTATGTAATTTGGCAGATAGTTGTGATCAAATGATATTATATTTGTACACAAAGTGTATTAATAATGTATGGGAGGTATTTTATTAATATAATAAATAAAAATATAATGTTAAATAAGAGATTCTTAACAATAAATAAATAGTAATAAATAGATAGTTTATAGAAAACAAGTGTATTATAGAAGTGGTTAATAAAAATAATAAACCTTTATTGTTTAATCAAACATGGTTCTCCTTTTTTTCATAATATATTATATAGCAAATAAAAATCTAAAGCATTTTCTATCTAAAGCTTTTCATTGCTGTGTGACTATATACGTACAAAATAGAATAAAAAAAAATATAGTTTTATACAAAAGAGTATATAAAATTTGATAAATGTATATTTCTCTTTTATATACCAATTGTTTCGTTTCCCATAATCTTCAATCGTTCTTAAAAGAAATGGAGATAATAATAATAATATACTAATGGAACGCGAAATGATATGGTATTTATACAGGTGAATTAGAAAAAAAATTCATGAATTACTATTTACTTTTTAATATCACACTGCTATTATGGTGTGGTAAGTGTATTTTTGTGTCCCCCACAATCAAAGCTCACGAGGAGATATAAGCAGTATAAGAGAGGAGTTATGTCTTTTTAAAAACAAAATTATAAAAGGATAATATATATAGAAAATTAAGAATAAAAAATATGGTATTTTTTTCATGATGAAATGGTTAAAAATAGTAACTATAGAAGTAATCATTTTTAAAGACTATTAAAATAGAATTTCTTTACTCTATTTGATTTTTGTCTATAAACAACGAGCAAATAAAAATAGAAGGATTAAAATAAGTTTAATAGATAGTTAGCTAAAAAAAGTACATTTTCTATTTTGATTAATATATATTTATAGCGTCTTTAACTGATAGTGGTAAATTTTTAAATAGTTTGTGGAATGGAAGAATGATTCATATTAAAACTAACCTCGAATTCGCTTAATGACGTTGCTGTAATTAATGACCCTGTCTGGACACCTTCACGAATTTTGTCCGGTACATCTATTAATTTACTTTGATTAACGATAGGAGAAACATTAGCCTTATTGTTATTATTTTTCTCCACTTTCTTCTCCAATAATTTTTCTTTGCATTGTTTAGTAGTATTAGTACCCTCCCAGACGACATGACCATTCCCATTCTTAACTTGATCATTAATACTCTTTGGATTTGCAACATTATTGTTCTTAATCTTCTGATAATTATTCTCTTTTGCTGAAGCAATAGACTTCGCAAGGACTGTTGTACACGAGTTCCATGGATCACCGAGTGGAGCAAGAGGCATTGTTATTTATTTCCACCTTTACTACAAAATAGGAAGTTTTCTAAAAAAAAGTATTACAGTTCAGTTAAATGTTATACTATTTATAAAAGAAAGTTAATTTATAATAAAAAGGTGAAATGATTAAACATCACAGTTACTTTCAATGAGATTTTTATGGTGTTACAGCACGTAGAATATGTAGCTTAAAAAACATGTACGCAATCATATGTTTATTCTGTCAATAACAAATTTTTTTTTGATACTGAAAAAATAAATTTTAACAAAAATTAAAAAAATATTTATAAAAAAGTGTGGGGTAGGAAAGATATGCCTATGGTTAAATTTTAAGACACCACAGTAAAGAGATTAGTAATGTATACTAAATACCATATCGGTACATACTTTTTTTTTCTTAGAATACTCTTAGTCATCTAAACACCTAAAAAATTGTTACTTATACTTTTAGTCATCGAAATCGAAGATTGTCATCATAAAATTTTAACCTTCATCACCTTTATCATAACAAAGCTATTACTATCATAATTTCAACTTGGGTTGATTAGAAAATGCCAACTTTAAAATAATTTACTTAACCGCTAGAGATATACTGGGACAAAAATAAAAATGAAAAAAGATGAAGATTTCTAAAGCCAAAAAAAAAAGTGTAAAGTAATTACAATATGTTACATAAAGATAAAACATATATCATATACATATATAAATTTAAACTCTTTTTAATTTTAAATAAAATGAACGAAAGAAAAAGGCACAAAGGAAAGGGGTAAAAAAACAAATAATTAAATTTCCTTTCATAGGGATATAAAAACGATGAATGAATTGTTTAAAATAAAAAAGATATACATAAATATGTTTATAAATAATTCTTTTGATTACACAACAGTATACTTGATTGTGGATGACGATTTGACATCACTAAAAAAGCATGTTAAAGGAGTTATGACAATTCTTAGTAATCCATTAGATGTAATATCAATTTTAGTGTAGGTGTCTTATTTATAAAAAGTTCTGTAATACATAAGACCATTAAATTAATGGTGTTTTTATTATTGATACTACTTCGACGTTATTAACAATAGATGTTATTTTCCTTAACATTTACATGGGAATATTTTTTTAAAAAACATACATAACTTATGCCCCCTGAATGGGATTATTAAAATAAATGAGGATAAAAAATATTTAAGTCTTTTTTTTTATTTAAAGTGGTGGAAAAAATTTATTTTCTTATCCATAATTTTAAGAGAAAAGGAAAAAAATAAAAAAAAGCAATTGGATAGTGATTTCATTGAAAAATTTCCAGGAAATATTTAATAACCAAAAAGTAAATAATATATTTTAGAGTATATCAAAAAATTAAAAAGAAGATATAACATAAAAATATATTTTATTACCTTAAAGTTTAAAGTAATTAATTTTATTTTCTCTCTTGATGGAAAAAAATCTTATCTTATTAAACAGTTAATCTTCATATATTAATGTAAGAGAAGTAATTTTTGACATCTACAAATATATTTAGTAATAAATCTACAAAATATCATCTAAACCTATTGAGAAAAGATTGGAAAATAATAATCAAAGTATATTCGAGTAGATTAATAAGTATCACAAAAGAGAATTTATTTATCTTATCTTTTGCAAGTGGATTTGTTTATTTTTTTGTTCACAGAAAAATATGAAAAGTCCAATGATTAGAGTATTATTTTCTAATAATTTAAAGTAATTGCATTTTGCAGGTAATGTAAAAAAAATTGAAAAATATACATGGGTGTCTGAGTTTAATGCAATTTTGAAAGAATAGGAAGGAAGATAAGCAAAAAATGGAACAATAAAACTCATAACATGTTATTATTTTAATTGAAGAATCTAATTATTGCAATTAAAATTTAATTATTGTTTATTCTTCCCTAGGTTCTTAATCCTTCAACCGGAGTATCGTCCTTTCCCTTGAATTATAATTAGATAAATAAATTAAAAAATAACAATAAAAATAGCCTAAGTGGGGACAAAAATTTTTTTACAACTCTACTAAAATATGTTAAATTGTGAGTGGTAACTATGAAAATTACATTATCATGCTCCTATACATAAACATGGGGTACAATTAAATTTTTTTGACACTCCGTTAACTTTATAATACATTAAAATATGAACTAACTCTTATGAGGACACTTTTTAAAATTTCCATAGGTCATATCCATTCATGTGAATATATTTTTAATTAGAATAAAATATATATCTTTTCGTATGTTTTATTTTATAAGAAATAAATTTGTTTTTAATATTTAAAAAGGTTCATTCATTCATTTTCTATAAATTATCATTAACAGAAAAATATTATTAAGGTTGCTTTTAAAAATAAATCCTCCTACCATTATAGAATTTCATAATTAAAACTACATATATCTCAATTGATAACTAATTTTTTTCATTGAATTTTAAAATAAATTTTTAAGATAATATATTTATAATGTATGATGTTGGTTGTTTGAAGAATGTTAAAAGTAAATAACGGACGTTTTATTATATGTAAATTTAAAAAAAGCTTTTTCATATGTGTTGGTGAATTGTTGGAAGCTGCTAAATGAATTGTGTTGAGGAGGGAAAAAATTACGTGTGTAGGGAGGAACACAATTGCTCTATAAATTTTTTTTGCTTCTAAAGTTATCTTTCAATAAGACAAATGAATAAAGAGGATAATTCCACTCCCACTAGAAGTTAAATTATGCTTGCAATTTGTAGTGCAGAATTCAATGGATATAGAAAAAAAAGAGATTTAATTACATTTAAAATTTATTTTCCTTTTCCTTTTGCTTTTACAAATGCATATCAAATTTACTGGTTTATAAAAACTATTTGTTTTTCTTTAAAGGTCAAATGATAAGAAAAAAAAATTAATGATGTATTACATTAATAAAGTAGCATACATAAAGTAATTCATTTTACTTCCTGAAATATACATTTATATCTACCACCTCCATAAAAATTCATTCCATGCCTACACTTAGTTAAACACACTTTTAATACCATACTTTTCTATTTGAAGGACTTCAATAAAAACATTTCAAAAATAAATCCACCACATTTTATTTATATTACATTTAATTTTAATCCCCAACATTTGAAGGTAACATAATACAACTATTTTAAAAATGAGTAGTAAAATATTTAAATTGATAAATAGGGCTGGTCTAAACAATGATCAATTGGTATGAATCATTACCAAAATTTATCACAATACGCACATTTCCAAGTTAATATATTTTAAAGACCTGTCATGTATACACAAATTACATAACACGATAGTGTCTCTTCCAATTTTGCGAAATAGTTCTTTCTATTTAAGTTAATTATGGCTTATCAACAATACCATCCACCACAAGGTCCAAATTTGAGACAAATTTTTGATAATGTTGATAGGGATCGTTCCGGAAATATTAGTGCTGAGGAGTTACAGAAGGCCTTGTCTAATGGGACTTGGAGTCCTTTTAATCCTGAGACATGTAGATTAATGATTGGTAAGCATCTTATATAATTGTTTAGTAATTATAATATCTTTTTTTTTTCTATCTTTCCAGGAATGTTCGATACCAACGGTGACGGTGGCATTAACTTTAATGAATTCCAATCTCTATGGAGATATGTGGAGGATTTCACAAGAGTCTTTAGGTCATTTGACACAGACAACTCCGGTAATATTGACAAAAACGAGCTCGTCAATGCTCTAACACAATTTGGTTTGTTTAAATGACTAATTTATTTATATAAGAAATAAAAACATTTACAGGATACCGTTTATCAAATTCATTTTACGACCTCCTTATGACAAAATTCGATAGGACACATACAAAAACAGTCTATTTTGATGACTTCATCCAATTGTGTGTTGTCCTCCAAACGTTGACAGCTGGATTTAGAGACAAAGATACTGACAGAGATGGAGTCATAACAGTTGGTTATGAGGAGTTCCTTCGTATGGTTTTTTCCGTCAAAATGTGAATATATTATTATTTCTTGTCTTTATATCGAAACATATCTGATATTTGTTATCTTTCAGGGATCTGATGGGACGTTAACGATGCTGTTTTCAGAGAGGGGGGACACCTACATATTTCTTTATATATACATAATGTAATTTGCTTCACATATTTTATCAAATAACGCATTTAAATTGCATCTTCTTTTTATCATTCAAAGTTTAAACAAAAAGATTTTTTCTTTATAAATGATTGCTTAATATTTTATTTGTTCTATATAACAGTATAATAAAAAAAGTTACTGAATAAACATTACATGTTATAATGTACTTGTATTAGTTCATAATGTTCGATACTAATTTTTGAAATCTCTGATATTAAGTAATCTCCATCAAGTAGGTATTCTGGAATCTTTTTGAAACGTTGCAATATTGTAACTGTATCGGGATTGGATATTTTCTTCATGAAGATGTGCTTTATGAGAACAAGAGCTGTTTTGAAAATTATTTTGTGGCCTTCACAGAATAGGACGTCCCATAGTCTTAGGACAACGTTTATTGGGAATGTTCTTGAGTAAAGGCATAGAAACCATTCGACCATGTATAGTTCTGGTTCGACTTCGTGTTTCTCGAATAAGGTGTATATTTTTGGTAGGTGAATTTTAAGTAGTGATTTCAAGATTTTTCCTTCTTTTTGCAAACGTTCCTAAAAAAGAAAATCTTAAAAAATACAAACAATATTTTACCAAATTATCAGAGTAATAATCTTTAGCAATACCATTGCAAATCCCAATAAACAGCTTAAAAGCATCCTCAGGAGGCATTTGAATAAGAAGTAACGCTGCAATTGGAGCCTGTGCCTGACAATAACCTCTATCTGGAAACAAAATTGTATAACCTTTAAGAATATTAAAAAGATTCTTTTGTCCTTGTCTCCCGTAAGGACTACTATCCGAGAACATCTCATGGTTTGGGTATTGTCTGTTGAGATCTTTTGATATTTCACTAACACATTTACTATTACCAGCCATATTTTCAAAGGAATGCAAATTAATTTTATCACTAACTTTTATTAAATGAAGCCATACCTTCCCCCTAATGGTTTTAGGTATTCCTCTTCTGCATAACGTTTTAATAAAATCATAATTATTAATATTATAATCATCCCAGTCCTCAAGAAGAGTTATCCATATTTTTTCTTTCTTCTCAGTCGTTAATAGTTTGTTGTTTTTTAATGATATACCTCTGCAGTCATTTGTAAAACACATTAGATATATTATAATAAAAAACAAATTTTTCTTACCCTTTAAATATTATCACACTCTTAAAGGGAAACTGTTTGTTTTTATCAGGTAGATTATATAGAGGTAAATTAGTGTTAATTGGTTGATATGAATATTTTACATTGTTCCCCCATACCATTTCAAAATGGAGAAGAAATAGTGATTTATTTTATCTGTGAAAAGTTTATAAATACGAAATGATAGAAGAAAGATGTTTTGAAGTAAAAAATATACAAATAAAATTTCCTTCTTATTATTAACTCTCCTCTCCAAACATGTGGAGCATGTTATATAGAAAAATTTAAATATTCGAGACAATAAAGAGAATGATTTATTATTTAAAAAAATAACGTCTACAGACATCTATAAAAAATGATACAAGAAAGAAAAATAAATAAATAAAATAGATTACACTAGACAGAGAGGACGTAAAAAAGAAAATAAAGGACCTCGAAGCAAATAATAATATTAGAGATAGTCATACCAAAACTATCTGTGTACCCCTTCAAGATAAATTAACGCGTAAGGCATGTGAACTTTGGACTCTCGTATAGAAAGTTACCATTAGATCCTTATGTATTCCAAACCTCAAATTTACCTGACAGTCATGATTTGATAAATGGGTAAGTGTTTTCATTTATAAAATGATGATAAAATTGCCGCACTCGTTATCCGTACCTTAAAATTAATCTAAAAAGGTTGATAGAGTTGTTGTTAATTACGAAATTTTCTCTATATAGTAGATCTTAAATGTTTTTGATCATCGATGATATTATTTTCTTTCAATTTGAATGACATTAGTTATAAGGTGTATGATATTAGCAGTCAACCTATAAAAGTTTTTTTCTTTATCTATACATCTACTCTGTCATTTTAATAATTTGACAATGTTGCTTTTTCTTGATTGATGTGTACTTATATCAAAAATTTTTTTATTTTTTATTTAGTTTTTTCTCGTTATAGTTAATCAGTAACAGCTGACAAACTTGGATAATCTTTTTTTCTAACTATGGAGACTCCGCCACCATTCGAGATTATGGGTTTGAAGGATGACAAGAATCATCAAAATGCTGTAAGTTAGCGATTTTTTCTCATCCATTCCAATGTAATCATAATTACTTTTAGTTTAATAGTTTTTTGTCATCGGCTAAGAGTGAGATAGGAACATCTTGTGGTGATGAGACCTCAAATATCAGTATCTATCCATCATTCAAGGAGGATAGTACCAGAAATGTGACTCTGGACTATATGATATCACTACTTAAGGAGAAGAAACAATTGATGATGTTCCAGGAACACTTTCCGTATGTTATAAATCTAGTGGATGAGGAGGTAGCCCGTGTACGTATGTCACTCTTTCAATGTGACTTCTCAAATTCTTCATTGGAATTACCTGAACCTCAGGGTAATGTAGTTTTGGCTCAGAAGAAAGTTTATGTTCCTGTAGATAAGTATCCTGATTACAATTTTGTTGGTAGAATCCTTGGACCACGGGGTATGACAGCAAAACAACTTGAGCAGGAAACTGATTGTAAGATTATGGTACGTGGTAAAGGATCACTTAGAGACAAGAAGAAGGAGGAGGCTTTTAGAGGTAAACCAAATTGGGAACATTTAGATGATGAACTCCATGTTCTGATACAGTGTGAAGATACCCAAAATCGGGCTGAAGTCAAAATTAACAATGCCGTTAATCAGGTTGATAAATTACTTATCCCAGCACCAGAGGGATCGGATGAGTTAAAGAGAAAACAACTTATGGAGCTAGCAATTATCAATGGAACGTATCGTTCTTCTACCAGTAACAAGTATCCTGTATCAGGAGTAACCCCATTGTCATTGAACAGTAATAGTAATAATCTTTCCTCTGGTACTGAGACACTTACTAGAAGTATGTCATGCGGCTACTATCCATCAACACCACTCCTTCCTCAGTCACCATTGTTGATACCTCCACCAATGTCGGCTGGTTTATTGGATAAAAGTTTCTTCTCCCCGCCGATATCACCATTTGATTTTCAAGTCCCCAATTATGAAGCACTCTTTAATTCAATGGACCTGCAGAAGTTGAATAAATACCTTTCTCTTGGAAATCCTTCTCCAACCTCTGATGTATTTACCTTTCCTTCCGGGCTCCTGACACCAAATATCCTTGGTGATGTTCCAAAGAAATCATCAATTTCAAGTAACAATAATAGGTGCAGAGAAACTTCCAAAACAACTGCTAAACCAAAGAATGTTCTGTCACCATCCTGTTGAAAGACTCTTTTTACCCTCCAAATATTAAAATAATCCTAACTCCTAAAAATATTTATATGATTAACTAATTATTATAGTAATTTATCACTAATATTTGTATGCTAATTATATATTTTTGATAATTTTTTTAACTATTAGATACAATAAATCGATTACAAGATATAGTTTAATTTTCTTTGTTTTTTCTCATATTAATCTTTTCTTTGCTGTTTATGAAATGTGATGGTGTTTTACAATAATTTACAGCTGTAATTTTTTTAACTTTTAGACATAATAAATTGACTTCAAGATATAGTTTAACTTTATTTATTTTTATTCACCATTAGTCTTTTTGTACTGGTTATGAATTAAAATAATATACTACAATAATTCACAATCATATTTTTTCTAACTACTAGACATAATAAATCGACACAAAGATAAAATTTAACTTTCTTTATTTTTAATCACATTAGTCTTTTTTTACTGGTTATGAAATATAATAATATACACGACAATAATTTACAATTATAAATACAGATAATAAAAAAAAATTAAGACTCTATACAAGATTAAAACGATCCTTAAGGACTTTAAGTTTCCTAACAGCTATAATTTTTTGGTTTGGAACTTGGATGAGAGAGTCTATCTCATCCAACTCCTCAATAGCATTCTGAAACATTGATTTCAATGTTTCAATCTCAGATGCCTCAATAACTTCTGTTGGTGATTGTCCCTCGCAATTCTCATCGTTACTAGTGGGAGATGAGATACACTCCTCTTGGTCTTCATTAATGACATTGAGAGGTTGATTGATCCTGACACCAGCGATTTCAGTTAACAATTGACCAGGTAAGAGAGAGTCCCTGGAGTTAATTTGCACAACCTGATATGCATAACGCAAACTGTTCAGGGTAGCTTCAAAACTAGTGATTGCTGGAGAAATGGTTGTAATCTAAAAAACATATATCAATGAATAAAAAAAATACTGAAAACATACCATACACAATTTAGAATGCTCTCCAATAAAACTATCTTTCAAGAATTGTGTCAAAGCAGAGTTCCTGAACGGTATTCTATCAACAACACCAGTTGACATGTGGCGGATACACTCCTTCAATGCTAACAATGACCCATTAATGGCATTTCCCTCATTACGCGTCTGTCTATCAACATTTCCAGCATCAATACCTCTCTCATTACCAGCAAGATCAACCATACTCAATCTTGACACTACTTTCTCATTGTGCACCAAGATAAATTGGAAGACTGCATGAGAACGAGAAGATCCCTTATTTGACTTAGTCTTCCCGGTACTCCTTAAAAGTGATCCCTGACGAAGGACTTGGGAGACCTCCATAGGTGTCCTGCAGTAGTGATTCGTCAAGTTAGGTATCTGAACACGATTATCACTATCAGCCTGTACACGAAGCTCCTTACGACCATCAAGGAGATCATAAGCCTTATTCATATAAATCTCAAAGAATGCACACTTAATTGCGTATCCCCTCTTTCCGAGGTGGCCTCCCTTAAATCCCTCAAAGACATCTAGGGATACCATATCATAGAGACCTGATGACTTGTTTTTACCAGCCCCTCCGTGCATTGTGAATGTCTTTCCACTACCTGTTTGTCCATATGCAAAGCATGTAGCACATTCACCACTTAAGAATGTTGGTATGAGTTGCTTACAAGCAACTTTGTATATACACTCCGTGCTGGCATTTTCATTGAAGACCCCATCATAAGTAAAGCTATGAGGTGTTATAAACTTGTCCGTAGTAACTTTGGCTTGCGGTGAGAACAGTACAATAGAGTTAGTTGTCGGGACGGTGACAGAGGAGATTTCTTGTCCACGGATTTCAGTTGCATTTAAGGGTCTAACTCTAATGTACGAAGTCATTTTCTTTGTACATTGTCCAACCTCGTTATATTCCAAGTTTCGGAATGTTAGCTTTTTCTCCTCCTCAAGAATTAGAGTATTGTATTGGTAATGAAGGTGAGACTTGGGTAACTTGTGGTGAAGTACGTGACCCATAGATGTCGTCTCCTTGTCATCGACTGGATGTGCTGATGTTTTTCTAACGTTAGTTGTCTCTCTAGTTCCAAATCCTGGTGTGAAAGTCTTCCTTAGGAGAGTAGTAGTTTCGGCCTCGTCGATTGTAGTCAAATTGGTAGGATTAACAAGCGACATCCGTGGTGCATTGTTGGTAGTTGAAGAAGGACGAGAAGGCTTATTTTGATGTTGCTGCACGGACCGACGAGTGTTCCTTGGACGTGGAGGGGCTTGTTGCTGTTGTGGTGGTGCCGGTAAAGGTTCAGGCTTGTCCACCTTCTCCGAGAGATGTTCATTTAACCGCAAGAGATCACGGAATGAAACCTTCTTAGAACGTTTCATGTTATTCTAAAAAAAGGACGACAATTAAAAAGACTAAATCACTATTCAACCTACTTCACCATCAAAAACAGCTTTCACCATTTGAGTTTCATGGTCAACATCAGTTATCATAGCATCCTGAAGAGAGCCATCAGATCGTAGAATTGCAACTCTCAAACCAACTGCAATGTTCTCCATTCTTTGTCACTGGTAGAAATTGCGGGACAGTCAATTAGTAGATAGATTATACAAAATGAATTTGTAATACAAGATACCAAAAACAATCGTCTTATATACTTTTTTTTGATTACATATTCCACATTATCATCAAAATTTAAATGTAATATAAATCGCCATCCCAAATAGAAAGGTACATTTTACGATAGCTTACTATATTTTTTTGTCATGAAAATTAATTCTTTTTTACGCCAACTGTTTTATCTGTCCCATGCTTTTTTTTAACGCAAAAGTGCACTACTAATTTATTTCTTTTTCAGTTACTAACTGTGTATTTTAAAAATTATTACTACAAGAAGTATTTAAAAATATTTGAACTGTATTTATTATTTAAATTTTATTCTCCTGCATTCAATATTCTGTACAAATAAGAATGGTTAAATCAAAGTCTCCTAAAGGAATCTCCTCTGAAAATAAAGAAAATGATGTAAGAAAAAGATCTCCAAAGCAACGATTTGAGAGTATTTTTGGAAATTTTCGTAGTATAAGGAACTCATTTAGTAAGTCTAGCTGTGAAGGGTGTGTACCGGTCGGTGTGACAACATCGGTGACATCTCTAGAGAAGGTAAGTTATTTGAGAAATGTCTATTGGTAATAATAATCGGTTCTATTTTAGGTTACATTAAAAAAGGATGTTGCTGTTGTCCGTTCATCTACTGAGATTCAATGTATCAAAGAAACAAGGACTCCGATTCGTAAAAATAGTAAGTCAATTATTTTCTCTAAACATAATAATAATTAAATTTAAGGACCCGCAAGTACCTATCTACTAGCGAGCCCATATGCCGACGATGGATACCTAGCTAAAAAAGCAGAAAGTTCACACAATCTCCATTCAAACATCTTTGAAAATACCAGAGAGAGTGAATTTTCAAAAGTAGTAGATAATGTACTAACAAAGATAAATGATAATGAAAAAAGTAATGTTAGTAGGATTGGGGATGTAACGCATGATCAGAGTAGGATAGAAGATGTTCCTGTATTAAAGTGTGATGGATTCGTTGGAATCGAAACACTTCCATATCAATTGACTAAGCGTGCTGATAACCTTCGTTTTCAATTCAATATTCTATGTGTTGGTGAGACTGGTATTGGTAAGACAACACTTATTGAATCACTGTTCAATAGGAAGTTTACCGATTTGGGTCCTTGTGATAGTGAATTGAGTCAGCTTGAACTTTGCATTAGTCAATGTGAGATAACTGAAGGAACAGTTACGTGTAAATTAAGGATCATTGAAACTGCTGGTTATGGAGATCACATGTTTGATAAAGATCAAGGATCCAAGATGATTATTAACTATATTGATGATCAGTTTGAGAAGTACTTGAAGGAGGAGTTGAAAGTTAAGAGGTGTATGACTTACTATGATGACACAAGAATCCATGCCTGCCTTTTCTTTATCTCTCCAACAGGACATGGACTTCGTTCTCTGGATATTGAGACAATGAAAGCTTTATCAAAGAAAGTTAATATCATTCCTGTTATCGCTAAAGCCGATACCACTTGTAGAAATGAATTGATGAGACTCAAAGAAAAGATTCTTGAAGAGATTAGGTCTAACGAAATATCTATTTACAAATTCCCAACCGATGATGATACTGTTAGGCATGCAAATGAATCCTTTAACAATATTGTCCCATTTGCAATAATTGGAAGTACAGACTTTGTTCAACGCGAGAATGGAAGACTAGTTCGTGCAAGAAAATACCCATGGGGCGTTGTTGAGGTTGAGAATGAGGAACATTGTGATTTTGTTAAAATGCGAGAGGCTCTCCTTCGCCTTAATATTGATGCACTCAGAGAGACAACGCATCAGGAGATGTATGAGAATTATAGAAGAGAAAGACTTCTACAGATGAATATGAAAGATGGTGATATGGGACCGAAGATGAAGGAGACACTAAGAGAAAGACAAAGTATAAAGCAAGAGGAGATGAGGAGAAAACAGGAGAAACATCAAAAGGAATTCGCAGCTAAGGTAAACAAGAAGGAATCAGAACTTAGAGATCGTGAAGAATTCCTAAATATGCGACAGCGTGAATTCGAGGAAAATATTTATCTGGAGATCAAAAAAGTAGATGAGCAGATAGCTTTACTTGAGGAGGAGAAACGTAAACTTCAAAAGGGTGTGGAGAGATCCTCAAGTAAAGTTTCAAAACATTAAAAGGGATTAGTATAATGATAGATGGTATTCTGTAGTTCCACTCAACTCTACAGATTTGTGTAATTTTTATTATATATATTTTTTAACATATTGTATATATTTTGGGGTGACAGTGAGTCATTGGATTTAGTTGTATTGCCATTGACTTGCTGGAACACTTTATTTATTAACATTAGGAGCATTTATTTATCCTTTTTTTTATACGTTTAAGATTTTTAAAATAAATATATTTCTGAAAGTACTTTATGTTTTTTTAAAATTTTTAACAATTGTACAAGCATCTTTAGTATCAATATCATTACTCTAAGTATCCATGAACTTTTATGTAAAGATTTTTCTTTCTTGATAATTAAACATTCCGTTGTATAATAGTAAACATGAAGAAAAAGGAGTAAATTATCCCAGAAGAATTACCAATAATTATCTTGTGTTTCCGAGAAAAGCAACAAAATGACGTCGTATAAAAAATTTATTATAAACAAAACAATAACAAATCAATGTGTTGGTACTAACCTATTATAAAATACAACAAATAAAAGGAAAGAAAGTGATAATATGACGATTTGGAGACCCATTGCGTATTTGTAACCTGTCGTCTCAAAAAGGTACGTTGATAATATAGGTCCAAAACACCTTGCTAGGGAACCAAAAAATTCCATTACACCGTGCATAAAATCTTGTTTACAATTACCAAGAATATCAGAGTACAACGCTCCAAGAGGGGCTGAAGTTAATGGATATCCCAATCCAAATCCAATTACCACACTTATTATATAAACACCTAAAGGTACACGTTTAGCATCTTTACACCATTCATACGATCTCAAACATCCTCCAACTTCATCAAAACCAGTGGCATTCTCAGGGAGGTACTTAAGTGGACCACCATAAAATGGCCATGGCATATTTGCTGCATGATATATAATAAACATCACCAATCCACATAAAATAACCTTCCTCTTATCAGCTTCTAATAATGGTCCCCATGCTATTAATGCATAAAAAATGAGACTTAATATACAGCAAAATGTTAATAAGATTCCATTATACCTAACAGCTTCTGTACTATTCCAGTTGTACATGGCTATTGTATATGGAGCAGCTATGACTTCATCATTTGTTGAGACACATTGTATTGAGACGTAAAGGAAGATACATGATATTGTTGGGATGAGGCGGATTTTACTGACTTCCTCTTTTCTGGTACTTCCAGTTTCATCATCAGCTGTTGAAATTAATGAAGCAGTATCAGATAAATTCAAATGCTTATCAGAGAGATCAATAAAAAATATCAAAATAATCGTCATTATAAGGAAAAGGAGAACATTAAAATAAGCTGGTGCCGTAAATAAATTAATAACCATCCCCATAACTTTGTAGCCTTTCGAGCCAAAAATAGAAAACATCATCGGTATAGTTGGGCCTAAAGCAACTCCAAGTACAAACGATCCAATACCGGCAGCAATATTACTAGATCGTTTTCTTTTATCGCCAACAGTAGCAACGAAACCTCTTATAACACTTAAGATACCATTACCGACACCAACAAATAACCTTGCAGCAACTGCTGCTACAGGAACCCAATCAGTTTTTAGATTTACTAGACATGCATATAATAAATTTCCTGAAGCCATAAGGAGGAGGGCAAAAGCAACTATTTTGTTGCGTGATCCTAGTTTGTTACTTAATGCTCCAAAGAGGGGTGATGAAATTGCCTGGCCAACACTGAAGATTGCTATTAAGAGACCGTAGAAATGCATTGAAAATGTTGGGACAACTGAGACAATGTATTGCCACATTGATGTAAAGAAGACTGATATTTGGATACCACATAATAGTTGAAGGACTATACAGAAGACTATTTCTTTTGAACTTGATGGTTTGATTGAAACATTATAACTATAATGATAAGATATTTATAAAAATATTGTAACTTACAAATCTTCAGGTAACTTTATTTCCATATTAAAAAAGTTAAAGTTACTTTTTATACGTTAAAATAATATTTTTTATCAAGATTAAGACTTTACTGTTGGTGGCTAACTCTGTAAAAAACAAGATTAGTCTAGAAATTAAAAAAAAATATGTAAATATAATTATTTAACTTAATATATTTAAACAATGATATCATAAGTATTTATATTTAGATTTAAAAATTTTTTTATCAATTCTCATTCGATATAGGTAAATAAAAATGATGACACATTAAACTTTTAATAACGATAATTATTGTAAAAAGAAAAGAAGAAGGGAGTTGTTAATCAAAATAAGATGATGATGATCGACTTTGTTTTTTCAATGCTCTCCTTTTTTTTCTTCCAACCGATATTGAGCTCTCCTTTTTTCTCTACAAAAAAAAAGTTTTATATAAAACATTTATGATACCTTTTTTCTAAAATTTCAATTTCTTCTTTTGTTGGTTCCCTATTGATGATCTCCAATTCTTTGTGGTATTTTTCGAAAATGTTATACAACTTTTGGTAACAGTCCTCATGATTATCAGTCTAATAAAATGAAATATATTTAATTTTTTAAATGTACCTGTGATCTAAATTTATCAGATTGGACGATAATTTCACCATCTTTTGTGAATTTATGTTTCTCCTTAACATACTCTTTTAATTCATTTGTAATCCCACAAACATCATCAATATGGCAGGTTAATTGAACTTTTGTTGAAACTTGGTTTACATTTTGCCCTCCTGGTCCACTACTACGGAGGAATTCTTTTTTTACATTCCCTTAAATTATCTTTTTTTATTACTTTCTTTTTAGTTTATCAGTAGAAACATACGAAATGTTATTGGGAGTTTTCTGTTGCCATTGTTTACCTAAAATATTAATACATTAGTTTTCTAAAATTAATTCTTACATTCGAACATAAATTCCTTGTAATCTTCCAAAAAATATTTATCCTTCTCATCAATTAAAAAAAGTTTAAACAAAATATAATTTTTAAAAATTATCAACATATCACCAAATATCTTTTTAAGAACAACATTTTAAAATCTAATCTTCTATATCGGATCATTTTATAGGTAAACAGGGATAATAATATTATTAAGTGATAATATCAAGTATAATCTACATGGTAATAGAAAAAAAATGTTTAAAAATTCTTAATCTTCTTTGAAAAGAATACTCTGAATTCTACCACGTATAGCCCAATTCATCTGAGTCCAGTCACATTTTTTGAATACCTCACATTCAATGGTGTTATTGTTGGTTTTTTCGTAGACCTTTATCTCATTGGGGTAATCTTTGAGGATAACTGATCTGTCATGGATATCTCTTTTGGAGAATAGGAATTCGTGGTGGTTGTCGTAGGTGTATGTTATTGAGATTCCTAGGTCTTTGGCTATACCGAAGAGTTGAGTGAAGAAGTTTTCTTTATTTGGTATCGATGGACTTGTTAATAGAATTTCTTGGTCAATTTTATCTTTTGTAAATGCTGAAGTAATATTCTTTCCGCCAACCAACTTGATGACAGAGTTATCTTGAAATTCATTTGATAATT
This sequence comes from Strongyloides papillosus, assembly GCA_005656395.1. Lineage (NCBI taxonomy): Eukaryota > Metazoa > Nematoda > Chromadorea > Rhabditida > Strongyloididae > Strongyloides > Strongyloides papillosus. Next base: position 4,658,812 of record SRSI01000050.1, on the reverse strand, counting down.
TTGTTAAGTTGTTTTTGGATTCATTGATTTTATCTTGTAGTAAAGATAATGAATTAAGAAACGGATTAAATGTTGATAAATTAAAGGAATTTGGCCTAGAATTATTAATATGATAAACTTTTCCTGAATTATAAAGATGTCGAGATAATCTATCATTAGACCCTCCTTTTTTTCTCGAATAAGGATGTATAGGGATTAATGATAAAGCAGTACAATATTTACCATAAATCCCATCATTTGAGTGAAATTTTTTCAAATGTACTTGAAGATAATTTGGAGATTTATCTGTTCCTTTCCATTTACAATGTAAACATATGATACCGTGTTCGTTTGTTTTTTCATCTTTCAGGTCTTTGAAGAATATCCATACTGGATGGGTTTTTTTACGTCCCGGTGATTTTCCACAGGTATTTGAAGATTGAATATTACCATATGTTGAAATACTCAAACTCTCCTCTCTTCTTTTATCATTTTCTTTTCCGTTATATTTATCACTAAGCCTATTAATTAAATTCCCATCCCCAATGAGAACATCTTTAAAAGTTGGTAAACTTTTAGACAGTTCATAGTTAATAATAATGTTTTTCTCCAACTCGATATTTGTATACTTCTTCATCTCAGTTACTATTAGTATCAAAATAAAAAAAATTTCCCCTTAACTAATTAATATATAGACGATATCAACTCTGCAAATAAAAAAAGTAGAATAACCGATAAAATAGAGTGGTAAAAAAAGTTTACAACATAGTATAAAAAAAAGTTTAGAAATTAATACTAAATAAGATTATAAAAAATGATAAATATAGAAACACCCACTGAACATATATATTCATTTAGTAAACATCTTTCAAAAAAAATCTGTCTACCAAAAAAAATAAATAATATATAACATTATAAAAAAAATTATCTTGGTTTATTTGACCTTTTTTAGTGATTTTTAAACTATTATCTATTATAACGTTTCTTTTTAGTGATGGAAATTTTTTTTATCACGTTAAAGGGAGTGGACATTTGATTAACATGTTAGAATTAGTTGGTAATGTTTGAAGTTATAGATAGGTAATCATACTAATTAATAATATATTAATTTTTCTTAGATAAGTTTTTTTTTAAAGTATACATTAATAATATGATTTTTTTGATAAAATAAATATATAATACATGATTATAACATGATGTAAAGTATTTAAAATAGTAAACTAAATAAATATTTTAAAAAAATTTATACAACTAATCTTAACACTTCCACTGCACTACATTCTAATACTCCTTCTCTCTTTTTTTGTCTATCATAAAAATTTTACAAAGTATAAATAAATAGAAAAAAACTTTTTTTCTTTATGATCTTTGGAAAATCAAAGTACAAATAGTGGATAGTATGCTTTATTTGGAAAAGTTTAAGCAAAGTGCTTATTTTAGCTTATCAGAAATTATTTTTATTTTTTATATAACATATACAAATAACCACAATTAAAATTTATTGTATTTTATATAATGCTGGGATTATTTATTTTTGAAATTCAAATTTTATTATGACTCATAAATGTTTTGGAAAAAATATAATAATATTGAAAAAAATCATATTTATTTTAGATATAAAAACAATAAAATAATATGATAATTTTAAAGCAATTCAAATTGTTAAAGCATTTATGAATAAGTAATAAAGCATTTTCACTTCAAATTCAGTTAAAAAAGTTTTTTCTTATTATTATTATTAATTAAGTTTGGCTGGGAAGACGTTCTTGTCGAATTGACCAAGGTAATTACCTGGTGGGTAATATCTGCATACAACGAAAACGATTCCGTTACTTTCAGTAATTCCAAAACCAACTTGTTTAGAGTTTTTCCATACTAATTGGGTGAAGTGTCCTGTAGCTGAGGAGAATCCTGGTGCGGAGAAGTTGTAATATTGAACTTCATCATACCACATTTTGACGGCTCTATTGGCGATTGATGATGAAGCATAAGCAAGATTTTCTCCAAGTCCACTGGAACTGTGTTTAAGTCCTTTGTAGGTAAAAGCTAAGTAATCAGCCCATTCTTGAGCACCGGCTTGGATTGTACTGTTAACAACAACCTTGTCTACTTGGTGAAGAACACGGTAGTCGTTTGTTTGAGTGAGAAACTAGAAGAAGCCTCTATTGAAGAGGTATGCTAAAAAATGTAAACTTACTAATTCTCTTAAGGCAGGAACATCAACGGCAGCTGAAGCAAAGGCGGCAGCCATAACAAGAGTAGCGATGATTTTGAATAAAGAATTCATTTTTAGACGATTTTTTGATCTGTAAAATTCAAAAATTAGAACCGTTATATATAGGTTTATGTTTGTTCAAAATCTACATCGTAAACAAAATCTAAATTTGTGTTTTAATAAGGGAATACACAGGAAACTACAAAAATCATTTTACGTCTATAAAAGAACAATAAAAAAAATTAGTATAGCTGATTAAATAACCAAAAACTTTAATAAACGTATCACAAAACCACAGAAGACCTTCAAAAAAATTGATGAGATTAGTTTGATCAACAATTTTTTCTTTTGTCCTTATCAAAAGCCATATGTAGGAGGTTGTTGATTATGACTAGTAAATAATATTTTAATAATTTTATAAAATCAAACTACGATAAAATGTTAATATTTATTTTAACGTATCAATTTTTATATTAAAATATTTGTTTAACTAGAATTTTTTATCCTTTATTAGCATGAATTAATGTGTTTATTGTCATTATTATGTTGCTAAAAAAGAATTTGTACATAGTGATTATTAATGTTGGAGATTAATTTGTGTTGTCAAGTTGAGTTTTAATTTGGATGATGAATAATGAGAGTTAAGATTGACTTTTTGTTTTGTGTGTACTATTTGTGTTTGTTTACCTTACCAGAGGTAATATTTTTTTAATCAAGGTGTTATGTTTTTTATAAATGTGTAGATTAAAAAATGTATCAGTTACATAAGAATCTTGATAAGATAATTTGATTATAACTTGTATCAATCTAAAAACCTTGATCACGTATATGTTTGACCTTAGAGAAATTAAATTTAAAGCAAACAACTTTAAAATCGTCAGTATTAAAAGCTCACCACTATAAAATCATCTCATCATAATAAAAATTACTAACTTTTATTTTTACTTATTTTCTATTATTGTAAGAAAAATATGTTAGACATTAATGTTGCTGATGATGGTTTTTTACATGCACCCAAGTTTTTTAAGAGCAGAGAGGATGTTACAGATTATTTGAAACTTTTTATAACTTATAATCATATTCCATGGAAGGATATGTTCGAGAGGTGCTCAAAAGAATTTTATGAAACTAGAGATGTTGGTAAGGAATGGTTTATTGCTGCTTGTTTGGGACAATTTGCTATGCCTGATGATGTTGCTAAGGCTGTTGTTAATCATTTTGGTTTACCACACTCTGCTTATGCTTGGTTAACAATACCACCCGTTAGAGCCAGTAAAGATATTAGTCAAGATCCTCTTGTTTATAGATTAAATGAGGTATTATTTATATATACTTCCATTTATGTATATTTCCACTTATTTTTTTTAGATTATAAAAGTTTATGGAGAAACCATTAAAGAGATTGTTCATGAGGATTTCGGTGACGGTATCATGTCCGCTATTGACTTTAACATGAACGTTGAAAAAGAAATCGAGAACGGTGTTGAACGAGTTAAATTAGTATTCTCTGGAAAATATTTACCATATAAGAAATTCTAACAAACTCAAGGTTACATCAAATATCATTATCATCAAAAAATATACAAACCACAGGAGTGGTGGTATGTTATCAAATTAAAAAAAACTAACATATTTTCGTCATTCTTACAATACATTTTTTTATTATACAGAAATACAAATAAATATTAAAAATAAAAGTTTTTATGAGAAATTTAAAATAGAATTATTAGTTTTTCTTCCATTGCAAATATTTTTTTTGGCTAAATCAGAAATCTTGATTAATTCTTTGGATAATCTTCTGTTTTTTATTTTATGTGGTGGGGTTTCGAAGACGATGTTTGGATAATTCGGCTCCTGAGTACTTTTACTACAACCATCCTCATTTTGGTAATTTCTTGGTGTTCTTAGTTGTGATGAATCAATATCGTTGTTATCTCTAATTGATAGTAATCTACGGCGATTTGAGTTATTGTTACTCATTGATAATGGATTACTAAAAGAATGATTTCTTTTCCTACTTAAATTTCTTTCACGTAGAATCTTTTCTGGTGTTCCTGGTACTAATACTTTTGGAGGTTGAATATTATTGTATTCTTCCGAATCTTGAATTTCTATTGACAATTCTGAATTGGCATTCTTAACTAGATGACTAAAATCTGTTGGCATACTACTATTGAACTTCTTTTTATCTTGCTGCCTCTTCTTGTCCGTTAACTTAAGGAGATAACTATTATTAAAACGAGAAGAACTTTCATCACCACAAGTTATTAGAAGGTCTTCGATTTTCTTTCTCCTAATTTCTTTTAACTTTGATCCTCCATCTTTGTTTGATAGATCTCCCTTCCCAATATCATTTCTCTTTGACACGATACTGTTTGAAGTACACTGTGAACCAAAATTATAAGGTTTCTCCAAAAATAAAGATCTTTCTTTTCTTTGTGTCTTTCCCTCCTTTGAATGTTCTTTCTCGCTCCTACGACAATAATGCTTTATATCCTTAGGGATATTTCTAAAATTCATCCTATTGTAAATCTTGATGATAACATTTGGGATGGTTAACGAAAATTCATCGCATATAGTAATGTTGAAAAATTCAAAAATACGATCATCATTAGTATTGAAATAAATAAAATGTACTAAAGTTGCAATATTTTCCAAATTAAAAGTTTCTACATCTATTGAAGCGGCATGAAGAGTTAATAAGATTACAGTTTCGTGGAATTTGACTTTTTCTTCACACGTCATAGGAGAATTTTTTATATACTCCTTAAAAGTATTCATATCATTAAACCATTTCTTGAAGAAATCAATAAAAAATTCATCATCTGTTTGAGTGTATATTTGGGTACAGTAAAGATGAAGAGATGAAAGAATTGTCCTGTAAACCGATAAAGAAGAACGTTTTCTCTTTTTTACTATATACTGACTAATATCATCATAAAAGTTCACAATTTCAAACTGTTCATCTGTACTGAAATATATTGGGGCTCCGGATTTGGTTTGTTTTTTCCTATTTTGTCGTTCTTTACAAATATTTTTTATTACATCTTCACATTTTTTTTTCTTAGTTTTAGTGGATTGTTGTTTAACATCTTTAGAGTTGTTAAGTGACATTTCAGAGAATGATGAATCTATAAAAATATCACTTAATGTGAGTTCTCCCTTACTGGACATTTATTATTTTATAATAATGGTTTTGGAACTTAATTAATACCCCTAAAATATACATAAGTTATTAATGATGAAAATTGTCTTCAAAAATCTTTTTTATACTCCACAACATTTAAATAAAGTACGGAGAAGTAAAAGGTTAAAAGTTAATAATTGGCATGCTAAACATCGGAGTAAGAGACGATGAAATAAGATATTTTTGATGCTTTAAGGTAAAACATACCTGATAAAATTATTCCATAACGAAAATGGTTTATCCTATTAAGTGGTATTACGATGTGTTACAATAACTTTATATTAAAAGAAAAAAATGAATATATACTATATAGTATTAGAACAAAAGGAATTTTTATATACCCAATCTTCTAATTATAAAATAACTTCAAGAGAGTGTTGATATATAATAAAGTATCAATTTGTGATAAAAATTTGCCTGACATTCTCAGGGTATATATGTATGTGATAGTTGTTACAAATTTACACCACTATCGTTTGGTTATCAAATTATTATGCTTTTAATTGGGAAATTAAAGACATTCCTTTTTTTTTGTCTAATATTGGAAATTATGCACATGTTTATTGGAAGTGTAATAAAATTCACATTTTCTGTATTATTTTTGATCGTAAATTAATTAGTAAATAGTTATTATTATTGTTTGTATAAATGATTGTGGAAAAGTATTGTTTTTGTACGTTAAGTGTGTTTTGTAAAAAAGTTATCAGTGTTTTATAATTCTGTTATTTAAATCAGATTTATTTTATCAATTAAAGGTGTGGTATAACGATATTATTTTATGATAGGATTATTATCAAATGTCTACATTTTAATATGGAATAAATAAATGTATTTTGTCGCTTTTTTTAACATCATCTAATAAATAAAAGTATATACATTGATAAATGTACCTACAATTACTTTATAAAAAGGTAATAAAAATTTTATGGAGATATTCTTGAAGTATGAGACATTATATAACATCCATTAAATTAATGATCCATGTTGATATATGATTATACGATATCTCAATGACGATTTTAGCTTTTTCATTTGTATTCTACCATAATGATTGCCAAATAATGAGTTAAATTTATACTCATAGACAATGTATACATAAAATACGTCTATACTACTTCTAAAATTATATAAAAAAGTTCTTATATTATACTATAGATTACGCAATCAAGAGACATTCTAATTTTAAAAGTTACCAAAGTTAAATGAAAATTTATTATTAGTACATTTATATTAATATTTTTTAGAAGGAAGAATTTTTTGTTTTTCATCCAATATATATATTTTTATACAAATTACAATTATATTAAACAAATATATTTAATATTTTTGTACAATGTTTATATATCATGAATATCTTATCTCTAAAAATTAAATATAATTTATTTATAACTAATTTTATATTTTCAATTGAAACTCTCTGGAATTCCAGAAGATTTAATCTTTCAATTTCTATGTTTTTTTCTTTAAAAACCATAAATAACTTTTGTATTTTCGCTAGACAGTCTGGTTAATAGATATATAGCATCTTTTAACTAAAAGTATGATGCGTAAGAATATTTTGTTTTAATTCTCCAAAAAAATCACAATGTTTGTCTTGTTAAAATAAAGGGAAAAAAAGTGAGGCTTTTAGATATGTATAAATTTCATCATTCTTATTTCAATTTAAAAATATTTCTATCCTTAATAGTTTGTTATTTATTATCTTTAAATTTCATATTTAAGATTATTTGTCAGTAGAAGATAAATTTTTATGTTGTGTGAGTATTAGTATTGTCTTAATATTATATAAAAGTAATTAGTACTTCTTTCTTTATGTAGAATGTTCATTTTGTTTTATAATGGACCGGGCAAAAGTTTTTTATGATGCCACCATTGAAAAAGTGTACATTGTTAACCTTTCATTTCCATTATAATCATTTATTTATATATCTAACTATATCTACTAACTATACATACTATGCAATATATACATTTTATAAGGTTGTTATTTTTTTTATTCGCTTTGTTTATTTATCTTATCTTTTGAAAGTCATAATATAGTATAAAACAAAGATAACTAATAAATAATACGTCATAATTATATAGTTAACCCTTATTAATAAATTAATATTTAATCTATTTATATTTAAATAGTAAGATAATATTTACTCTAAAAGTACACAATTAAAATATTTACCTCAAATGAACATTATACACCAATAACATTTCTTTATTTTATATTTGATAATTGTCGTAGATTTTTGGACATTCACGTTATTTTTACTATTAATGTCCACTATTCTCAAGTATATCTCATACACTCATTGATTATTATATATTAAAATAGAATTCTCCTATAGTATTTATTTATATTAAATATATTTATTTTTTAATCACAAAATTTTGATATAGAAAATATTTAAATAAAACAACTTTCTTCATCATTTTTTCTATTTACTCTTTCCAATTCAATGTTTCCAAAATTTTATTATGAAAATTCTTTCTAATAATTGATAAATAAAAATTTTATATTCTTATTAAATAAAAGAATTTAATGATTTTTGTGAAAAAATTTTTATGTCATCGCTCTCCTGAAGGTGGTATGACTTTTATATTTGTCTTTGAAATTTTTTTCACAATATTAATAATTTATTAACCCTACAATTTTATCTAGTTTTATAAATTGTTTTTAGCTAAAAAAATAAGTTTAACTTTACGTTCTCTTAATTTATTATGCCAACTAATTTTAAAACATTCCGTTGCTTAATATTTTTTATTATACAATATTATTAATACCCTTTCACTCTAGAGTTTATCCCCTTTTTAACCGATTCTATTATGTTATATTTATCACATATGTTGTTTTCCGTATAAGCTGTCTATGGTGTCAGTTAATATTGCTCTTCTTTTTGTACTCCTGTCATTTTCAAAAATTCTTCACATTACAATTATGTGTCATATTTTTGAGATTCAATTATCTAAAGTGAACAATAATAATAATATTATTATTATTTAACATATGTTAAGGATATTTAAAATTAAATTTTAACGTTTATTATACTACTTAGAAATATATAAGTACTTTGTCATTAATCAAAAGTACATTAACATTATCTATCTGATTTTAACGCTTTATTTATTTTGTCTTATTGGTACTGATATTTTTTGTGCTTTGATATTTTATTGTAAATAATTTTTTTTTCTATAAATTTTTTGCACATCAGTGGGGAAGAATTTAACGTTTCCAGGAAATTTAAACTTAATCTTTGTCTTTTATTTTTATTACACTCCTTTTTATCGTTATTTTTTAATTTTAGATAGGGAAAGATGAGTGATTCTATTCAATTGAATGAAAAGGATAAAGATTTTACTAATTCCTCACCACCACCGATTCCGGTACCAAGTAAGTTGCATTTTTATTGAAAATTATGAATGAAAATAAAAAGGAAATCGCCCCCGGGTGGGCTTGAACCACCAACCTTTCGGTTAACAGCCGAACGCGCTAACCGATTGCGCCACGGAGGCTTGGGATTCGCCAAAATCGGCCTCTCCGCCATCGTCTTGGTAATTTCCGCTGGTAAAATAAATAAAAAATGTTCAAAATAATTTGAAATTGAAATATTACAATAACACATACTTTATCTACGTAAAATAATAATTACTAACTTTTTTTAGAACTCCTTGGTTCAAAAAGACTAACCTTGGCGATACTATTATTCTTCGCCTGTGCAATATCATATTCACATCGTTCCGACCTTAGTCTTGGAATCGTTTGTATGGTAAATCATACAGCAATAGAACTAAACAGTAAAAATCTAACAAAACTAACTGAAACTATGGGTGAGGTAACCCAAAAGACGATCTCAAAATGTGGTGGTGGAGCTGTGAAGGAGGAGGCGGCTGATGGGCCATTCGTATGGGATAAACCACAACAAGGTAGTGCATTAGGAAGTTTCTTCTATGGATATTTATGTTCACAAGTCGTTGGTGGTATGCTTGCCCAGAAGTTTGGTGGAAAAATCGTTATTGGTGTTGCTGTACTTATTAGTTCTTTTTTGACTGTGTTTACACCACCTGCAGCACAGTTGAGTTTATATGCTTTGATTGGAGCAAGAGCTATTCTTGGTTTTTCACAGGGTGTTGTTATGCCATCAATTCATACATTGTGGTCATTTTGGGCTCCTGAAAAGGAAAGATCAATACTTGTTGGTATTACATTTGCTGGTTTACAAGTTGGAAATCTTGTTAGTATTTCAATTTCTTCAGTTCTCTGTGAAAGTGGAATTTTAGGTGGATGGCCATCAATATTTTACTTGTTTGGTGTTCTTGGTTTCATATGGTGTGGATTATGGTTCTGTTTAGCTACTAGTAATCCAAATGATTCAAAAGGTATGGACGAGGCTGAAAAAGCATACCTTCAAGAACATATCAGAAATGCAATGGGAAAGAGTGGTAAACCACCACCGATGCCATGGGGAAAAGCATTACTTTCCCCACCAGTATGGGCAATATATTTCGGACATTTTGCAGCTGATTTCGGAAGTTACCTTATGATGGGTGTTATGCCAACATTAATGAATGAACTATTTTCATTACCCAGAGAAAGTTTAGGTGTCATTTCGGCTCTCCCATTTTTTGCATTCTTCATTGTAATTCAATTTGGTGGATTTTTAGTTGATAATATCATTAACAAGAAGATTTTATCACTTGTCAATGCACGTCGTCTCTTCATGATAATTGCTTTAGTAATGCAAGGATTACTTTTAGTTATTGCTGGGTATCTTGATTGTGATCAAACTATTCCTGCAATCATTCTTATAACAATAGCAGTTGGCCTTTCTGGTTTCCAATTTTCGTCATTTGTTGTAAGTTACCTTGATGTTGCCCCTGCTTTTGCTGGTGCTTTACTTGGTGTTGGTAATACGATTTCAAGTTTCTCTGGCATCCTTGGACCTATGTTGATGGGAATTATGACACCAACTGGTAGTAGAGAAGAATGGCAATCCTTTTTCTGGGTTACCTTCACAATTCTTACTGTTGGAGCTTGTGTATATGCAATATTTATTCGAGGGGATGTCCAAAGTTGGGCTAAAGGTGGGAACAAGGAAGGTATTCTTGAGGCACCACAGGAAGGAGATGTACTCTTACAGGATATTAAAAAGGAACAAACAGAGGCATAGTATTGATGTTTATTTTAATGGATTTTTAATTTTAACTTTTAAAATTTTCTCACTTTTTCTTTTAATATAAATAAAATTTTTAAGTTTGTTAATTGGTGATCAATTCATATATTTAAGGGTGTACTTTAAATATAAGAAATCTTTAATGCATTTTTTTCGTTGTTTAAAAATGTTTTTCTTTCAATTGAGGTATTTGGTTTTCAAAGTGACCAGCTGAAGGTCATACCTCCGCATGGCCTTGTATAACTTTTCAACGCATTCTCCTTATAACTTTTATATAAAGACTGCCACCACTATTTATTTTATTACTTTGTTAATTACTAGTTAATCTCTAAAATTTTAAGTTTTCCTACTATTCAAGAGTTTTTTCTATCAAATGACTTTTTAATTGTTTAATTCTGTTATCTTTTATAAAAGTTATCTATGTCAAAATATTACACAAAAAGTGATCAAAACAAAAATATTTTTTTAAAAATAAACTAGTTAATTATGGTTCAAAACATTTGAAACCTATATCTCCTTCAAGTTAGGAAAAAAGTATCTTTTAGCTATTTACTAATAAAAGTCAATTAAAATTGAAAAGATTTATGGCAAAGACATATTTTTTACTATATACATTGATAAAAGATTGACAATATTATTCATTCTCTTGTATGAATTTCTGTTTAATATTCAAATCTTCAATAAAAATTACATATCTCTGAGTTACCAATTTTCCTTGCAAAAATATGTAAAATTTCTGATTCTTTTTCATGTGAAAAGGATATACCTTTACTATTAAATTTGTTCTTGGAATTAGGCTAGTAATGTGACAAATATCTGGACATTTATATTTTCTGTATCCTTTTAAAACCAATATTTTGTTCCTACAATTTTAACAATAACAATATTTTCAATAATCTTTTTGATAGTTCAAATATAACTTAATGAAAAATTGAAAGTAATCATATTTTTTATAGAATTGTTTCTATGCTTTTGCTTAAAATTTAATAATATTATCAGCGTTGATAGACATTTGAATTTTTACCTTTCTAAAAGAACTTTCTGAAAATTCTAAATAAGTGATTGAGAAAACCTTTGTCCAAAATTAAAAATTCAATATATGTTCTTTGTTGATGATTACAAACAGCAAAAACAGTTTAGTTATTCACAAGGCTAAAAAAATGTTTTACCAAAGTGGCTGAGGCTTAAAGATGCAATGTTTAGAATCAGTTATTTTGGAAGTCAGTGGCAGTAGATAAGGCTTCAAGATAAAGATAATATGACCTTTACAATGATGAAGACTTTAGATACAACAATTAATCATGATCTACCACATTTATCTTTTCCGTACAAACTTGATCACCCTATGTTTGAGTTGTTTAAACTGGATTACAATTTCAGAATGAGAATCATACAGTGTTTAATACAAGAACATTTTAATAATGGTTTTAATAATTACCTATCTACATTGTTTTTACCTTAATAAATATTCAGTCACTACAGAAGAATAGTTTCATTTTTCACACTCATGTGACGTTTCAACATACCTGTCTTCAAAATTTTCTTTTTTATTGACAGAAGTATTTGAACAATATAAGCATTTATTTTAATTATAAATTTACAGCAAAAAAAATAATATTAAATATGATAAAAATTAAATTTCTATCTTCTCGTATTCTGGATAAAAATACTTCTGAATGACACATTTATGTAAATGCCAGCGATGAACATCATTAAATAATATGTATTTATCTGTGTTATTACTATTAATACTGAGGCGTTTTGTAAACTTCTCATAATGTGATTTAATAACATTATCAGTGAAAATTAAATCACCTGATATGACATTCTGCTCTTGATGTTTAAAAGCAAGAGCCTTCAAAGTCTTGGGGATTCTTATCGGTTAGTATTCACGTGAAATGAGGCATTCTAATATGCTAAAGTTATCCAAACTATCACTTTCTTTATAGGATAAACAATTGATCTTAAGTAATTTAATTTTTGGCATATATTTAGTTATCATTCTAACTGTAACATCGTTCATATCATGTACATCTATCAGTTGTAATACCTCGACATTTCTTGGCATCATAAAGCAAGAGAACTCAAAGCATTGATAAAATAAATCTAAAAAATAGGAACTAGGATAACCCAAATGTGACACATACTCAAGTTTTATATTCTTACCACTGGTTAACTTTAATAAAATAATAAATAATGTTATTGAAGAGTTATGTTCCATTCTTGAAATTAGATATTAATCAAATCGAATGCTAATTTATGACCTCCAATGAATATTACAAAGATTTGATAAGTATATACAATAATACGCATAGAAAGTTCTACTAACATTGGAAAAACATTGTTTCAAAAAGATGTTTAAGAAGAATCATAATATATCCGAAAAAAAAATAGAAATTAACTTAAAGTAATAGTTTATTTGTAAACTAGTTTATACATATCATTATCTAATTAAAGTAAACTAGTTTTACAATAAAATTAACATACAATCTATTTTTTACGCTTGTTCTCATCTCTTTTTTTACGTTTCTCCTCCATTGCTTTCTTGACTTTATCTTCAATTTCTTTCTCCTTTTTATAGAGGTTTTCAGCTACTTCTAAAAATTTATCATAGGCATCGGCGTCCATATCATCAATTTGTTTCTTGTAATGCTCAAACACAACCGTAAGAGCAAAGACAAATTGAGGGTACTTCTGTACAGCAAGATACCTATGTTCCCTTAGACACTTCAATCTTTCAACTGGATCGAAGGTCGGGAAATAGTTGATTGTATCAATGAGATACATTATTAGTGCGAGGGTTCCAGTCCTTCCAATCCCTGCACTACAATGTATCGCTACATAATCATCAGTACGTAAGCTGATGACTCTCTTATACAGAGCGTAGATACTCATGTGTTCGGATGGGATACCTAAAAGAAAAGAATTAATAAACATATTGTTCAGTATCTAAACTTACTCTTATCAGGCCATCCTTGGTAGTGAAGGATGGTGAAGTTCATTTCAGGAAGACCCTTTTTACTTCTAAGTTGATACTCTGTCTCAGAGATGAAGTGTTTATCCAACTCCTTGATCTTCATTCTTAAAACGCTAAAGTTTGCAGTTTCAAGAGTGTGAGTTTGTGTAGGGAAGTAAGGGACCCATTTTCTTTGAGAATCAGAAGCTTCTTCAGGCTTGACTAAGACAACAACAACAGTTACTTTGTATCTTAGGATCATGTCAAGCATATCATCAACTGTTTCATCAAGTGGTGCCTAGAAAAAGTAAGTATTAATGATATGGATGTTAAAACCCTACCTGACATAATATCATTTTTCTTGTTTTTTTGTCGACAGTGGTATATTCAAACTTATTAGCATGAATAAAGCTGTCCTTGTCCGCCTCAGGTTTTCCATTAACAGTTATCCCATGAGCGTCCAAACATGGAATATCACCATAACGGAACCTCCTTTTGTCAATACCAGCTATATTATTTTTGACTGCAGACTGGAAGCGCTTGGTATAATTAAGAAGTGTTTTCGAATCCATTCTTCCTAGCATATAGAAAACGGATCTATATTCATAAATTTTTTCTTTATCAACAATGTTAACAAAGTCCAGGAACTTCCTCAATTCTGCATCCATCTTGTCCTTGCGCTTCAAATAGCTATAGAAGAAGTCGTCATAGCTAATGTTAAACTCAAAAGGACGATGAGAGAAGTCAACCAGTATACCATTTCTGAAGAATGTTGAAACGAGTGCTTTTATGAGGTAAGCAAACTCGTATGGTACCAAATTGCCTCCGTACCTTTGTTCACGCATCTTCTTTATAACTTTAAAAGGACAATCAATGTCTTGATCAGACTTCAATGCATCGTATATACATGCGAAATAGGTAAGCATGTATACACGGGCTCCTGTTCCTTGTGACGAGTGGATCAAAATGTTCTTCTTTGGAGCTTTCTTGAAGATTTCTTGATATACATTGACAAATTGAAGATCCGTCTGAGGAATATCATTCTCCTTCCAATTAGAAACATGGTATAGTTCCAACTCTTTTGATGGACCTCCTTTTTTTTCCAACAATATCTTGTATCCTGTTACCGAGAGGACATTCACCTTGATCGTATTCGAGCAGGTTACAACAATGTCATTGAACGCAGCTTTATCCTTTTTCCAATAAAGATCTTCTGAAGCATCATCATTGTCCTCAGTCTTCTTGTTATAAATTATGACAACTATCGTGGCAATATCCTCCTCATAGATCATTTGCCAGAAAGAAGATTGAGTATCCTTTGTGAGACCCTAAAAAGATAAAATTATATCATTGAAATTCATAAACTTACATCAGAAAGGATATATTTTCTATTCTCTGTATCAGTGTACATATAGTGGGCTTTGATCTTCATAGGCATGTTTTTATAACAGTTGACTAACGTTCCATCAAAAAGATCACTAATGCCTACATCAACTTCTTCACCTCCTTCCATTTTCTTGACAACCTTCCTGTTTAGCACCTTATCAGCTAAATACTTCTTGTCCCTTATAGTTTTGCAATAAGTATCAAAAGACTCACTTGTCAGATTATCCCAGAAGACATAGACATTAGGATACTTTTTCTTGTATTTAAGCATTACAAGGAACGGGCCCAACCATTTTTTGTAGAGAATTACGAAAATAACAGCCAAGATAACTAAGATGAGAAGGATGAATCCAGCAGTCAAAACGTAAGCGTTTCTCTCTCCAACTTTGTCCGAAAATTTTTGAAAAAAAGACTTGTTGGTTTCCTTTATTTTTTGATCCATAACTTTTTGGGTTTCACGCAATGTTTCATTTATAGACTTAACTTTCTTATTTTTTTCATCTAATGCAATTTGTTGTAACACTAAAGTTTTATTATATTCTATTGTATCATTTAGATGTTTTTCTTTTAGATAATTTTCACGTTCAGTAACCTTATCACTATTAACGAAATCTGTGGTGGTTGTAATATGTCCATCCAATGTTTTATAAATACAGCTTATTGTTGTAGTGCCATTTTCAGTTTCATCAAAAATTATGTTGGAACCAACTTTTTGAAATTTGTCTTTTATGCCATCAATAGAACTTAAAGTACTGACATTTCCTCTAATTTCATTATAAATAACTTCCTCCAGATAACCAATAGCCAAATAAGCAGTTGGGCAATTTGGTTTTATAAGGTTTTCATTTACAGAATATGATATGGTCTTTTTTTCAAGTTTGAGGTCCTTGATGCTAGGTGCAAAATAATATTTTTGAGTTTTTAATTTAAAATTGTTTTTATCTGGACAATTATATGCCAACTCAACCAAATCGAAGCCTTTGATAGTAAAATTCGAAGTTATTGATATTTTAGAATCTTCAATAACTTTAGTCTCTTCTTTTAAATATCTCATCCTTTTCAGTAATACTTTTTCGCCACGGTAGAAACTTCTATCTCCTCCCACATCAAGAATTACATTAATGATTTCTTGATTTCCACTTGTATTAATAACATTAAAAGAAGTACCATTTATATTTTTTTGAATAACAGAAGTGTATTCCTTTAAAGTAATTTTTGGGCAATTAAAATATATCTTCACTGTTGCACAAGGTTCTTGAATCAAATTAGTATCATTTTCTCCAGGCATATTAAAATAGTGAAACATTTGATTAACATAAGGATTTTTGAGATTTGTTGGATCAACCTTCACTATTATATCATTTTCTTTATTCTTTGTTAAAATTAAGGCATCATCGATACCATTATTACATTTAATGTGTTTTTCTTCGAGATCATGCCTTGTATGCTTGTGTTCAGCACTCTTTGGGAGAGTTGAGGTTTTCTTCCACATAACATTATAAGTCCAAAATCTATATTTATCATTACTGCCAACAAAGTCTTTGATAAGTTTTCCACAATTAAGTTGTACTTTACTGGATGACTTTCTCAATGTTGGCGTCCAGATTAGTGTTCTGTCTTGATATAATAATTCTTTTATATGTGATGTTTCTATTTTGCTTTCTGATTTAAATATATCATTTTCATCATTATGTTTGTACTCTCCAAAAGGGCATTTCACAAGGACAATATCAAAAGTAGTTTCCGTATTTAAATCAAACGGAAATGTTGTATTGATAATCGTTTTAGGAATACCGGAAAAAAATCTCTGAGGATACAGTGGATCAGGTTGTATTGAAAGTGGCATCAAAGCCACAGCAGCACCTAACCAATATAACTTTAGAAGCATTGTAGGTGATTTGTGAAAAAAATTCACTCGTTATATCACAATTTTTTTCATATAAAATTTGAATTTAACAATAAATTGTTTTCAAATTCCCAGTAAAATTATTCAAAATATCATCATTGATAAAATTTTATTCAATTTTATATTCAAAAACATTAAATTTTGAACTAATCATGTTATAATTCTATATTAAAATGCATAAGAAAGAAGTTGAACGATAATTAAGGTGATAAATCGATGATTTGTCACACTTATCATATTTAAATTTTATCAACTCTAGAATTAGGGGTCTTTTACATTTTTCGATTTGTATCAGATGCACAAATTTGCTATAAACTGTTTCCGATATCTTGAGAAGCAATTTTTTTAACAATTCTAATTTAAATTTTAAAATAGTGTTTATGAATACCATTTATATCATTTGACGATAATAAAAGTAACAATTTTGAAAACTTTTTCACAAAATAAAGGTTTTTTGCCAACTTTAGGAAAATTTTATTGAAGATTACAATTTAAAAGATGCAATATAAAGTTTTATATATCAATTCGAGTAACACTAGAAAACAAATACCACAATGTAATTTTAAAAATTTCAATTGAATAGTCATACATATGTTTTATACTATATTTTTTTAATAACGCGAACACATGTAAAAATCATCTGATCAAAAGCTTTACTTCTAGAACAGTTAACATTGATATGTGTTTTATAACGACAAAAAAAAAACAATTACATTTGTTATTTTTATTTTATTTTCTACTAATGCGATGATTTTGTCTATAATTCCATATCAACTCACACAAATTAGCATTGTTGATTACACAATCTTCCTTGTCAAGTAAAATTTTCATGCAAAAGTATATGCAATGACAACTTTAAATTATTCATTGAAGGTTAAAGAGAAAGTATTCATTAAAAAAGTAGAAATGGTAATTACATAAATTTGTTAAACTGTGCATTATCATTTTAGAAATTATCCCCGACATTGATTTTCATTCAAGGTAAATCAGTACATTCTTAGGTAGTTGGACTTTGTAATGAATCTTTATAAGATCTAATAATTTCATTTGCTATAAATGTCATTCGCCTATGTTCGGTTAGCTAAATATGGTGTCTTAGCTCCCTGAGATGTAGCACCTTCAATCCTTTAGATGCAGTATCTTCTACCGTCTTTCTCAAGTAATTGGTCATTTAGAAGCAATAAAAATAATTTTATCAGTAGTACTAAAGAAATTACTCTACCTATCCTTAGGAGATAACATTCTACTTTTATCAACAATAGGGTAAAATAATATCTGGCGCACCATAGGTTCAATTTCAAATCCATCTATCTGTGTAACATGCCAATTTGGCCAGTAAAATTTGCATATACCGTAACAAAAGAATTAGTAAAAATACGCGCTATAATGTGCATATACAAAATTTTAATATCCTGCAATTATAATACAATACCACAATTGAGAAATAAAAAATTGTTTTACGTCAAATCAATTTTATGGAGTCTGAAAATGACTTTTTCTTTTCAAGAAATCTTTTGATTTAGTTATAAGCTCCTGATAACCAACAAGATTCAGTTGCACGTTTGATCTTTTTTCCATTTGCTACACATATCTACATACTTTCATTCAACATTTGTTGTGTAGATTATTATTTTACAAAGATTTTCTGTAACACTTTGAGCTATTGGAACATCGTCCAAAACCTCTGACGTGATACAGAATTACCTGTCCCAAATTATCGTGTTGTCATTATTTTTGGTATATTTGTCGTGTTGTTACTACCAAAATTTTATTATTAAAAAGAATTTTTTTTTCATTTATTTCTTAAAATTATTCCATCTCCGATACAATGTATTTAAATTATATTTTTCCCACGATTCTATAACATCATCGTTTTCAGATTCAAAATGGAGTTCCCTGACATCAATGACATGGTAAATAAGTTTGAGAAGGTTGAAATATGCCAAAAGCTCAATCCTTCTGAATGCTACAAAGATACTCTTCGTGGTCAGGTTTCAGCTTACCCACTGCAGGTTGAGAGAACTGCTGTTGCTTACAGATACAGTGTAGCTATCTCTCTTACAAAGGAGAACTTTCAGAAGATGCTGACATCAACTAATGACTTGGAAGTGTAAGTTTTTCTTATTTCTTTTATGATGAACATGGTTTTTAGGAAAATGATTGGAAGCAAGCAGACTAGGAGAGACACGTGTATGACAGCTGTAGATTCTTCTATTAAGGCTTTAGAGATTCCTGATATTCAATACTGCTATGATGGGGTCTCAAATCTTATCACAAACAAGGAAATTGAGAACATTGATACTACTATTCCAAGATCCAAATTCCCAGAAGATTGTCATGGTCTTATCAGGAAATGTTCTGTTTCAGTGGAGATAACTCGCTGCACAGATGACTTTGTCGTCCCAATTGGACAGAAGAATATTCTTCTGAATGATGCCCTTTCGCAGAAGCAAAAGCTTGTATATAATTGTCTGGAGATGATAACTTCTCAATATGCGCTGAATAACAAGAAGTACTTCTCAAACAACAACCGGAGCTTTCATATGGCTGGTAGAGAATTTGATGAAGACATTGGAAATGGAAAGGTTCTTAAACCAGGAGTTTGTAAAAGTGTCCGCTTTATTGAGTCAAACGATCAGGATCGTATTCGCGCCGCTGTCTTCTTAGATATGTCAAAGAATGTCTTCTACAAGGATGGTAACTTACTTGATATTATCATGGATATTGTTGGGAAGGATGAAGTAAAGAGATTAACTCTAGCTGACTATGGTATGGCATTTGAGTGTCTTGAAGGCGTGCTTGTTACTCCATCCTATAGACATGCTGGTGATTCATTTAAATTGAAGGAATTTTCAAAGGAAAGTCTTAAGGATTGTTACTTCAAAGGAAGAGACGACGACAATGTCTCTATTATTGAATATCTTGAGAAAACATACAAGATAAAGATTCAACATCCTGATATCCCAGCAGTAGTTGTTAAATCTCGTGGACAAACAAATTACTATCCCATGTGCCAGTTAAATATCTGTCCAGGACAAACAGTATCACTTCAAAAAATGGATTCTGAATCATCTGTCTGCCAGCAATCCAACAACACAGTCAAGCCATATGTTCGTAAAAATGAAATCACGAAACACTTAATGGGTCTCGGGCTCCTCGATGTAAATAGTAATAACGTCATGAAAGGATTTGGATTAAAGCTTCTACCTCATGCTATTAACATAAAGTTAAAGATACGTGAGCCTCCTCAAATTTTTACTGGAGATGGACAAGTTTATCCTGATGACAAAGGTATATTCTCTGATGCCTTCCGTCAAAGATTTGCTGAGCCAGCAGTAATCAAGAGATGGGTTCTTGCATACAACCGTTCAGTCTCAAGAAAATACGCTGACGATTTCTGTCGTGACTTAGTTCAAATGGCAAAACAAAAAGGAATGACTATCGACTACCCTGTTGAGGTTGCTGAGCTTACTGATGATCCTCATGAGTTGAAAAAGTTTATGAAGACCAAGGCTAGTGAGAAGGTCAGGTTCATAATGCACCTGGAACCAAAAGTCATTCTAAGTCATGATCTCTTGAAATACTATGAGACAAAGTATAACGTGTTAACTCAACAAGTTACAAAGGAGTTGGTTGAGAATATTCTTAACAAGAGACAACGTCAATCACTTGGAAATGTTATCAATAAGATGAATCTGAAGAATGGAGGACTCAATATTGTAACTAAGAATGAGCCTGCAGCTAAACGTATGTGCATGTCAAACAACGAAAACTTCATAATTGGTTATTCTTTAACAAGGCCAAAATTTAACGGAGATCCGAGTGTTGTAGGATATTGTGGCAATTTTGCTCCAAATCCTCATAATTTCGTTGGTGACTTTTTTTTCCAAGCTGGTAGGACACATCAAATCGATCCTCAAACTTTGGAGAATGTTTTTGTTGAGGTACTGAAAAGACGTGCTGCAAATAGAAGAGATTGTACTGAGCCTCCCAAGAGAATCATTGTACTTCGAGACGGACTAACTGACGTTCAATTTAAAGATGCAATCCATGGAGAGATAGGTGCCCTACGTGCTGCATGTGAACGCTTCCAAAGTGGTTACAAACCATCCTTTGTAATGATTGTTGTAAACAAACATCATAACAAGAGATTCTTTGGGATTGATTCAAACTTTATCTCAACTAACTTCACTCCAGGAGTTGTCATTGATACGGGATGTACAAGAGCTGACTATACTGAATTTTACCTTCAAGCCCATCGTCCTCTCCTTGGTACTTCAAAGATTCCACAGTACTCTGTTATCGTTAACGAGTGTGGTGCAACTCTAGATGAATGTCAGGCACTTATTCTTGCCTTGTCTTATTCTCATCAAATTATCTCCAATTCTGTCTCATTACCTGAACCAATCTATCAGGCTGGAGAATTAGCTAAGAGAGGTAGCTATCTTTTCGCTGTTATGAAAAAGGAGGATGTTACAAGATTAACCTACATTGAAGATACTGGTCAAATTAACTTGACTGAATTGAATAATAACTTATGTTATAATAAGACAAAATTCGCTGATAATCGTGTTACAGCTTAATAATTTTTTTTAATATTTGTATATTTTGTTTATTAATTCTTTATATATTAAGATTTAATTTTTAATAAAATACGTTTTATTACCAGAAAGACTTGGTTACCAAAGTTTTAGGTGTCATTTTTTGAAATATGATAAAGTTTATTGTACGTATGTCTTGATCGTTATGAAGTTTTATTATGTTTTAAAATGCAACAAAACACTCTAATGATGTCTAAGTATTTTAAATGTAAATATTTGGTACATTCTACTTTGATTACATATCTATGATGCTAGAGATTCTCATTACATTCAAAAATCAACTGATTTAGTCTTTTAATTTTAAATTTTTCATTATCTATATTTAAGTTATTGTTTTCATTGAGTATTGGAATATTTTTAATTGTATGATCATTGGGTAGGCGATGGTGGAATGGAGAGAAGAAGTTTGAAGCAAAAGTCTTGGTTATACTACAAGAAGATAAAATATCAAGGTTTTGTTTTCACCAACTGAACCTAATGGACATATAAATTATCAAAAGCTTTCTCTACTAAAAAAATTTTTACTTCTCAATCAATGAAATCAATTTCAACGTAATACTAAAGGTACAATTTTATCTGTACTTTGTTCATAAGATTTTATTTCAAAATTTGGTCATACGTTTATCTATCAACTAAAAATGTTCCTATGAAATTTGTTATAACTATGTCAATGTGATTAAATTTCGATATCACATGTTCACCTTATAGAAAAAAGAACAAAGAGCATTACAAAAATATATATAGGAAAGCTTTAGTTCTTCAATCATTTTATTATCATTTGTCTCACCAAAATGCGACTTATACAATTTAGTGAATCAATTAAAGATTCAATAATAAACGTCTTCTCTTACTGTGATGATGGAGATTTTACAAAGGAAATCCATTCAACGTTAGAAAAATCTAAAATAGAAAAATTATCTGATCTCCAGGGACATCTTGTTCCGGCTATTATGGACAGAAAATATGATGTTTTTATTGAATCTGAACGTGGAACAGGAAAGAAGCTTGGCTATATTTTACCAATCATCAACTATATCTCAATGATTCAAGAGTCTGATGGATGTGAAAGTACTGATGTTCCTGTTGCAGTAATATTAATGAAAGATATGGATGTCTGTAAAGAAGTTGAACTAAAGATTAGCAAATTATATCCGAGTAAGTTTATTTTTTGACTGTTCCATCACTAATTTTCATTTTTAGATGTAAAAATAGGTCACCTTTTTGGGTACAGTAAAGATATTAATATGATTAATGAAATCTATAAAGATTGCGATATTATCATTGCGTCCATCGTCAGATTCATTAAAGTAATTGAGGATGACAATTTTTCTTCATTTAAAAACGCTGTATCAAAAACCAACTTTATTGTTATTGAAGAATCTGAAGAATTAGCTGAGTTGTTTTGGGATAATTACCTTAAACTTTTATGCTGCGACTTTTTCAATAGAAAAGCTCCTGAGCAAATAAGAATATTTTCTAGTTGTGGTTTGGTTGATTTAACACCTGAAATGTTTATGAAAAAATATGCTCAAGATGATTACGTTATTATGAAATTCCAAAATAACGTTGATTGTCCTCCAAAAGAGTCAACAAAACCATTCCCAGCTTTTGATGCTCCCGATATTCACAAAAAAGAAAATGTTTTCGGTAAAAATTTCCAAGACTTTGTAAATTATTCTGATATAATTGTTTCCCGGCCACAACATAATATTATTGTAAACAATTTCACGAATAACCAACATTTTACAAGCAACAGGTCATACAACAGACATTCGTTTCCTGTTATTTATGACGGATATGGTACTAACAACTTTGTTGATTTCCTACGTCCAAGACACATAGTTGACACATTTTCAAATAACTATTGTAATTTATATTATCAAGAACAAAAGAGAGTCCAACAATCACCAATAACTCCTTTAGAGGAACCAAGAATTATATCTCAATTCCATTCAGACCAAAATTACCCAGATTACTTAATAGAGGAGGTAGAAGATAACGAACTTGATTCTCTTAGTTTCATGGACAGTTTCACAAGCACAGGAATACTCAGAAAATTAGGAGTACTAAAAATAAATATATTTGATTCATTTAATAAATTGCTTGAAATTCTAAAATCTATCTTTGAAATGGACAATACATTTAAAGTCATTACTTTCATTAAAAGACCAGAAGGATGTAAGTATGCTTCATATTACTGTCGTTGTCATGGATTAAATTCAAGAGCAATAACAAGAGTCCATGATACTGATAATGCAAAGAAAAATTTACAATTTTTTGAAGCAACTGACGGTGCTGTATTGTTTGTTGAAGATAAATATAAAAATTCATTGATAAGAAATCTTCGTGCTCATGTGGTTATTACTTTGAATTTACCTGATACTGAGGATGATTTTGAAGAAAAGATTAGATATCTTGGTGATGTTAATGGAAATGGTGGATTGTTTATTA
The DNA here is from genome assembly GCA_005656395.1 of Strongyloides papillosus. Taxonomy (NCBI): domain Eukaryota; kingdom Metazoa; phylum Nematoda; class Chromadorea; order Rhabditida; family Strongyloididae; genus Strongyloides; species Strongyloides papillosus. The sequence continues at coordinate 4,634,969 of SRSI01000050.1, read as the reverse complement.
TAATGGGAACTCGTGATACCGTTAATAAGGAGTGGATCAAGGGAAGAATGAATAATATGAAGCGCGGAGTTTTTTAAAGCTTTTAGTTTTCTCTAAATATTGAATTATTTTGAATTAAAAACTAATGATTTTAAATAATTTTTTTCAGTAATAAACTTGTAATTTTGGATATTGCTATCTTTATTCGTTTTAAAATTTGAAAACAAAAAAAGAAGAATTTCTACTTATCATGAAAAATTATGTAGACGTTTTCAGTTGTTTTACAATTCTATAGGTGAATTATGTATAAGCAGTGTACAGAAATATTCAAGAAGATTTTGTTAGAAAATTTGCTGTAAAATTAAATTTTTTTCTTAAAAAGTAGTTCCTAGATATAAAATGACAAATTGTATAATGCCAGAGTGTATATCCACGGTAATATGAAAAATATTCTCTTGTCTTTATACACTGAGGAATATTTAAAATTTAACTTGCAAAAAATGGAGTTTAAACATTATATCATAATTTAGAGAAAGATAACTTTTATTAAAGATATTTTATCCTTGGGCAGAGTTGTGTTACGGTTGTAATAAGAATATGTTGTGTTATTTAATAAAACAACACACTAGAAGTGCCTTTTAATCGAGAAAATTACAGAAAGTTGTTGGATTCAAAGATTAGCATACATTTCTAAGAAATTGGTCTTATAATTTTGGCGATTATAAAGATATTTATACGGTCTATAAAACTAAATCTGATAAAGAAGGCAAAATTATGTATAAAAAAAACACTATTATTGATATGTTAAAAAACAAAATGTTTAAGAAGATAAAATAAAATATATTAAAATATTTTATTCTTCAAAGTGTGAAAATATTACTGATTCAATTAAAATCAAGTTAAAAGATAAGAAAAAAATTATTACAATTTTTAATGACATGTCAATTATTTTTAAGAATGAACGTTCATCAGTACCATACATGTGTAAAATATCCATATCAAATGTATTATCATGACAATTTAATTCTTGATTATTCTTTTTCCTTTCCAAAATTCAATTACAATGTATAAAAGTATTCATTTGTTAATAATAACTATAAAAGTTAATTAATTAAAGTTAGCCCTTTAATTTTTCTGACGCCGATATCCATAGATATAGATCCGTTCGCGATCAGCTGATTCCAAAGAATTTGAGTTGACATATAAAGCAACATTGCTGTCATTCTCTGAGTATCCTCTGCATCTTGAATCAAACAAATTAATAAAACTCTCCCTCATTTTTGGTTCATTTAAAACAAAAACATATAAATGTGCTACAATCTTCATGATGGATAACACAAAAACTGTTAAATACATTATCGTATGGAAATTAGGACAACGAGTAAATGAATCAAGGACTGTTCTGGATATTAATCTTAAAGACTCGAATACCAAGAAAATCCCAAGAAGATTTTTTGTCAAACTATACGTTTTTTGATTCTCATAGTATTGGAACTTGTAAGAGAGATTGTTGGTAAGGTATTGTAAGAAATCATTTTCACGTTTGTCAATTTCTTTTTTGTGTAAATAATGGTATACCTAAAAAAATTTTTAATACTGATAATTGAAATGTTAAATTACCAAGAAAGCTAGGACAGAGAGGATGATAATTTCAAAACTCATAATATCATAAGCTTCAAAGACGTTTCTTATTAAAATCTTATGAAGTGCTGTAACTCCGAAGGAGAGTATCATGAATCCCAAAGCTATATATGGTGGTTCGGAGGAGCTTAATTCATAACGTGAGATGCAGCTTACAGCAATAATTCTTTCAATGAAAATAAAAAGCTGTAAGTAATAAATTCCTCCATAGAGAATGTAAAAGTCAACCAAAATCATTACGTCGAAGTAGTTATTGTCTCCAGTAATTATGAAAATCGTCTCAAACACAAATACCAAAAAGTAGTATGTTGAATTGAAAATTAAGAGGCTAACGATAAGTGTTCGAAAGTTAACATGGTATTTTTTCAAGTTATATAATGCGTTAGCAAAATGCAAGCACGCTCCAGACATGATTAAGGAGAATGCTGCTAAGATAATGTCAGTAAGAAATGTAGCCATTTTTTTCCATAATGATGAAAAGTATTATGAAGTAAATTATAATTTCATAACTATTTATACTGTTTTTATATCTATATAAACATCCGTCTTAAGAGTTTTTTCTATCAACTCTTTTACGTAATCTCTCAGATACTAAAGTATAACTAAGGTACAATGGAATAAAGATAAAAAATAATAATATTATTATTAATTTTATAAATACCTTCTATATCATTTATATTCATTTTATTTCCTTTAAAAAAATAATCCTAAGCTTTTTATAAGAATAGAAGATTAATCCAAGCAACAAATGTACTGTATATATAAAATTTATTTTCATAAATATCTTTTAATTGTTTTTCACTTAAAAATAACTAAAGTATAAAAAAAATAATCATTTTTGGTTTAGAATAGTTCAATTATAAAAAATTTATTTCCTGAAGTTAATTATCTTGTTTGCTTACTAATGAGTAAATCTTTAAAAACATGTTACATTTCCGTTTTTTATGAAGTATTCATTTTCAATAACGTATATTATTATTTTATCGAGTTCATCGCTTATGTCAGATCCTTCCTCGGTAAGATAATGAATCATTCATTTTTATCTTGTAAATAACTATTTCGAAATATGCCAAAGTATGATATACCATGCTTTACGAAAAATTTTAAGTAAAATAAAAATTATCTATCTATTAGTATAATTTTTATCTTTGTGAAATTATTTTTAACAGAATATAGAGTCTATATTAATTGCAAATATCTAAGATAACCAAATTTTACATAAAATTTAACAAAATGCATATTTTAGTAATATTTTTGAATAGAAATATTAAAATTAAATTAAAAAAAGCCTGATAAATTTCTAAAAATTAACAGCAACAATATACTCATAACTCAAATAAAGACTACTGATGGCTGAAAACTATGAGTGCATTGATGATCCAAAAAGTGGAGTAAATGCTCCACCACCAGTTCCACCACCAGCACCTCCACCAATGCCAGCCCCTACGAATCCGGAACCAGCTCCATCAAAACGAACAGGTTCACAATTGAACGTACCACCACCTGGAAACTCACAAACCAAACCACCACCACCATTGAATGAAAAACCATCTCAGGAGAGGTCTCAAGAAGCAATACCAGCTGCCCCAAGATTGGTTGGTAATCCATTATCTGGTGGTGAGTTAAGAAAGAATCAACACAAAAAGAAGGGTTGCTGCACGATATTATAAAATTTCTTTATTAATGATTTCGATTTTCATTTTTTTTTACCTCAACTATATAATAGACATTTTTTGTGACTAATATTCAAAATAGATTTAATAGTTAACTATTAATGTTAATTATAATAGGATAATCATTTTAACTTTTAAAGTATAATTTATTTTTCCATATGATTTTGTATAAAATTTAAATGAAAATAAAATTTCTATAAAAGTATGTGGGTTTTTTGTGAAGTTTCGGTTTTGATATAATGTGAATAAAATTAAAAGAAATCCTAGTTATGTTAATAAAAACATTTTTATTGCTCTCTATTCTCGTAACCAACATAGAGTCATATAATTTATATTATATATATTCATAAATAATGTTCCATAAAAAACCATTCATTTACATGATTAAGATGATAATCTGGGAGGAAAAATAAATTTAAATAAGCTGAAATTTACGCTATTAAAAGTTATTTTATTTCAGAAATGACTTTAAGGAAAAAAACCTATTTTTAAAACATAAGTCGACGTGTGACTAAACAGTTAAAATTTAATAGTGATTCAAATGGATGTATAAAATTATTATGGGAATTTAATAAAATTTATGTACCAATTACAGCGGAATTGTAAGAGCTAGTGATAGCTAATAAATAAAAAATTGTAATGTTCATGAAAAGAATATAAAAGATAACAATAAAAGTATTATTGTTTCGATCAATGAAGTTGGAAATGTAAATATAAACTCTATTTGATATTTTATGTTATTAAATAAACTTATTAAAATTTATGGCTTTAAAAATCTATATAAGAAAGATATTTTTTGACATTAATATAGTTCATAATATTATGTTCAATTTCAACTTAATAATTCTTGTCTTCACTCTCGGAATTAATCCCATTGCATCAAAAATTACTCTTGAAGAAGCAACTGAAATTGTCTCTAAAATTCTTCAACCGGTCTTTGAAGGATATAAGCCACCATTGAAAGATACAGCATTTCAACATAAACCTGATTTGCTTATAGGATATCATGGTTATCAATTGAGACCATTAAAAATTGCAATGGTTCCACAAGATTTTCATGTTTTATTGAATGGAGGAAGATATGACTGTGCTAAACGAGATATTATAAGACTTTGTAAATTAATACCAGTCTATACTTTTTTCGATGGTCCCGGAACAGATACATATATGACAAACACTATAACAGAAAGAAACTCTTACCGCCCAAAACAGAGAACACATAATAGATTCCTTGGTTACTTTTCAACAGAAAATGGTCTTTGCGGAGCCACATTAAATATTACACGTCTTTATAATAAAAAATTACCTGAAGCTGATGCAGATAGATCATTAATTACAGCAGAAGAATACGATAGTTATAAAAAAACTGGAAACCCAAATCTTAATGATTTCGATATGATTCACAATTATTTCCATGGATGGAGACCTAAAACCTCGGATATAAATCTTAATATTGAAGCTTATAACAATCTCTATAAGCAAACAGTTGATGGTAAACCAATTGATAGAACCAGAGTATGTCGTGGCGATTTAGTTGATGAACTTGCTATTAGAAATGATATTCCTCTTGATAATGAAGTTTTTCCACCTCCTTTACCAAATATAGATTATGTAGATGAAGATAATGTTAAAGATGATGATGAATGTTAAGACTAGCGTAGTCCATAAAAATGGCACTAGTAATTCATTTATTGAATAAAAAAATAATCATATAATTTACAATCTCTTATAAAATATCCTTTCTTCTAAATGATTTTAAATAAAAAAACAGCTTTTATTTTAATTTTCTTATCATTAATATACTACAGCATATCACATCATGTACTTTCAACAGTTGGGTGATCATAATTTTTGTTGCATTTTATAGATTGTAATATTACTATATCCATTTGATAGCCCAGTTTTATGCTATAAGACATATAAATTACTATTTTTTATTACACAATTAATATTCAATGTTTTGCAAATATATCTACAACTTTACAAATACACTTAAAAATAGTTTTACCGTTCTTTTATCTTACTTTGCTTAGGCTTTCAATGTATTTCACTTATAATTTTTTAATACCTATTTTTATTTGTCAAACTCTCGGGAATATCAGAATCCACTGATTAGACATCAGTCATTTCCATAGAATTATAAAAAAAAATATTTTCTTAAACAATAATTTGAAAGACAAACTACAAGGTACGAAGAACATTGTAATACATTCTTTAATGATTCTTTATTCATTTTTACTAACATTTAATTTTTTTTAAAATTACTATATTAATGCAAAATACATTACTTTACTTTTAAAAAATATTAATTACAATGTAGGGAAAAGTTTCCAGTGTTCACACAAAAAAATGAAGAAGTTTTTCTTAAAATTGTAATAAATTTGTCCCACCTAACAAAATTTAAATTTTCTTGATTCGAGACTAATTTTATCGCAATTATTTTGTACATAAAAATAAAAACAAAATTTAAAGAGTCATTAAAGTAAGTTTCTATCTTTCTAGTATACTATATTTAGTTTAGAACTTAAGTTGTTTTTTTTTCTACAATACATTTTAAAATGTAAGATTACAATTTAATTTTATGTAAAATTGCAGACACTAATACAGACATATCGAAAATTCCGCAATTCAAGGTTCAAATTAATGCAAATTGTCATACAATTCACAAAAAATTTTAATAGCAATTTAAAGAATCTTGTAATACAAATTTACTAATTTTTGTATAATATAGTTTGCATAGAATTGTGTGACATTTTTAGGTAGAATTGTTATTCAATTTTAAGTGAAATCGTATTACATTTACAATAAATAAGTTTTTAAAAAAATGTATTTCTTAGCTTAAAAATTTTTTAAAAAAATGACTATACAATTCTACCTAAAAATGTAAACCATTTTCACCTAAAATTGTATAATAACTAAATACATTTTTGTAAAAATTCATTTTTTGTAAATGTAAGACAATTCTACATAATTTGTTATGTACATCTTAAATAAATGAATTTTTAATTTGTGTGAAAACTACAAAAAATCATTCCAATACACATTTATATGATTCTGCTTGCTGCAAAAATACTCTTATACTCTATTGAATAATATATGGTTACAAATAGTATGAAATTAATAATTAGTCCGTGAATCGAAAGTACTGAACATGTTGATGTACCAATTAAGAATGCAATCTGCGTTAACAGGGTATTCTTTAGAATTGTATAAAAAAAGAAATCCCATAAAGGGTATTTTTACATAAACAATACACTAACATGATAAATAAGATCATTAATAATACGATAACAGAAGAATGGATAGAATTTATTACAAAAAGTTGGGGTACCCATTATTTATAAATTTATAATCCTGAAAAGTTCTTTAAATCCGTCCTCTTATAGTTCCTTTTATTACATCAATTTATAAAAATACAGGATCCACTCTAAAGATCAAAAAACATATAAATATTTTCATAATATTCAAATCGCATCTTAAGGATCAACTGTACATTATGCACGGAAAGAGGAGAAATTGGTAGAAAAATTAAAGATTAAATTGATCAAAGCTTATTTTAAGAAGGTTGAATCACCTTAATAACTGTAAAAACAACTTTATCAGCTTATCAAGACAGTAATTACCTAGAATTCATAATTTAAAAAAAAATAGGTTTTAAACATGAATTATTAAGTTTGACTAGAAAGTGACGAGAGTGGAACTTTTGTTTTTTTGGATAAGTATGAAAACACCATGACAGGTTTGACCCCCTTCATGGGCTAGTATTTTTGTTCATTTTTTGCATATTTTAAAAATTTGCTCAAATATATATAGCAATGTTTTGCAAGATTTAGAGTTTTGATCAAGAATGTTTAAAGTCTAAACTTAATATTTGATAAGATTATAAATGATAATTTTAATTTATTTTTTAGTGATATGATAATTAGAGGTTTTTAGATTAATTATATTAGATTCTGAGATCTCATATAGGATTTAAAGACAAATACATAGTTTAGAATCTACTAAAAAAATTTTATACGGATTCGGGATTTTCATATAGATTTCAAGAATGAAACGTTTTGAATTCAGAGGATTCATTGATGGAAAAATAGAATTCTTAAATTTATAAGTAAAAATGTTGGATTCAGGTGTGCCATAGTGGATTCGTTGGTAAGAAACATTGGTTCACGAAATTCAAGGATCAAAGACTCTGGACTCATGAGTTTTCAAAGGATTCGTGGGCAAAAGTGTTAACATACTACACACAAATTAAAAAATCTGCACATTAAGGTTGCAATCTAATGCAAATTGTCATCCAAATCACTAAAAGATGTAACGACAATTTAATGAATTTTGTAATACAATTTTACATAAATTGTTATTTACATCTGAAATAAATGAATTTTTAATTTGTGTGTATAAAAAACATTTTTAACATACCATAATACATTTTTTTATGCTTTTCAATAGTTTAAATTATTATAGATTTTATTTCTTTATGAAATTTTACATACCTGATAATTCAATTTTTTTTATAATTTCTTTAAATATCATCTAAACAAAATCAAACTTATTTAAGTTATAAAATAATATGGATTTTTGTTCATAGTAGAAAAAATAACTTTTACATATTTTAATTTAAAATAATAACAAATAGTAAAATAATATTTTTAATTTATAAACTTTTATGTGAGTTAATAATTATTGCTTCTTATTATTATTATTACGAAATTTTTAAATTTCTAAACTTCTTTTTGTTAGTAGATTGTTTAGAATAGTGATTTTTATTAAAACATTGGTAACTTTATACAAAATTTACTTTTAATAATGTACTTTTTAAAAATAAAGATAAAAACCAAGATATGATCTAAGATGAGCATAATATCATAAAAAATATCATAATCTAAAAAAATTACTTTACATCAAATTGTCAAACATATATATTTTTATTAAAAAAAACAGCTAAGTTAATGATAATCTAATAATTCGATTTGTTTAAAACATTTTAGTTGGTTTTTGATATTTCTAAAATTTAAAAAAAATAAAAAATTTTTAAATGGTGGGATATTTTATTGCATTTTATGTAAAATTGTCAAAGTTTGTCCTTGTTTATTATGTGTGTATTATTGTTCCGATTAATGAATTTGGGAATGTAAACATAAATACTATTAAAAATTTTATGTTATTAAACAAACTTATTAAAGTTTATTGTTTTTATAAATTATATAAGAAAGAGATTTTTTTGATATTAACAAAGTTCACAGTAATATGTTAAATTTCAACATAGCAATCCTTTTTTCTATTCTTGGGATTAATTTGATTACAGCAACAATTACTCTTGATGAAGCAACTGAAATAGTCTCTAAAATTCTTCAACCGCTCTTTGAAGGACATAGGGCATCAATGAAAGATACAGCATTTCAACATAAACCTGAATTACTTACAGGGGAAGGTCTTTATCTATTGAGACCGATAAAGATTTCAGTAGTTCCACCAGATTTTCATGTCTTATTGAATGGAGGAAAATATGACTGTGCTAAAAGAGATATTATAAGACTTTGTAAATTAATACCAATCTATACTTTTTGGGATTTTCTCGAAACAGATACATATATGACAAACACTATAACAGAAAGAAACTCTCTTCGTCCAAAACAAAGAACACATAATTTATTCACTGGTTATGTCTCAACAGAAAATGGTCTTTGTGGAGCTACATTAAATATTACACGTGTTCACACTCTTAATGTACCTGCAATTGATGCAGACAGATCATTAATTACAGCAGATGAATACGATAGTTATACAAATACTGGAACCCCAAATCTTAGTAATTTAGATATGACTCACAATTATTTCCATGCATGGAGACCTAAAACTTCGGATATAGATGAAAGTATTGCAGCTTATAACAATCACTATAGTCAAACAGTTGATGGTAAACCAATTGATAGGGCCAGAGTATGTGCCGGCGATTTAGTTGATGAGCATGCTATTAGAAATGATATTCCTCGTGATAAAGAAGTTTTTCCACCTCCTTTACCAACAATAGATTATGTAGATGAAGGATGTTGAAACTAGCGTAGTCCATAAAAATGGCACTAGTAAATCATTTATTGAATTAAAGAATAATTATATAATTTACAATTTCATATAAAATATCCTTCCTTCTAAATAATTTTAAATAAAAAAAAAACAGCTTTTATTTTTAATTTTCTTATCATTGATATACTACAACATATTGCATAATATACTTTCAGCAGTTGGAAATCATGATCTTTGTTGCACTTTGTAGGTTGTAGTAATATTACATCCATTTAATAGTTCAAAATTTTTTCTATAAAACATATAAAAATTCATTATTATAAGGCAATTACTATTTTTTATCACACAATTAATATTGAATGTTTTGAAAATATATCTATAACTTTACAAATACACTTAGAAATACTTTCACCGTGCCTTAATTGTCTTTTGTTTAGGCTTTCTATGTGTTTCACTTATAATTTTTTAATACCTATTTTTGTTTGTCAAACTCTCAGGAATATCAGAATTCACTAATTAGACATAAGTTATTTCCATAAAAGTACGATAAAACTTTTTTTCTTAAACAATTGATATAAAAGACAAACTACAAGTTGTGAAGAACATTGTAATACATTCTTTAACGATTCTTTATTCATTCTTACTAACATTAAATTTTTCAAAAATCGTTATGTTACATTAATGCAACAAACATTATTTTTAGTAATATTAATTATAATGCATCAAAGATTTTCCAATGTAAAATTAAACTAAAATTAACAAATTTTGTTTTTAATATTTTATTTAAATATTCTCATCTTCTTTAAATTTCCCATATTAATTACGTGTTATAATTAAATACCAATGATCGAAAATTTTGCAAAAATTGTTGTCATCTCAATTCTTCTCATATATGCTGTTCCATCATCTCCCGTTGGAGATGAATTAAAACTACATATGGCACCCAATGAAACGTTAACGATAAGTAAAATATATAACGTAACAATACAAATTCCAGTATTTGAATTTTCTGTGAATGAAACAATAGAGTCTCGTGTATATGAGCTATACAGTAAAGAAGGAGTAAAATACCTTAAAAATCTTAAATTTCCATTAGGAATAATAGGTCTTGGAGAAGTGTTAAATGGTTCTACATTTGAGTTCTTTATCATAAGTAAAATGGAAGAGTACAAGGGTTTTAAAGGAAATATTACTATAGAGAGGAAAAATGAAATAAGAAATGAAATTAAAAAAGCTGCATATTATGCTAAGAAAATTATCAATAGCAAAGAGTATAAAGAATCAATCCCATATTTTAAATATGGTGAAGAAAAATTTAAAGAGTTAGATTTTGCCTTTATGGAAAATGTCTTGGGACTTGATGTTATGTACCATATTGCTTCTAATGTCCACATGAAATATCCAAGAGAGTTGTATTTATTATGTGGAAAAAGTATTAATGAGAGACCTGTTTGTAGGGATACATTCAACTACCTCGACAATTTAAAATAATAACCGTTAAAAATAATTAATTTAATTAAATAATAATTTGAAAATTTTAAGAAAATATATATAATAATTATACAGTGATTTTTTATTTTGTATAAAAAAAGTTACTTTTTTTGTTTGTTTTTCTAGCTATAACTATTTTTTTTACAATTTTTATCTATTTATATTTATTTATATATATAATATTATATTTGGTAGAATTATTTCTTTCATCGTGTGACCAGCACTATACTATCATTACTTCATTTTTTTAGTATATTTTTCGATTTCATTATTTATCATCACAGATCCATACCACTAAGTTGCATTAAGTCCTGATTACTATCCGAATAACTACGTCCCCCTGAACTGGAAGTTGAAATACTACTAGGTAATCTAATAGAGTCTGTTCTATCAAAATCATCCATTGAAACACTGGAAATCTCCTTCATGGCCTCTTCTATTTTATTTTTTATACTACTACTTGTCTCATCATTATTACCAAATAATGATATCTCCCTATTTTGACCCCAACTACTGGAACATATTATTTGTGATGAATCATAGTCATTTCCATAACAGCCATCATGGAAAGCTGGATTCTGGAGCGTTAAGGACGATCTCTTTGAGTCATATACTATCGGTACGCATTTACTACTTCCCCCTCCATGGTAGTTATTTGAATCATATGATGGAGTTATCAGATCAGCAGAAAGGTGTTCGCTATTTACATACTGTGCAAATGTTATCTGTGGTCCCATCCATATTCTTCTATGTGGTCCACTATAAGTTGATGCTTCGATATTCTCAACCCAATTATTTGGTATAACTGTTGGTGAATCTGACCTTGGAGTAATGGATTCAGATAATTTTGCTTCTTCGATCATTGTTAATATAGGATTATTCTCTTTTATTGGTAACCTTATATCAACACATGATTTTGTACGTTGTAAAACCCATTGATATTTAGGAATCGTTATAACATTCATCTTTGGATCAGTTGTTGTTGAAGTAGATTGAGTTGGTGAGGAATTTCCTCCTTGATTTACTGCACCACTGTTACCAAGACTTCCACTACCTGGAGATGATGAAAATAATTCAGTAAATGTTGTCGAGGCAACAGAAGTATTGCTATTATGACGTTCTTTCTTTAAATTAATTGTATACTCAGTCAAAATACCCTGATTATTAACTATCAATATAGATTGCTTCAAAGACTGAACAGGTTGTTTATCACCACACCCATCAAAAGAAGCATGAGAGAATGAGGAAACAAACTTCGTTGCAATCTTCCTACCACTTTCAAATTTTCTCGTATACCCTTCATTAACACTCTTGGAGGATTTACCCATTGATGTCAAATCAATAAAAGTATTATCAGATGCCCAGGCACTAAAATTTTCCGTCGAAAACAATCTTGGTTTTATTTTGTAGACAGCTGATAGATTTACTGGTTTACTTGAGTATTGAACACGTGGATTGATAACAGATTTGGAGAGTGATGGATGAAATAATACTGATGGATGTTCCTTGAAAAATGCATTAATATTTATTCTTTCATTCCTTCCTTTACTGTTAACATTCTCAGCACCGATACCTGCAGACCGTTCAAATTTACTTTCTTTGTTGACAAATTTACCACCGTGAGTTCTTGTTGTTACCTGACCACCGTATGGATTTATGGCAAATAGGTGAGATGTTCCATGATTCGTTGTTACTAGTAACCATCTACAATCATCTGAGAAGGAGGCATCAATGACACGGGCAGAGGATGTTCCACGATGAAGTGTGTAGAGATGATTAATTGTTGTTAAAGAACTACATCCTGAATGAACACTAACATTAAACAAATGTAATAGTGTAGTTGATTGAGGAGCTGTAAGTAATATATTTGATTGTGGGGCAAATGCCAAAAATCCTATGGGTGAGTCATGAGCAATAAAATGTGCTAGTGTATAGTCAGAGGGATTCTGTTGTACTTTCCCCTTGACACTAGACATCTTATTAACGTCAACAACAGTTACGATTCCATACTCATCAGTCGGTGCTGGGACAATACTTCTAACATTACTAGAGGAACCCTGATTCTTAGGTGTTGATGAAAAAAGACCAACTGACTTGGTGATAGTTTTGGCTACATTTAATACCTGACTAGAGTAGCTTGTGCTATCCTCCTCAATAACAGCACCACCACAAGATTGTAAATTTTTATTAAATACCTTATCTACGTAGGCTATGAAAGATCCTGATAAAGCAACTGCTGGTAGACAACTACCTAAATCACAGGAACTTCCTGTTGAAAGGAATCCCAATGAGATATTGTTAATTTCATGGTGAATCGTGTATGTTAATTGATCAAGGATAACTATTTTATTGGAAAATAAAACTAAAAGACATTGATTTGATGATTGAATATCAGCAATAGGTTCATGAAAATCTATTTTTGTTAGCACTGTTGCCGTGACAAAAGAAAGAAATGATAATTGACAGAATTGAGACTCTGGTGTTGGTGAGAATGCCTCTATTAATGCCATTATGGGTCTTTTTGAAGAATATTTATCAATCGTCCCTGTTTCGGGGTGTAGAGGTTCTGGATAAAATGGTAGGAGGTGTCCGACTTTTAAAGGACCCTGACGTTCAGAAACCACCTCCTCAACATTTCCATTCTCCATAACTAACCATATTTGGTATCCTCTAGCAAGACCAAAAATTATTACATGAGATGTCTTTGTTCCTTTGTAGTCAAATGAATAACTTTGCATCTTTACCCATAGAACTTGTTCCGCTGAATGTTGTGGATTTGGGGAATTTTGAGGTATAACATCTGTCACAACCTCTGATATTGATGTAAAAATTGTTGATTCCCTAAAAATGTTGCATAATTTTAATAACATTTTTATAAAAATCAAAGATTAAATGCTTTTAAAAAAAATAAAGTGTTAATCTATGACCGACTAAGAAACATCTATCAAATCATTATTTTTTATCATTCCCATTTTATCTAATAACTACACCCTGTGACTTTCCGAATTCATTTTCGTAAAGTTTAAAGAAGACTAAAATTACATGTTTCTTGTTATTTAAAAATATTATAATTATTAAAATAAAATTTCAATAATGGGCTTGCATACATGTGTGTGATAAAAAATTATCTATCAAAAACTAGTCATAAAAATATTTCAAATTTTACATCAAACACATGATATTTAGCAAGGTATATATGTGAACACATACTAGAAGAGAGAATGAAGAAAAATATTTTATTAAAGAGAGTAAACTTACGGAACTAGTTGAGGTTTTATAGATTTTCCAATCTCTGGTGATTGAGATTTATCTTCACCAGTTTTCTTTTCGATTCCATTACTAATGTTCCCATTTTTAGTAGTTGATTTAGTATCGTCACACTCCTTCTCAAAAATAATCTCACTTGGAATCATGGTACTTGAGCACAACTGCTCAGCATCTTTGTCGTTTAGTGGTTCATATATTGTTGCTGTTTTACCACATGGCTCTTCGGTAGTCGTATTTGTGATATCTTGATTTTGTATAGGGTGCACCATTGCAGTTGAAACATTGGATTTCTTTTTCTTAGATGACTTTGATGTCATTCTTTTAATGGTAGTGATGTGTGTGTAGTATTAATATCCAAATATTTTTATAATAACTATTATAAAAATCTTTTGCAATATTCCTTATTAATATATATTTTTTCTTTTACTATATTCCTTCTTATTATTACTTCCTCGGCAGGATGGTACAAATATTTTAAGTTTTATATATAACTTAAGCCGATTTAAAAGATAGATGAATAACTTTAAATAGCCTTAAAGGCTTAGAAGTACAAGATAAAAGATTTTTACACCACAAAAGTGATGATTTTTAAAGGCACAAATATTATTAGAAATTAATGTTGATATGATAAAATAAAGATCTGAAAAAAAGAAAGTAATGTCGGAAATTTATATATTAAGATCTATTTTAAAAAAAAATATTACTTCTAATTAGCGATATCTGTTACAAAAAGTAACTTTAAATAAGAGTAGGAAGTCACGTGAAAACATACACAAAATCAAATAGACATATACATAAATAAAAATAGAAACAAATTTTTATCCTAATCAGGAGAAAAAATAATGCAACAAAGAATAGATTGTTTGTTGTTGATTATGGATAATATAAAAAGAACTATTATTGAGAATTATTAGAGGATAAAATTATTTACAATTAAGAAACATAATTATATATCTTAATTGAAGATTGGAAGTAATCGTTAATTGGCATTGTTAAATGTCAAAGTTTTATAGTAAGTATACAAATATAATATATATATATCCTTAGTTCGATACCATGTGATTCTAGAACCACAACACTTTACTTCTTTCCAATATAAAACATATATATAAAATTATAAGCAACCAGGGTTGTAGATATAGTAGTGTAGTTGTGGCGTCGTTATCGTCCTGTTAACCCACAATTCTAAACAAAGAGAGAGAAGAAGTTGCTATATCGTCGTCGTGTATGAAGACACACAACACAAAACTCTTCTACACTTTACAAAAAATTAACTTTTATTTTACACTATCAAAATTTTTTTGAAAGAATTATCATTAATATAATGTTTTCGGATATGACTGCTTTTAAGTGTATACTTTCTCATTGGAACAACAAATGTAAGTTCTCATTTATATATAAACATAGTAGGAAATAAAGAAAATATGTAAGGAAAACTTCAAAAAAGTTTATATTTTTAATAGATAAAAAAAAGATTTTTTCAGTCACGTGAAATAGGTTAAAAAAAGAGCTATATTAGTTTATTTAGTTGATGTAGATTTTGTGTATAAACGTGTGTTTGAAGTGGACAAAGTGTAAAATAAGTGAGAATAAAAATGATAGTATTTAGTGTATTGGAAATAATTAAAAAACTAAATCTCTAAATTTTTTTAAGAACATAAGTAGTTAAGGATTAGGTTTATTATGAACGGTTACATTCTATAAAATAAGTAAAAATTGTATGAAAACAAGTTTATAAAGGAAAGATACCATCTAAAAGTGAAATGATATATATGTTCCTTGCCATATTGATATGTATATTTCTAAATATTATGATAAATACTCCCCTCAAAAACGTCAAAAACAAGGAGGAAAAATTGGGAACGGAATAAAAATATAGTGGTGTTTGAACCCATAAAAAAATAACAACATTCATTTCATTGTTCATCTAAGGAAAATATAATTTTTCATAAAAATCAATAAAAAGTTGTGAACAGTATGTATTATCAAAAATAATAATATTTATAAAGAAAATATAGAAAGATATAGTATTACATTTACATTTCAAACAAAATATCTGATCACCATAACGTTGTGTCGCTAATGTCAACACAGATAGAACGAGGTATGTATTTTTGTTGAATAACATGAAAAAATAACAATAAATCTTGATAAATTTATAAATTTATCGGTAACAGAAATAAATAAAATAAAAAATTACTATTTAATGAGTATTGTTTTATATCATGATTTTGAAATAGGATTGATAGAGAGGGAGATGATAGAGTAAAGTGATAATTACTTAGAGATAGAAGAGTGATTTAGAAAAAAAATTGTCGCCTTTGAGATTTTTCAATAGAGATAGTGTAAAAGAGACGCAAAAAAAATAAAATAACGTCACAGTGTCTGTGTTGTCTCGTATGTTGTTTTTGTTGCAATTAGAAAGAGATTTCAAAAGGTTAATTTTATATATATTGTGTTTATCACATATTAATAGTAAAGATGTAATGATAAACAATCGTACACGCACAAACGTTTATAATCACCTGTTTTATCACTAAAAGATAAGATAATTTTGGTGTAATAGTAGGTAACGTTGAATGTATACTAATGACGAAAAAGGGAAAGTATATTTATATTGGTGTCTGAACACAAAGTCTGTTTAATTATAATGAAATGATAACACGAAATATACTTGGCGATTAAGAAAAATATATAGATTGTTTGGACCCCTGCAGTTGACAGCGTATTACCTTACATGAGTGTATTACTTAATTGACAAACAATTGTAAGTGACAACAATGTTATCATTGAGAAGCATTATAACAATGCTTATCTACTACATAATAAACAATGTCTCACACTTATCATATCATATATAAAAATTTATTATAAAAATAATATTTCAGAATGAATGTTTAATATGAACGAGGTTGTACTTTTTTACTACCACCAAAAGTATCGGAGTACAACAATACAGTGTAATATCGTAGGTAGAAATAGACCAAACTCATGACCCAAAGATAGAAATAATAATATTTTTCAGAACATAATCAAATAATAGACAATTTTATAAAAAACAACTTAACATATTCTGTTGCAACATTAATATTCAAAATACAAATCCAAAGTAAAGAAGGTACTCAAATATTTATTAAATAACAAGATGTTTTTGCTTCTATCACTAAAAAAAGGGATAAAGGATCCATATTACTTATATAAACACTAGAGGACCAAAATTTATAGGTAAAGTCACTCATAACCCCATAAATCAATGATAATTCCCCATCCTTATCACATTACCAAACATCATCAATAAAAGTCTAAAATAAGTATTCACAATTATTCATAGAAAGCCTCTCTATTGTCGTCAAAAACAGATTAAAAGACTCACTGTACCATAAATAATTGGAGGCATAAAAATTCAATAACACTAAACTCATGACCTAGAAATAGAAATTGGGAAGAATAAAATAATAATAATAGACACAGACAAAGCAGAAATTTTAGATAAAAATAGTATGAAAAAATAAGTGATAAATAAACAATCAAACAGCCTATACGTATAAAGATTTCAAAACCCTTCTTTTCTTACAAAAAAAAATAAAATAAACAGTAGCATGTTAATCAAACAAAATAACCCTTTACAAAAACCAAAAATGGATGCTATTATAAACTCTCACTTAATCACATACATCATCCTTAACCTCTCGTGTGTCTATTGGACGGAGGGGAATTAGGTGGTGGTGGGGATAACAGTGTACAAAAAATGCGGGAATTTATTTATCTTCCATATGTTCTCATAATTGTTGTTCCCTTAAGATATAAAAACATATGAGAGTCGGTTTTTGAATCTTTGTGAATTAAGAGAGATAAAAAAATTAACCCTTTTGGATAGATGTTTATGGATGCGTAAGAGCGTTTTTAAGACGGTAAAATACAACTGTAAAAAAAAAATCGTTTAAAGATTGATTTTTTATTCCTACTTCGTAGGTGTGTATAAATAAATAATTTATAATTTGTTTAATTAATTATTCATATCTATAGCAGATTTATTACTAATAATTAATCACCGAGACGTTTTTTCCTATAATCACTTTCTTTTTAACTACTAACTTAGTTTTAGAGAAGGAAAAAGTATTATCAAAGTGCTTCCTTTATATTGATATAATTTATCTTCCCTCTTTTTCACTTTCATAATCATTATATGCATAAATAATTTTTACATATGTCGTCTTTGTTCAGAAACTTTTCAATTGAATTATTATTTTATAATATTTATTTTAATAATACTATATATCGATGGTGTAGGGAAAAATTCCGATACAAAATATTACTTTTTTACCACTATGTTTATGTAGGACAGTTTTGTTTTTTTCATTCTTTGCGTTAGTTTGGTGTTTTTACGTGATAAAGATACGTGTACAAGATATTCATGAAGGTATTCTGTAATTTGAATTTGAGTATATATCTTTCCAATGGGTGGAAAGGATTTTAAATCTTTTGGTTTAAAAATTATTTACTGAGGATAAAGTTGTAATTAAGAGTTGTTATTAGATAAATGATGTCATACAGTTTTTTTTATTTATAAGAATGTCTATGTATTTATGCAAAGTAGGGAAGTTGGAAATTAGAAAAAATGTTTTCTTCCGAAATTTTAAGTCTACCATTGTTAGTTTTTATTCCTAAAAATATATTGTGGTAATTTTTACGATTATTTAAATCTAGGAACCACTTTTTTAAACTACCTCTATAAGGTTCGTAAAAGAACAAGATTTCTTAGCGTATGAAAAATTACCAAGACATAATTTAAATCGGGAACACCTCTGTAAATTATGGGGGTATATTTCTTAACTATGCATAAAAATGACTACTTAAGTGAGACACATCCTTTCTAAGAAATTTTGAATACTATATATACTTTTTTTACTATAATAATTTTGTTGTATAGTAGCAATATGTAAATATTTATATGTTCAAAGATATATGTAGAAGGAATTTGTAGTAATATATTATTTTGTTTTACAGAACATTAGTATATTTCTTATAATTCCTTTTGCTAACAACCGTTATAAAGTTTTTTCAATTTAACTTATGCATAATTATTCTATTATATTGTATATTCTTTAAGGAGTGAAGGAATCTTTTATTAATTAAGATTTTAATGCTTCATAGAAGACGAAAATGATATAAACATCCTTTATAATTTGAATGGCAAAAGGAGAATATATATGTGTAGGGACTATAGTGATATATTAAAGGAAGAAAAAAAAATATTTTTATTTTAATTTTTATGTTTCTCTATATATATTACTTTAAGAATATAGCTAAATGTATTTTTATGTGTTTTGTGTATATTATGTCCCTGATTACGTGCAATTTTATTTTTTCCCTCCTAGTGTATTTATCAAGAAGATATTTAGAAAGTGTACTATTAGGAGACAAAAAAAATTGTTGTGAGAGAGGAAGCTAAAAAGAGGAGAGAAAATTTATGGGAAGCCTTTATTTTGGAAGGCACTTTAGAAGCATTTGACATGAATTTGTTTTCCTTTCATTTTTATGTGGATCTTTTTTTTGCCTCCACGATAAAGGCTAATAATCTTCTTTAAAGAGTACTTTAGGCTTATTTTTTAGTTTAATAATATTTTTTCGTAACAATAGAAGCAATAAGTAGTATATTTACGACATAACTTTCTCCAACAAAAAAGACAATTAAAATTATTTTATCATATCTTTAAGTAGTTTTTTTTTCCTGAAATGATAAGAAATATATATATATAAGAGTAAATCTTTTTTGATAATTACTTTTCATCAAGGTTTTAAATATATTTAAATGTATGAAAATAAAGGATAAACTTTTTATTGTCAGAGGAAGGGCTTTTAAAAATATTCATACATATGTGAAAGTGGTGTGATGTGTAGTTTTAGATATATGTTGTGTGTCTATGTGTAAAAATGTATGTGTCTCTTTATATAATATATAAAATGATAAGTTGTAATAAAAATAAAAATTTTCGAAAGTTAAAATGTTAATTTTTCCCCTTTTTTATATATGTAGGGGAATTATTTTGTATATGTGAATCTGTAATAAAATAATATATAGTTTGTCAATATTTATGTTTATATAGTATATATTTGGTATTGTAGAAAGATTTGAAATGTTAGATTTTTTATTTCATAAAAGTTTTGATAATAGAAATTTCCGCTCTTTGATATTTGAACATCGTAAAAAGATGGTTTAACATCTATTTATGTGGATCAAACTTTTATTAATTTTCGCTAGTGCAACCGAGAACTTCAAACTTCCCCACCATCCTTCTATTACATATTTAAAAAGTATAATTTTTAAAAATCCCTCAATCCAATAAAATTTTTAAAATATACTTTCTTTGTCTTTATTATCAGTAGAAAAAATTGAGATAAATATGCATACATAATATATATATCATATATTTTATAACGATGGTGTATATATTTTAGGGAGTATAACCCTCATATATATGTATTTTTTTTTGTCCTAACTTCGTCATAGGACGTGTATATTTGACTATTGGAGTGATGGCTCTCTCTCCCTATTTAATATACGATGAAAAATTGATTTTATTCCCTTATTCCTTGGTGTTGGATCTTTTCAAAATTTATTTAATGGTGTTTTTTATATTTTTATTAGTTAAATATTTTTTATGGCAGTCATAATCACATTATTTTTACTACCTTTTTTCGATGGGTAATGGGCGTGTTTGGTGTCTTCTCTGAGTCAATTTATTGAAATATTTGATTTTGACGATTTATTGAGGATATATTTTTTTAAATCTGCGTGCCGTTGTGGTGTTTTTTTGAAGGAAAGCAGCTTATAATTTTATTACCTCCATTAAAGGTTGCATCTTCAATGGAATCAGGTACATATTTTTGGAGTTTTGTATAATGTATGAACAAAAACTTTTGTAATGCCTAAGAGATACTGTCATTTTTATTTTCATCTCTTGCATCTAATTTTTTTATTAGTAACTTGAATTAAAATGTTTTTAAAAATATTTACAGTGTTATTTTGAAGTTAGAAAAATTACTACCAACAATAGGATTATTGAGGGATAATTACACAAGTTAATAATCGTGGTTCCTTTCGCTAAGTGATAGAAAATAGTTCCTATTAACGTGGAGTGGGAAAGTTCTATTTAGCTATTTAATTTTGTGAGTGTTGTGATAGATTCTTGTGATGATGTTAGAACTGTAAAACGACTATTACATATAATTTTTTTATCATATAATTTACAATATGTGTATTCCTTTACATAGATACGTGCATTTGGTTGTTAATCTTTTAGCTTCATTTTTTTTTCTGATATCTAATATTTTCCTTTCACTAATTTCCCTTCTTTTGATGCCTAATTAGAAGTTATTAATTTGAAGGTCTTTTTATTAATGTTTTTTTTCTGGATTATTAAGTGCATTATTTTTTATCATGCTCACTTTCGTGAGAAATATTCATAATTTTTAAATGTAAAACTATTATTTGTTTCTGACAACACTTTGTCGTCATTTCTTTTTCTAAGCAACCAGTGTGTTGTCGTTCTCGTTTTTATTTTCATCATAAATAATATTCCTAGGGATATTTTTAATATACATATAAATAAATATTTTTTAGATTTAAACTAGGAAAATTATATAAAGAGGCCAGAGGAATATAAAAAAAAGAAAAAAAAATGGAAGAATTGAAAATAGATGCTATTCTAAATAGATTTCTTGAGAATCGTGGTACCAAGCCAGGAAAGAATGTTCAATTGACTGAGATGGAAATAAAGATATTGTGTATGAAGTCAAGAGAAATTTTTTTATCTCAACCGATGTTATTAGAATTGGAAGCTCCTCTCAAAATTTGTGGCGATGTCCATGGACAGTTTTATGATTTACTGAGGTTATTTGAGTATGGTGGTTTTCCACCCGAATCTAATTATTTGTTCTTGGGTGATTATGTTGATAGAGGTAAACAAAGTTTGGAAACTATTTGCCTTTTGTTGGCTTATAAAATCAAGTATCCAGAGAATTTCTTTCTCCTTAGAGGTTAGTCCTTATCTTAGATTTTTTTTAAATAGTTTTTTGTAGGAAACCATGAGAGTGCTGCTATAAATAGAATCTACGGATTTTATGATGAATGCAAGAGAAGGTATAATATAAAGTTGTGGAAGACATTTACTGATTGCTTTAATTGTTTACCCGTTGCTGCCGTTATTGATGAGAAAATCTTCTGTTGCCATGGTGGATTATCTCCAGATCTCCAATCATTGGATCAAATTAAACGTATGACTAGACCTACAGATGTTCCTGATCAAGGTTTACTTTGTGATCTTTTATGGTCAGATCCCGATAAAGACGTAACCGGATGGGGTGAGAATGACCGAGGTGTGTCATTTACTTTTGGTGCTGAAGTTGTTTCAAAGTTTCTTAGTAAATTTGATCTAGATTTGATATGTAGGGCTCATCAAGTATGTTTAATTATTATCAAATAACATTTTTAATAATGTAACTTAATACTTTTTTTTAGGTAGTAGAAGATGGATATGAATTTTTTGCTAAAAGAAAGCTGGTAACATTATTCTCTGCACCAAATTACTGTGGAGAATTTGATAATGCAGGAAGTATGATGACAGTAGATGAGACGTTAATGTGTAGTTTTCAAATTTTAAAACCAAGTGATAAGAAGAAAGGTTATGGTAATATAAATAATTCTTCTAGACCCGTAACTCCACCGAGAAATGCTACACCCAACGGGAAGAAGGCAAAAAAATAAATGGGTTTCGGTTATGTTTTTGGTATACTTTAGTAGGTATATCAAATGGTTATTAGTGTAAAAAAACAACTTCTCCTACAACTGAATTAAAAAAAAAAGAAAGAAGAATTAGCAATGGAGTACGTAATTTTTTTTGTTAATTTTTCTTGTCCTTTCATGACAACAACTTGTTGAATGGCCCTTTATTCATGTTTATTTCATTGTCATTCTCATGACTCCATAATGAAATATACATGTAATTTAAAGGTACGTAACTTTCATTAACTAAGACAAAAACTCAACATTTTTATATCTCTCACACACACACTCTCCTATTACCCCACAATTTTTTTTCACATTCTTCTTTTCTTTTATAACTACTGAACCTATACCCAAACTTTTCTTATATCTTAATTGTTTTTTTATTGTTAGTCTTTTTTTTTCTATGTGAAAAGACAAATTGTATATATAGTTTTTTGAAAAAATGATAATTTAGTATAACTAATGATAGATAATAAGTTCGATGTGATGATAAATAAGAAAGAAAATTTTTTCTTTATTATTAATATTTATATGTACTTTAATTATCTTTTTTCTCATATTTCTTTTTTTGTACTATAATACTATATAATATAACGGGAATTTTAATAAATAAAATCCTTCGAAGATTTGTTTTTTTATGGAGTGTAAATCCAGTGATTCGAGGTAAATATTGACAGAGATTTGTATGGTTGTGGAATTTGATTTCTGATGTTGTTTTAAAAAATAACCCTTTGCAGACTCATTGTTCAATCTTACATGAAAAAATTGTTTATTCAGTATTGATATGAAACTTTTAAGGAGCTTTAAATATGTTAGATGAATAATTTAAAAAAAAACTTATCAGTCTAAGTACATTTTTCACGTGCTTAAAATGATAACCACTATCTTATCGAGTTGAGCTTAGTCTTTTTACATCAAACAACCTTCAGACCAAAAATAATATTAATACACCAATTAAACAGAACAAAAAAATGTAAATTAATAACTTTTATTTTTATATATATCAACAAATATATATAAAACGACGGTAAAAGATAAATATTTAATTAATACATTCAAGAAATTTGTTGGTATAAAAAGCTAATCCCTCAACGGAATCATCTCTAACAATTCTTCCCTCATTCTCGGCAGCAATTAAACGTTCCTTTGCTAAAATAACACTAATACCAACCTGTTTTGATAAACCATTTGGTGTTATTCCCTCATATTTAGATACAATTTCATATGTCTCATCAATGGTACTTTCAATAGACTTCTCCCTCAATTGAAGTACATAAACATCCGAATCAAATTTATGGAGAGTCACATTTAAATTAAGGCTTTCAAGTTTTAGGCATGCATTAAGTAAGTCTTCTGGTGATATTAATTCCGTACCACGGGCTCTATTTATACGGCAATATGCTTCTGGTAGCGCTATCATACCACCAGCTTCACGTATCGGGGTCTCGAGGACATTACATATTTCATGTGCTAGTTTCTCAAAATATTTTGCTCCATTTCCGAAGGTACTCTTTGTTACTGGATCTGCTACACCTAATGATAGGAGATGTGACTTGAATTGGACTGTCTATAATGTAAAAAAGGGTGTTATTTTTTATGGAAAATGAAAAATTGTATTAACCTCATCGTCATTGATATCTTTTCCTTTTTTAGCCCTCAATTTTTCTGTGATACTTTTACTCATAGCAACCATCTCCTTTGCCTGATCCATAAGCCTACTCATATCTTCAAAAGCCTGAGACAATTAAAATATAAAGAGGAAATAAAAAAAATATTTTTTTGAGGTAAGATTTATGATAAAAAGATTAGGAGAAGAATTCTAATAATTATTTTTCTAGATGTTAAAAGGAAAAGAATTATTCTCTTTGTTTTGAAAAGTTAAAAAAATGTTCATATATGTTATAATTCTTATCAAAAAAATTATTATATTAATATAAAGAATTATATATATATAAAAAATAAAGCCAAATGATAAGATTATTATATAAACAATAAAGGTAAAAAAAATTTTTAGGAACTATGTATATTAAAGTAAAAAAATAAAAAAAAAGAAAATAATATATATATTTTTCATGACCGCACCTGGGAAATATTTTCATGAGTCCTAGCATGATGTTCATTGATTCTTCTTTCAATTCCACCAATACCAACAACACGAGAGGAGGATGATGTAGTGGTTGTAGTGTTTGGGGTATTAAAAGTTGATGGATGGTGATTAGTGGCATTTGAGGAACTTCTTGATCCTCCAGAGGAGGATGATGATGAATTTCTTTTCCATGTTTGCCTTGATAATGCCTCCATATATTTTTTGTAGAACTAAAATAAAAAAAGGATATTTATTCAATTTTTATAAATATACTATCCTCCAAAACAGATACATAAATAAAGTTTTAATATTTTAAACATAGTAAGTTGTGTTATAGTAAAGATATTTCAATCGTTAATTTATGATAGTATATAAATTAGAAATATAAAATTAGTGATGTATGAAAGTTAGGCAATATCAATGGTTGTTTGAAATATAAGTAGACAAACATTATTAATTAATTACACATAAAATGTTAAAAATAATAACATAAATTATATTTCACATTTTTTAATAACAAAAATGGATTAAAAAATATTATCATGCAATGGAGGTAAATATTAAAAAACCACCAAAAAACAAATGGGATAGTAAACGATAAAAGACCAAGTAATAAATAAAACTAACCTCATCTTCACCACCACTTTTAAAGACAAGTCTAAGAGAATTAAAAGTTGAATGTTGTACAGGGCCATTATTAAGTTTACTTGGTGGTTTATCAAGGTGGACGATAATTTTGCCTCCCTTTGAAAACATAGATTTATGGTGTTTATCAATTTTGTTAACCAAACTATGGTGGAGGACAAGACGGCAATCAGGATCATGTGAGTCAGCCCAAATTATTCGTTGTAGGGTAAGTGAAGCAGTTCCTTGCTCGAAGGCTGATTGTTTTAAATCACCATCGTATATTCCGACATTCCCTGCCTGGCAAAGGAGATCCTCCATTGATTCTCCTTGTTGGTACCATGTAATTCTATCCATTTTTTTGTTTTTAATATCTAACAATTTTAATGAAATATATATAATTAATTAGTTTATTTTTATGTTTCTGAAAATGAAATGTTCAATAAAATATTTTCAACTAATATTTTAGAATAACTTCGAAATAAAATATTATTTTTAAAAATTTATAAATGATAATAAAATGTATATCCAGGAAATATTTAAGGAGAGAGAGGGAAGTAAATAATTAAAGCAAGTATTCTCATAAATATTAGATGGTATTATAAAGATTTATAATGTGATAAGAAAAATTCAAAAACTAAACATTTTATATACAAATAATTTGGCATGAAAGAAAAAAAAAGAATATTTTGAAAAGAAAAGGGTTCCGTTTTTGTTTGAAAAGAATGAAAGAAGGAATTTTTAATAGGTAAAAAGTTGAGAAACAAAATGTTAAGAGTCATTAGGAGATAAGTGATATTAATTATGTGTAAGTTTAATGAGACGATATGTTAAAATTAATTGACATATAATTGGTGGTTAATGATGAAGAAGTTTGTATGTGTTAAAGATATATATATATATATGTGAAAAATTAAATTAAATGATAAAAATTAAAATAGAGAGAGGAGTGAAAAAGAAGGGCGAGAGTGATAAAAAGGAATCTTTGATATTTTATTGTCATTAAATAAACGAAATATAAAAGAATTATTCATTTATAAAAGAAGGCAATTACTCAAGAGGATATACACCTTTTAATAAAATGATAATAAAATACATTTTTTATACTATTTCTCCAACAAAAATGTGTTAAATAATAAAAATGATAGAAGTAAAAGACCAATTTGTCATTTGTTTGTTAAAAATGAGATATATTAAAAGTTAATTTATCATTGACTTTTGATATTGGATAAAACTGTGTGTGTATGAGGAAAATCTTATATTACATTTTTATTTTTTTCAATAGGTTATAGGATTAAACATCTATTATGAAATGAGGTAAAAGTTTATCCTAAGGTTATTGTGTTTCTTTTATCATTACTTAAAAATGCAATACTATTTAACAAAAGGTGAATTCCTTTTCAAAAAAATAATATATGTACGTATAATATATTTTGTCATTTTTTCTTTTTAATTTTTTATTTGATTTGATGGAATTTAAAATATTTGTTCTTTCCTCTTTGGAATGTTTGGGTTTTTGGAATGTAATTAAAATATGTAATTATTTTTTAAACTTTTTATTGTAATACTTTTTGATAACATAAAAATGTCGTAATTTTTGAGGTTTTAAATAATGGAGATAAAAGAGATGAAAGTGAAAGTAAGAGATAAAGAGAAAGTTTTTAATTTTTTTTGTTATAGTTTAATTATATGTAATAAATCAAATTTGATAATGATTAAAAAGAGAAGAGCAAGTGGAAAAGAGATATATGTAATTTAAATTTTTTATTAAAATAAATAAATATTTTAAAGTTTAATTTTTTTTCTTTTTGTTAAAATAAATATATATGTATCATTATATATATTTATTTATATTATGAGAAAAGTTTGTTAAAATTAAGCTACTTCAAAAGAGAGGCTCTTTTTCATAGGGATATGTACATGCATACATGTCCCTCTCCTAAAAATGAGGAGGAGAATTTAAAAAAAGTTTTTGATGGTATAAAACCTTCTTTTTGTTGGTTGTTTGGTGTAAGTAGAGACTTTTTGCTTTTCAAAGATATGCATATGTGATAAAATTGTTTGATATATATGGATATAAAGAAATAATATATTGGAATGAAGGAGAGGAGATGATAATATATATGTATTCTTCTTTTTAGTACCCCCTAAAGTTTTTGTTAAAACAATTGTTTAAATGTTTTCATATTAAGAGAGGATATCCTATAATATTTTTTTGTAGAATATGATATGTATAAAAAAAAATTATTATTTCTCATAGGAACAAAAAACTATTGAGAGGGTGGAAATAGGAGATGATGTATTTAAAAGAAAAAAAAGTTTTTAATAAGTATTATAAGAATTTTTATTGATATGAAATACCCTTAATACACGAATGAGATAAAATTTTAAAAGTCTCCTGATGGTCATAAACTTGAAAATGGTTTTTTTCCTACATTCCTACTAAGATAGAAATAAAAATTTTCTCTAAGCACCTGGAGAATGAAATTAGAAGAAAATAAAAACAAGGAGAAGAAAACGATTTGATGAATAAATTAAGGAGATAAGAATATAAGTGAATCATAAAAAAATATTCTATTTAATTTTCATAAATTTTTGCTAAAAAAATGCAGGAAGAAAAATGAAATTTGAAGTTAAAGAATTTTTATTTATATAAGTGAATCTTATATATGAATAAATAATATTAAATAAAAAGTAGTTTCATTAAATAAGTAGACATTGTATGAAAGTATACATTTGGATGTGCCCCTTAAAACAAAAACAATCTCCTGAGAGAGCTGTTAAAGGAAAGGGAGGAAAATTATAAAATGTGGGAGGATAATAGAGATAACTATGAAGCGGGAGATAATTTTTTTTGAAGGAAATTGAATACGCTAAAATATGTGCACTTTTTTTGCCTTTATTAGAGAATAATAGGAATAAAAAAGTAGCTATAAATATCCTTACTGGTATTTATTTTTTTCTTAAAATATCAAATCTTATCTATATAGTATATAGGATATATGTTTATAATTAGTGTATAAATGTATATTTAAAAGAAAATAAAATTAGGAGTATATATTTATATATCTTATCTATATATCCTCCCACAAAGTAATTTTATTAGACATATTAAGTAAGGCAAAAAAAAGGAAAGAAAAGTTTCTTCTTATTTATCTTTTTTGGTTTTATATTATTTAAAAAAGATGGAAGGGGATAATTAATAAAGTGTGGGTGTGTGAAGATGAATAAAAAGTTTGAAGGAAGGATGGCAAAGGAAAATTAAAAATTTAGGTTATTGTAGGAAAGATTTTTGAAGTACCAAAATGAATGTATATAATATATATTTTATTAAAATATACACATTACTTATGAAAATATATTAAAAGTTTATTTTATAGTAATTATTTTATCTTTAAAAAAAGAGACTTTTTGATATGTATGTGTTGATGGGTGAGGAAAATAAAATGAAAATAAATTTTATATTGTGATAAAATAAAACGATTATCATTGTTGTGAATTTTAATATATACATATTATATGTCTTGAAACAGTTTGATTAAGAGATGATAAAAGTTTGGTATAGTCTAATGTGAGGGAGGAGAGGAAGAGGGATGATAAAAAAACTGAATTGTTAAAATACATAATGATAAGAATATATAATATTTTCAAAAATAATATAAGTGAGTTATTAAATTAAAGATGAAAATAATATTTCAAAAATATATTTTATAATTAATTAAATGGATGATTACTAAATTTTAAAAATAATAAATAGTAATGAAAAATAGTAATTAAAAAATAAATGTAAATAATAAATGAGGAATATTAAGTTTTTTAGAATATTAAACTTTAATTGGAGAGAAAATTATTGAAATTTTAAGAGAATAATCATAAAGTTTTTATTACCAAAAAGACATTGAGAATAAAGCATTTAAAATAATCAAAATGTTCATTTTCTTTTGTTAAAAAATACTTTTACTGGAAAGGGTAAAAAACAAAAAAGTTAAACAACCAAAAATGATCATTGAGATTTTGGGTTTTCAGATTATATTTAAGTGAGAAGAAAAAGATATATGGATATTTTGTAAGGAGAACAATATAGTTGGTAACAAAAAAAGTCTACTCAATCTTATCAAATATAGATTTATTTTATCCATTATTATAATATATAGATATAAGTATATGATATGGTCTTTGAGAGAGAGATATATGTGATAGAAGAACACTATCAAAAATCTCCAAATTTCCCAAAGACCCTTTCTTTTTCTTATTAATTTTCAGTAACCATTATTATTTCAACTTTTTCATAAATATATACTAAAATATTATATTTATATATCCTCCTAATATTACATCATATGAGGAAGATTTTCACATATATATTTTGAAACTACATATATATTTTCTTTGTATATGTATAAATTTCTATATTTTCCCTCTTTCCCCTCTTCCCATTGTTGTAGATGCCTTTTTTTAAATATAAGATAAAATTTAGGAAATAAAAAAAATACGACACTTCCTTTAAGTTTAAATATGTTTTGTTTCTTATAAAAGACAAAAAAATGTTAAGATATATTTACACTTTTTTACAGTAGTAGGGGCGATTTTTAAAATAAGGATAATTAAAAAATGTGTTTTGTTCTTTACATTTTTCATTCTTTTACAAAGTACGAAAAGAAGAACAAAAAAAAGTAGAAAATGTTGGTTTATGTGATTTCCTTGATATGATAAATATAAATAATTAATGAAGATTGTCTATGTGTGTAAAGATAAAAAGAAAAATTCTGTAGTTGCCCTTTTTTTGAGAAAGAAGTATAACAGTAAAAAAGGAGAAAGAACTTTTTGTGATGTACCAAGATAAAAAAAGTTGAAAACTACATTTTATGTATAATATACATTTATCATAATCTATACATTGTGAGATAAAAAGTATCCTATATTAGAGGATATTAAAAATGTTTTTGTGTCCTTTTAAAATTTTTAGACTGGTTAAATATTTTATGTATATAAATAAATTTTGTTAAATAAAATATATAGATATAAATTGAGGAAGAAAAAAGGATTATTGAAGAGAATTTAGTATGTTCATGAGAAAAAAAAAGATAAAGTGGGATTATTAATAATTTCTATCAATTCATAATAAGGTATACATATGCCCTTTTTAATAGAAATTTTTTGTCTTTGATCACCAATGGCATATAAATAATACATATGAATAATCGTGATAAAAGAGAAAATATGATAGAAAATGAATAAATAAAATGTTTAAAAAAGTTTGACATGTCATTTTTAAATACGTGAAATCTTATAACGAAAAGTTATTAAGTCGTCGTTATATTTATTTTTGATTGTTAATAATAATGTTATCAGTCATATTTGTTTTGTATTTCAATAATTTCAATAAAGTTAATTAGTTATAAAGACATAAAATTGTTTTTCTTACTTTTTATATGTAATATTATAAAGAAGATGTGATAAATAATAATATCTTAATAAAAGTAAATAGCGAAGTAATTGAGTTTACTTGAAAAAGTAGGAAAGAAATTAACAAATGTTAATATATGATTATTTAAAAAAAAATGTTAAAATAATAACGTAAAGTACAATTTTAATAAAATGAATAATTTCAATATATTTTCTTCATATTACATATCAATATATTTATTTATAAAGTTTTTATCAGTGAAAGGAGAAGGTAGAAAAGGTTCCAAAATTTTCATGAAATTGATTGATTGCACTTTAAAGAGGTTAAAATGATTACAAGTTGTCAAATTTATCCTTATCACTCAGAATATTATATATAATTATATTTATCAAAAATTTCCTTGTCTGAAGCCTTTAAGTGCCACTTTTTCTCTCGAAGTTGATAACTATTTATTCATCTTTTCATATATATTCAAATATTCAAAAAGTAATTTACTTTAATAAGTTATTATTATAATAATTATAACGTTTACATCCTCGATAAAATTTTAAAGGAAATAGTAGTGTAAGTAATTTGATAAAATAAAAAATAAATACTTCACAAGGAATAATGATGGGAATATAGACTGTTAAACATTTTTTACTACATATTTATCAAAGTACATTTAATTGTCTGAAGACATGAATAATAATTTTTACGCTCAAACTAATTTTTTTTACATAATATAAATGCACTTTAAATTAACATGCAAAATTTTTAAAAGAAATTTTATTGATGGTTAAAATTATTATTTCCATAAAATTTGTTTTTTTGTAGATTGATATATAAAAAAAATTAGGATGACATCAACTTTTGGGATACATTATTATTGAGATGGACGAAAAGAATAATAGGAAGAATAGAACAATATCAACTAATTTCATTGAAGAAGTGAAGTTATAGATTAACAAACTATCTACTTCCAAAACATATCATCCATTGTTACATTCTTAATTATGAATTTTTTTTCCTGATAAACTTTAAAAGAAGTATAACATTTTATCATTAATTATTAGATATGTAAACATGAAATATTTACTTTTAATTAAAAATAATACAAACATCAAAGATTATTTTGTAATAGTAAAAATGTATAGTGAATTATAAATTTGTTTAAAAAAATGTTAAAGAAAATGTACACCAATTAATGTAATAAAGATAATACTTTTATTATATAGATAAAATACTTTGAGGTTAAATATTAAAATATATATAACTTATATACATAAATTAAAAAAATAAGATTTATTTTATTTAATAAAAATTTCTATATTATATAGATTTTTCTTTGAAGTAATATATTAATAATCGTAAAATAGATATATATATATTCAGGAGACATCTAAACATTGTATTGTGGTTGGGAGACTGATCTATCAATTTCTTTATTCATAACTTCTTTAGCTAACTCTGGTAGGAATTCATCTAATTTCTTTTTTGTCATATCATAAAATTGGACGTTCCCCTCGAACATCCCGATACTATCGAGAACGAGAATCATATTTTTTAAACTCTCTGGTACAGCCTCAACTAACATCTCACATCTCTCTGTTGATAGGTAATTCTTCATTGATTCTAATAATTTCAACCATAATCTTGTGAAACTTGGTAACGTCTGAAGTGAATTGAGGTGATTTAATAATACTTTGCAAACTAATTGAATTGCCCGAACTCTTGTTTCCTCCATTCCTATTGGGTCCATAGGGAAGATGTTTTCAAGTAATTTTGTTAATAATGGGAATAATATATCATCAAAACAACTTTCCCACTCTGCGGAAGTTAATCTCCCTAATTCCGGGATTAAAAAGGCTCTTACAAGAGTATTTATTGCCTGAGTCCGTACTTGTCTCCTACAATCACAACATACTCTTGCTATAACTTGCAACAACGGACACCAACACGATTTCCAAAGATGTGGAATTGAGGAGTCAATTGTTTTATCTGATTCAGACCATGCCTCAAAGAAACTATATCCCTTAATGTGAAGAGAGTACGAAAGTTCGAGGAGTTGGAGAGTTGTATAGTAATATGCTTCACTTAATTGTGATTGTTGTTGCTTATCAGAACCTGTTGAAGTGAGACTTTCATTTGAAGCATACTTCTCATCGGAACTACCTACATTTTTACTACCGTCTAAAGCAACTGATCCAACGGCATTGAAACCACCATTCATTCCAGCTTCAACCATTGATCTTATACATTTGACACATGAATCAAAGTTTTCCGGTGTTATGTGGACAAAATCTCTAACAAGGAAAGATAGGATTTCTCCAACTTTAAGGAATGCTAGAGAATCATGTTTAGCTAAACCAGAAACGAGGACAATTGTTTCTTTGTCGAATTTCTTGTCTCTAATTTTAACCCAATCACTATTTGATCCAATTGACAGTTGACTATCAGTTGGGAATAGTTCTCCTTTGGTATAATAATCATTTGTACCCTTATCTGAAGTATATCCTTTATCAGTAGATTTATCTTTGCTAACGCTATTGTTTTCTGTGTCACTAACAACTTCTCTAAGAATAGGTGGTTCATTAAGATGGCTTTTAATAGATTCTTTAGGGTAATTTGCTGCACCGGTAGCCTCCATCAAAGCAAATATAATCTCCCAATGTTGGCGCTTATGAACATTTGCAGCATTCAATCTCAATAAATCATGTAAGCCAAAAGATATTTGTTTGGAGAATAGGAAAAATGCTGTTGGTCTAAGATACAAAAGAATATTAAAACTTTGTAAAACCTCATTAGCAATATCATCCTTTAATCTATATAAATTTCTATTAGCTATTCTCAATAAACCAACGATAGCTCTCTCGACGATGAAAGTATTTTTTCCGAATGTATTCAATAACCATTCAATGTGCCTTTTGACACTATGCCATATAGATCCGAGTCTATCTTTATTCTCTAATGATATTGATATCATAATTTCTAACAATAAAATCATTGAATCTTCGTCTTTGTAACCTAATTTGACAACTTTTTTATCATCACCCTCGAAGTGGTTGTCATCGTAAATGGATACACTTGTAGCAACAATATTATTTAACAACTTCGACTAATGCACTTGTTCTAAGATATTTACCATCTGTTATTAGTTGTTCATGGATGACAGTCAATTATTATTTGTTTAGCTGTCTCTAGTAGTTCTTTGTATTCTTCACTTGACTTTCCGCCATATGATGAATCATAGTTACTTGAACCTAAGCCAAACCAACTTAAAAGACTGCTGTCTGTGTTCTTTTTATCTTTGTTTTCTTTCTTCCTTTGGATTGAAATAACTTTTGAGGGAGCAACAAAATCTTCAACTTCAATTAAAATTTTTGGCAACATTTCAAATTTAAATAAATAAACAATACATTCAAGGACATTCCTCCATCCTTCTCTTAAAATATCTCCATGAATATGTACTAATTGGAACATTGTTTTCGTTGCAAGTTGAGCTCTCCTATTCTCAGCGAAAGCCACAGCAACATTTTCTGGAGTCTGGGGAACAAGTGAACCTTTAACAGTTGTTGTTCTTGCTCCACCATTAACAGCCTCATCCGAGGAGTCAGTTGATTGTGATAGGAGAGTTGAAAATTTACAAAGATGTATAATAAGATTATCAAAAACATCAGACATCCCATAATGAGCAGCAATTGAGGCACATTTCCTGTAACCAGTTCAAACTTTTACTCATAATACTTTCTTCCTCACTTTTATCGAAGATGAAACTTAATGAGGCAGTTGCAGGTCCCCATATAATACTGAAAAGATCTTGATCATTCCAACCAACAGGTGCGTGGAGGAATCTCCCCTCAAAAGTCTCCATTCTTTTTAGTAATAATTTCCATTCATAATTCAATTTAACGACACCTGACTGTTCAGCTGGCATAACAATTTCATTATGTTTAATTGTATTATAAATATCTTCCAACATCTGACTATCAAAATCTTCACCATGATTTGTCCCTGATAAATTCCTTTTAAAACACTCGACAGTCATGCGTTGTTGATTTTTACCTACAACAGGATTGTGTTGGTCTGTATTTAACATAATAATAGCATAAGATAACGTGAAAGCAGCATCAACATGATTGAAAGGTTCATTATTTGCTAAATGCCAAAATTCTGAGAATAACTCTATTACCATCGATATTTCGGCTGCCTCACCAGGGAGACGGAAAGCTTCTAGGAATTGTCTTAATGCAACATCTATACGAGTGTTTGTGAAGTTAAATGACCCAACAAATGCTTTTAGAATCTCTTTTCTTTCCCTGGAACAGATGTATTCGGCTATCTTTCTTTTGTCTAATCTAGGATTTGCACGAATCCAATGGGCTATCTCAGGTTGGATTCATTGATGGTGACAGGACACCTTTCTCAATTAAGTATTGAATACCTTTCTTTGGACTTTGATTAAACAATTCAGTTACCCTCAGTGATAATCTTTTTCTGTTTCTTTTGGTGGATGACCTGTGATAATGAAGGCATATCCTCAGAGGAAGGCATTCTATTTGGCCTGATTTGAGTGTACGATAAAGGTAGATTTGATGTTTCAGCATTACTTGCTTGTCTTTGAAGACAATTACCATCAATAGTTTCGATGACAGCTAACAAGGCATCTAATGACAAGACATTTGTTGATAATAATCCATTAACGGGGAAGGCATTTTCGAGTAGGAGTTTTGTTAACTCCTCAAAGAGATTTGAACAGTATGAATCGCAATCGTAATTAAGGTATAATTCTGTTACCAGTCCTGGGATCTTCCACATATGTACTATTGCTTCTAAAGCCATCTCTTTTTGTTCGTAGGAAACTTTCTGTTCAGCGAGAACAATATTTTTTAACTTTTGGAAGTACATTTCCATTTGGAGTTTTAGGTGGGTACGTAAAGCCTCAAAGAGGAGAAAACAAACTCTGTTTGTTGCAGCAAGAATTGGTAACTTCTCTGACTCTAGATTTTGAAGTAGTGAACGACAAAGTTCATTTTGAACTAATGGTAGGAGTCTTTGGTAATTAGCAAAGTAATCTGCTCCAGCTTCCAAGGCAACTGTCAATAAATTCAATGATAAAAGTATCATGTTCTCAGTATTATCTTTATTTAATGGATTAGATATTGTTGCGAGGAAACGTAAAAGTTCTGCAGCACATGGTAATCCATAGGGTGTATGTTGTTTGGAGGCTAATTTTTTGTTTACCGGTTCTCCATTGGCATCCTGATCCATGATGTCAATTACTTGTGGTGTATCAGAATTCTCTGAATCACTACTATATACAAGTTTCTTTTGGTCTTTTATTGCAGCTATTTTTTCATTAAGAACTTCATTGTTGTGTTTCTCCATTTCTGCGTCACTGGATCCCTTGGAGAAGTCATCATTCTCTGCATCAGGAACGTTACCATCATCTATTTCCTCAATTAAATTTTGTTTAACTTCCTCATTTTCAAGTAACCTATCATTCTCACTAGCTATCTTTCCCTCCTCAGCTTCCAAAAAATCTGTTTCCTCAACTTTTTTTGGAGTATTATTTATCAGTTCCTTATTTACAAAACTTTTTTCACTTAATCTTTTCTTCTTTTTTGTCCTAGCATGGAGCATGTGAGGATATAAGTTCCTAACATTTTCCTCAAAACTTGGTAATCTATTAAATATTACTTGTGTCATATCCATAAGTGTACTTTCACAGACTTTTCTTAGTAATTCAGAGAAAGTTAATTCAAATGCCATCTTGAAACAGGATTGAATCATTTCACAAACAGACTCATCTGACAATAATCTTCCGTACTTTGACATTATTAGTGATCTTAAGGCTTGTACAATCTTTAATAGTACACATTCGTCACTCCCGTTATCACTACCACCCATAAATTTGGCTCTTGTTATTGCTTGTGTTATACTTTCAACAGCTATCGAAGCTTTTATACTAAAACGATTAAATTAAACTGATAAGAAAAGTTATAAATCAAACCTATTATCATCAATTAATCCATAATTAACAAATTTCTCTACACTTGTAATAGCTTGAGACGTAACAGGACCATTAGTATGTTCACTTTTAATAACGTCCAGGAAGGGACTAAGATAACTAATAGGATTAATTTCACCCAAATCACTGACACTATTAAGAACATCCTTAAGATCAGCAAAACTTCTCAACAACGGATCCTGGGTATCCAGAACAGAGGGATGGATAAGAGTATTACCATACCGTCTATGGGACTTCTTCAATAGAGCTACCACCACATTAGCCTCACATTGTACCACATATAATCCGCAAAACATCTAAAAAATTATTTTTTTATATAAATATAGTTATTAATGATAAATTATTTTTGCTATGTGTCCAATTAACTATCTTACAACGATTCACATTGGTTATATACATATACAAACAAAACCCAACAATGGAAGTGGGTGTAGACATTTGTGTATATAACTTTTTAAATGGATTTGTTGTAAGATAATCCCACTTTTAGTAGGAAACCTTAGACTTTTACAAAAGATAATAATTAATAAATATTGAATATCGTAGTTAACGATTAAAGGATAATAATAATAATTTTAAAAGATATAATTTCTTTTTCAGTACAATTCTAGTTAGAACATGCCAACAATAAAAATTGTATACAAATTATATGTACAGATACTATACAAATTAGGGAAATAATATAATAAATCTAGCAAATAACTACAATCCTAATGAAGAAATTTATGAAAATATTCTTGTTATTTTACTCCCAGAACCAGCGATTGGATAGCCACCCGATTTTTTGTGGTGGCCATATCCGTAGGCAGAATTTAACTTGAACAAGCCCTTCTGGTACCGGACCGAAATTGCGTGAATCACAACTAACTGGTCTGTTGTCACCCTGGACGAAGACGTGTCCTGGGGGTATGATGTTCCTGTAAACGAGTGGGCAATTCTCAACATATTCCATCTCCTTATGAGTGATCCTCTTACATAGAAGTGTATCTGGTTGAGTTGGAGAAATTAAAGCTACAATATCATTAATTCTTAAGGTACCAAATTTGAGTGATAACCTCTCAGCCCACACCAAATCTCCAGAAGATATCGTTGGTTCCATAGAGTCACCCCTACAAACAACTATCTCTCCAATGTGTTGCTGGATTGCTGAGGCACTTAGATAAAATATAGATACCCGTCCAAGAAATTTTAGCGAAAATATCTCAGAAAAAAACTTGCCTTTCCCAGCCATTTTTTAGAGAATACAATTAAATACTAATGTCTGTTATTTTCAAAACTCTGTCGATTGAGGAGTAATATATTTCACCAGTAGCATAGGGATTCCTTTGCCCAATGAAGTATCTGAAGGAACATAAAGTGCCAGCTGTAAAAAAAGAAAATTACATCATTAGCTTTTTAACGATTCCCGAATAGGGAGAATAAGTCTGACAAAGTATAAAAAAACATTTTATGGATGGTGAATCAAAGTTACCCTAATAAGAGGACAAAGAAATGATAACAACAATTGATTGCTATAATAAAAAAAGAGGATTACAATATGTAGATTGTTAAAAAGATAAAATATACGACAATATAAAGCCAAATTTTTTTTATATTAAAAAATCTTAAACACTTAACTGTAGTGTAATCTCGAGATGTTACTAATATTAACATAATAGGAAAAAATGTGTTGTAACGACGTGGCTGATAAAGTTGCGGGAGTTGAGAAAAGAATATATTTGTCTACATATTTATACTTTTGGTAGGAAGAGTACCCTATTGAAAGGGAGTTATTTTTGTTATCATTGTCGTTTGGTGATAAGGAACAAAAACATGTGTGGTAGGAACATGTGAGAATTATAGTGTTTTTATGAGTTTATAGAAGTAGGTAGGTAGGAAATTTGGAGATTAAAGAATGACATGTCAGGAGGTGGTTGTGAGTTGGCGATTTTTTTTTGATGTTATCGTTTTTTAAAACAATGGAAATTTCTCACAGATTGTAATAAAATTTATTTATTAAGTTATTAGAGTGTTATTAAAATTATTGCTTTTTAAAGAACCAGTCTGGTGGTTGGACAAAAAAGACA
Source organism: Strongyloides papillosus (assembly GCA_005656395.1). NCBI lineage: Eukaryota > Metazoa > Nematoda > Chromadorea > Rhabditida > Strongyloididae > Strongyloides > Strongyloides papillosus. The sequence goes on along the minus strand of SRSI01000050.1, from coordinate 4,595,913 downwards.
CCACCGTCTTTGGCGCAATATGTTGGGCAGACTCCTTTTTCTCCTTCTTTTCCTGGATCTCCAATTAGTCCTTTGAAACCAGGAATACCAGGTTTGCCGCTTTTACCATCTTTACCAGTTGGACCTTTAGGCCCTGGTGGTCCTTGAGGACCTTCGATACCTGGCATTCCACGTGGTCCAATCTTTCCAGGGGGGCCTGGATCTCCTTCTTCTCCTGGTGGTCCAGGAATAAATGGTGTTTCTTGAGCATCTGGTCCAGGTGGACCTTCATCTCCCTCCAATCCTGGTATTCCTCTTGGACCCGGTGGGCCTTTAGGACCTTTCATTCCATTTAGACCATCTTTACCATGCTTTCCAGATGGTCCAGGTTCTCCTTTGTCACCCATCTCACCTGTCTCTCCAATAAGGCCTTGTTTACCAGTAGGACAAGGTTCTGAACAAACTTTTTTAACGTCAATAAAGTAACTACATGGTACACGAGCCGGGATACCAGGTTTTCCATTTTTCCCTGGGGCACCTTTCATACCTTTTCTTCCTTTTTTTCCTGGTGGGCCTTTCTTACCGATACCAGTACAAGAACAATATGGAGCATCATCCCCATAATCTGGATCCATAGTATACTGAAAGTGTCTTTTAACTCTGTTAAATCTTGTCCTAGTGTAATTCGTGGTTTTTGTCATCATATTTTGTACCAAAGATAACTTTGTATGAAGACTCTCCTCACAATAACTTATATCCTTCGACAGGTAATTATAATGTTCCTCCAATGTATAGTAAAGAAATGGCATGGCAGTCAGAACAACTGTCCATGATAAGAGAGAAACAATGAAAGAAATAACAATTATCACCAAGTAAATTTTCTCCAAACTATCTTTCATAACTTCTATTTATATGTTATAACTTATTTTTTATAATATTTAAGATAGAATAATACTAAACAAGATATAGGTAATGGAATATGACAAAAATAGTAAATAAGATGGTAAGAAGAATTGTGAATATTTTTTTAATTAGAACAAATGTTTGTGTCCTATTTTTTTATAATGGAATATATATTATTTTTTTAATTTGGAAGTCAATTATATCGTTACCTAGTATTTTTGATCATGAAGATGGTATTTTTTAAGTGGATTAGTAATAGTTAAATTTCATAAAATAATTTTTATTTTTTGATTTTGGTTGAACAATAGTGTTAGGAAAAGTAAAAATAGAGAAGAAGAATTATTTAAAAAAGTTTAGGTACATGGAATTATGGTATTGTCAGGTACAAGATTCTTTCAATGGTAGAATAGATAATTGATACACTAATTGCTATGAAGAATGTTCCTATCATCATAACAACCCAATCCTGTGGTACAATACAGCATTTCTCCTTATCATAACTGCAACAATCACTATACGTCAGGACAGATGGTGTCCCAGCACACCTAAAATCCCGTTCCTCACTCCTATTACAATGAAACCTCCCTGTCCTATAAAAAGATTAAAAATTTTTAAAAAAACATCTAAACTTTAAAAATAGCAACAAAAAGTGTCAAAAAAGAAGTTACCTCAAAACATAAGGTTGAAAATGATAAGTAGTTGTATTTTTAAAAGTATAAAAAAAATCAAAATCAGTCTCCTGAGGTTGTTGTTGTGGTGAGTGTTGGTGACCTTTAGTCGAGTGAATGATAAGACAATTGATAATTAGAAATATAAATGATATATTTTTATTTCTAGGCATCATGTGTAAGAAAAAGATAAAATATATGATATATAATTTATGGAGGATGGTTCTTGATTGCTTAAAAGAAGGTGAATTATTTTAAGTAACATTATTTTTATATTATATTTTGATAGGTTTATTTTGATTAATAAAAATTATATTATTATTGTTGGTTTTTTATATTTAAATTATGGTTAATGAAAGGTGTCAGAAGGTTTTGGTTACATTACCTATTTTTTTACTATGTTTTATGATTGCATTGTTATGCTTTTATTATGGTACTTATAGTAAGTTTTTTATGGCATTGTCCAAGAATTTAAATTTTTTGATTTAGGATTTATTCATGTTCTTGAAAGAACTTTCAATACAACAAACATTGAACAGACAGGAAACTTGATAAAAATTAATGGTCGTAGATACGATGTAAAGGAGTATGGTGGAAAAATATTAAATTATCTTCCAGACTCATGGGTATTTTTTGATAAAGCCTACCACTCAATGGAATACATCTCCCTCCTCCTAATACTCATGATCCCAGCATCATGTTTTTTCTCATTCCTCGTAAAAATATCAATCTACATCGTATCAAACCTCCTCTTTCTGGGTGCTCTATCACTAACCATCTTTACAGCATTTGATGCCAAGAAACACAATGCTATATTCAGAAAGGAAAAAGTCGACATCAACATTAAGGGGGATGAATGTATGGGAATCTTCTTACGTCAATTCGTTTATATCATCGCCTTCGTCTATTTATTGGTAACAACTTATTACGTCATCCTTAATTGTTGTGTTTTTAAGAAAGATGATAGTAATAGTAAGTTATATTTTTTTTCACTTTTTTGCTCTTTTTTGATCTTTTGTTTTTATTGGTTTTTCCTTGCAATTGTGATGTGCAAAGTTTTTTAAAGTACTCTTATAGTTATGGGAGAACTTTGCACTTTACAAAATCGATGGAAATAGATTAAAATTAGATTATTGTTTTAGAGAGATAATAAATGTCAGTATTGTTTTAGAGGAAGATGAGTGATAGATAAATAACTTTACCAATCTATAAATATCACTTTTGATTTATTATTATAACGTTCATTTTGTTACAGAGAGAAGAGATGTTGCTACAATTAACAACAGTAAACGTTTGAAGACCCCACCATCAAGATATCTGATGTCGAAGAGATCATTAATTGAATCCTCAAGTCCACCATTCTCCTATGATAGAGGTGATGCTCTCGAGAGAGGTACAAAAATTAGAACAATATCATTGTAATGAGTTTATATTCAAAAAAGACAATATATTTATTATTTTTGCATTTGTGCAATTATAAAGATTTTTATTAATAAATTTTGCATATGTTTTTTAGATTAATAGTGTGAATTTTTCTTATCTTTTTTATTTTTTGATATTCTTTTGTAGATAAAGAATTTATATGACTTTATTGCAAGAAATTTCAGTGAAAATTCTTGAATATCAAGTGTCGTTTTATGAAACCTAAAGCTGGGATGTGGTGATAAAATTTCCAGTTAAATTAAAAACTGTAACAAGTGAATCAAGCTTTGCAGTGCCAATGGTATTTCAACTATAATTTATAATTAATAATTAATGGCTAATAAATAGCAATATATATATCTAATACATCTCAAACAAAAGTTAGTTTACTCAAATAAATTATTTTTCTTTCTATCCCATTATTATTTTAATAATTTCTCTTTCTTTTATCTCCAAAGTGTTAAAATGATAATTTAATTTAATTACATATTTATAAGAAAAACAAATATTTAAAAATCTTTACTTAAAGATTTGTGATTTCACTGACCCAGTGACATTAATAATCATCACATACCCTTTTCAAAGGGGTACATGTGAATTAATGAGTCTTCTAAAAAATTTTCCTCTCCATTGATTCTAAAAAGATGATCTTTATTTTGTGAGAAATGGTAAATGAAGAGTCATAGATATATACTTTATAAATTTATTTAAATTTCTACTAAAATGTCATTCTGTAATATATGGTAGTTAAATAATTGATGTGATGAAATTTGATACATATCACCTTTGTAAAGGAATGATGGCATAATAGTGTACAATAAAATATTTCATGCCTCCTTACTTTTATCTTTTATTTGTTATAAATAAGGAATAAAAAAAGATTCCTTGTATCTTTGTAGTTCAGAGATGTGAATGTTAGGAGTTATTGTCTAAAGATACTCGTTAATTAATGAACCGGAACATGTTATACAACAAGATATATAATGTCAAATTTGAATGTAAAATAGTTTTAGATGTGATAAAAAAGCAATAATTTTAATATATTAATTGGGATGTGATTAAGTCATATACAAACAAATGTAACTGATGATTAAATGGGAGGAATGTAATGTAATTTCTTAATCAAAAATATGTTCCCCTTTTTATATATTAATACCTAAATGTATTGTAGACTCATTATATCTATAATAGATAAATTATTAGTATAAATGAAGATGATATGATCGCTTTTAATGAGACAAATGTAATATCTTTTTCAATTTTACCTCATAAAAATAAGAACCAAAAAAGATATATTTTAATTAGATGGGATGTGTGTGTTTAATAATACAATTATTACCTATTACAAAAGATTATATCATACGTGTTGGAGAGGGGAAGAAAAAATTTTTTACGATATTGTGGATCTTGAGGAAAGGGTGGAGTGTAAATGGGAATGTGGAGAGTTGAGGATTTGAGGAAGTAGAAAAAAGGACACATCCTATCTCATTTTGAGGATAATATATTTTAACCAATTTTACTCTCATATATCTTATACTAATTTATTGTTATTCCATCTTCAATTATGTATAAGATTATAATTATATTATTACTAGTACATTGTGTCATTGATAATATTAATGGATGCATACCTATTGGGATGCCTAATTGTGATTGCCAACAATCACCTGATTGTGGTGGTTGTTTATCAAAAACTTATTACTATAATTATGATCAACCATCATCATACCACCAACAGTATGCTTACCCAACTTTGATAGGTAATTAAAAAACTCCTTAATTTGTGATAATTAAAAAATTTATAGAAACATCTAATCAACTACCATCACCACCACCATATCCGTTTACCAATAACATAAATCAAGAACCAGTAATTGAATCAAATTTCCCCGGAATGGATAGTTACCTTACAACTATACCATATTCAATACCAAAACAAAATACACCTGAATATTTTGAGGCTGATAGGATATTAGCAAGTTCGATTAAGAAAATTAATAATGAAGATGCCTATAGACATTCTCAAGAAGTAAGTCTATTGGAGAAAAATGCAATAGAAAAAGATGATGATGTAACGAGTTCTTTTAAAATTGAAACGACTTCATTACCACAGGATTCTGCAATGAATTATCCTACTGCTGATGTATCTACGAATGTTAATACAGGATTTGAGATAACAGTCAAGAAAGAAGTTAACACTACAAGCGAAAGTTATAATAACTATTATCAAAAAACTAATATTGTGAATGCTGGTAATACTTTACCTGATCCTTCAACAATTTCACCAATACCTTATGATCCAAAGGATCTCATTTATAAAATTAAACACGAATCTAAGGTTAAGGATACTGAAATCCCATTACAATCTATGTATTATGGTTATAAATCATACCCAATCTTAAGATCATCAGACATCCAAATAGAATCTAACTTCACTTTCAAGAATTACTTAAACACCATCTGTAATGGTGATGTAATATCAAAAGGCCAAGAATCTTCCCTAAAAATTGCCTTAGATAGATGTAACAATCTCAAATGCAGCGGTATGAATATCAAAAACATAACTTCAGGTTCTCCACTAAAAACAATCCCATTTTTGGAGGTTGTTTATTTATCAAAAATTAACGACAAAATGTCACTTCAAGGTTATTCTTGTTTCACGAGTAAGTTTTAAAAAAATATACACACCAAAACTACCCCATCTCCATCACACGATAATCTATTTTTAACAAGATAAAAATAAACAACTAAGATTTTATTGAAAAGAAATGATAATTAAGATATATTAATGAAAAAGGCAACCATTAGATGAATGTTATCACAAAATTAGTAAATATATGTCTTTATATTACCTTCCTTTCAACCATCATAGAGTGTTGTCTCCTAGATAACAAACCATTTTGTGATGTTTTGAGTGTTTTGATGTAACAGGAATCGTTACCTAATCTCATGCTACTTAAGGCTCTACCAACCTCCTCCTGGATTGAGGTTAACTTTCCAGGGCCGAAGCTTCTTTCTTTGTTAGACATTATTTGATCGAACTTCTTGAATGAACCTTCGTAAGATTCTTTATTGAAGGTAGGGTGTTTTGATGGTATGGATGTTGCTTGAATTATCTTTGGAGGTTGTTTAAATGATGGTTCCTCAAGTAATGGTTGTATAGCACTAGTAACAAGGGGTGTCTTCATAAAATTATCTATAGTAGTCCTAACGGCAGGATCAGTTTTAAGGAGATTCCGGATGACGTTTTTAGTTGACTCAGAGATAGAATCCCATTCAGCAGCTGGGAATGCATAACAACCAGCAGCTATTCTAGATTTCATTCCCGGTGATATTGGTAGTCCCTTCATTGAGTAGAATGGTGGATATCCACATAACCTTTAAAAATTATTATTATTGTTTATATCGTTAAAGTTCAAAAATTAATGTTATATTTACCAATGTGACAAAGGAATGTCGTCTATATATGACTTTAAGTATCCCCCTCAAAAAAAATTAAGTAGTTTACCACAGGTATAAGGTACATATCATGATAATTAATCATCATCAATGTCAAATGACAAAACAATTACCAATAATGTTATAATAAATAATCTCATAAAAAGTAATAATAAAAATCATCAATGTCACGTCTAAATTAATGAGTTTTTTTTAAAAAAAACTTACAGGATATACAAAGCAACCCCAATACTCCACATATCACACATAAAATTATACTGTTCCTTAGCTAATATCTCAGGAGGTGCATAATAAAATGTACAACACGGAGAATTGAGCATTTTATTTTTTTCTTGAAGTTTAGCAAAACCAAAATCAGCTAATTTGTAGGTACAATTTGATGATGTTGAGCTACATAATATGTTTTCGAGTTTCAAATCACGATGTGCTATGGATAATGAATGAAGGTACTTGACTGCTTTCCCTATTTGATAGGCTATCTCACCAACTTCTATAAAAAGTTTATTAATTTACCATAATTTATCATTTTAATTTCATATTAATTTATCATAGCATAAGCATTATTTATAGCTACTAACTATTTATACTATAAATTACGTCAAAGGTGATGTCAAAAAAAGACAAATATTGATAGGGGGAGTACAAAGAAGATGATATCGAAATGGGAAACTTACCTTTCTCGGTGTACGGTACAGATCCTTGACTTTCGAATTTGGTTAATAGATCTCCACCCTCCATGAATTCAACTACCAATAGGATACACCTAACATCGTGGAAAGTATTTTCATAGATATCGATGATTGATACAATATTTTCATGTTGACTAAATTAATAAAAATACATAATGATAAGGTAATTAATTGTATCATAAGGAGATTAATAATACACAAACAAATGAGATGAAATGTACTTTTATGTGTTCTCCTTTTTTATAATGAAAATATTTTTTAATTGTTATTGTTTTGGTGGTGTATTTTGATGGTAAGGAAGTGTTATGTAAAGAATATGGAAACTTACTGTACTAGGTAGTGGATACCAACTTCTCTTTTTGATTTGGGGGATTCTCTTAAGACTTTAAGAGCAAATTTTTTATCGTCACTCTTTCTGTAACATGCCATTACTTTTCCTGATTCACCTATACCGATAATCTATAAGGAATTGATAGATTAATGGAAAAAAGTTTAAAAAACCAAAAGTTACCTCATCGGAAATCTTATAATCATCCAATATGTTATGAGTATTAAAAGGATAATTAAGATTAAAATTTTGTTGATTGACACTTTTAATAAATATCCCATTCTCAGGAGTGGAACATGGGCACAATTGATGGGTAGAAGAACTACAATTCTTAATAGGAATCTTCCTCTCATCCCCATTATTTTCATCCTCCTCATCCGAGGATGGGTGTGGATCACGTAAATTTGAGGTAGCATTAAGGCATAAATTTTTCTGTATAGTTGTAGGTGACTCAGCTCTGTCTAATGAGTCTAATTGTTCATCAATCTTGAAACATTCCTCCTCGTCACTAATTTTCATGATGCTCTCGAAGAAGGGATTCTTGGTGGAGGATATGGTTGATTGTGTGGATATGTCACTTGATCCACAACTGTCAACACCTGATTCAGGTTTTTGTTTCTCTTCATAGATTTCATTGAATTTTAGAGATGACATCATTAGGGGTATATAATGATATATAGAATTTTTTTATCTTTTTAAATAGGTGGTCTGGAGGCACGATAACAATGTATCAGGCGTAGGCAATTTAATGTAAAGGAATCCAGTGTAACAGAAATTAGATGGATTATAAATTTATTAATTGTTGATTTTGTTGAAAAAAAAGTCCTTGATTGGAGGTAATCTTTAGTATATATAGTATGATTAATAATTAGTAAATGGTTTATATTTAACTAATTATAAATACCAATTGTAAAATGGTTATTTCGCATTAAAAAAGTGTAGGGGTTCTTTTTAATGTTTATAAATTAGTTTAATATAAATATTTATATAGTTTAATATTAAAATAAAATTTATAATAATATTTTAGTAAGAAATATTTAAAATTTCTTTGTCCTGACTTTTAAAATAAATATGAGACTGGAGCTGAAATAAAAAATTGTATTATTATAAAGTTTTTATGTTTAAATGATAAAGGAAATGTAATAGCGATAGTTTAAGAATAATCATATATATAATATTATTTAGATTTTCTTTTGTCTATAAGATTTTTGTCATTAAAAAAGGGTATATGTTAATGTAAATTGTTATTATAATCAAAATGATAAGAGAAATATCTATACATATAATATCTGAATATGATTATGTTAGTATCAATAAAAGTTTATATCATTCCTATAAGTATATCTATAGTTTGATAAAAAAAAGAAGACAAAAAACCTTCAATATGAAATATAAATATATGAATAGGTGCATTAGTATATTTAAAGGCAACGCTGATGATGATTGTGAAGAGAGAAAGCCCACGTGTATGAAAGTATTCCCCGGTTAATATGACCTGATGTGATAAGATGATCAGTATAAATTAAATATATACAATTTCATCAATCTTAGTTAATTATGACATAAATTACCTTTTTTGATATCATGATATAAAAAAAGAATGTCTTTAAAAACTTTTTTTATCAATTAGATGGGGGTTTTTCTTTTCCAATAAATATAATTAAAATTTATTAAGAGGGATGGATGGATAGATGTATATTGATAGAGTATTAATATAGATGACGATAGAATCTCCTGTGAGTATGTCATCAACGACATTTTAACAAATTATATAGATATATTTTTTAACAACATCGTTTACTGAATACTAATAAAAATCAAAGTAATTGTATGAATCTAATATAATAGAAATAGATAGAATAAGTGATAGAAGTATAAATAATCAGTGATTTGGGAAATATATATTAGTTAGATATCTACACATTTTTTCATTTATACTTTTAATATATTATAAAAATGTTACACATTTAAATTATATATTTAACAACTACAATTTAACACTAAAAGATATTGATAAGTATAAAATATTTGAATGAAACAATGACATTAAAAAAATTCTCTCATAAAGTTCAATTTTTATATCTCTTTATGAGAAGTGGTGTATCAATTCATAGAGATGTATATTATATAAACATTGTTTTTATAAATTTATTGTATTAATTATGGATTATAAATATATCAGATATATTTCTATCTTATCACACAACTTTACAGTACCACTCTCTTTTTATCTAAATAAAGGATAATTGAAGGAGAAAAAAGGTGTTTCGATGAAATATCATAGACAGATGTTGTGTTAATCAACGATCAACCTATGATATTTTGTTTAAAAAAAATTCTTAGTATATAATTTTTTTGCATGATTAGACATCTATCTTTTAAAATACAAAACTTGCCCCAAAATTACTTAGTTACAGAGGTATATAATAATTTTGTGATAATTCTATTGATGTTGTTTAACATCTCCTTAAAATTTCATTGAAACAATTGTCTTTTTTAGTGTGTCTTACTAATATATACATATATATTATAAAAATATCCTTTAAATATAATTATTGTTATCAATATAAAAATTTATGTAATTTTTACATCAACGTGACTTTGATATAAAGATTGTACAGTTATGGAGAAAGGAAAATAGAAAATTCCTTCTTCTTTCATGAGTGTAAGGAAAATTTAAAATAAATTCTCCTTCATGATATCTTGTGTTTTTAAGATAAAAAAATTTTTATTATTTTGTTTATACCTTTTGTATATAATAATGTAATAAAAAGTGATTAAAGTTGCTCTTTGATTTCATTTTTATAAATAGCAACATTAATGTTATAAGAAAGATATTTTTGCATTCTTACATTATATGGCAATTAAAAATAAATGATATTGAGATATATTATGATGATTAAAGATGGTAGATTGTAACTAAACTGTGTGGAAATAAAAATTATTGTAATATTTAAGATGTTAATTAATTAAAAAAAAAGATTTTTTTTAATCAGGTTCTTTCTAAGTAAAGGGTCATTTACAAAATTTTATGTATTCAATTAAGAGAGAGTAGTAAATACATGTATGTATAGTTAGTATATTTTATTATTTATCTTAAAATCACACCATCTTTTATAATATAAGTATAAAAATTGGAAAGTCCCAATGAACACGTTTTAAACATTGTAATAATGATGAAATATTAATTAAGTAAATGTTTCATTTTACCCGTTTACTTAGACTAGTTGGTTGGTAGGGGGACAAAGTAGCAGTTTAAAGAGTTTTTAGAAAAAATATTGTTATTAAAATAATTATCACTAGTGTTAATTATTAATATATAAGTAAGATAATGTTGAAGAGAGTTAATAATTCTGTTACACCAGACAAAAATAAATTAATATACTAATTATTAATTGATAAGTTAAGATTATTTAAAAGAAGATTTATTAATAATTATCAGATGGGTATTAAATACTTAATAAATGACATAAAAGTTGAAATAAAGACTATACAAATACATATTTTAAACAGGATGTTATGTAAAATGTACCTAATTAAAGTCTTTTTGTGGATTTAGGATAATCTAAATAATGAGTATAACTTTTTCGATATCACATCTATATATTTATCAAATCAATGGAGATATAAAAATTATATAATTGTTATATAGTAGTTGGTCTAAATAAATATATTTTGTATAGTATATATATATATTTTTATAGTATACTGGACAAAGCATATATAAAATTTAAAATGTTTATTTTAAATACTAAATAATAATGGAAAAATATACAAATATATTAGACTTGGGTGGCGATCGATGCTATTATAAGTTTTATGAAGATATATTAATAATTACATGTAATATTTTATATGGATAGTTTTAATAAATATATGTAATAATATTTTAAAACTTGTCTGGGTGGGTTTTTAAAGAATATGATTTATATTTTTAAGATTAAATGCTTGTAAACAATGTTTGTTTATAATTCCTATTTTTTAAACAAAAAAAATAATATAAAATGATTGAGAAGTAGTAAATGAAAGGGTAATAATTGTAGTTATTCTAAAAGCCTTTATTAAAAAAGCTAACTAGCAATGGACTTTTAGATGTTGGTCAATGGAAGAGTAAAATGTGATCAATGATAGAAAAAGATAGCACAAAGAGAGTACTAGTAGACGACATGCACATATGTTGTGTATATATTTGAATTCTTACGATTTATTTATTTTTCTTATAAAAGTATAGGAAGTAAAATAAGGGGGAAAGAGATAAATACAACATATATATGTATTTCTAATATAAAAATTGAAAATAAAAAATTTAAGATTATTGAAACACTTAGAAAATGCTTAAGACGTGCTTGTAAAAGAAATGAGGAATTACCTTTATTTAAATATTCTTTTAACTTTCTTTCATTAGTTTGTTTGCATTTTAAAAGTTATATAACAAATTCAATTATTTATGCTTAAAGGTTACCTGTCATTTTTAATTAGAATTTTCCTTAATTTAGCAAACTACAAAATTTTGTGTACCCTTAGGTATACATTAAAAGTCTACAAAGACAAGTTTAGTTAATTTTTTCTTTTTTTTATGTAAATATTATTTTAAAAACAACTTCAGTAACATGAATGGGAAAATAAATTGAATTAACCAACAAAAAGTGAAGGTTAAAGTATATTGTTATTTAGTGAAGGAGGTTGAATGAAACTAATTAACATAGACTTCATTAAATATCTTTTAAAATATTGCATCCGTAAATGATATTGATGAAGTTTATGTCAAAATTAAGAATAATTAGTAAGATAAATCAAAAAGGGTTATAAACATTAGGTATGATTTAAATTGAAAATAAGAATGATTATATAAGTATAATGAATCAGTTAAGGGTATTAAATTTTATAGAAACTTATTTTCTCAAAACAATAGAATAATTGTAGTAAAAAGTTTTACCTCACAAAACAAGAGACATTTGTGACAACAATACGAAATTCTTGAAAAAGTATTACATGAAATAAAATAGAAGATGATGATTATAAAAATTTATTGTATAAGTGAGAGAGGAAGACTTGTTTTGAAGGAAGTATTACTACTTCATAAATAAAAAATATACCTGTTGAGGTAAAGACATATAATTTTATTAAGACAATAAAATCTTCATATTTTTTTACCAATTTATATGATCTTTTACCAAGATGAACTTTCTCAATAATAAAAGTATAATATTTTTTAATGAATATTTGTTCAAAAAACAAATATTTTTTTATAGAAAAAAATGATTTTATACCTCTATACACGTTTTAATCTTTAATTATTTCTTTATTATTCCCACTCATATAATAATATTTTTAAAAAGTCATAGGACACATTAATAACAATAATAATTTTTATAATTTTGATAATATAAAAATAAGTATACAAACCTATTTTATGTCATACGTATCAAAGTACACAATTATGTTAGTATAGACTTTAGACTCTAACATAACAAATGCTTATTATTACTATTTATCAAATTTAAAAATCGTAATGAAATTGTTATTTCAAAATTTTTCTTTTTTCTTATTTACAAGTTTGTAGCTTGTATTTTGTTTGGTGATATTTAGCTAAGTAATTGATAAGAGTAATAGATATTTTATAATTTTAATTATTGATATGAAATATAATATTATACAAATTTGTGTTTAAATTGATATGTTTATTGGGTGAAGTTAGACTTTTGACATTATTTATAAAAAAATTGATAGAGGGAGAATTTATTGTTTAATTTTTAATTTAATAAAGAGTGGAGAGAGAGATTGGAAGTAAAAAAAAAGTTGACGTGACTTGTATGATAAAAAAAGAAACAAAAAGGAAGTAATTCTAAATTTATTTATAAGTGATGGAGTGGGTAAAAAAGTTTTATAAGAGACGTTGAGAAATAAATTTACAATGCGATCAATCCGATATATATATATTTCATTGAAATAATTTTAGATATAGGGACAGAAAGAGTCAACACAAATGGCACTAATACCCTTAAAAAAGGAACCAGTGACGGTATGACAACACAAACTACCAAGACAATAATTAAAACAAATGAAATAATAATTGACAGTGAGGATGGGGTGACACAACTCCCACCAACAACAAATAACGATGATCCAAATGTCTCATCTTATGGATATGATATTTCACCTCAAAACAAAAGACAACCTATACCATCATCAGAGGATATAAAAAACAAAAAAGATAATTATGACAAAGAAACAACACTGTCACCTAAACAACAAAGGGTATGTTTTGATGGCGATAAGCAAAAAAATAATAATCGTTCTTTAATTTTCTTTTTAGCAACTACGTCGTTTATCCAAAGCTTTTGGTTTGAAAACATCTCATATATCTATTGTCTCTCCAGATGGGGTACGTAGGATGATTCACCCGAAGTATATTAATTACGAAAATGTAAAAAGAATCATTTGATTTTGAAGAATAATAATATTATGCTTTTGAAGTGTTTTTCTTTTTTGAAAATAATTTTGAAAGAAAATTTACGAATATCTTTGTCTCATGCCTTTTTACTCATATGTAGTTACAATAATTATTAATTTTTATATTGTTTAATTGAAGAATTTTTGAAGCTTTATTCATTTTTTATAAAAACAATTGTTTTGCTATATTTTTTTTATTATATTCGTTATCAGTACAGTAACCAAAAACATTTCACTTTACATCTACGAAAACAACAATACCATAAAATATAAAAACCTTTTATTATCTAGCAAAAAAAATATATTATTTCATAAAGGAATAAGTTCTTTGATTAAAAAATAATAATTTTGTTTAATATCAATATAAAAAATAATATAAAAAAATTATAATATTGATTCACTTTTTATCAAAGTTAGGGATTCAAAAAGAAAAGATAATACTCTTCTTATACTAATGAGTAATCCCATCTAAAAAAAAGTAAAAATAAAATTTCAATCAATTTGATAAAAAGTATAAAGGATTAAAAAAGAGTACATTTTTATCAATTATACTTGAACAAATTGAGCATAAGCTACAGTATCAGTAGCCAAAGTAACATATTGAAGGTTAACTCTTCTATAACCAGGAATAACTTGGTTCCAGAATCTTAATTGTGTGCTCCTTGTTCCGATGCATTGTTCATTAGCAAAGATATTAATCAAGAAATTTTTTGGTTTGAAGCAATTGATAACTTTCATTGTTTGTGAAAATAAGTCATCGAATGTTTGGTTAGTTTCATAGGAGACGTAGGAGAAGTCTGATTCAGGGGTTATGTGTATAGTAGCATATTGATCTGTCCCTGAAACTAACCCATTCATTGAGTAACCACATGGTTCAAATAATTCATCGTGGATTGTTGTACCAGGTGGAACTATTTTGTCGATGCCTGACTTTATTGTGGCATCGTTTCCATCAGTAGATACCTCCTTAGTAAAAGTCTTCATAACCTCTTCAGGTAAATCTGTCATCAGTATTTCTAATGAGTGATCAGGGATTTGTAATTGTGTATGTGGTTTAGAGTAGTGATACAAATACCAACGGTCGTGTTTAAGAGATCCTAAACAAAAAGCCTGACCACCATTGAAATGTGATTCAAGAAGTTCGATTTCACTATCAAATGATTGATGTACAGATGTTTGTAATTCAGGTTTTAAGAAATTTTTTCTTGAATAGTAAACATTAACAACATTAGTCATTTGACCGTACACCTCGGCAAGTTCCAATATCTTTGGAATTGCATGTAAAAGTTTTGTTGTTCCACATGTCTTAAGAATAAGTCTATTTTTGGAGATGAACATAGATGATTCAGAGAGGACGTAAGAATCGAGGTGTTCATTTTTTTGGTAATGTAATATGTGACATTCAGCTATTTCAAGCATGTCAACTAACTCAGGGTATGGTATATTTCTTAATGAGGTTGATCCCTCTTGATCTTTATCGAACCATATTTCTAGTAATTTTTCAGCCCCCTCAAAGAAATGTTCATGTGCCTGTGGGGATATTTGATCCTCATCAGAGGGGTGATTAAATGAGAGTGGTGATGATGAGTCAGAGTTAGTTGAGTATGAAATTTCATCAGATGATGTATAAAAATCAGTATCACTATTCTTCTCAGACATTGTTAACTTTTTTGATTAGTAATTTTAATATTGTTTGAATTTTTTTGATAATAATAAGAAAAAAATTGGAAAAAATATAAAATTTGTAAAAAAGTTGTGTTGATTTCAAAAGGCTAATGAAATAAAAGATTGAAAAAAATTTGAATTTTTCAAGTAATTTAATGAAGTCGAATGAAGGTACTCGGACCCGCTAAGGAGGTCTACGATGGTGCACAAGAATAAGGGGTTTTCCACCCATACAAGTTATCTGGAAGGAGGAAGTAATAATGAAATGTAAAAGTAATAATAAATTAAAACTTACTTTGGCAACAATTTACAAGTACTCGGGGAAGGTGACAACAGTTCCCAACCGCGAGAAAACTTGGTTCTGAAATATGAACATAATTTTGTTGTATTTAAAGCGAATTTTATATTTTTCTTATCTTAGAGAGACTAAACAAAAGTTGAAAAAGATAAGAAGTAGAACTGTCCATTATGTGCAGATTTGTTAAGGGTGTATGCAATGAGTTAATGATACGATACAGGAATCGCTAATAAAGGTATCTTATCATAAAAAAGATAGATTATAAAATTTTTAAGATAGGATAACAACAAAAAAGGGAGAAAGTTTTATAGTTTAGACATGCATATATTAGATTGAAATATGAAATCTTAATCAGTAAAATGGAATTAAATATTATTGTTTAATTAATACAACCTATCAATTGAAATGTAATGTTATATTGTGCATGTCATTGACAAGGAGAAAGTACAAATTTTATCATAAATAAAGTTTTGACTAATATGATATACTTAGAATATATAAATTTGTATAATTTATACGATAATATTTGCATTAAATATTTTTTGCACACCTTATCTCTATGACTAAAAAAGTTTATTATATGACGATATTTCATAAAACTAGGATAATATAATAAAGTTTTTAGTTATGATAACAATTTAGTAAAGTAATGTATAAGACAATCTAATGATAACAAAAACGAAGTTTTTTCCTCTTATTTATCTAGAGAATTGATATTAATTATTAACATGCTTTTTTCACATGTTAATGATATGATAAATTAGATATATATACAAATTTTGTTAAAGGAAGTTGATGTGTATAAAATTTATATTAAAAATTATATAAACACATTTATGTATTAAAAGAATTTTTTGATAAAAAATATATAATGAAGATAATAAATATTTTAGTTTTGTAGTAATGTATTATGAACTGATAAGAAGAAAAAAATGATGTTGTGTAGGAAGGAGAAGGATAAAAGGCTTTCCTTTTTTTAGAAATTTCTTTTTTATAGTTTTTTTAATAATGAATATTGAAGTATTGGAAAATGAGATAATTTTATATGGAAACAATTATATTGTTAAAATGTCTGTGACAGGATAAAATAAGATTGAAAGAAATATATAAACATTTTTTTTATTTTAAACCTTTCAATATAATTAATGTGTTTTTTTACAATAAAAAGAACATTAAAGAGGTTATCAGATTGTGAGAAATATTTTTAAAATGAATGTAGGTGAAATTAATAAGAAACCAAAACTAAATCAAAGTTCGAAAAAGTAATAATCACTAATTGGTTAATATAAATAAAATTTGGGAGATCATCTAATTTTCAAAAGTGTGATCTATTTTTAAAAGTTATTAAAGAGATTTTTATTTAACTAGAAAATGGAAAATTTTTTTACAGAAAAACTTTTTCTATAACGTTAATGCGAGTGGTAACGATGGAGAATGGAGGAAATTTGTCTAGGTAGAAATTTTCAAATTCAGGTACTTGGAAAAAGAGATAAAAGAAATTTTTTTTATACTTGGAATGAAAGTATTAAGTGTTGTGTGGTTATTGAAATGAAGTTAAAAGTTATAAAATTATCTAAAATGTAATTTAAGTAATTTCAATAAATATCATATATATTTTTATAAAAAAGATAAAACAAATAAGAAAAATGTATATTGTTCTCTAGTCTTAAAAAACATAGGATAAACAATGCGGAAAAATAAAACATAACAACATTTTAATTAGAAGACTATTGGAGTATGTTTTTTTTAAAATTTTAAATGCATATACAAGTAGGAGATAACTGAAAGCTAAAAAATTAAAGAGTTTTAATTTTCTGATAATGTCAATGAAAAAATGAATATTGAATATATGGATTAGTCAAAAATTTATATACTTTACTTTATCATTCTCTTCTTAGTGATACCATAAGAAAGAAAAAAGTATTTAAAAAAGGGGTATGGCTTCATTGTTCTGATGAAATATTCTTACACACTCCTTACGTAAATTTAAAAATTGAAATATATTTTATTTATTTTTAAAAAATTTGTTAAGGGGTAATAAAATTAAGTTAAAAAATATCCAATTGATAAATTTGTCAGTGTAAAAGATTTAAAATAAAGTATATGTTTTTAAAAAATGAAACAATAAGAAAAGTATAGATATGTGTATGCTAGGGAAATAAAAATAACTAGATAAAAGATATAATAAACATATAATAATTCTATATTTTAGGCATTTTTTTTGTTTCAAAAAAGCTTGTTATATAGAATGTATTACGTATTTATTCGATGTTTAAATAAAAATATATAATACAATTTAGAATAACGATAAATATTATCATTATAAAAAATAGTAGTTATAAAAAAATAATAATACTTATGTATAAAATAGTTGTCGTTTCTCGAAAGTGACATAACTGAAAATGCCCTTTTACTAAGGAAAGTGGAAAATTTATATCTTTTTTATCTTACCAAAAAAAATTCTTTAATTAGGGCAATATAATTTTTAGTCCTTTCTTCTCTTTTCTTCAAACACTTTATTAATTTTTTATGTTTCCTAAAAAAATAACTATAGAATTTATTTTCTTTATCCAACTAAATTTCTTTTTATACCCATGAATCTATTAATATATATTTTTTTGTGTTTCTTTTTATACAATCTACATATTCATTGGTTATTGTTCATATTTAATTATTTTCTTGTTTTTTTTATTATCATTAAGAAAACACATATATACTCTTTTACAAACAGGAAGATGATTAATAAAAAAAATCGGAGATTAGGAAAGATAAAAATTAATTGTTTTTTTTTATTTTGTACGATTACTATGTACACATTCTATCTTCTTCTTAATTGAAAAAATTAAAATAAATATTTATTGTACAAATTTTTATAGTTCTTATCTCCAGATAATGGGATCATGATAATGAAGAAAAAAATTCCAGTATTTCATTTAACATTGATAAAAAACACCATAACAGTGTAATTTTAAACATGTTTGGATAATGATAAAAAAAATAAATAAAATTATTATTCACTGAATTAAATATTATTTCCTAAATAAATATCCATAAAAAAATGTAAACTGTTTTATTGGAGAATGTTTAAATATTCACTTATCAACTTTACAATAATAATCCATTTAATTAAGGTAATCTAGAAACTTTTCTGAAGTTATCAAATTCCAATAAATATACATCAATATTCCAACATATGATAATAATCAAAAAGAAAAAAGCCTAAAAAAAGTGAATGTCTCTTATAAAGAAAAAGTTTTCGTTTCACCAAATAAACCATTTCTCTTTTTTTTCTTATCATCATCATCCTGGAAGATGCTCTCTCTAAATCTCAATTTCCAATTATAGTTCATGTACCTACTGGAATATATTTTCTCTAACTAAGACTCATACTATTTTTATCACATTCATTTTTTTACACTTCCAATCTTTAAATTTTTTTATTTTATTATACTATTGGGACGATGGAAGGAAGGAGAATATAGATATAAGTAATTATAGGATATTAATTATTCATCATTTATCTGAAAGGCACCCATCTAAAGTTCATTTTCCTTTATTTTTTTCTTCCGCGTTTTTGTGCTTTCCCCCTACATGGAAGATAAATGAAAAATGATAGAAAAAAATTTTTTTGTTCTTCCCTTTTTTCTCCTTTCTCTCCATGAATATTGTAATCTTTTTTCATTAACATTTTAGGAGGTTTATTTTTATTTGGTGTATGCTTGTATAATCATATGTATATAGTTCTCTAAATAGGTAGGGGGTTAGTTTGTGTTTTGATGTTAAGAATTGCTTTTTAAAAGTAAAGCCTGTAGAGTGTGTAATTTCCTCTCTCTTCCTCCTCCTTATTTTTTATGTATTGTTGTATAGTGTAATGGAATTTTCCAGATAAATCTTTGCTATCACAGAACACACACGTTCTGTTGATAGTATTAGAATTCATTCAGATTTTTGAGCGTTCCTTGAATTGCAATTTTATAAAGATGGAAAACATTTAATGTTTCATTATTTTACTATGTATTTTTAATTTAACATTGTAAGTACCATATTTGTTATTTATTTGTTTGTGGGTATTTGTAGTAGATATAAAAAAAGAAAAATGCTAGGTTCAATAAGTCGTGGGATTATGAGTAGAGTTCAATGCACCACCAATGGGTCTAATGTAACAAATTCTTTTTTCAGAAATTTATCTCTAACTTTTCCAAGAATGGGCGTTGATATTGATACTCAAAAACCTGGAGATGGTATGTTGTCTTGATATGTAAATATAAAAATTGATTCTTCTTTTAAGGAACTACCTTCCCAAAGAAAGGCCAAAAAGTTTCCTGCCACTATACCTTGAAATTGGAGAATGGAAAAGAGATTGACAGCTCCAGAACAAGAGGTCAACCATTTGAATTTACCATAGGTAAAGGAGAAGTCATCAAAGGTTGGGATGAAGGACTTACAAAAATGTCTGTTGGGGAACGTGCAATCTTAAGAATCTCACCTGATATGGGATACGGTGCCCGTGGAGTCCCAGGTGCCATTCCAGGAAATGCAACTCTCATCTTTGATGTTGAACTCCTTAAAATCAAGTAAATGTTTAATTTAAATTTTATTATTTTTGCTTTTCAAAAGAAGTACATTACACTTGTAATAATAATCAAAATAAGAAACCTCTTTGATACTCCTTTTGATAGTAATATAAAATTGTGTTAACTAACGTTTCAATAAATATAATTACTACCTTTTTTTAAATTTTTTTTTGAAATCATCTTTATAGGTGGTTATATGAAGGTAAATAAAAATGTAACCTATAAAATGTTATTATTTATATGGAAACAATTAACTATTTTTTAAGATTGACCTAACTTAAGTAATAATTAGGTTTGAATAATTGTAACGTGATTCAATTAATCCAGAGAGTTTTCTATGGATTGTATAAAAAATCATCTTTAAATAAACATTTTTGAGGTTAACCTTTTGTAACTACCTTTTTGGCAGGTATTTTTATACTAATTACTACAATTTTTAATGGGGTTAGTGGAGGAATGAAGTTAGTATATAAAGAAATTAAATATGCTTCAAATTTACACAACTCACTTTACAATGAAATCGTTTAATTTTAATGTTGTTTTTATTGTTACTATAATGTTATTTAACACCACGGTGGGATTATTTTTTCCTCAGACAGGATGTGGTGGAGGATGTTGTCAACAATCTTCCTGTGGATTTGGAAGGAAGAAGAGGAATATAATTGAACCAATAGTTTTTAAGAACAAGGATGTTGAGTGTCCACAGAAAAAATGGAGAGATATTATTCTTCAGGTTACTGCTTTTCATTATAATTGTTATTAATATTTATTTATAGAATCTCAGCGATGATATTGAGGAAAGTGAGAAGATGATCCAAGAGGTATTTTATGGCAAATTTCATGAAAAAGCATTTGTTTCATGTACAGAGGCAGAATCTTTGTCTTTCACCTCTAATGGGCATGGTTTTTGTGGAGCAGGAAACGGAAAAATTTACTGTTATCTAATTGCATTATTAGAATAATATTACTTATTTTAATATTTATTCATCAATATTTAATATACAATATGTCTCATGAGAGACCTAATTTTTTTGAATGTCAAAAATAAATAATTATATTAAAAAAATATAATGTCAAGAATTATCATGAGAATTGATATTATTATAATTTTTACCACCATAATGTTCATCATCATCTTCATCATCATCCTCACTATTAACTAACTTCTCCTGTTCCGATAACTCACGTTTAAGTCCTCTATTTTTATTAATTTGTTTAAAATTATTTATCAATTCTTTGAGTGTACTCCCACCGATGATATACCCATAGAGAATGTTTATAAGATATGTTACCCCAAGAAGGTAGCCTTCATCATATCCTGTGTATGTTATATCTTCTTCTCTGAAACCATTGAATGTTGAGTGAGCAAAATCAATCATACTAAGTGATACAGATAGGTTATCAATATCATTAACATTACCATCCTCATTTTCCATGCCCTCGAAGGCGATAAGTATAGAGGATGAGTAAAATCTAAAACCTTCAGCTTCAATTAAAACTTTCTTTAAACCCGTTAATTTTTCAAATAAAATTTTTCTCCTCTCCTGGCCAGCTCTTTCAAAGAAGTGGAGGATTGTCTCAAGGAAATGGTATTCAGTCATCTCACGACCCTCATATTTATTCACCTGATAATATCCCTTCGTTTTTTGATCCCATATTTGCATACCAACTATCCGAACACCCAATGTACCTGATGTTGAGGATTCACTTTTTTGTCTTTGACTAGCTTTTTTTTCTGCTGTTGCATGGTCTCCGTATTGGCGAGTCCCCATTTTGAGGTCCACGACACAGGGTTTTTTGTATATTGATACAATATCTTCAAGGAAGATGAATTGTTTATCATTCCTGGAGTCTACTAATTTCTGAATTGCCTATATATAGAAATTAATTTAAGAATACTTCATATTTAAAAACATACTTTCGATTGGCATTGATTAGCCCATGAATTACTATTCTTTCCAACAGCAAAGATGGTCTTATCACTGTCGTTAATTAAAAATCTCATTTGATCGGATGTCTCAAAATGACTTGTATGGCAATTGAGAATGATATCAGACTTCATGACGACATACCTCTTCCCAATACCGATATTGTCTTCCTCCTCTTTTTTATCATCCTCATTAGAAGGTATAAAATTTATAGAAAGTTTACCTATCCCACAAAATTTTGCTGTGTATGGGAATAGTGTTTTGTCAACTGAGGAGTAGAAGAGGTATTCACGTTGGTTTAAGGGTTTGCATACATGTCCATTGCAACAGAACATTCCGAAATGACCTCCTACTTGATGACTGAAACCTGTTACCTCCATGTTTTTTTTATTAATGTATATATTTTTTATTAAAGTTTCAACTTTTTATGATATGTCCTAATTAAATTATTTTGTCCTATAAAATAAAATGTGATTTTTAAAAATCATATAATAAAAATAATATTTATCTTGAAGGTTATTCAAATTAAAAAGTTACGTCATTTAAAAACATTAATAATAAATCGCTATAAAAATAAAGTTGTTTGGAAGATCAAAGGGTAAAACAAGTTAGGAAGGGTTAATGAAAAGTAGACAAATAAAATAATCTAATAATAACATCTCCCATGTATTCATAACTTTTCCAAAATAAAAAAGTTGAAAAATTAAACCAATTACCAAAAATTAAAAAATAAAATTGAAAATGATTAATATATGTGTAAAGAAAGTTGGGGAGAGAGAGAGAAAGAAAAAGAAGAATGATAAAGAGAGGGGAATAATTTAATAGATAGGAAAAAGATGTTACAAATTTATATGGAAATAAATTACACGCAATAACGTAATAAAAAATTACATTTTTGTTATCATTTCTCCGTAGTTGTAGGAGACGTTTATAAAAAAAGTGGAAGTATTGAGATAACGGTAATCTTAATATGTGACGGAATAATTTGTAAAAAAAGGTTAAATGATAAGAGTCTATGAAAAATCTTGTGTGTTTAAAGTGTCTATATCAAATATCTTGTAAAAATATGTGTATATAATAGATATATTGTTGATGAATATTTAAGAAAAATATAATAAAATTTTTCAAATATTTTGGGGGCGTTAAAAATATAAATGAAATATGTAAAGAAAATTTCTATAATATTATAGAAAAGATCTTAAAAAATAGTAATGTTTTAAAGTCTTTAATCATTTTTTTATTTCCTTCCTTTAAGGCAACCAATTATGTAACTTAAGGGAGATATTTGTTATTTTATTAAAATGATTTATAATGCCTAATGGGATGTTTTTGATTGAAAAAAAGGAAAAATGTTATTTAATATATTTATTTTGATGTAAGTTTTTACAATACTTAAAAAGATATAAATATAAAAAATTTCAAAGGAATGTTGTATTTATTTTACACATCTATTAAAATAAAAAGGATCTATATATTTAACTTTTTTTTAATAAAAAAACAATTAAATGTTTTCTACTTCCTCTATTTTTTTAAATCTTTTTTGTCGCATTTGATAGTTTTCTTTTTCTTTTTGTAAGATTATTATGTGTATAGAAAGGATAATTGTGATAATTGATAATTGTTCTGTTTAATTTATATATTACTAAAGAAAATAAATTTAAATAATGGATATTATGAATGTTTAATTAATGAAAGATAAAAGATTTATGTTTTAAAGTATTAGAAGATATTTTAGGGAAGATTTAGTTTAAATGATAACAAAACATACATACATATTATAATAAAATTAGAGAGAGAGGTACAGAGGGGGGTTAAATTAAAAAATGTATATATTATTGATAAGAAGGAGTAAAAGCTTAAATATATATATTTTGGTAATATGATGATAGGATATATGTATATCAAAGAAAAGAGTTTTAAAGAACAATTTATAAGTCTCTCTCTTGTTCTTTAAATTATATGATACTTAGAAAATATTGTATAAGAGATAAAGTTAGGAATGATGGAAGTTATATGATGTCATTAACTTATTTACACTCCGGAGGAATATATTAAAATATTTTATTATTAGAATTTAAATTACCTATAAGTTCTAAATATTTTTGTTTATAAATATTATCATTACAACATTTTTTAATCCTATTACCCAAATATATGGGTATTTTATATTTTTTTTTACTTCCTTGAATACTTTCCCCAAAACCAATATATTTTTTAATTGTCCTCAATCTCAGGAAGGAAAACAAAGCATATATAATATTATACAAAGAGGAAATTAAAGTAAAATAACAGTAAAAAAACATTTTTTTCTTATATTTTATGTTCTATATATTACATAATGTTAAACAAACTAAAAATTTTTAAATACGTTTCATATTTTATATATATATAGAAGTGTGTTTATCTACACACATATAAAAATGAAGGGAGATAGAGTTAAAGTTTAAAGAAAGAAAATATTAAAAATTGGATTTTCTTTTATAATCTTTATTTTTATATAAAAATTTATTTTATTTTTAGAGTTTTTGTTTTAAATATAGACGATGTCAAAAGTTATATTTTACAATAGATAGAATAGTTCAAAATTTTTTTTTATAAAGTAATAAAAGTATCTCTCTAGCTATTTTTTGTTTATGAAATATTTAGGATAGAGGCGTAGTTTTTTTATTTGTTAATTTGTTATAGTGCAAATTTTTTATTGTATTGTGTATTTTATTTTATTCTTAAATTTTTATTACTCTAAAGACTTTTAGTATTAATTCTTCTATAAATATTTTTTAAAAGTTATTTTTATCACTGGTAAATTTGTCTTTTTTCTGCCGTTTTTTATGGTGGATTTATACGCATCAATGATTCATATATTTTTTATTGGTATTGACAAAGACCACTTATTATATAGAATACATACACCAGAGTTTATTGATGTATAAAAAGAATACATTATTATTGCTCTTGTCCATAACTTTTTGTTTTTTGTCTCCCACTTCTAATGTTTGACTATTTTATATTCATCTTTTAATGAAAAATTAATCTTTTATCTTTTTTTAATATTTATTTTTTATAGAGACTATGATATAAAGCCTTATACATAATTTATATTAACAAAGAAATTTTATTTAATTACTAGAAATATACTTTTTAATGTACTAGAAAAGAGTAGACAAAAATAAGGTAGTAAAGAAAATGGCAGCATTAAGAAGTTCACAATTAGAAATATTAATAGATAACGAGTGGCATAAAGTTTGTGGAATTGCAGATGAGACAGCATTAACATTAACTTCTATCAATGATACCTTAGATGAGGCAGCAATCGGTAGTGAAAGGAGAGTTGTCAGAATCTATAAACAAGATGGTAATGGACTTGGTATAAGTATTAAAGGAGGTGTTGACATAAAAATGCCCGTTTTTATAAGTAAAATATTCAAAGGCATGGCTGCTGATCAGACAGGACAACTTTTTGTTGGTGATAAGATACTTTCTGTTAATGGGGTACCCCTTGAGAATGCCACACATGATGAAGCTGTTAGGACATTGAAAAAAGTTGGGAGAGTTGCTGATTTGGAGGTTGTTTATGTTAAAGATATTTATATGAAAAGAGATAGTATTTTGGATAGAGTACAATGGGATGATGATAATAGAGATAGAGTTAAAACTATTAATTTAAAGTTGACTTGTATTACGAGAACAAGACTTGATAGAGAGGATGTTGAGAATAGGTGTTTTGAGATAAGGTCACCATCTGGAAGGTTTACATTAACTTTCCGATGTCCAAACGAAGGTGATGCTGATGTGTGGTTTGAAACATTGCATAGTTGTGGAGAAGCTTTATTAACACAGGCTTTAGCACAAGTCAATTTGATGTTAGGACAAAATCCACAAGTTAGAAAAATGGGTTGGTTATTGGAACAGACTGTTGAACAAGGAATCCTTGTATGGAAACCATATTTTGCTGCTTTAACTATGAATGATTTATTATTTTATGATTCAGTACCTTTAATAAAATCTGAATGGGCTATGCCAATAATTACGAGGCCATTAATAGCAACAAGGATCGTCCAGACAACCTCAAGAACATGTCCCGTTATTCAGGGTCTCTCTGATGTTATATCGTTTACCATTAGGACAGGAACACAAGATGGTGTTAGAAGTCACACCTTTAGAGTTGAGACTCATCGTGAATTGGCAAGTTGGGTAAAAAATATAGTTCAAAACACAAATGAGATATGTTATGAGGCTGGGCAAATAACAACACCATGTGTATGGCAGGATCAACAATGTGAATTGGTGATAAATATTGAGAAAGGAATTTGCCTTCTCGGACAACAATCTGAACTTTTATGGCAATACCCTTTTGAGGCAATCCGGGCAACTGGTGATGATGGTAGTCAATTTTTTTGGGTTGACTTTGGACCAGGTTCACCAGAGATAGAAATTGATTTACTTGGATCTCCAAAACCTTTTGTCTTTATATTGCATTCTTTCCTTGCTGCTAAAGTTTATAATCTTGGTCTATACGCTTAAAAGAAGAGTTTTTTTACCTTGTGTTCTTCATCAGATTTCTAATTGATATATAATAAATATTTTCCTTGTAATAATAAAAGATTTAAATTAATATTTTTTATGTTATTGAGATAAGGGTATATTATTTAATGTTATGCTTTTTCGAATATGTCTATCTTTTTTTCCTCAAGTTCGAAAGTACGCTATTTAGGAGGTATATCAATTTAAGAATGAACTTACTTTGGTCTCTATGGGATCAATTGTACAATCACACATTAATAGATCAAAAATGAAGTCTTAATCTTTATTTCTCCTCTGTGTATGTAGTAGATTTATTTCCTTGCACTTTTTTATCATTTTAACATACGTATTTTGAAGGAAAAGATAAAAATGTAATGATAAGGTATTTAGAAGTTAAGAATTTTGTTTTTTAAAACACAGAATAGAAAATCAAAGGGTTTTAAGATAATGTATCCTATGTGTATAGAAATTTGAGATTTGAATTAGTTTCCTAGAATATTTTTTATATTTCAAGAACGAACAGTTAATAACATAAAAATTTATTTTTATAAGAGTAAAAAATATAGGATATAAATGTTTGTAACTTTATTTTAGCATTTGAAATTAACATATCTTCCTTAAAAATAACTTTATAAGATAATTATATCGGAAATTGATGCAATCTATAGTAGAAAAAAATTAATGCAGATACGATTTTAATTTAAGTGATGAAATGAGTTAACAACGTAGTTGCCTGTGAGATTAGTTTTTTCTTGAGTTTAACATCTTTCAAATGAATGTGTACTAGAGCCCTCCATAGTTAATAGGGACAGTTAACTTCGACGATTTGTAATCAAATATAGGAAAAATATAGGAATGTGCTGCAAATGACTTTCTATTCATGAATACAATATTCCAGAAACAAAAAATACTTGCTTATTAATTATTATTACAATAAAATATTTACAAAAATTCAATACAATTAAAAAAATATATCCTCTATCCTCTATATTTATAGAGGAGAGATTTTGGTCTGTAAATTATTTTTGAATTTCTGGGTTTTTTTTAGTGAATTATATCAAGGGAAACATGATAAAACATAATATCAAATATTGGCTCCGTACGATATGCCGTTTTTGAGATACATCGACTTAAAGGTACCAAATTCCAAATATTGGTACTTTCGTAACTCTCTCAAAAATTAATTTTTTTGTTCGAAATTTCACAATTAGACATCATTTTTAATGCTTATTACATATAAACAATAAAATCTAGCAAAAAAAAAATTCAATCTCGAGATTTGGGATATCGTCGAAAATGATACTTTTTACCCCAAATTTTACCCCTTTAGAGCGACATATCTCGTTTCAGAAAACGAAATTCAAAACGTTTGAAAATACCTCCCTGGACAATTGATTTCTCTACATTTTAAGATTATTTTCAAGAGAATCGGACAACTTTGAGTATTAATGAACTCAAAAAAATTTTTTTTGGGAATTTTTTTTTCCGTAAAACTTTTGACTTTGAGGCTAATCAAATATATGAAGATCTCAAAATATTTATATAGTTTCTTTGGCAAAGTTATTCAAAAAACAATTCTCTATCAAATGACGTTAAGAATGATTTGATAAAACCACCCAGTTCCGAGATATAATGATTTAAAAAATTTACCAAATTTTTACCAAAAAAAATTTTTTTGATTTTGAGGTAAAAAAAAAGTACAAAAATGACAAGCAATCAAAAAAACAAAAAATACCTATCTGGGGAATTTTGTTTTGGACATTTTAAGGGTATTTCCAAGAAAATCGGATAACTTTGAATATGAGAGAATTTAAAAAAACTTTTTTGGGAATTTTTTTTTCCGTAAAACTTTTGACTTTGAGGCTAATCAAATATATGAAGATCTCAAAATATTCATATAGTTTCTTTGGCAAAGTTATTCAAAAAACAATTCTCTATCAAATGACGTTAAGAATGATTTGATAAAACCACCCAGTTCCGAGATATAATGATTTAAAAAATTTACCAAACTTTTGCCAAAAAAATTTTTTTTGACTTTGAGGTAAAAAAAAGTGCAAAAATGAAAAGCAATCGAAAAAATAAAAAAAGTATATCTGGAGAATTTTGTTATGAACATTTTAAAACCATAAGCAGCAATATATGTTGTACCGTTTTGAGAAATCTGGGAAAATGCCGACGCATGTCTCCAAAAAAACTTTTCAAAATCTTTAAAAAGTCGCATTTTTTCTAACTTTTATACAATTTAAACATGTATTTTTCATATTATAATTAATTGTAATTATAAAAATAAGTTTTAACGATAATTTGATGCATTTTCAATGTAAAAAATTTTAAGCAGTAATAAAATAAATGTTGATTAGTAATTTCATTTTAAATTAAGAAACAATTTTATACTTAATCTACAATGTCTTAAGCATCAAACATGAAGACAAATCAAACAAATTTAGACATTTTAAAAAAATTTTGGCTGCTCGAAGTGCTATATTTTATAATAAAGATCGCATTTATTTATATAAACGGCGACGAATTCTTGCGATCTAAAAAAATATAGCAAATCATCAAGCGGTAGATGTATTTTTATATATCTCTATATACATGCCCTTTTATGACCCTACTTGAGTACTTAGTGAAGAAGATTTGACGCGTCAAAAAATTACGCTATAAATTTCTTATAACGTAAAGACACAATTTTGAAACGATTCATGATAAAAATGTTTACACAAGTCTTAAAACAACACGCATAATTTTTTTGAAATGAATAAACTGAAGATAATCTTGAGAATCCCGACATGTGTAGCGCATAACCGTCTCACCTCTCTGACCCTTGAAAAACTTCAAAGTATAAACAACTACTCTCATTGTCATTTGTAACTAATTAAACATATTATTTATAATATTCACTGATAATTGCAAAAATGCTAATTAATTAAAAATTTTATTTTGATAATCAACAAAACAAAAAAAGAATTAAAACAAATCAATGCATAAAACTAAATTTTTTAAAATCTTTCTTGTTTTTTAACCACACACGAAAAATTAAGATTAAAAAAATCACAAAAATTACATGTCAAATGATATATGATAAAGTGTAAAGCTTAAAAGCAAAATGTTTGAATGGATTAAGAGAAGCGTCAAGTAAAAAAAAATCAATGAAAATAATGTTCAAAATTAGCTTTATACATCTGTCAGGTAAAAGTAAATTTTTTTGAATTATGCAAGCATATCTGTATTTTAAAAAATTGAAAAAAGAACAAAATAAAATGAAGTAGAGATATTTTTACGTTTAAATAAAAAATCTCAGCCCTGCGGGCAAGCAGTGGCGAGCGAAGCGAGTTAGCTGCTTGTTTTCTCTTATAAATGTTCAACATGCAAAATAAAATTTGACTTTTGATTTTACTAAATGATAATTTTTATAACTAATAATTGTAGTATATTGATAGTGAAGTAAATTTTTCACATAGGGAGATATTGGAATCAGACATAAATCTATATTTTGAAGATAAGGTATCAAATAAAACTACTAAACATTTTAAACTACATATAGCTTTATTTGAAGAATAGTTAACAACTACAACAGTCTTTTTACATATCTAATCATAAAGTTAAGAGATTAGAATCTATCTCTTTTAGCATTGCTTTCAGAAACTTTAACGATTCCTTCTTTACTACCATCCTCTTTTCTAAAAATTAAAACAAACAAACTACTAAAAAATAACTACAATTAAATAACTTACTAAAACATTTTGCATTATTAAGTTGATCATAAAGTTGGTCCAAATTATTTTAACTAATTTTCATTAACTGATCTTACAGAAGCAGCTTCAAAAAAAATTTTTAAAACGCGTGATGTAATGCCTTACCAGCCTTAATAAAGAACGGAATTGATCCTTTTAGAAGGTTTAATGACTCATTTTCAACCTTTAACAACAAGTTATGATTTACCAAATTCATATACATAAACTCCAAATGTTGAATTTAATGTTTCTAACTATAATCTCCATATACCTCCATAACTTTATCTTTTTAATTATATCATATTGTGTTGCTTTGGAGTATTTATCTTCAAAAACAATTTTAATCATTGAACATATTCAAAATTTTAAGACTTGCTTTTGATAAATATATTAAGCTACCTGTGTTTTAATTTGACCATTTGGATAGGAAATTAAATTTTTTCAAGGATAAAAAAGTTTTAAATCTATTAGTTTTCAATTTTCTAATTAAATCTTGTAAATAACATGCATTTCAATTTTTTTGGAGATGGTCAAATTCATCTATAGCTCATTTTTTTTCATGTGTAGTTATCAATCAGCATCTGATTAAATATATGTCTTTAGTGGTGATTTTGATATTCAAAAAAATTATTTGATAATCAATAACCATATTAAAAATCGAGAACAGTTTTAAAAATTTTCATATCTTCTCTAATCAAATTTTACATAATTCAAATTTAATTCAATCTGTATTCATTAGAATTTAATAATCTTCAGTAAAATTCTTCTGAAATCGGTTAAAACCTTTATTTTGTAAAAACTTAGAAAATTGTTACTTTTACTATAATTAGATGATTTCAATGGTATTTCCTCGCATTATTTTAAAATTCAAATTATATTGTTTAAAAATTACTCTTCAAGATATCAAAAATAATTTATACCAAATTTTGTATATGAAAAAATTGGAAAATGTAAAAAACCCCTAATTCTGGAGTTGCTAAAATTTAAATATGATAAGTGTGACAAATCATCGATTTATCACCTTAATTATCGTTCAACTTCTTTCTTATGCATTTTAATATAGAATTATAACATGATTAGTTCAAAATTTAATGTTTTTGAATATAAAATTGAATAAATTTTTATCAATGATGATATTTTGAATAATTTTACTCAAAATTTGAAAATAATATGCTGTTATATTTAAATTTCATATGAAAAAAATTATGATATAACGAGTAGATTTTTTACACAAATCACCTACAATGCTTCTAAAGTTATATTTGTTGGGTGCTGCTTTGGCTTTGATGCCACTTCCAATACAGCCTCAACCATATCATCGGAAATTCTTTCCTGAACTTCCTGAAGACATCACCAAAATTACGTTTCCTGTTTATTTAAACACATCAACCACTTCTGATATTGTGATTTTGAAATGTCCTCATGTAAAATATAAACACAACAAACAAAGTATTTCATTTAGTCCAGAATACGAACTATCAATATCTCAGATAAAAGAATTAAAATTTCAAAATGATGCATTGATCTGGACACCATCCATGAGAAAGTCATCTAATAAAGTACAATATAATTGTGGAACAATTCGCTATAAAGTTGATAACGGTGAGGATAAATATAGAGAGTGGACTTATAATATTATGTGGAAGAAAGGCTCAACCCTCCCAAAAAGTGCGGAATCAAGGTATACAAAAGCTGATCTCATAAAAAAACACGATAAATGTAATAATAGTCAGGAAAAAGCCTTAATTCTAACTAAAAATAAAGAAAATGATATGATAGTGAAAGCTAATCCTTCAAAACTCGAAAATCCCTATGTAAATCAGATTTTCCATTATTTTATTACACCTAAACAAGAAGATACTTATTTGATTCGGGAGCCATGTGCAGTAGTTAAGATATATTTTGATTGTCCAGATATTACTTTAAAGGACTACCCTTTTACTGATCAAGATTTATTAAATGACACTGCTGTTATAAAAATAAATGGAAACGAGGAAATCATTCAAGTAATACTTAAGGTGGAAGAAGATACAAGTTATTTCCGTGATGAAGTGATATATCTGAAAAAAATGAAATATCGTAAAGATGGATCTGAAGTTATTGAAAATACTAATATATCAATAATTTCGAATTTCACAATCAAAGGTTACGATTTGGTGGAGTTGACGTACGAATGTCCATCTGGAGGAAATATAAGTGTAATAACTCAAAAATTTTATTTTGCACCTAGAGTCAAGGACCTTAAACTTCCAGGAAAGACCTTAAAATATGGTGCAAATGATACCTTTATAAAACTAAACTGTCCAACTGCTTATTTGACTATTGGTTTCCTGGAGGAAGTTATTTATAATGAAGTTAGAGGAAATGTTAGTACTTTAAGTTCTGTTGATGGCATAAAAGACAAATTTCAAAAAGTTGGTTCCAACATAATTTTTGATGAAGCTGAAAATGGTACTACAACAATAAGTTGCATTTATAAAACGTTAGATGGACATATCACGACCACTACAGACTTCGTTAATATGGATAAGATTGTGGGACCTGATATAAATGAAAAACAAGTTGCCAAAGATAAAATAGTTTTGATATCCTCTTTAACAACAACAATATCACCTAATACAGTGAAAAAAGAGGTGAAGGGTGAGGAAAATAATTCTATTAGAAGATCAAGAACACTTGTAGAAGCTTTTATGCTATTTTTACTACTACTTTTACAGTGGTAATAATCATAGCTGTTGAGTTATCTCTACTATATTCTGATATGGAAGTGTTATCATTTACCGGAAATACTAACAAACAAACATGAGCACGACTCAAATGTTTGTTGAATAGTAATTCTGTTTAAAAAAAATTTTATGATTTATGTCACTTGTAATTTTTTTTAATAAAAAATAAAGTGTTTGTGTATCTGATCTATTTTTTTAATATAATTTGAGAATTTAAAAAAACTATTTTTACTAATCTTTTGATTGTGTGAGCTCTTTTTGTATAAATAAAACTCAGTATGCATTATTAAAAATTTAAATTTTTTATAAAAAGAATAATAGCTCCGATGAATTGTTTAAAAAGTATGCAATATATGAGAAAGTTAAAAAAATACCAAAAGGTTGTATAATATTGATCTTACAGTTATTGGTCCCAATCTCGTAAAAAAATGTTAAATTAATTGATAAAAATATTGTAAAAAACAATGATAATGTTTCTACTGTGTCTAAAAATAACATGTTTCTTTAATTTCTTAGAGGTTTTTGATTTAACATTTACTATAATTTATAAATACCAATCTGTACATCATGCTTCCATATACTATCGTTAAAGCCTTCAACGTGCTCCACTTTAAATTTTTCTATAAAAACTTTCTTCATTCTGTCGTTCAGAGCTTAGGCAAATATCAATCAATCTTAAAAATAAAGTTTCCACTTTATCTTGGTTTAGGGTTTTTCAAATGAGCTACAAAATTAATTTACTTCCTTAATTTTTAGAAAATTTTTTTGAGAGACAAAACTATAAAAATGGTTATGTTTTTTGAAAATGACTAGACCAATTCTAGACAAAATGTCTGAAACAAATTTTCCATTTTAAGTAAGGAAAAGACACATCTTTTGGCTATTTGCTTATAAAAATCGGTTAATTTTAAAAAGAGTTATGGTCAAGACAATATTTATTTTCTTATTTTCTCCCTTATAGATTTTCAACATGCAAAATAAAACTTGACTTTTGATTTTACTAAATGATAATTTTCATAACTGATAAATGTAATATATTGATAGTGAAGTAAATTTTTCACATAGGGAGATATTGGAATCAGACACAAATCTATATTTTGAAGATAAGGTATCAAATAATTCTACTAAACATTTTAAAATACATATAACTTTATTTGAAAAATAGTTCAAAAGTCACAACAGTCTTTTTACATATCTGATGATAAAGTAAAATGTTTAAAATTTAACTTTTTTAGCATTGGTTTTAAAAACTTTAACAATTCCTTCTTTACTACCATTCTCTCTTTTAAAAATTAAAACAAACAAACTACTAAAAAATAACTACAATTAAATAACTTACTAAAACATTTTGCATTATTAAGTTGATCATAAAGTTGGTCCAAATTATTTTAACTAATTTTCATTAACTGATCTTACAGAAGCAGCTTCAAAAAAAATTTTTAAAACACTTGATGTGATGCCTTACCAGCCTTAATAACGAACGGAATTGATCCTTTTAGAAGGTTTAATGACTCATTTCTAACCTTTACAGCAAGTTATGCTTTACCAAATTCAGATATACAAACTCCAAATGTTGAATTTAATGTTTCTAACTATAATCTCCATATACCTCGATGACTTTATCTCTTTAACTATATCATATTGTGTTGCTTTGGAGTATTTATCTTCAAAAACAATTTTAATTATTGAACATCTTCAAAATTTTAAGACTTGCTTTTGGTAAATATATAAAGCTACTTGTGTTTTAATTTGACCATTTTGATAGGAAGTTAAATTTTTCCATGAATAAAAAAGTTTTAAATCTATAAGTTTTCCATTTTCTAATTAAATCTTGTTAGTAACATGGATTTTATTTTGTTTAGAGATTGCCAAATTCATCGATAGTTCATTTTTTTTCACGTTTAGTTATCAATTAGCATCTGATTAAATATATATGTCTTTAATAGTGATTTTGGTACTCAAAAAAATTATTTGATAATCAATAACCATATTAAACAATCGAGAACAGTTTTTAAAATTTTCATATCTTCTCTAATCAAATTTTACATAATTCAAATTTAATTCAATCTGTATTCATTAGAATTTAATAATCTTCAGTAAAACTCTTATAAAATCGGTTAAAACCTTTATTTTGTAAAAACATAGAAAATTGTTACATTTACCATAATTAGATGATTTCAATGGTATTTCCTCGCATTACTTTAAAATTAAAATTATATTGTTTAAAAATTGCTCTTCAAGATATCAAAAATAATTTATACCAAATTTTGTATATGAAAAAAATTGGAAAATGTAAAAAACCCCTAATTCTAGAGTTGATTAAATTTGAATATGATAGGTGTAACAAATCATCGATTTACCACTTCAATTATCGTTTAACTTCTTCTTTCTTATGCATTTTAATATAAAATTATAACATAATCAGTTCAAAATTTAAAATTTTTGAATAT
Organism: Strongyloides papillosus; assembly: GCA_005656395.1. Lineage (NCBI taxonomy): Eukaryota > Metazoa > Nematoda > Chromadorea > Rhabditida > Strongyloididae > Strongyloides > Strongyloides papillosus. Next base: position 4,560,116 of record SRSI01000050.1, on the reverse strand, counting down.
AAAATTGATTAAAATTTTATCAATGATGATATTTTGAATAGTTTTACTGAAAATTTGAAAATAATATGCTGTTATATTAAAATTTCATATGAAAAAAATTATGATATAACGAGTAGATTTTTTACACAAATCACCTACAATGCTTCTAAAGTTATATTTGTTGGGTGCTGCTTTGGCTTTCATGCCACTCTCAACACAGCCCCCAGGACCACAACAAGAGACGCTGTTTCCTTACATTTCTAAGGATATAACTAATACAACTTTTCCGTTTGACCTAAATGTAACAGCCAATTCTGATGTGGTACTGGTAAAATGCCCGGATATTGGTTATCGTCATAAAAGTAATAATGACTCATTTGCACCATCTTCTGAAGTTTTTATATCTGGAAGTACATATAGTCCTGGTGACAACTCATTTGCATGGGTGCCCTTATTAAAAAGCAAAACTGGACCAACACATCTAAAGTGCGGAACACTTTTTTTCACACCTCCTGGCGGTACTTTAGACAAGAAAGATTGGATTTTCAATGTTATATGGAATAACTCATTAATCCCCAATGTCGAAGTGGAACCAAGAGATGTTCACACTCACATATCAAGAACTCATACAAAGTGCACGCATCTTCAGGGAAAGAGTGTAATTTTTTCTAAAAAAAAAGAAAATGATGTGATTTTAAAAGTCAATTCTGATAATATCGAACATCCTTATGTAAATCAATTGTTTTATTATTTTGTAATACCTGAAAATGGTGGTATAGATATGCTTAAAAAGCCCTGTGTAATATTGAAGGCTTATAACGAATGCCCAAAAATTATTCTAAAAAAACATACAATTAATACTCCTTCAAATGGTGAAAATGGCACAAATATTGTTAAGGTAAATGGAATAGTCGAAAAGATTGATGTAATTCTTAAGCTGAATGATGATACAAATTATTATCGTGATGAAGAAATATCTTTATCACGAATGAAATATAAAGATGGAGAACCTGATATTATTGAAGATTCAAAAATAAATTCACATTTTTTTATCAAGGGATATGATTTAGTGAAGTTAACCTACAACTGCTTCTTTGGTGGAATATTCAAAAATATATCTGAAAAATACTACTTTGCTCCACTCTCCAAAGATCATATAATAAAAGTAAACACCATAAAATACTTTAAAAATGAGACTTCTAAAAAACCAAATTGCCCCATTTTTTATCTAAATGTTGGCTATTTGAAAAAAATCAATTATAATGGAACTGAAGGGAGCGTTAATACTTTAGATTCTACTGATGGCATAAAAGGAAATTTTAATGAAACTGAATCCCATATATTTTTTAAAGAAAATGCAGATGGCAAAACAACATTAAGTTGTACCTACAAGACTTTGGATGGAACTATTAAAACTACCACAAATTTTGTTAATGAGGATAAAATTGTGATAGCCGGTAGTAATAATCAAGACCTTCCCAAAAATACAAAAGCCTTCGCTACACCTAAAACAGCAACATCCGACACAGTGGAAAAACAAGTGGAGAGTGTAGAAAATAATAGTACCAAAGGTACTAAAACAGTTTTAGGAGCCTCATTGCTATTATTATTACTACTTTCACAGTTGCAATAATTTATAGCTGTTGAGTTATCTCTACTATATTCTGATATGGAAGTGTTATCACTTACTGAAAATACTAACAAACAAACATGAGCACGACTCAAATGTTTGTTGAATAGTAATTCTGTTTAAAAAAATTTTTTATGATTTATGTCAATTGTAATTTTTTTAAATAAAAAATAAAGTATTTCTGTAATTGATCTATTTTTTAATTTAATTCGAGAATTTTAAAAAACTATTTTTACTAATCTTTTTATTGTGTGAGCTCTTTTTGTATATATAAAACTCAGTATGCATTATTAAAAATTTAAATTTTTTATAAAAAGAATAATAGCTCCGATGAATTGTTTAAAAAGTATGCAATATATGAGAAAGTTAAAAAAAATACCAAAAGGTTGTATAATATTGATCTTACAGTTATTGGTGCTAATGTCGTAAAAAAATGTTAAATTAATTAATAAAAACACATTACTATCTAGAATAGTTATATTTTTATAATGTTTTTCGTCTTTCTAGTCATATCTAATATAAACTTTTTTTCTGAAGAAACGGGATCCGTTTCAAATGTGCCAACCGAGGGTAGAACGAATTTAATTGTGGTTATTGTTTCCTGTGTTTTTTTCTTGTAAAAGATGTTAAAAACATAATATCTTCCCCTTATATATAAACACATACCTGATCTGGTCATGCTTTTATACCCTCGGTGCGCCGTTTTAAACACAATCTTTAATAAACATCCCAGATAAATTTTCCTTTTTAGAATGTTTACATATATCGAAAAATAATGTTCAAAAAAATATACAACCTGATTAAATGAATTTTTTAATCATAGGTTTGTATTATCATAGTCATTTTTTTCACATTGTAAAATCACTTATAAAAAAAATCATAAAATTGAGTCTACAATATGTATCAAGTTGATTAGGAATAAATAAAATAAATTTCCATACTAGATAGACTTATAATTTTATGTTGTTTTTTTTTAAAAATTATTAAATTATAATCTCTCATTACTATAATGAAGTCAAAAATTAGTTTATCAATTATTATCATTTGGTTTCAAAAAGATTAGTTTTATTTTTCATTTTTTTCAATATCTTTTTTTTCTGAGAAAGTTTCAATTACTTTATATAAACATCAATATCATTATTTCCTTTAAAAGTGTCTAATGTCTCTGAGATATTTCGCATATAAATTTATACATTTATGTTTTCTATCAAAATTTAATATCATTTCAAAATTAATAATTTCTAATATACGGAGGTCTTATAATTTGATCAAGAATATTAGGTAAAAGTAAAAATGTTAACGATTTTTGTTTGTTATCGTCATTCATTTTAATATTCGTATAACTTCCATCAATCCAAAATTGAATTTGATGAAATTATAATATGTAGAAAATTTTTAAATTCAATTTAATTTAAAAAATGAACTCAAAACATTTTGAAATTGAATGTTTTTATCATTAAAGTGGGTTTTTATAATTGTATACCTTTTGTTGTAAAATAAAGTAATCAATTGCTTATCTTTAAAGTATTAAATTTTGCACAAGAAAAAAACATTAAAAAAGGGAAGATTTATCTGGAATGTTTATTAAATATTGTGTTTAAAACGGCGCACCGAGGGTATAAAAGCATGACCAGATCAGGTATGTGTTTATATATAGGGGGAAGATATTATGTTTTTAACATCTTTTACAAGAAAAAAACACAGGAAACAATAACCACAATTAAATTCGTTCTACCCTCGGTTGGCACATTTGAAACGGATCCCGTTTCTTCAGAAAAAAGTTTATATTAGATATGACTAGAAAGACGAAAAACATTATAAAAATATAACCATTCTAGATAGTAATGTGAATTGCAATTATATTTTTAGGAGAAAAAGTTTTTAATAAAATTGTAAGCTATTTTTCCCATTTACATTCTTATCAAATATGCGAAATAGAATTCTATTCAGATTTTTAGTGATAAAAACATTAAATTTGAAAAGAATATATGCAAATTTTAATTGAAAAATTTATTATTTCAAAATGAGAAATATTAAATTAATTTAATTTGTTTTACAATGTTAGTGAAACTTTTACCAATTCTATTAATTATACGTGAAACCATTCAAGACCCATATGGTTATTCTGGTACTACTGAAGGCAAGGAAGTTGTTAGATTTTTTGAACATATTTGTCAAAGGATGTTTGTAGGAACTGGAACTTTTCACGAGGAACTAATTACTATAGATTTAAATTCACTCCAAAAATATCCAGAAAAAATGGAACAGTTTGAAAATGTTAGATTTAATGAAGTAAAAATATATCCACTCAAATGGGATCGTATAAAGGAAAAATCAATTGGTATGAGTAAAATGTGTGGTTTAGGATTAGGGCCTGCATACACAAAATTAGTACATTATCAAAATGGCTTCAGTCGGTATGAGAGCGTGAAAAATATTTACGAAATTTCATATTCGACCGGATATCATGGAGGAAATAATTTTGATGACTATGTAACTGCTGTAGTCTACTGTAATATTCAACAGTGTGATATGGGACTATTTTTTTTTGATAAAATTAAGAATGCTACAACATTAAATAACATAAACGAAATACATACGGTTGATTATGCTGTTTTGATGGTTATTGAATCTAAGGATAATAAGATGTTACTGGGTATTCGACCACACCATAATGTTGATTTAAGATTAGGTGTATGTCCCTATATTAATTGGGTACCAAAAAAAGGACTAATAAAGTTCATACCAGAAGATCACATTAAAAACAATGGATATTTCGCAGAAAAAAATTCATTTGCACATATAGTGGTGCCTTTTTACAAGAAAAACGGAGACTCAAATGAATTCATTTGTGGGAAATTAAAGCAACTAGTATTGCCGGACCTACTCATTGGATATACTTTAAGAGAGGGCAGTCAAAATAAAGAAATATCTGGAAATATCAATCCTTTACATGATGAGCTAAAATGTGAACCTGGTGATGCTGTAGCCATCCATTACCATTTTGGATATATGGAAACTGATACAAATTATATGTCTGAAAGAATAATGGAACCGATTACAGTTGGTAATGAAAGCTTAACATATAACTTTTATGCTGGACAAAAAATCTATATGTATAAATGGAAAAAATTTGATGATGCTATGAATAACAAAAATTCACACGAAAGATTGACTGATCCCAACGTCATTGAAGAAGTATCGTGTATAAAAAATCTAAAAAGTGATATAAAGGCTAATGTCTTGCCTACAATAGGATCAGTGGAGTCAATAAAAAAGCATGAAAGGAAAAATATATTTTACCGCCTCATAAAATCGGATGAACTTGACAACAAATATCCATTCAGATGTCTAACTAAAACTGTGGAGCCAAACAAAGGTCACATGGAAGAATTTTATTCAAGAAGCGCCGAGTTCACAATAAAAAATGAGGAGGATCCAAACGTCGTTTATACTTCATCTCAAAATGAAATAAATTTCAAACGCAAAAAGATCAATAATTATGGATCCTATAGATGTAAGGATGTGAAAACAACACCATTATTAATAAAAGACATTGTTACTATGGACAAGGTGTACTACTTACCAGATGAAAATGCTGAAATGGATTTACTACATTCACAAGTAGCTGATACTTATCAAAGTGATATTGGTTGTAATAAACAATATGGAACTTTTGGTAAAATTAAAAAAATGACAGTAAAATTTGGCCAAGATGTCAGAGATCCTTTAACTATTGATCATTTCTCTAATGGTACAGACACCATAGATATTAAGGAGGGTAAAATTTTATATAAAGTGCCAAAGGACATTCCCGGAGTTACAGTTATTTGCATATATGAAACACCGGTTGAAACAACTTTCTATACAACAAAAGACTTTTTTATTTCAATATCACAGGATTCTGGAACCAAAAACAACGAGACAAAGACTATAACAAAAGAAAAGATCGTCACACAAGTTAAAAACAACTCAACACCTTGGGTTATAGGAATCGTGATTGCTGTTATCTTATTCTGTATAATCGTTATTGTTGTGGCTTACCTAATCGTCAGAAGGGTTAAAAAAAGAAGAGCTGAAGACAGTTTATCATCATATTCCGGATTATCTACACTTTCCAAAAGTAGAAGTAAGGGATCAACAAGTATGAGTATTAGTAAAAGTAGAACTAGAGGTGGAAGCAGAAATGCTTCAATGTCAAATGCGTCGAAAACCGGAAAAAGTGGAAAAGGCTCTAGAACAGCTACTTATTCAAGTAACGTTACAAGTAATGTTTCCAGAAATTCAAGAAGTTCGGCTTCCACAAATCGTGGTAAAAATTACTATAAGAACGTGAATTTAGCTGCTATATGATGTGAAAAGTATTGTGTAGGAAATTTTAATATTAGAATAAGAAACTTTAAATTTATTTATTAGTATAATCAATTATTTTTTTATAATCAAAGTGTAAATTGTTACTATAAAGTTAAATAAATAAAAGTTTCATGAAAATAATTTGTTTTTATTCTTAACAATATTTTTTTGAATATAATATAATAATTTGCAAATTCTATTAGAACGGAAATTTAAGTAGAATATTTTCTGTATAATTTTACTGTTTCATTGAAAAAAATTTTATTTTAACGAAGGCTTATACGAATAGTTTTCTTTATCTCAAGATTTGTATGTAAAAAGATTTAAGACTTCTCTTCAAATATTTGATAAAGATACTAAAAAATATTACGATGTTGTAGTTGTAAAATTATTGAAATCTAACAAAAAGTATAAATGCAGTTTGCTTGTATCACTAAATCATTCTGATGTGGAAAAACTTGATTTTATTAAAGAATATGAGTTCATTATCTATACATGGTATGTGGGATCATCTTACGAATATCTGCATATGGTAAGAATGCAATAAAAAATATTTATTCAAATGGAAAAAATTAAAATATTAACCACCCCCTAAATTTAACCTACATTGAAACCGTTATTATTTACTCCTAATCTTTATAATTTTACCATCTTAACTTTCATTTACCTTATATTAAACTTAACTACCTAGGGAAGGCTAGAATTAATGTTCAATTACTAGTAAACTTATTTTTAATTACTAAACTATCAAAACTTTCTAATATTTCTATAATTTCAAACTACACATTTTATAATAAAAATTCAATTTTTTACTAGTGTTTTTAAAATTTTATTTTATTAAATCAATGTCAAGTATTTTTGTTAAACACCCACTACCATTAACATCGTTAAATACTAAAATAATATTTTTTATTTCTATCAGATATTTTTTCTCACTTTTTCGCTTTAAATATCAACTTTGATTTAATTTTGTGTATTACTCACTTTAGTAAAATGATAATTTCTAACATTTTCTGAATATCTTATAAGGATCTGCATAAGATAACCTACCTACAAACTTTGGATGGAGCAGTAAGAAAATTCTAAATATTATGATTAAAAAAAATGTGATATTTATATACACATATATTTACTTGAAATCTATAATTATTTTCTTTTGATTCGATATGCTTAAATGTATTGTACAAATAAAAATGTTTATACTTTAAAACAAATTATAAAGAAATTTCTTATCAAAATCACTATAAAAATTTTGATTTCAATTAATGAAAAAAAGGCTTTAATATCTTATCGAAATTACCTAAAATTAATGGTGCAAACAAATTCTTTAAATGCTACAGCCTACCTCTAAATATCGTTATTTATCTATATATATTAGAAATATATTCCTTGTAGCAAATTAATATTTTATTAAGTTTTTTAAAGAGGGGACTTCTAAATTAAAATTTAGACATTAATTTATAATAAAAAGAAATAAGAAAAAAAAATTGTCTCTCTCATAACTCTCTTCAAGTTCAACCGATTTTTATGGTTAAATAGTAATTAGATGTATTTTTTTCTAACTTAATAGGGAAAAGGGTCTTTAAAAATATTGGTCTGTATAGACCATGTTATTTTTAAAAAACACCACCTTTTTAGTCATTTTTTTTTGTAGTTTTGTTTTTCGAAAAAACTTTTGTAAAAATAAATGGAATTTTGTAAGTTATGGCTTATTTAAAAGGTACAAGTGAGTAGTAATCGGGAAACGTAATATTATTGGAATCGTTAAAAACCCATCTAAGTTATACACCAAACGGTAGTAACCATTTTTTAAATAAAAATTAAAAAGTTAGGCAGCTATTACTTAGTTAAAACTTGAAAAAACTAATTATAAATGATTTTTCGTATATAGATATAAAAATAACTTAAAAAATGAAAGTATTGCAAAGTTTATAGCTTATTAACAAAACGAGCTTTATTCATTTTAATAACAATTTTTCCACTTTTTAAAAATTTTTTACAACAAAATCATTTTTTTATTTCAGCTTAACCTTATCCAAACTTGATTAATTTTTATGGTTTAATAGTCAGTAAATGTATTTTTTTCTTAATTAAGGGGAGAAAATAGCTTTAAAACTGTTTGACCAAAATTGGCAAAGTCATCTATTAAAAATACTAATTTTTTGAAAACTTTTTGTATAGGTTTGTTCTAGAAATAATTCTTTTCAAGGTCAATAAAAGTTTTTAATTTATGGCTCATTTAGAATGTACACTTATGGAATGAAGGGAAAATTCAATATCAAAAAGATTAATAAAAAATTAGTCAGATTATGAACCAAAAGATGACGACCATTCTTTTTAGTAAAAAATAAAATTTTTTAATGTTTTAATCTTATTAATATTTGTTAAAGTAAATAAAACTAGATTAAGAACATAGTTAAAAGACTAACTTAAAATTCAAAAATATAACGAAGTTTTTAGCTTAAAAACGATAAAAGTTATTTTAGGTATTACTTTTTTGCTATTTCTCATTTTATATTTGTAAAATTAAGGTAAATATGTAGTTAATGGAAGAATTATATTAAATCGTTTATATCAATCTCAAAAATATAGTGGAAAATCAATTAGATATTTATTTATAATGATTCAAACATTCATTTTTATTCATCCTTTGGAAATAAATAAAATTCCTTTTGCTTGGTAATTTTTTTATTTAATTAAACAGTCTCAATAAATGAAAATGCCATAAAATGATTCTCGAACTCAAAAATATTTAGAATATTACAAAAATATATTTCTGATTATTTTGCTTTTCCATAAATATGTAATTCAATTAAACAATTTTTTATAAAAATATTTTGATTAATAATTCAGTATAAAAATGCTTTTATAAAAAACATGCTCCGCGGACCAGACCTGACCTGTCGAAGGCTGGTTCTTGAAAAAAATATTAAACACTATTTTAATGTTAATTCAAAATGTTCGAAAGACATACCGAACTAACTTGTTCAAGAAGCCAAAGAATGTAACTATAAGTTAATACAGCATTTGTAACTATATTTTCCACATTTTAAGGTTCTAAGAACAAAATAAGCATCACTGCTAGTCTAAAAATTTATCCAAATTCAAAAATAATTCAGAACTTTAACCATTTTTCACAATTGAAGTGTACATCTGATAATTAATAAACAAATTACCTTCGATAAAGAATTTTGATATTGACTTTGTTATTAGATTTTTTATAACATCCAAAAATAGTTTTTAATTCATTTCTTAGTTCACGACTGAAAAATTTATTTTACTCAGAAAATAACATTAATAGTCTGAACTTACGATGAATAAATAAGAAAATAGAAATCTCCAACAGATGTTAAATCAAGTGCCACATTATAGAAAAAATAAATTAGGTAGATATAAGATATAAAATCCAATATTGAAGCAATAATGTTACAAACATAAAGAATTTCAACAAAAAATAAAGTTATAAAAGTAAGAATTGAATATATGGTATAATTAAATTCTTTTTTGTATTTGATAACATTTTTGTTGAGTTTCCTTAGTGTTAAAATGGCCATTGTGTTGAAAGTACATGTTGCAATGGAAATGATTCCAAATAAAAAGATTTGATAAAAGATTCGGTAATAAAATGCACTTTCAGATTTAAATGATGGAATAATATAGTCAAATAAATCAATTTTATCGAATCTTGCTTCGAAAAAAATATTCCCAAGTCCAATTATTGTTGATAACGTGATTACGGATATTAATATAATAACCATTTTTGTTTTTAAAAAATAAAATTTATATAATAAAGGATATTTAACAGCTATATATCTATTTATACTAATTAAAAGTGTTATAAAAAACATGAAGGTTGTTTGTTGTGTTGATAAAACATAATATAATGTTGCCGTCCAATCATGGTTTGTTAAAAAATTATTATAAAATCCCCATTTTGGTAATACAACAAATATAAAAACATTTATATTATAGAAAATTTCATTAGATAATTTACAAATAATTATTAAATAAAATTGTGTGTTAAAATGAGCATTTTTAATTTTGATTTCTATTATTATAACATATATTGACAGTATCATTAAAAGCATTGATGGTATCTTATATGCAAGCCGAACAATCTCCAAAACCGAAGTCATATTAACAATTTTTAAAAGATAAGTCCAATATAAACAGTTAGAAAACTTTTCTCGTGAATCTATAAAAATTATCGTTAATGAAAGTAATGTTATTAATCATTTAACAAATGATATTTACAAAAGGACATAATTTATAGTTTAACATGATAATTTTGATCATATAAACTTTTGCTTAATTAACAGTTAAGAAATTTTAGCCTTATCAAAACAAAATGAATTTAATTTGGTTTTTTGATATATTAATAAATTTTAAGAAATTACCATATTATTTTAGAAAATACATCATTACGGACATTGGAATTCTGTTAATCAATGTACTTAAACTTGAAATCCTATTGATAATTTAGAATGTTATATATTTGTAATTTGTGTTTCATAAAATCTAACTAATTATAAATTAAAATGATTTCTATCAAAAAACATGTTTATCTTTAGAATAAAAAGGTAATGATGTAAAATAATCATTTTATGGTTATATACAGTAGACTCTCGATTATCCGAACCCCTCGGGACCAAGGGTAGTTCGGATAACTAAAATTTCGGATAATCGAACATGAATAAAAAAAATATAATTTTCAATTTTTACATAGAAAATAACTCATTTCATATCGGTATAGATATTAAATGTCAATTTTTTTAATAAATATACGAAACAAAAAATTATCTAGTCTTAAAGAAATCCCTTTTTTTGAGTTAAGTTAGATTGTCTTTTTTGAAACTAAGTTTTTTCTAATTTCTTAATACATAGCTGTCTTATTAATTCGAAAAAATTGGAATTTTATAGATGTTTTATTTAAAATCAGTACTTTATATATTTTACACATGTACAAAAGAAAGCATCCCTTTGCCTAAAGTAATTAATTGAATATTTTTTATGTATAAAATTTTAAATTTATAAATTTTTGTAAAAATTAGTCCGTTCGGTTAACCGAGAGTTCGGTTAATCGAGGTTCGGATAATCGAGAGTCCACTGTATTTCATAAGATAATATTGTCATTAATTTAATAGAATAAATTAATAATGATAAAATATTATGTTTGCTTTGTTTTTTAAAAAAAATTTATGATTTTCTAGTAAAAAAATACATTTTTTCCACAGAGAATAATATGTCCAGAATATCATGATAAACATTATCTAAAACTTAGCCCAAGGCATTTTAAGTACATATGCTCTAGATAATTAAATGTCTAAAAATTAATGAGGTTTAAATTATTTATCTCATGCTGTTATTATGTAGATTTTCTTGACATTTTATTATTTGAAAATATTTAATAATGTTAGATCGTTTAGAAATAGATTTCGTTTTTCGATCTTTTAGTTGAGATGTCGTAATTCAGTTAGAAATTTATATTTTTACATAAAATAAGAGCCATTATATTCGTACATTGTTGTCAGTATTTTAAGAGCTTTATTAATCTCATTTAAAGGAAATTACAATTTTTAGGATCCAAAATATCCAAAACGTTAAATTTTAGGTATTCAAATTTAGTTATCTTTTTCTATTTAAAATAAAGCAGGATATCTACGAATATATGCTAATATGTTAGAGGTAGATTTAATGAATAAAATATGTGAGATTCATTAAGCTTCTAATGGTTAAACAAAAGTCCAAAGAATTAAAATCCAGTAATAGTACAGATTTCTGACATTTAGAATTAAATAAAAGGTGATTAATTATATCCGTTGAGATAAGAATCAAGTAATTTATAAATAAAAACACCCATTACATATGTAAATAGAAAGTACAGAATTTTTAATAAGGAAAAACATCATAAAAATCACACTGATTAAAAAGAAAATAAGTAGGATCTTAGAGATGTCTTAGGAATTTCTTTCAGAATATTTCTGCTCTTACCATTATTTTAAAATAAAATGTTTTAATAAATAATTGCTGTTCTATTTCTAAATGACTATGATACATAACGTGAGCCAAAATGGATTCAGTTTTATTCATTAATTCGTTTAAGTTTTACATAGTCATTTGTAAAACATGCGGTCAAACACTATAAAAATGTTGAAGTTAATCACTTCAATTGGCAAATATTGGACTTAGAATCAAAAATTTCTGCTGTATTTTATCTAATTAACATAATATAATTTGGAATTTTTATTAAAATTTATGAAACTATAATATAAATTATATCTCTACTACGAAGTACTTTAAATTAACACTCTGTGGTGCGTTTTGTAGCTTATCATTATCTAAATGTAGTAAAGTTTTTAGGTGATTTCCTTTAATTTTGTCTAAATTTAAGCTTGTAAAAGAAAAAAAATGAGAAATTCGATTTTAACTTAGTCTTTTTTAAAAGTAATAATAATTTACTAATAAAAAATAGTAACAAAAATATATTAGTGGTAAGGACAGAGCTCAATTAGCAATAAAAACTGTATATTTCTTGAAGCTCTAAATAAACATCGTAATGGACACCACCTTCTCTTATCCAATAACATTCAATCACTCTTAACCTTATATAAATACCTAAATTATCCTTATTTTAGTCAATCTTAGTATCCTTTGATTTCTAAGATGTTATTGATGTTTGTATAATTGTATGATTATAATAAAATATTAGTTTTTTTTCTTTCATATTCTTGTTTCATTTGAGCTATAAAAATTTACGCTATAATGAAGTGTAATTTTTAAGTTAAATAATATATTTTTGTTTCATTTTACTACGTTAAAATAAAATTATATTTAACTTATCTTTATAACGTTGTTGTAAAAAGTGCTTATTTTTAATATTGATAAAATAACTATTTTTTGTTTGTTCAATGGAAAAAAATCCATGTTGATGATAATGTATTGTTTTTAATTTATGATAAATAAGTTTTATATTTAATTTAAGGTTAACATGACAAATTAATAATTATATAAAATTTCAAGTTTATACTTTCATATACTAACATTTTATATGAAGAAACACAAAAAAATAAACGAATAAAACAAGTAAAGAATTTCTTTGTAAATTTCTAAATATTATGCAGTATAGAAATATAATAATTGTTTGATAATTAAGTGAATCTTTTAAATTCAAAATTTTAGAGTAACATTGTGAAACAATTTTCATATCACATCATCTAAACCTTGAATCTTTATTTAAATTCAAATGAAGTTTCGTAAATTGAATTATCAAAATCTAAAATTATAATTAACTTCTTTATATATCATTATTAGAATATTCTTTTTTAAAGAATGAGTTTATACAGTTTTAGAATTAAAATTATTTAAATTTGATAATTTTAACAATTAAATAAAAAGTTTAATCTAATCCAAAGAGGATTTTAATGTAATAAACAAAATTTGATAATAATTGATAGAGCAATGATTAAAATTTAAAATATTCACAATGTCAAAGGATTAGTGATTTTTATTAAAAATTTCTAATTTTTTATTAATTTATGCTAAACTGCTTACCAATAAACAATGATCGTGCCTTAGAAGCATATAAAAAGAAAAATTTTAAACTTTTATCATAAGCAATTATTTCAATGCAAAAATTACTTCTTTTGGCTATTTTGGGTTTAACTGTCTCCACAATTTATTGTGATAGTGGCAGCGGCAGTGGTTCTTCTGAATCTAGTGAGGCAAAGGATTTGAAGAAGAAAAAGGAATGTGCTGGAGATGTTGTTGATGAGACTGGAGATTCTGGAAAACCACTTTTGATTGAAGCTTTATTCAATGTTTCCATAACTTTCACAGGAGAAGATAAAATTATCTTTGAAACATTCATCATTGAACTTGAAGGATTATTCGCTTCTGAGAACTACACTTCTCTTGAAATTGTTATGTACTCATCATTCAAGCTTAAAAAATTCTTCTTGAAATATCCAGTATTCTATAAACAATGCCAATTCTTGTCCATTGGATCATGGGGAACATTCTACGATCTTATCCAAGTTGGAGTTTACCTTTCTGCAGACAAATTCAATGGATGTTTAATTGTAAATGAATTCGGTAAATTCGACCTTATTGAAGCTTTCTTACAATTCAAATCAAAATGCCCAAATCCAGCTGCCTTTGAAGTTTACATTTCACAATTAACTCTTATCTTGGAATCAACTGAATATTCTGAATCTGAGAAATATGCCCTTATTTATGAATTAATCCTTCAAATATCCGCTGAATTCCCAGACTTAAAAGAAGAATTCCTTGAACTTGAAATCGGAACATTCGGATCAATCTTCATGCTCCAAGAAATTTCTGTCCAATACTACAGAATGAAAGAAATCAAGAAACTCTTCAAAGGAAAACCAAAATGTGAATTTGTCTCTGCTTTATACTCATGCTTATCTGATTCAAAATATCAACTTTCCATGTCAAACAAAGGATACTTGAAAATTCTTTTTGATAAATTCTCAGTCATCATCGCCAATGATACTCTTACATATGCTGAACAAATCAAAGCTATCTCCTATCAATACCGTCAATTTATCAAAACTTACTACTACTTACAAGAAACTATCTTATCCTTTGAAATTTCTGCTGAATTCGGTACATTCGGTGATTTCATTGCTATGTTTGCTTTCGGAGAATCCCAAGAATGCTGGCCAGAAGATTTCCTTACTTTCCCAGAAGTCACTACCGAAGTTTCCACAACTGAAGCCGCCACAACTGAAGCTCCAACAACAGTTCCAGTTACTGGAGACTGTTCTACTGCCTCATCTGTTGTCCTCCAAGTTGTTGGAACTCAATCAATCCTCTACACCTCTGCAATGACTTCATGGTCAACATGGGCTGCCATCGAAAAAGCTAACTGGAAGACATTCTGTGACAAGATTTACGCCAACTATGTCATCTCAACAACAATGACTGAAGAAGCTAAAGTGACAGCCATAACTGCTGATATCAATGCCTATGTTGCATTCTACTACTACAGAGAAGAACACATCCATTCAATCCAACTTGGAGCATGGGGAACTGTTGGACAATTATGTTCATGTTAAGTATCATTTTAATACTTTATTTAATTTTAAAATTATTTATATATTTAAATAAAATTTCTTAAGAAAAATGTATTACTTATTTCTAAAACAATACTATGTGAATTTAATAAATTTACCATAGAAAAAAAATATTCAAAAAAAAGGAAACAAATAGTTAAAAATTTATTAAGCCTCCATAATCTTTAATTACATTATGTTGATAATAAGAATTTTTCCAGCAACCTTTCGGATATTGAAAAAAATATTGGATATGCAATTAATAATAGACCTAAATGTAAAATACCGTCTTTAAATACAACACTACGTTTAAAAATTAAAGGCATTGTTCAAGAATTTAGAAATAAAATAGATAACAATTTTGGTAAAATAGGTATTTATGTAGTTGACAAGAAAGAAAGAAAAAATGCTCCAACTGGTTGTCATATAGTTTCTAATGAAATGAAACATCCTTTATTTTATGTTTTTATGAACTTCTTTTTTCAACATCATTATCAATGTTTGATGAGACAAAAGAGCATTATATAGAAGTAAAAAATCTTCATAATTTAGTATCAAATAGAGAATATAAAAGTATCTTAAAAGATGGGAATATTGAAAATGAGAAGATAAATTATATAAGAGAAACTGAATTCATTACTAATTTAACTGAAAAAACTCTTATATGTGGGTCATTTTTGGAGTTTTCGCATTGTTACTGCATTCTTAATAGCTAAACCTATAATTTTCAAAAAACTACAGTTAAAAAAAAGAAATCAAGTATCAGCTTATCTACAAGTTCATCAACATCCTCATCTCAATCAACAACTAAATCTTCAACTCTAATCTTAGAAGTTGTTAATGTTCTAATTATAAGGAAAAAAAATACTAATAAAGCTTACAAGAATATGGCTAAAGAAATAGATCCTAAGAAATTAAATATAGGTAAGAAAATGACCAATTTCTGTAACAAAAAAAAAATAAGAAAAAAAATTGTTTCTCTTATAACTCTTTTCAAATTTAACCGATTTTTATGAGTAAATAGCCAAAAGATGTGTTTTTTTCTAACTAGAGGGGCTGGATCAGTTTCAAAGATGTTTGGGCGACATTTGACCAAGTTATTCTTAAAAAAACCCCTTTTTTAACATAAATTTGACCAGTGGAAGCGTTAATTCAAAATAGATAAGAGACAATGATTTATATACAATTTGAAAGGTCAACTACCAGAATAGGGGGAAACACAATACTTCGGAAATGTGTTAAAAATTGGCCGAGTTATGCTCCAAAAAGTAGTTACCATTTCGAAAAAAAAATTTAAAAGTTAAATACCTTTAACTTAGTCGTAACTTGATAAAACACACTATGTTGTTTAGTATTAAATTCCTCGGTCGAATATTTTGACCCTTGGCACAGCGACGTTATTCTTAACTAATGAAATACCTATCTGTAGCAAGTAAAAGTGAATCAAACCCTTACAGTCCATTGTCCATATTGTGTTGAGGTAGATTATTTAAAAAAATTTCAAATTTACAAAAATGAAATTTTTTTTGAAGATTTATATTTCGGCTCTTAAATGTGATATCTTATATGAAACCTATGTGTTCTGATAGCCCGTGATTTCTCCTACATTAATATACCCATATCATATAAAAGTATCTATCCAGTTATAAGATAATTAGATTTCAAGTTAAATGCCCATAATTTTCATGCATTTTTAACATTTTAAGATAATTTTTTGAAATTATTTGTCTTAAAAACTATTATAATGTATATTACATTTTATAAAATATTTAAAAAATAAAGTTATTACAAAATACTGTTTATAAATAGCCATTTTAGCAAGATATTTAGAGGAATAATTTTTAAAGGAAAACTTATTAGAACTATTAATTATGAAATTTTTTAAGCTGATATTTGCATATTATAATTAGATCATGCTTAACCGTGTACAGTTTTACTATTCCTTTGCAAAAAAAGCATTTCATGCTATCTCTTGAACTCTTTCCAAATGTGTTCTACTATACCTCAGACACATATATTAAAATTTGTATTTTACATGTAAAAAATAGTTTTCTAGCAATTTTAACAGTTTTTGAACGCTAAAACCAAAGTATTTTATCATTTTTTTAAGAAACGAAAGTCAAATTTTTAAAAAATTATAAAAAATTTCTTCCAGTAAAAATTGATTATTTAAGGAATTTCTTTTGTATTGAAATTAATAGTATATAAAGCATAGCTTGTAATACATACTAAAGCAATTTTTGAGTGCCAATAATTTAAAAAATTGGTTTTCAAGATCAAAAATATTGAAAAACATGAGTAACTTGAAATCTAATTATTTCAAAACTGGATAGATACTTTTATATGATATGGGTATATTAATGTAGGAGAAATCACGGGCTATCAGAACACATAGGTTTCATATAAGATATCACATTTAAGAGCCGAAATATAAAGCTTCAAAAAAAATTTCCATTTTTGTAAATTTGAAATTTTTTTAAACAATCTATCTCTACACAGTACAAACATTCTACTGTAAGAGTTTCATAAACTTTTATTATCTACAAATGGGTTTTTTATTAATTTAGAAAAATGTCGCTACGGCAAGGTCAAAGTATTCGACTGAAGAAATTAACACTAAACGCAACATAGTGTGTTATAAAAATTAACATTATTAGAAAATCCTTTAATAAATTTTTTTTAAATTTTGACATTATGTTAAGAACGTTCTCATGTACTAGTGTACTTTCTGGGGTACCGCTTTTATACGAGTAACTTCATATTTTTAATTGAAGTTTTGATTTTGTCAATTATAAAAGTTTTGTTATAAAAATTAAAATAACTCGGAAAAATCCTTCGACAAAATTTTTTTAAATTTTATTATTTTGTTGAGAATGTTCTCATGCACTAGTGCATTTTCTGGGGTACTGGTATATATACGAATGACTTGATATTTTTAATTGAAGTTTTGATGTTGGCAATCAAAAAAGTTTTGTTATAAAAATTAACGAAACTTGGGAAAACCCCCCAATGGATTTTTTCTTAACTTTCATATTTTTTTAAAAACGTTCTCATGTACTACTAAATTTTCTGGAGTACAGGATTTATACGAATGACATGATATTTTTAATTGAAGTTTGATATTGTCAATCTCCATCGATAAATTTTCTCTAATTTTAATATTAGGTTGTACGTAATAAAATGAACATTTTTCTACCCTAGTTCTTAAATACTCATAACTTATTTAAAAATAAAAATTTTCATTAAAATAAGAACCATTACAAATCTACACGTTGTTGCCAACGAGATACGATCTTATTGATTTCATCTACATAGAAATCCAGATTTCTAGGCTTAATGGTTCATTTTTAAAATAAGATGATGATAAACAGAGCTCATGCCAACCATATATATTATCGTGTAGAGAAGATTTAATAAAATATAACAGCTTGTTTTTTATACCAAAACATATCCAATCATTTGAGAAAACGCACGTCAAACAACGCGCATCAAAAAAACTCATTTCATTTTGAACAACCTAATATATAATATTTTATTAATGGTTACAATATAATGATAAAAAAGAAATAAATCATCTTATGACAATATCTATCTATATATAACAATTTAAAGTCATCGTTTGTTACATCTATCAACAAAAAAGCAAAATAATTTAATTTTAGTCAATAGTGTTTTTAATTATGATCTTCCTTTTATTCATACTTTTATAAACAAAATTTAACAAAAGTACATTGAAATTCTTCTATTGAGGCAAATTCCATTGTGATTGAAGTTTGATAAAGTAAATATTTCCTTCGTTCTCTGTAAAAATGCTTTTGTCCATCACAGAATTTTTTTTTACGCAAGTTTTACATCTGCACAATAACGGTATATAATGTAATATCGAAGTTTTATCTTTTTTCATTATCTTGAAATATTATTAATTAGTTTTTTTAGGTATGAAAAAGCATAAACCTACGTAAATTATACCTATAGGAACATATAAACATCTATTCGATAAAACTACAAGCCATAATAGATTTATTATTGTTAACAATTCTACATTTTCATTTATGAAAATCATAGCAAAGACAAGAACTTCATTTAAATAACAAAAAATAAGTAATATAATTGTAAATGGTATAAGTCTTCTAGCAATCTTTGTATTATGAACTGTATGGTGTCTTTCACTAAGATCAAATTTAGCATGATTTAAAAAGTCCTTATTCTGTTTCCTCAAACTTTTAAATTGTGTTACAAGGTAAAAAACAAAAAAAAATACAGAAAAGTCAAGAAAACCATGTTCAATGTATGCTAAGTAAAGACTATCTGGATCTCGATATACATCATATGATACACCGACCAAAACAACAAAACTAAGAATAATAAATATTAAGGTATACGCCATATTCTGATACTTCGGTCCAAAGTATACCGATGCTTGACGTTCAATCATCAGACAGGAGCAGCACACAGCGGTTCCAACACAGGTAAATACAATAACCCCATAATCAATGATATAAAAAGTTGTTCTCACACTTTCTAAGATATCAGTAATATAAAAGGTTAAGCTTGTTATGGAAAATGTTAACATTAATTGGTATATAATAAGATTCTGTAAAAAACGTTATAATTGTATTTTGTTTTAAACTAGTTACTTACAATAAAAATAACTTTAACATGATAATGAAAACCAATAAATTTTCTTATTTCAATTAAAGCATAAATTGCAACTGGAATTGTGATGAGAAATATTGGTATTTGAATATAAATTATTGGCAACATAATTATGAGTTGAGATTCTTTAACTTTTACTTTTTGATTTTCATTTATTTCAAGATGTTTTTAGTCTAAAAAAGGAGTGATTATTAAAAAGTAATTTTAAAAAATATTGTTTTTTTATTGATAATTCCTCGAAAAATATGTAAACGGTAAAGTAGTAATCTTAAAATTAAAGTATTTTTAAAGTTTTATAATTATATTTTATTTAAGGATGAAATTAGTTCATTCAACAAAACAAGAAGCTTATTTATTCATATGATATAAGTTTATTTATAAGTAATTAAAAATAAAAAATAA
The DNA here is from genome assembly GCA_005656395.1 of Strongyloides papillosus. Lineage (NCBI taxonomy): Eukaryota > Metazoa > Nematoda > Chromadorea > Rhabditida > Strongyloididae > Strongyloides > Strongyloides papillosus. The sequence continues at coordinate 4,540,019 of SRSI01000050.1, read as the reverse complement.
AATAGAATAAAATAAAAAGTTGTTATCTGATATATCTCATGTGGTATGTGCTTCCTGACGATAGCATATATGTAATTTATGATATACGTTGGTCTTCGGTAACTTGTCGTAAAAATTTAGATGAATATAACTTTATTCAGTATCAATTTATTTTTATGATATTATATACATTTGAAGGTTTTATTCCTTACTTAGAAAATATTTCAAAACATATAGAAAAATATTAATATATTTATATAGTTATGACTACTTATATGAATTTTATTTTTTTAAGAAATTTTAGATTTTTCAATTATTCAAAACGGTGTAACGTTTGGAAATCTTAATATTGTTTTACGACTTTAAACGCATTTGATAGCCTAACTTCTTTTCTACAACATATTTTGAGATTCATTAATAAATGTCGATTTTAAATCAATTTTAAATGCTTTTACAAGGGTCATTTTTTAAGCAACTTTCTTTTTGGTAAATTTAAGAATTTAAAAATATTCATATTTATGATAATTAAGAGTAGGAAAATAAGGTCATATAAAATATTAAAAAGCAGGGGTAGCAGTTGCATATTTGCTTTTAATTTTTTATCAAAATGATTGAAAGTAATAGAAAATTACTTTCATTTTGGGAAAAAAGAATAGCATGTGATGTTTCATAATTTAACTCAAAATCTATCCATGAATCTCAAAATATGTTGTGGAAAAAAAGTTGGACTATTAAATGCGTATGAAATTGTAAAAAATATTAGATTTCAATAAGTTATATTGTTAAATTATCTATAATATAAATAAATCTTCTATTTTCATTACAAGTAATATGAAATAAAAATGGGAAATAATGTTTGGTATAAAAATCTTCATTTCCATGTTTTAAATTTGAAGAATGATTTTATGTACTTTTAACTAGTAATTTATCTCTATTGTTTTCATAAAAATGTTGTTTTTGTAATGGTAATTAAGATACTATTTTTCTATTTGTTTAAATTATTTTTTGTAACTGACTGAAGTTAAATTTTTTATTTTTTCTTTTGCACTTTTTTTAATATAATTTTTTTTATATAATTTTCTTATAGTCAATGTATGTTTAATAAATTTAATAAAAAATGGTTAACTTATGGTGTAGAAGATATAATGGGTTTTTTTGTGGTTGAGCACGTACTCGATTACCAAGGATTACTCTAGAAGTTAAATTAATATTAACGAATGTTAAATTAATAGATATCCGGACAACTCGACATAGAACAACTCGATATATAAAATTTTTCTAAGTTTGAAATGATATAATGCAGCTAATTTATCTAAGTTATCCATAATACTATTTTTGTAAAATCTGTTAAGAAGTTCTTTTGTGCAGTTATACCTCTTTTCAACTGTTTTTTTTTTGAAAAAGCATCAGATTCTTAACCAAGTAGTTACTTATTTATTTCATTATTAGTAAGAGATTTCTGCAATTTTAGGCATTCAATCAATTTATATATTGTAGGAAGATTTTCATTTACCATACGACCAAAAATCGAATTAAAAGATTCCACATAATTGTTAGCAAGATTTAAATTGTAGTTCAAAATATAATTGTATTTGTTCCATAATTTTAAACTAAAGTGTGGTCTTAAGTTTTTGTACCTTATACTTAAAATTTTTTTAAATTATTTAAATTTAAATATTTTTTAACATCCGTCGAGTTGTCCAATATCGAGTGGTCTATGAACCAATTTAATAAATTGTACGAGAGATGATCGTCTTATTAAATTTAAGTTTTTAAATTATAGTTATCCTGAAGAGAATCCCAGATGACCAACAATTGGAGTAGTGTTAGGATTTTCCCAATGCGATCACCAGTAACTAATTTATTATGTGTTACCTAATGTTATAAACTTGTTATGTTATTATTTACTGTTATGTAGACCCGTTATGTTACCTATTGTTATATATACCCGTTATGTTACCTATTGTTATATATACCCGTTATGTTACCTATTATTGTATACTCGTGGTGTTTCGATATATTGTTAATGTTATTGTTGTTATAGGGGCTTACATCACATATATTACAATAACGTTTTGTTACTTTATCAATAAAAATGTACGTTTTATCAAGAGTAATTAATTAAAATGATTGAATTGCGAAATAATTATTCTTGAAGTATCTTAATAAGGAGAATACGATTATTAAGAATTCCGTAGACTATAGAAAGTATTTCCAATGGTATTAATAATAAAAAACCTACATCTTGACGTTTACATTTTCTCAGATGATAATCTAAGTCAAAAGAAAACACCAGAAACGTAGTTAATATTCTTTTTACATTCCTTTAAACTCAATGATAGGGGTTTTATCAAAAAATAACTTTTCTATTTTATTTAAATAAGTATTCATGAGAAAACAATTCTTCACATGAAAAAAAAGACTTTATCATGAATATAAAATTTTCTAATGTTCTTAAATATTAATGGCTTTCAACTAAATTGAGATATAAAAGTTTAAAAATTAGAAACTCAAAAATTATAAAATAATTTATGCTAACTTTACAATAATTTATATAATTTTTAATGGTATAAGTTTTATATTAAACAAAAATCATTCTATCAAAAGTAAGGAGCTTACAATTTTTAAAGGGAAGTATAAAGTTAAGATGTTATTTAATAGTTTAATTTACACGTGGTAACAGAGATTGTTTTGTAAAGAAAGAATCAAAGTCTATTTCTAACGAAGGTACATTTTAAGTCATTTAAATTACATTTTTCCTGTTTTAATAAAGTTAAGGGAAATTTCTTTTTTCAAGTTTCCTTTACTTATTTTATTACTATCATAATTAATGACGCAACCTTTATTTATCATAAGATATTACACTAGATTTATAGGTTATTAAATGATATCCATATGTTTTTTCAATTATTATATTCTATTTTCGATTGTGGGTTCATTTTTACCTAATTATCAATTAAAAATTGATTTTATTGTCTCTACATTCTTTACATAATATAAAAACTGAAAAAAGATTTAATATGTTCTTTTAATATCCTACAATAACACAAATTATATTTTTAATTTAGTTTTAAATCATAAATTCAATTACAATTTCAGACAAATGTTTATCAACCACTCATTTCGATAAATAATTTACTAAAACAACTTAAGAAAATAATTTTAAAAAATCTGTTAGCAGTTTTTGACTGGCAATAAAATATTATAGATGTAAAGGAACGGGGTTCCTAAAAAGATATTAGGGGTATAAATTCTCAGTAAAATAATCACATTATTATTGTTGTATTTTTTTCCTTTAACTAACGTTATCTTTTTCTTGATTTCCTAATAAAATTTATTTTTAATCCTGGGAAGAATTAGCAATAGATATTTACTAAAGTTTATGTTAATTATTTATAAAGATTATAATTAAATTGTGATAAAAAAAGTATTAAAAAAAAAGAATTATTACTATAATAGTTTTAAGGTATCGTAGTACGATAATATTTTCGTTAAAGTAAAGATTCTAAAACAAGAAGTTTTAAAAAAAGTAAGCGGGATAATGAAATATATTTAATTTTTTATTGCTTAAATAATACAATAGTCGTGGGAACTTTTATAGATTAATATTTTTTTGTTTTAAACTATAACGTAAAAAATGTAAATATTTTTTGATTTTATTAAAAAACAAATTTAGTTATTTTAAGTTTCACATAATTTTAATTATTGAAATTATTTATAGTATAAATGTTATGGGTATTTCCAAAGATTAATAACAATTTCTTTAACTTATAAAAAAAAATTAAAATCGTATTAAGTCCAGATTGTTGTCCCAAATAGAGATTATTTTAAGATTAGTCTGTAGAATACATAAGTTCTGAGACTTGGAATTACCTCTTATGCTACTAGTTGTTTGCACAACCCTGGAGTCATCCCTGTTGAATTTTGAATTCTTGGCCAATCTTTTTAATCGGACCCAGGTTAATCTACACTAGCTTTATTTGAGCTTGTATGCATTTACCTTTTTATTATTTTAGAACAACACCTCTTTGACAGAGGTCAAAGTATACGACAAAGAAAATTAACACTAAACACAACATAGTGTATGTTATAAAAATTAACATTATTAGAAAATCCTTCGACGGATTTTTTTTAATTTTTATTATTTTGTTGAGAATGTTCTCATGCACTAGTGTATTTTGTGGGATACTGATATATATACGAATGACTTGATATTTTTAATTGAAGTTTTGATGTTGTCAATTAAAAAAGTTTTGTTATGAAAATTGACGTAACTTGGGAAAATTCCCCAATGGATTTTTCTTAACTTTCATATTTTTTTAAAAACGTTCTTATGTACTAAATTATTTTCTGGGGTACGAGTACATATACGAATGACTTGATATTTTCTATTGAAGCTTGATGTTGTCAATCTCCATCGATGAATTTTCTATTAATTTTATTATTAGGTTGTACAAAATAAAATGTGCTTTTTTTACCTTAATTTTTATATACACATAATTTATTTAAAAATAAATATTTTTATTCAAAATAAGAACCATTACAATCCACACATTGTTGCCAACAAGATACGAGCTTATTGATTCAATCTACATAGAAATCTGGGCTTCTAGATTCAATGGTTTGTTTTTGAAATAAGATGATGATAAACAGAGCTCATGCCAATGATATATATCGTCGTGTAGAGAAGATTTAGCAAAATCTAACAACTTGCTTTAATACCAAAACATAGCCAATCATTTGAGAAAACACACGTCAAATAACGCGCATCAAAAAAAGCTCATTTCTTTCCGGACAACCTAAAATGATAAAACGAATGCTGCTGAAGCAAATAAAATTAAAAATGATCTTGATATTATTACATCAAACTGGGATAACATTGTAACTCGTTTAGAGGAGCACAATCAAAACTTAATTTAAAATGGAAAAACTAGCGAACCATACTTGCAACAATTAGCTACTGAAAATGAAAAAAATACTCTAGATAGTAATTTAGGAACAAAAGTTCTGTTTCCTTCAATAGAAACATCTTATTGCACTAAAACATCTCCATTTTTAAAAAAAATTACAACAACAAACATCACAATCAGAAATGGAAGTTGTTGATGAATTTGTACATACAGTTGGTGAATTGAATGATCAAATACAACCATTGTATGATTGACAAAGAACATTTAAGATGATTTTGGCACCTGAACTTTTCTGATAATGATAAAAGTTTGTCAAAAAAAGTTTAAGGTTGATGAATTACAAAATAACCTTACGACTATTGAGGAAAAAGTTTTATCAAAAGAAAATTTACAAATTGTGAACAATGTTTTTGATAATTTTATGAAAAAATATAGTCTAATAGTTAAGAAAATATCTGAATGCTTGGAAGAGTTAACTGAGAAGTTTTCTAGTTGTTTTTTTATATAAACAAATTTATTTAAGAAAAAATTAAAAAGAAGCATATCATTTTAAAAATAATCACTGGCTAAAAAATATTTAGAAGACTCATCATTAATGAAAATATAAAAATTAAAAAGCAAAAATAGTAAAAATGAATTATTCAATTTTTTTAAAAAGAAGTATAGAATTCATACATTATAAATTTAGTTTCAAAAATTAAGATTAATGGAATTTTCATTATTTCGTGATTAATCATCATTGGTTTTTCAAGTTGAATAACACCAATACAGTTGTTTATATGATCAAATTGCTCTTCCTTTAAGATTTCCATCTCTCCATTTTTCTTTGTAAAATATTCATTAACTTTTTCATTTTCGAAATTTGTTATAAATTTGTAAGTGAAGAATTTATTCTCTCTTCTTGCGTCAACTGAACACGTTTTTAAATAAAGTCCTATCACTAAATTTATATTCTTCGATATTGTATGTAATGTATTCTTTTCTATAATAGTCTGTATTATTATAAAGACAGATTCTTTAATACGAAGTGATATAGGTTTCGATGACAAAACAAATTGGATCCTCTTCGTCATTAAATTTAAAACGTTTCATTGTACTTTTTAATATCATGCTTCTTACTGAATTGAATTCATAATTGGTAAACTCCATATTATTCTTATTATAAATTACGTAAGGGCTTTTTTCGTTTCGAAAACGTAGATTTTCCCCTCCATTTATCCAAGTAGAGTATAGTCATTAAGTACATTCAAATTCGTGACAGTCTTTAATTTAACAGCCACATTTGGATAAAAAACCAACTTTGTTTATTATAAAGGTGATCAAAATGTAGATTAAATAAAGAGCAATTTGCGGTAGAATAGACAACATTTTTCTGTCTTATATAACAAATACTATTAATCGTTGTATCTTGTGATTTGTATAAAGTCACATATGGTCGTCCACACACTCCGTCGGTAATATACAATTATGGTGTTTTCAATATATCCGGCCTTCATTCCCACACATAACTCTATATATTTGTCAGAAAACTTATTGATACACATCGCCGTTATACTGGTATTGAATTCCTTATAGTAACATACATTCGCACCTTCATATAACTTCAAAAAGTATGTTCTGGGAGTAGTACCTGAATCATGTACTATATAACCACCAAGTAAAATGTGATTGTTGAAGAAATCACAATACCTGATAGTGAATTTGCGGGAGAACATGTACCAGACTACACCTTTTTTTATGAAGAAGTGTCTTTCTCTTAATGTTCCAGCTGCACTTCTTCTCTAACGTCCTCTTCGTTTCTACATTCCCCCTTATCGTTATTATCTAATGAATTTTGATACAACTAAAACAACAAAAAAAATATAAATCTTAATATAATTTAAAATTACTTGATCTGGAATACTATGAATTGGAAAGTAATCAACAATAAACTGATTGCATATAGGACAGCTAAATTCACCGTCAACTTCATTTAAATTTATCCATCTTTCTAAACAAGATTTTCCAACTAAATGTCCACATGTGATGTAACATAAAGCATGTTCTGTACCATTTGGAGTATAACGTTCAAAACAAATACCACAATTGAGTGACATCTGAAAAAAATCATATATTAGTAGGAACGTTTTATATTAAGAATTTAATATATATAAATCGACAATTAAAATAAGAAAAATTTTTATTAAGTGATGTTTTTATCAATACTTTATCTTTAAATACACTTAGAAAAATTTTGCGGTTAGAAACCGCAAACATTTGCGGTTTATAATCAGAAATAGTAAACTGCAAAAATTTTGTAACCGCAAATCACTATAATTTTGTTGTAAAATTAGATACTTTTTATTTATAAGTAAAATATCCGTAAAAGTATCAATTTGAATAAGTCGAAGTTTGTATCAACCGCAAAAATCCGCACAATATACTTTTCTCAGTGTATACTTATTTTGCTGAAACGTTAGCTGAGAATTTTCATGAAGAATGTGGACTTATCTACAAAGATGATAAGATTCCTGTTGATCCGTTTGATTTATTATTTTTAAATTATGTTACTCAAATAAACGAATATGTCATCCACCATCACGTATTTAATGAACTAAGATTCAGTACAAAGTATCCTAAATCATTGATTTATGGAGGTGCAGGTTTTGAAATTGCTAGACAAATTTCAATGGCCTTCATAGGAAATAATAAATTCACAGATTGCCGTGGTATACACTGAGAAAAATATATTGTGCGGATTTTTGCGGTTGTAAATTTTTTTGCGTTTATGAACGAATTTTTGCGGATATTTTATAAATAAAAAGTATCTTATTTTATAAAAAATTTATAGTGATTTGCGGTTTATTATTTCTAATTATAGACCGCAAATGTTTGCGGTTGCTAGCCACAAAATTTTTTTATGTGTATACAAAATGAGGCAGAATGTGTTTGCAAAATAGGTAAAATCGTAGACCCAAAAATACTATCGAATAAATCTTTTTTTTATATAAATTGTATCGGTCAAATTTACATGTTTAGATTTTGTGTATATGATTAGATGGCTGATTCAACAACTTTATTGTGATATTAACCAAAAATTCCTTGAATTCTATCTAGCATTGATGAATCATTGAATCCAATTAAAAATTAATTGTTATAAATATTAATGTATTTGTTTGTGAAAAAAATATCCGTAATCCATTAAAATTATGACGTGAATGTGTATTTAATAATTTTATCATTGCATCAACATCAAATTCTTAAAACTAATAACCATAATTTCTAATTTATCAAAGTACGTAATTTTTTTCACATGATACAAGAAATGATTTCATGAATAGTTTGATTTTCGTAGTAAACAACAATCAACAACTACTAAAATCTTTCCTTTTCAGGAACAATTCTAAATAAAAAAAATGAATAAAAATACTTTTAAATTTTAAATATTATTAATACGTTAACCAAATTAACTAAAATTTACTATTTCTTATAGTAAATAAAATTGTTAAAAAGAATAATAAATGAAAAAGCTCACGCATAAGAAAAAACTGTAAATTTTGTGATATTTATAAAAACACTAAATCATATTTAAATTATTTATTTGATAGGACATTAGTATTAAAGAACAGATGAGAAAACACTAAATTCGGTATTTAGATGCCCCACATCTAAATCATTATTTAGCAGGTGATAAAATATTTTGTGATTTTTTTTACATAACTTCCGCCTATTAAAATAAACCATAAACAAAATGAAGACGTAAACATAAATGGTATATAAATGGGAAATTTTGTCTCATAAATATCATCATTTCAATCACTTTTAAAAATGGTTTCATTCTCCTACAAAATTTTATTTGCTATCCTTTTGGTAGTTTTACTCTCCGTTGAACTTAACTCTAAACCAGCTCAAAATGGTAAACAACCAGCTAAATCTAATGGTAAGGAAGAGGAAAAAAATCCATCACCACATAGACAAGGTGGAAACCATCCACTAGCAAAAGGACTAGGAGGAAGACATCCAATACCACCACCAACAGGTGAAACCAGACCACCATGTGGTGACGACTCATCATCAAAATCTTCTGTATCACATAAACGTAGAGGACCAGGACATCGTCACGGACGTAGACATAGACGTAGACATGGAAAAGGTCACAGAAAACACCACAATTGTACAACTACAGTAGAACCTAAATCAACCACCATCGCCAGAACTACAACTGTCGAAACAACAACAACTGAACCAACAACCACAACAACAACTGAAACAACAACCACAACAACTCCCCCCTTCTTTTAAGTCACAACTATTTAATAAGCAGCGAAATAAAGATATAAATTAATCTTAAAAATATTTTAAGAATATTCTACTTGTAATTTTTTAATTTTAAAAATAAATGCTTTAATGAAAACACTTTTTATTAAAAGGTCTCTTTCTAATCATCTCTTGGCTATCGTTCTTAAAATTAACTTGAATTTCAATCATAATTTAGCATTTTAAACATTTTGTTGTCATATCAATTAAATAAAATGATAGTTTATTGAATCGTTTTATCTTTAAGTAAAATTTTAATTTTTTAAATGTCAAAAATTTAAAATAAGGATAATTATTGTTTTAGTAGACATCTTCTTAATCTTATTATCGCTTACCAGCTTTACGCGATATACAAAATTGTATACAGCTAGCGTAACGAAAGCTAGTAAACTGTACTTTAGCTGTATTAATTGTATATACAGCTTACGGCATATACACAGTTAACGAGAGTAAACATATTTTCAGTAATCTGTACACATTTTGCACAGTCATAATACAGCTTTCTGAAGTGTACTTAAGCTGTAACCTTAAACTGGGTACCATGTTTAACTAAAATTTGACTTTTAAAGGGCTAAAAAAACAGTCCATTACATACGTTGACTTGTAATCCATGTTCCATGTTTGTAAACAACATTTTTTAAAGAATTCGAAACCAAAAGTTAACTAAAACAGTTATTCATTATTGAAAATTGAAATCTTAAAAACTTTCTTCTGTTGAAACAGCTTTTTTCCATGTTGAGACTTATTTTTTAAATAGTGGAGATCTTTATGATTAACTGGTTTAAAGCATACACGGTTTGAATTACAGTATACTTTTTTGTCTTTATTTAATTGTTAATGTAAACTAACTCTATCAAAAAATAAAAAAGACTAATGTATTTTTTCGTTATTTTAAGATTTTATTTAATTAAAGCTTTCTTGGATTCCATCTTGCATTGATAATTTATTTGTTCTAATAAATGATAAACTCCTATAAACGTTAATGTATTTATTTTATACAAAAAATAATCACAATCTATCATAATAATGGCTAGATGTCTGATTCAACAACTTTATCATGATATTAACCAAAAATTCCTTAAATTCCATCTAGCATTGATGAATCATTGAATCCAACTAATAATTAATTGATATAAATATTAATATGTTTGTTTGTGGAAAAAATATCCGTAATCTATTAAAATTATGACGTGAATGTAGATTTAATAACTTTATCATTGCATGAACATCAAATTCTTAAAATTAATACCCACAATTTCTAGCTTATCAAACTACATAATTTTTTTCACATGATACAAAAATGATTTCATGAATAGTTTGGTTTTCGTAGTAAACAACAATTTACAACTACTTAAATCTTTTATTATCAGGAACAATTATATAAATTAGAAAATAACGAGTAAAAATACTTTTAAATTTTCAATCATATCAATAAACTGATAAAATTAACACGAATTTTATTATTTTCTATAGTAAATAAAATTGTTAAAAGGAATAATGTCTAAAAAAGGCCCACGCATAAGAAAAATCTGTAAATCTTGTGATATTAATAAAAGCACAAATCATATTAAAATTATTTATTTGATAAGACATTAATATCAAAGAACAGATGAGAAAACACTAAATGCGGTACTTAGGTGTCCCACACATAGTTCATACTTTAGCAGGTGATAAAATATTTTATGATTTTTTTATATAACTTCCGCCTACTAAAATAAACCAAAAACAAAATAAAGACGTAAGCATAAATGGTATATAAATGGAAAGTTTTGTTTCATAATCATCATCTTCTCATTTCAATCATTTAAAAAAATGGTTTCATTCTCCTACAAAATGTTATTTGCTATCCTTTTGGTAGCTTTACTTTCTATTGAGCTTTACTCTAAACCAGCTCCAAACAATAAACAACCAGCTAAATCTAATGGCAAGGAAGAGGAAAAAAATCCACCACCAAGAGGACCAGGAGGAAAAAATCCACCACCACCATCTGGAGAAACCAGACCACCACGTCCAACTAGAGAACCAAGAGAAAGCAAACCACCATGTGGTGACGACTCATCATCAGAATCTGAAGAATCACATGAACATGGAGGACCAGGACATCGTCACGGACATAAACATGGAAAAGGTATAGGTCACAGAAAACACCACAAATGCACAACTACAGTAGAACCTGAATCAACTACTACCGATGGAACTACAACAACAACAGAATCAATTGTTACTTCAACAGAAGCTCCAGTAACTAGTGAAGTTATAACAACTGCCGCCGTTGAAGTTACAACTGTCTAATAAATGACCAAATAACAATAATTATTAATCTTTAAAATATTTTAAAATTATTCTACCTCCGCTTTTTTAATTTTAACAATGGGTGCTTTAATAAAAATACTTTATACTAAAAAGTCTCCATTTTATTACTTTCTTAGCTATTGTTCCTAAAGTTAATTTGAATTTTAACATACAATTTAGCATAAAAAAACACAAAACACTTTGTTGTCATATCAATTCAATGGATAATTATTGTTCTATTGGACAACTTGTTAAGTTTACTTCCAGCTACAGGTTTGACGCGATATACAAAACTGTATACAATTTGTAGAGTGGACATACAGCTTTCTTAACTGTATGTTACCTATAACGTCAAACTGGGATTAATATAGTAATGCTATAAAAAAATTGTTTATTTCTGATTACAAATTTCACAACAACCATAAGAACTGTGGATGAAAATATGTAAAAAAGATAGATAAACTTATAAGTTGAATACTTTCACAGTAAATTCTATCAAACTACAATACACAAGGGCATACGCTTCCCCAAAACGATGTTAAAAATCGTTGTAAGTGTCAACTATGAGAAAAAAATGCCATTTGAATGTATGTTTCAATTCCTGTTTAATTATTAGTGAAATTAGGTGGTACCTTTTAGGATTTGAAGGTACTCTATCATAAATTATACAGTTGTCATTATTTTCAGAATAATTCTAAGTATGATTATTCATAAACTCTAATATAAAGAGTATAAATATTTAGAAAGCAAAAGTCAAATAACAATAATTACATATTTAATAACTTTTTATATTCTCAATACTCGAATGATATTAACTTTCTTATTTCTAGATAAATGGAGAAAAATGATCATTGTACAGATAATAACACATCGAATAGAAAAGCTAGTGAAGAGGAAAATAAGAATAAATTAGATGGTAAAGCAGAAGCTAACAAATCAACAATTTCTAATAATGATAATACCGATGATGAATATGAAGAAACAGTTATGGTTATGCATCTTGATGGAAAGTATGATGCAAATTTATTACGTTCATGCATCCTGAATGGTGGTTACAAGTTACGTACGAAGGATGATGGTAATTTAGTTGTCCAAATAGGTCATTCTGTTTTCAATGCTACTTTCACTGAAACTTGTGGTAGCGATCTTTTACTACCCGTAACTGGTAATCCTAATGAGGGAAATGAAACTTTTGATGATCCCATAACATCCGACATCAGATTAGTTTGTAAGAAAACTAATAATCCATTTTTTAAAGATCCCGAAATATGAAATATTACAATTCTAATATATTAATGAAATTTTTTGATCAATCAAAATGAGAACAGCAAAACTCCCATTAAAAAAAGACAAGCAGAAATAACTGATGTCATCAATTTTATTCACCTTGTTATTTGTTCCTTTTTTCACCCTAGACATCATTAAAAGTCAGCCGATTACTTTGATTTAGCATAAATATTTACGATATGTATGTACTTTGTATATATTTTAGTGATTCATAAAGACATCTGTATAATAAATATTAATATTGACGAAGTTTTGATTTCTTTTTTACTATAAAAGTTTTGTTAATAATATTTTTCCCATAGTTTAGACATGTTTTTAATGGGGTTCAATAATGTTATGATTTATCTGTTATTATTTTTTGTTTTTCTTGATTTTTCATCTGGTGAGTTGTGGTGGTGATTGTTAACGATTGTTATTCTAATTAATTATAGGTGATAATGTAACATGTATAAGTGGTTGTGAGTGTGATACAAAAGATGAAGTAATCAATTGTCATAATTTAAAGTTGACATCATTGACTTTGCCGAAGGATTCAATACCGAATTTTACAGTTCTAAGAGCTACAAATAATGACTTACAATACTTGCCTAGTGAAGATCTATTGAGAAGCAAATTTCCACAATTGCAAGGTGTAGACGTTGAAGGAAATCCTAACTTTGATTGTCAATCATTACGCTACTATAGACATCTAACAATCTTCAGTGATTGTGACGAATCTGGTGTAATAGTTCCAAAGGACATTGAAACACCAACATCAGATGATGATAATGAATGTGGCTTAAGATGTACAATTAGTGCTAAAGCTAAAGCATTATCAGATTATGCTAAATATTATTGGGAGAAGTTACTTGAGAAGTTGCGTCGTTTCGATAGAGAAAATAAAACATGGAATGAAATGAAAGACTTATTCAATAATCTTCATAATGCTGTAAAGGAAATTTTTTGATTCATATTAATTGGTACATTGCCGTTGTTTATAAAACAGCGATAGTAAACTAATTCTATCACAAATATACATCTTTAAGCTTGAAGAACATGAATAAAATATTGGAAATTTTTCCAAGGAACAATTTTAAATAAAGACAACAATGATAAACTTTTATTTTATAAAAAAAATCATATATTAACAGTAAAAATGATGTAGATGACTTGTTATTAAATTATACTTATATTAAAAATTATAATTGTTATCTTGTTCTATCTTTAATCGAGTGGCTTGATGATATTTGGAAACTAAAGCATGACAATGAATCCTTTTCTTCACCCTTCATCCAGTTATCAACTCCATGAGATAGATAAATAACTTGACTAGGAGCAGCTCCGTTTTTACAAGTACATTTATTTGTTTTTCCTTCTTTATCATTTAAATAATTACCATAAAGAGGAATTCCATTTGGATCAGTGGATGATTTCAGAAGTGGTTGAACATTTGATGCTTCAATAGGAGGGTAATTTATTGCCGGATGTACCGGAATTTGGAGATTATTTTCAATTCTATTTGGATACCAAAGATTGTGCTGTGGTGGGACACCTTGATTTTCTGGTACATTTATATTATTATTTTGACTAACAGGACTGGGATTTCCTCCAGGGACGGGATACACATTTCTTTGGGGTGTGGGAATCTGATTTGGAGGAACATTATAACCAATATTTTTAATGTTACCATTATCTGGAATATTATTCAATAGAGGTGATTTTTCTCTCCTTTTAGACCTTGATTTCCCTTTACGTTTTGATTTGCCACTTCTATGCTTATTAGATTTCTTTTTTGACTTCTTCTTACCCTTGCGAGATTTCTTAGATCTTTTTTTAAACCGTCCGCAAAAGCATATTATTAGAAAAATTATAACCAGTAGAAGCAGAAAACCTCCAACTACAGATATGATTATTGCATTTTTGTTTTCAGTTTCCTTTATATCGTCATACTTTTCCATTGTGCCGCTTTCATAATCGTTGCTATCCACAGTAGGTTGACTTCCTTCATCTTGAGAAGTTTTTGTAGTTGGATTAATGGTAGCAGAAGAAATAGGAATCACTTCAGATGTTGAACGATTTGATTGTTCATCACTTATATTTTTTACAGTTTTCGTTGTTCTTGATAACATTATTAACTCCGTTGTAGTTGTTATATTGTGTCTTCTCGCACTACTATCATTCCCTGTCCCATTACTTGTTCTTGTGACTTGAGAATGGTTTCTCACATTTGTTATTTTTAATCCACCATGATTGTTGTATTCAAAAAAGGGATCTTCAAGAGTTGTATTATTTTTCATGGCTTTAAAAGATGAAAAAAAAATATCACACTCGATTTTGTAGCATATTTTATACTATTAATTTATCTGCTAAATTTACAATTAAAAAAAATTTACCAATACAATAATATGCAATTTTCTTTAGTATTTTTTAATGAATATTCCAAGAAATGATTAATTTTAAAATACATTTATTTTACAAAACTAACAGAATCTAAGTAAAAAAAAATTAATTAACTAATTCCCTTTCAATAACATCGGAAAAGTTCGTGCTTAAAAATTCCACACTATTTACCGGTTCCAAAAATCTAACATTCTATAAATAAAGAGTTGTACAGTAATTAGTCATAATAAACTTACTTTTTGTGAAGCGATTTGTGGCAATATGGTAGTTGTATTAAAAGTAGGAATAAAATCAAAGATAGGAACAATAACAATGGACTTTTTACCTTTACTTTGATGTTTCTTAATGGAAACAGTTAAATTTGATTTATCGAGCATTTTCATTGGTAATAAAGAATCCCATGGATGGTAAAAAGTTGATCTCCATGGTGATGGATATCCTAATTTCTCAATAATATCACCACAAATATTCTTATAGTTCTTAAAAAATCCTTCTCTATCTCCAGAGATGTCAATATATGGTGTTGTAAAGATAATCATATCAGGAACCTCCTCAGGATTACTACAAATCTCTTCCAGTCTTTTAGACCAATAATTAACTATAAAACTTTCATTAAACCATTCATTGATAAAAGAATAATCAAATGATACGGGATAATTCTTGACTACCTTAAAGTTTGTATTCTCCTCATCTATCAACTCCGTATGTTCTTTCATGAATTTATCAATTTTATTTTTGAAATATTCATTAGTATCTTTACCATAAATTGGATGTAAAGGTAACACTATCAATCTTTGGGTCCCATCTTTTGATATCATTTTCATTAAGCTGTTCTCTATGGAATGATCTTTATCAGAGATTGGGAATGTAAAAGAATAGTTAACTTTATATGGTTTACCAAAAGGTGCATTATGTGTTAATTTATTTTCAATGTTCTTTGATAAAGTATTTAGATAATTTGATATCTCAAGATCCTCTGAATACTCTTCCATACATTTTATAAGATTCTTGTTAAATTTTAAAGATTCATCAACAGTTATTTTTGCTAAAAACGATGGTAATTTGTCATGTTCAACTAGCTGCTTTGATAAGAATTCTTTAGCATAATATAATGTTCTTGGTTGTCCGTTATGAATTAAAAGTACTGTTGTTTTTGGTAATGATATTGTAGATGCCAATGATCGAGTAAATCTTAAGAGTAAAGGTTTCATAGTAAATGGGAGATAAGATATCTAGAATGTATAAATAATCACTATCATTTTTATCACAATGTCCGCAACTTTAATTCGTAGATAAGAAACATTATTCCAGTTGTTTACTAATGTGTAGGTGGCGCTAAAATGAAGATAAAAAATTTTCGTCGGATAGAGTCATGATTTCAATGGTAATTCAGGACCACATCATTGAAAGTAAGCTAAAATGAATGTTTGCTCTATTTCTCTCAATGAGCATATGTTCCTCCATACCGGGTGAAGAACTTTTAATTTTAAATCCCTGAAAAAATTTTCACAACAATATAAATTTTTATAAAAAAGTTCGAAATTTACAATTATTAGTAGTGTTGGAGAAATAATAGTCTTAATTGACAAAACAACAGCATGAATAATTAAGGCCAAATCAACATATCTCTCATCAGTACAATAATTAATTATAAAAAGTGCAGCTTGATTTATAATTCCATAAGTAAGAAAACATGTAAGGAAAGGTAAAAAAGTTGGTAAAAGTTTCTTGTTCTCTATAATAGTATACATTTCTGTAATAGAATATGAAACAATATTTCTCATATCTTCTTTAGCCTGTTCAAAAGCAATCTTTTGCATATATGTATTGACAAAATATAAACATATTGAAAAAAAGAAACATCCAATTGCAAAGTAAGATAATTGTACAGTAATATTAAAGAATACACTAATTAGATAGATTATTGAGTAGGAAATAATCTCACAAAATGTCAAGAATGTTACATTATCTTCATGTTCGTAGAATTTAGCAAAGATTAATGAGAATAATCTTTCTATCATAAGGGCTACACAATTAATTCCGGCACAAACTTCTCCAGTAACATGTATTGGATATATATATTTAAGAGAAAGAAGATTGTTTTCGTTTCCATATATATTTCTTGAAAATAGGTATGCAATGCTTCCAATAAATGAAAGTAAGGAAGAAAAAAGGATATTCTTGAAATATAAAATTTATTATTATTATTTTGTACTTACAAAAAGGATAACTCTAACTCTAATATGAACATAACCAGAACTTTTAATTTTATTAATAATTTTTGTACTCAAATTAATACTTGGATAGATTAGGAGAATTTCAAGAATAGTTATGAAATAAAATTTTATACTTTCCATATGTAGTAAGAAGAGCATTTTAAATAGATTTCCAAGGACAAAAGTTTTTTTCAAAAACCTGCAAAAAAATATTTAATAATATTATAATTTCTTAAAAAAGTGAAAAAAAACTTTCAAAATAATAAGTATTTACAAACGGCAGGTTATATTTATTGAGAATAATAACAAATAAAAAGGAAATTTATTTCAAATTCATAAAAAAAATATAAAGCTTCTGATTTCGATAATTAGCAGAAGGTTATTAAAAAAAACATATGTGAATATGCACTAAAGATATACATATAATGGACATGAAACTGGAATGGCAATGTATTTTCTTTTCTTAAAGTTGTTTTTTTAAAGTAGTTCGTACTTATGTATTAGTAATTACATATTTTCTCCTTCCAACAACACAAATTGGTTTTGTAATTTAATTCGAAAAAAATATAATATAATTGTCTTTAGGGAAGAAATTTAAATGATAAAAAAAATATAAGAATAGGAAATAGTTGAGGTTGATAAATTTATCCTAAACAACTTTGAATCTCTCTCAAAGAAATATTATTATATTGACTTTTTATTCTGTAATATACGTGTAAAGGGATTTGATATTTATTGGTATTTGAAAAGGTAGAAGAGCATTTTGTTGTTATTAATTTATATGTACAACAAAGGAAAAAGAATTATTATTATGTATCAAGTTGGTAGAAATTAGAGTCATTATAGAATTTAATAAATATATGTTATTTACAAAGAAAGCAAAATAATTTAATTTTAGTAAATAGTGTTTTTAATTATGATCTTTCTTTTATTCATATTTTTATAGACAAAATTATAACAAAAGCACATTGGAATTCTTCTATCGAGGCAGATTCCATTGTGATTGAAGTTTGACAAAGTAAATATTTCCTTCGTTCTCTGTAAAAGTGTTTTTATCCATCACAGAATTATTTTTTATACGAGTTTTACATCTGCACAATAACGGTATATAACGTAATATCGAAGTTTTATCTTTTTTCATCATCTTGAAATATTATTAATTAGTTTTTTTGGGTATAAAAAAGCATAAACCTACGTAAATTATACCTATAGGAATACATAAACATCTATTTGATAAAACTATATACCATACTAAATTTAATATTGTTAATAATTCTACATTTTCATTTTTGAGAATCATAACAAAGACAATAACTTCATTTAAATAACAACAGATAAGTAATGTAATTGTAAATGGTATAAGTCTTTTAGCAATCTTTGTGTTATGAACCGTATGGTGTCTTTCACAAAGATCAAATTTAGCATGATTTAAAAAGTCCTTATTCTGTTTCCTCAAACTTTTAAATTGTGTTACGAGGTAA
Organism: Strongyloides papillosus; assembly: GCA_005656395.1. Taxonomy (NCBI): domain Eukaryota; kingdom Metazoa; phylum Nematoda; class Chromadorea; order Rhabditida; family Strongyloididae; genus Strongyloides; species Strongyloides papillosus. The sequence goes on along the minus strand of SRSI01000050.1, from coordinate 4,521,179 downwards.
AAAACAAAGAAGAAAGCAGCAAAGTCAAGAAAACCATGTTCAATGTATGCTAAGTAAAGACTATCTGGATCTCGATATACATCATATGATACACCGACCAAAACAACAAAACTAAGAATGATAAATATTAAGATATACGCCATATTCTGATACTTCGGTCCAAAGTATACCGATGCTTGACGTTCAATCATCAGACAGGAGCAATACACAGCGGTCCCAACACAGGAAAAAACAATAACCCCATAATTAATGATATAAAAAGTTGTTTTTCCATTTTCTAAGATATCAGTAATATAAAAGGTTAAAATTGTTATGGAAAATGTTCCCAATAATTGGTATATAATAAGATTCTGTAAAAAACGTTATAATTATATTTTGTTTTAAACTAGTTACTTACAATAAAAATAACTTTAACATGATAATGAAAACCAATAAATTTTCTTATTTCAATTAAAGCATAAATTGCAACTGGAATTGTGATGAGAAATATTGGTATTTGAATATAAATTATTGGCAACATAATTATGAGTTGAGATTCTTTAACTTTTACTTTTTGATTTTCATTTATTTCAAGATGTTTTTAATCTAAAAAAGGAGTGATTATTAAAAAGTAATTTTAAAAAATATTGTTTTTTATTGATAATTCCTCGAAAAATATATAAACGGTAAAGTAGTAATCTTAAAATTAAAGTATTTTTAAAGTTTTATAATTATATTTTATTTAAGGATGAAATTAGTTCATTCAAAAAAACAAGAAGCATATTTATTCCCTGATATAAGTTTATTTATAAGTAATTAAAAATAAAATAGAATAAAATAAAAAGTTATTATCTGATATATCTCATGCGGTATGTGCTTCCTGACGATAGCATATATGTAACTTATGATATACGTTGGTCTTCGGTAACTTGTCGTAAAAATTTAGATGAATATAACTTTATTCAGTATCAATTTATTTTTATGATATTATATACATTTGAAGGTTTTATTTCATACTTACAAAATATTTTAAAACAGATAGAAAAATATTAATATAGTTATGACTACTTATATGAATTTTATTTTTTAAGAAATTTTAGATTTTTCAATTATTCAAAACGGTCTAACGTTAGAAAATCTTAATATTGTTTTACGACTTTACACGCATTTGATACCCCAACTGCTTTTCCATAACATATTTTGAGATTCATTAATAAATGTCGATTTTAAATCAATTTTAAATGCTTTTACAAGGGTCATTTTTAAGCAACTTTCTATTTGGTAAATTTAAGAATTTAAAAATATTCATATTTATGATAATTAAGAGTAGGAAAATAAGGTCATATAAAATATTAAAAAGCAGAGGTAGCAGTTGCATATTTGCTTTTAATTTTTTATCAAAATAGTTGAAAGTAATAGAAAATTACTTTCATTTTGGAAAAAAGAATAGCATATGATGTTTCATAATTTTACTCAAAATCTATCCATGAATCTCAAAATATATTGTGGAAAAATAGTTTGACTATTAAATGCGTATGAAATTGTAAAAAATATTAAGATTTCAATAAGTTATATTGTTAAATTATCTATAATATAAATAAATCTTCTATTTTCATTACAAGTAATAGGAAATAAAAATGGGGAAGTGATGTTTAGTATAAAAATCTTTATTTCCATGATAAAAATTTGAAGAACGATTTTTTTTTACTTTTAGCTAGTAATTTATCTTTATTGTTTTCATAAAAATGTTGTTTTCGTAATGGTAATTAAGATACTATTTTTCTATTTGTTTACATTATTTTTTGTAGCTGACTGGAGCTAAAATTTTTATTATTTTTTGCATGTTTTTTAATATAATTTTCTTCTAGTCAATGTATGTTTAATTAAGAATGGTTAATTTATGGTATAGAAGATATAATGGATTTTTTTGTTGTTAAGCAAGTACTTGGTTATCAAGAATTACTCTAGAAGTTAAATTAATGTTTATGAATGTTAATTTAATAATTGTACAAGAAATGGCCGTCTTCTTGAATTTAAGATTTTTATACATCAATAAAAATGTACATTTTATCAATAGTAATTAATTAAAATGATTGAATTGTGAAATAATTATTCTTGAGGTATCCTAATGAAGGGAATACGATTATTAGAATTTCCGTAGACTCAAGAAATTATTTAAAACGCTATTAATGGTAAAAAAACACCAGAAACGTAGCTAATATTCTCCTTAGATTCTTTTTAAACTTAATCATAGGGGGTTTATCAAAAAATAACCTTTCTACTTTATTTTAATAAGTACTCATGACAAAACAGTTTTCCACAAGAAAAAAAAGACTTTATCATGAGTATAAAATTTTTTAATGCTCTTAAATATTAATGGCTTTCAATTAAACTGAGATATAAAAGTCTAACGATTAAAAATTAAAAACTCAACAATTATAAAATAAGTTATGCTAACTTTACATAATTTATATTATTTTTAATGGTATAAGTTTTATATTAAACAAAAATCACTCTATCAAAGGTAAAAAACTTACAATTTTTAAAGGGAAGTATAAAGTTAAGATGTTATTTAATAGTTTAATTTACACGTGATAACAGAGATTGTTTTGTAAAGAAATAATCAAAGTCTATTTCTAACGAAGGTACATTTTAAGTCATTTAAATTACATTTTTCCTGTTTTAATAAAGTTAAGGGAAACTTCTTTTTTCAAGTTTCCTTTACTTATTATTCATTACTACCATAATTAATGACCCAATCTTTATTTATTATAAGATATTACACTAGATTTATAGGTTATTAAATGATATCCATATGTTTTTTGGATAATTATGTTCTATTTTTGATTGTGAGTTTATTTTTATCTAAGTATCAATTAAAAATGTATTTTTTTGTTGCTACATTTTTTATATAATATAAAAACAGAATAAATATTAAATTTATACGTTTTTTTAATATCCTACAATAACGCAAATTATATCTTTCATTTAGTTTTAAATTATAAATTCAATTATAATTTCATACAAATATTTATCAACCACTCATTTCGATAAATAATTTATTAGAATAACTTATGAAAATAATTTTAAAAAAATCTGTTAGCAGTTTTTGAGTGGCAATAAAATATTATGGATATTTACGAAAGTTTAAGTTAATTATTTATAAAGATTATAATTAAATTGTAATGAAAAAGTATTAAAAAGAAGTAAATAAGAATTACTATTATAATAGTTTTAAGGTATCGTAGTACGGTAATATTTTCGTTAAAGTAAAAATTCTAAAACAAAAAGTTTTAAAAAGGTAAGTGGGATAATGAAATATATTTAATTTTTATTGCTTAAATAATACAATAGTCGTGGAAACTTTTCTAGATTAATACATTCTCGTTTAAAAGTGTAACGTAAAAAAAGTAAATATTTTTTGATTATATTAAAAAAAATTGGTTAATTTCATTTTCACATAGTTTTAATCATTAAAATTGTTGATAATATAAGTGTATGGGTATTTTCAAAGATTAATTATAAATTCTTTAACTTATAGACAAAAAAGTCGAAGTTCTATATTTAATATTTATTCAAAGTTATTCTTTGATTCCTATCTTTAAAAATGATAAAATTGTTGAATGCTAATGCTATTAATTTATGATTCCAAAATAATCTTCACTCCATCAGTTATCAAATATCATTTTTATTGGACCATTTCTTATTCTCTTAACAATTAATGATAATTAATAAAGATGATGAATGTGAAATAATAATTTAATTAAATATTCTAAACAAGTTTAAAGATAAGTGAAAAAAAGTTATTGTATTCTTTTTATGAAATAATATAAAAAAAAACTTACAACAAATGATAAAAGTAGATATAATAAAATATTGGACTAATTATTATTATCAACTATATATATTAAAATGTAAAGAACTGTTGTAGACAGTGGTATATATTGAATAAATAATTGGTCTAATAAATAGAAATGAAACAATTTTAAATAAAATTAATATTAATAACATAATTATTCAATTGCTATATTAAAAAATGAATGATATTTACAACAAGTATGTTGTTTGGACATATTAATTGGATAAAAATAAAAATATAAGGGCTAATAATTAGTAAAAATACCATTTAGTGCCTAGTTTTAATTGGTGACCTAAAATAATGTTATAGTTAAAAAAATAAATATTATTAATGAGCTAATTTAATTAGAAAGGGAAATGGGATTGATGGGGGATAAAAATGAAAGTATTGTCTCTGTATTTTAATTTCATTTTCTAATTTTATATATTAACTTATGGCTATATCTTCAGGTGTTTTATTATTATTTTTGGTATGTTTTTTCATCTTTCTTATAATTAAGCCATTCACTTTTTAAGATTCCATTATGTAGCAGCAATCTTGTAATAGACAACGATGTCTCGACGTCTCCGGAAGTTTTATGTAATGTCGATTCAATAAATGTTATCTTCAAAACACAGAAACCATTTAATGGTAGAGTTTATGTCGACGGTGAAAGTTATGATAAGAATTGTGTCAAAAATTTTGGAATTTCTAATGATAGAAATGGTTTTGATTCTATAGATGGTTTTGAATTTAAAATACCGTTTGGTGCTTGTAATATGAGAAGACAAAGAACTGTATCACCAAGAGGTGTATCATTTACTTTTAGTGTCATCGTATCTTTTCACCCATTGTTTGTCACTTCAAATGACAAGGCTTTTAAAGTTAAATGTTTCTTCATGGAGGCTGTCAAAGCTGTTGATGCAGGAATGGAAGTTAATAAATTAACAACACAACTTGTTGAGAATACATTTCACCTACCACAATGTTCTTACTCATTAAGGCATTCTTACGATGGTGCTCCATTAGATTATGCTAATGTAGGACAACCAGTGACACATGTCTGGCAATGTGATCAGATAGCCGGATTCGTTTATGGGATGCTAATACATTCATGTTATGTTGATGACGGTAATGGTAATAAATTTGAACTTATTGATAACAAAGGATGTGCTGTTGATGATTATTTGCTATCTGATCTTCAATATGATCCGATCTCTTTTACAGCTTACTCTAATACACATGTTTTTAAGTATGCTGATCGTGTCCAATTATTTTTTACTTGTACTGTGCAGTTATGCTTCAAAGACGATGGTGGCTGTGAAGGTGTTACACCACCACAATGTCCTAATAAGAATATACTTCCAAATATTGGTGAGATACCATTTAATGTTAATAACAAAGATCTTACTAATGAAGACTCTAGAACAAGCAATATCAGACCGCCATTAGCACATGTTAATTTGCCAAATTCAGATGTCAAACCATTCTTTGCAGATAGTTTACCACCACACAAAAGAATAGAAAGTGAATTAGAAGGTCCTCAAGTACCGTCATATCCATCACAAATACCAACATTTGAAGAATTTAAAGCACGTATCTTGAGACCACCATCACCATTAAATGGACCAGGAGGATTGTCGAAGGATAGTCCAATAATACTGGCAGAAAATACAACAACACTAGACTCAAGAACAATGGATCTTAAGATTTTCAATTCAACAACTAAACCAAAGAGATCAGCATCATCTGGTAGTGAGTACCAATCAAAGCATGAGTCGAAAATGAAAAATAATATGGAAGCTGATTTATCTGTTTCATTAACAGTTCTCCCTATAACAAATCCAACACCAAGTTTGGATAAAATTATCAGTGCATCTGAGTCAGAATCTCCAAAGAATGAAAACAAATATTGTCTATCATCTATTTCATTAATCTTATACATCATTCTTGAATGCCTTTCTGTAGGAATTTCTGTAACATTAATCATAATATTTCTTATAAGAGCTTCAAGAAAAGAAAGAAAAATTTCAACTATTGATGCATATAATTAATGATGAAAATGGAAAGAGAGGTTTTATCCCAATCGTGAAACTGTATTTAATTTTATATTTTTATTTTCTATACAAACTTAAAAGAATTTTTTATTACATTAATGATATAAAAAAATAAAAATATTACAAAATTTTTTATGATTTTAAATATTTTTCTTATATTCATTTAAATTTTTAATTGAATAACTGATGTATAATGAGTTCATTGTTTAATTGGTGGGTTTCTTGGAAATATCACCATAAACTGGAGGTGGTGCAGGATAGATTGTTGATGGTCCTCTAATAATTGTAGTGTCTCTTGAAGGTAGTGATGGTGGTCCAGAGAAGCAATCAAAAACTATGTAACATAAATAATAAATAATTAAAGTCATTAATCTAAAAAAAGAATAAAAATATTTAAAAATTAGTACATTGTTTTACATGATAAACATACGCAAAGAATAACATGCATCCAACAAACTCTTTGATTTCTGTATTTATATCTCCGTTTTTATTGTATGGTGTTGAAGACATGTAATTGTAGCTTAACTCATCAAGATTTGCTGATTCTTGAAGATCCTTAAGATTATCGGCGAGAAATTCAAATTTTTGTCCATTAGGTAATTTGTCGAATTCTTTTTGAAGGTTACGGAAGGTTGTGTATTTGTCATATCTTTTACTGCGGACTTGGGGGGTTCCTTTTCCTAAAATTCCATTACCTTTGACTTTTTCTTGTTTTACCACTTGATTATTTTTTCCAATTTTAGAATTAGCTGAGACTTCGGATGAATTTTGTATGACTTCTCCAAAAACTTGGTAGCTAGCCAGAATAAGAAGTATTGTTGTTCTCCAAATCATTTTTGTGTTAAGATAATATAATGAACAAAGGAGAGTAATTTATATTAATTTTCCTATCATTATATTCATTTTTTATATTCAAATTTTGTGATTATCGTGTATTGTGGGAGGAGTAAATGAAGAATATAAGGTGGTTCTCAAAAGTCTTTATACTATAAGGTTTAAAAATGTACTTTTCTTACAGTGATAATAAAAGTTTTTGGAATAATTATAATTAGTAAACTTTGGTAACAATCCTGTATTTATACAGATATTACATACTTGATAAAAATTTTTAATTAGAAAATTATATTAAGTGTTCTTACCGAATGTAGAACGATTGTTATTTAAAAGAAATAAAAATAGAAAGTCCGTTCTTTAGCAAGAATATGTAAATAATTAAAAATTAATGAGTAAAATTTTTTTTATTTGACTCTAACCCCCATAATAAATATACAATTAGTACTATACAAAACCCATGTTAACAATAATTAGTTATAAATAATGACAATAATAGCTTAACCTTTATCCTTAAATAGCGGCGTGTCATCTTATTTTAAACGACGCCTTCACAAATGTAATTTTTTAAAACTTTTCCACCTTAACTTCAAGATAAAAACGGTTAATATTGAAAAATCACTAGAAAAGGTAAAAAATTAAAGGATCGAACTTCATTTATTTTTCATATCATAAGAGAAATTATTAAATAAATTGTTAATAAAAAGTAATCTTTGATAATTTTTGTAAAATTTAAATATCTAGTGATTAAAAATTATTAATTACTCTAATTTAAAGTTTCTAAAATCAATTTTTCACGTATGATAAACTAAATTGTAAACACTAATTTTATTGTTTAACAATGATTTTATCAATTTCAAAAAGTATATAATAGTTTTATTTCGTATTTTTATCAATGTAATTTGTCATTGAATCCTCACAATGAAGCAAATACTTTTGATTTTTTTATTTATTTTACTATGTGTAGCTGAAGATGTAAGTTATACGATTTAAAAAATAATATCTTTTTATAGATATTAGATATATACAAAAGAGATTTGCCTGATGAATGGCCAAAACCACATAAAAGAATGTCCAATACAATTAAGTATTACGCTGATTCAGAGAGTATTACACCAGTAGAATATGTCTTACGAGATATGAACGATACGCTTTGTATTACTTTTATAAGGCAAAACAATAAAATTATTGACAGTGGTATTAATTTTTATAAATCAAATTCAAAATCTGATATAATATTAAGAGATAGCAAAAGTAAACCTACTGATATTTATTTAAAAGAATCTGATTTAAAATATAACAAAAACAGTTTATTATTGTTGTACATTGGCCTCGCATTAGGTTTGATCCCTGAAATAGCACGTTACGACAGGGATAATTATGTTACAGTTAATTCAAATAATATCGACTCCAAATATACCTCATATTATAAAAAAACTAAATCGGAAACTACATATCCTACTCCTTTTGACTATGGGTCAGCAATGTTGCTCAACTCAAGTTTTGGAAGTAAAAATAATAAAGCCACGTATACATATAAATTAAGTCCACACTACGATAGTACAATTGGTAATAATATTCTTTTTTCCCATAATGACAACAAACGTATAAATATTCTATACTGTAGTAAAAAGAAATGTGATAAATATAGAAAATGTCAACATGGTAAGATACAAAAATTTTTTTAAGTGGTGTTACCCACATAATTTAACACATAAATATTAAAAATTACATTCACATTTTACATAATTTTATTTCTATTTTATAATAATCAAATGCTATAATTTCGTTACAGGTTCATTTCCTCAGAAGCAATGCAAACGTTGTATATGCCAGCAATATTTCCATGGAAAACTATGCGAAAAACTTTTTTCTAACGATAAAAAAATGTGTGGTAATCAACAAGAATTGAAATCATATTCATCATCAAGAAAATCTTTAAAAAAAACAAATATTCGAGATATATGTCTTTATAAACTAAAATCAACAAGTAACAAGAAAAAAGTTGAAGTTACAGTTAAATCATTGGTATATGATGGTAATGTGCCGTGTGACGGGCGTTCTGGTTTATTTATTTATTATCGTAGTGACAAAAGTGTATCACCGCTTTATTTATGCAAAAATTCTAGTAACATTGTACTACCCGCATCTTCAACTACTGTTTACATAGCTATAAATAGTCCCTTTGATGTAAAGAGTAGTTTTGAAATTAGCTACAAAAGTAGATAGTTGTATCAGAAAGATGTTTTAAAGTAAATTCTTGATATATTGACATTTTTTACGTTTAAAATAAAAATTTTAGAGTTATAAATTTATATGTATCTATGACAAAATTATGATACTACAGCGTCATCAATATTATCCTAATTCACATATAAACAATAATCATAAATAGAATAATTACTAGTTTTCTAAATTACTTAAATATTACTACCATTAGAACTGTAGAATTTTTTGATATTTTCTTCCAGAAATTGTTTTACTATTAAAAAGTTATAAAACAGATATTTCTAGTTGTTGTGACATTCATTTTTTAATATTTTGCATCTGACATCTTGAAGAAATTTTATACAAATGTATCAGGTAAATAATTACGCCAAAATTCATAACTCAACTTAATTATACAGGGTGTCCAAGAAGTTGCCAAAAAAAGTTTAAATAAAAGTAGCTTCTTCAATGTAAACGTATTTTTATGATATTATGCTGAATTGCTCCGAAAAAGTGGACGGATTTTTTTGAAAAAAATATGTTAAAATAAAAATTATTAATTTTACTTTATAAACAATCAAATTCTTTCATAAAACGTTAATTTTTTAATTTAAAAGAGTTAGAGTCACTGTTAAATGCATTTTGCATAACGAAGTGAATCCAAAGGAGTATAAAAAAAATACTCACTATTTCAGACTTTAACCTTGTCCTCTATTACCTCATTATTTTCATTTAACATTTTTATTTGTAGCATTTTACTAGTAAGACGTTCTTGAAACTTCCTTGTGTTTGCATGTATTTATAAGCGTATTAACTTGACTAATAATGTAATCTTGCAGTCTTTTCTACCAAATAAAGTTACGTAATAATGCTAAGGGAAGTTTTGAAGCATACTATATGGAGTAACTAGATCTATTTTTATCTAGTGTTCTTGAAATAAATATGTTTGATTCGCATGGAGATGGCTACAAGTTTTAGTAAGTTCTTTACCCAATCATTTAACGGCATATATAGATGTCTTTGCCAACAATCACTATAAAAATAATAAATAAAAATGAATTCTTTTATTAATCTCAAAAATAATACAATCAATTAATAGACTGGGATTTCTTATACAGACTAACAAAGGCTAAGAATCTAAGAACTAAAATCAGTCCAATCATAAATAAAATGTTCCTTAGCTCGTTGCCAACAACAAAATCATAACTATCAAGAACATCTTGACCACTTCTGTAACATATATGTGGAATTGTAGTATTAGTTCCAGGAACGACAGTACATCCTTCAATCTCATCGTAATGCTTCCATTCATTTACAGCCATGACTTCAAAGGCATACCCAAAGTATGAAAAATACCTCATCCATGCGAAGTACCACGGAAGATTTCTGATATTAATATAGAAACCAGAAAATGCCAACATTGGTATGGTGAAAATTGGCATTACAGCAACGGCAACACCAACGTTTCTAAATACACATGCTGCAAAGTACCCTATACTTATTGCTACGTTTGTAACTAGTGTTCCGGTTATGACAAAAATCAAGAACGTCCAAACATCTCTGTATAATCCAACCATAAGGTAAAGAATAGTTGAGAAGACAACTGGATACAGGACAAATTGGAAAATATCAGCAAAATTTTTAGCTAAAAAGTAAGCATCAACTCTATACAACGAAGAATGGTGTTCTCTTAAGAATATTGGTAACTCATCACACAAAATATATACAATAACAAATTGAAACATAAAGTTCAAGTTTGATACAGCCTGAAAGAGGACACCATTAATATTCATTACAGTTGGCTGTGTTACAGGAGTCTGGAAATAAACAATACCAAGAATGAGTGCTATAAGAATTGACTGGAAAAGTCTGATTTTCAGGAGCATTGGTTCACGTAACGTTACAAGGAACGATCTTTTAACAAGTGCTCCCAGTTGTTGTGAGTATGTTGCTTCATACTTATGTGCAGCTTTATTTCTTAAACTCTCATCAACTTCAAGAAGATCATGGAATGATACCATCTCCGTTGTTGATCCTTTCCTCTTCCCAATGGCTTTTTGGTACAAATTTTTCCCCTCCTCACTAGACTGGAAAGTATCACATATCTTTTTAACCTCCTTCTGACACTTCAATTCCTGTTTCTTTTTGATTGCTAACGTATTGATAAAGTGATCAGCTGGGTTGTAATTTTTAGGTACAGGCAATTGGATATCCCTCCAAAAGTCAATAGCACCTGGTATGGTACCGAAGTATGCAACTCTACCCTCAGCCATAAACAATACTTTATCAAACATCTCAAAAACTTGTGATGATGGCTGGTGTATTGTTACAACGATAGTCATCTTCTTTTTTGAGGCTAATTTTTTTAAAACTTGTATAACTTGCTGAGCAAGGAACGAATCCAATCCTGAGGTAGGTTCATCACAAAATAGTAAGGGTGGAGAGGTTATTATTTCACTGGCGAAGGCTAATCTTTTTCTCTCCCCACCACTGATACCTTTTTGTTTGTGAGGCCACCCAATAATATTTTTGGCACACTTTGTTAACCCTAATTCGTCTAGTAATGTTGATACTTTTTGATCAATTTGTTCTTGTGTATAATCACGTCCCATTTTGAGTTTAGCAATAAATTTTAAGTGTTCCTCGACAGTCATTGATCCTATAAAAAGATCTGTTTGTTGGACGTAGGCTGAGAGCTTTCTCAAGATTTGTGAGTCAACCTCAACACCGTTTATTTTAATTTTACCACTTAAAGCAATACCAGAAAGATTTTGTTGAGTTAATATATTTAGAAGTGATGTTTTACCCGCTCCTGAGGCTCCCATAATTGCTAGAACTTCTCCTGGTTCAGCAACCCCGAAAACATCCTTCAAGATGTAGGGTCTTTTCTTTATTATGTCCTCTGAAGGATTGAAATCTTTTTTCTTTTTTTGTTTAATATTTTGTGATGGTCTTGAATTTATATCATACCATGATAATCTCATATATGGAACTACAGTTGATGTCGATAACTATATAGTAAAAAATACATTAAAATGGTATTTTATTGTTTTAATGATAAATTAACCTACAACAGTACTTTGTTGCTGTCTAATACCAGAAAAAAAGGACATAACTTCGTCATCCGCATATCTAGAACGTGACATTTGATCTAATTCATCATTCTCAACGAGTGGACTTTTATCAGCTACCTTCATTGAAGGAACCTCTTCATTACCAACTGTAGACATATTATATAATATATTTATTTACCCAAATAACAAATTACATACAAGTAAATAGTAAAAATATAAAAAAAAATAAACTAAGCAACTTTTGTAATACTCTGTTTGTTAAGTTTAATTCATCCATTATTCCATATCAAATATTAATTCATCTCTATAAAATAAGTTATGATAGCGATAAGAAATAGTATAAACAAATCATTTCTTAAAATGTCAGAAGCTAATTATATAAAGCATACTTTTTAATAATATCTTTTAGCTACAAAATGTGTATATTAGATAAGAATTATTATTTGATAGTAAATATATTTTGCAGTGTTCATATCATTTTAGTTTTTTTTCGTTCTTACCCCTTTTGTTATTTTAGGTATTTGTTCTTTTGGAGGGGATGAGAAAAAAATGTGGTTTTTAAGATTATTAGCTTCTTTGATTAGATATTAAATGTGGAATATCACTTTTATGTATATTGTTTTTTATGTTCTTCTTGGTATTCTCTTTTTATAAAGAACGTGAAAGTTAAGTAGATAAGTATATTCTTGTAAATGATAAAAGTTCTTTTTTATTATAAAATTAGTATTTAACATCTAGAAATCCTGTTCTTAGAAGTGTATATGTGTAGTGTAAATATGATAATTTAAATAATTTTCATGTTCTTGAAAGAGGGGGTTTGTATGTGATAGTAGAAAGGTGAGATATGATAAAAAGAACTTATAATGCGAATAGTGTTCTTAAGACACATAAATATTAACTTATAATATTTCCAAGGTTAAATATTATGTTAATATTAGTGATATGTTTTAATAAAGAAGGTGTAGAAAAAAAGAGATGATAATAATTGATGATGGTATATACATAATCTAATGTATAGAAAGAAAAAATTCTTAAAAGTTAATGCAAGATAAATATACACACATTATCAGATAATGGAAAGGAACACATTTATATACTATTAAAAGGTGTATGAAAAAGTAACTGAAGTTATAAGAAATGCAAGAACAAATTATATGAATCTTAAGAATTATAATTTACATTAATTATACATATGGTAGAATCTTTATAATTATATATATAGTTAAGTGATGATTTTTATAATTTCATCAGAGAACGGTGACCTAAATAGTCGTTTTAATTTATTAATGCATGCCGTTCTTTTTTATTAATTGTTATCTTTTATGTTAACATTCATTTCAAAAGTTTTAAATCATTTTTGGACTTCCCTTTAATAACTGTAAAGAAATAGAATAAATAAAAGAAAATTATTAGTGATAAAAGTTTTATTTTTCTATTTATTCTTATTATTTCATGTATAATAAATTACTTGAGCATAATTTTTACAAAAAAAAGTAATTTTATTCATATTCTTTAAACAATATTTATGTTTAATTTACCTTTTTCTTAACTTATATATGTTTGACTAAAAATATTTCTTTTATTTACTCTTACCTCCATAATACTACCCCACCCCCGTACGACATTACTTAACTTTTTTTACCTCTTTATCATCTATCACTTTTTAACTTTGACTACCTGTAAATGAAAAATATATGTTTTAATTTTTGTGATGTTTGTAGGGGTGATCTTCAAACAAAAATCATTCTTAAGATACATTTATATATATTTGTATGAAAGTAATGAACTTTATCAATAAGATCAGGAGGTTAAATTCATACTTTATTGTAGTAATATACATTAAATATCATAATCTATTATTAAAAAAACTACTCATATATTATACCTATAAAATAAATATAAAATTTTATACAAAAACTCTTGATTATAAACATCTTTCTTCACTCATTATTATTATATATCTAACAATGACAAAGTCATATATATTTTCTTATTCACCGTTATTTTATTATTTTTGTAACTTAAGAAATCTAAAGGAGATATCTTTTAATCATAAGCTTTTATTACGTTATATACTTTTTACTACTATATTAATTTTTTTTAAATTGATCACTTCTAATATTACATTTGTTATTATTAAATATTATAGTTTATCATATTACGTTGGTAGAAAAAAAAACAAAAATAAAAATGAATGAAGGACATAGATATGATGTTATGGAGGCAACCTCAGTCCTCAGAATTCACATATATCCGGTATGAGGCAATTGGTTTGATCTTTTTCTACCCTCTTTTCAATTAACCTTATCATACCAAGTTGATAAAAAGCTCTAATCACAGACGAACTTTCTCATCCTTTTATTAACATTATGAAGGTTAAAAATATAAAAATAATGAATATTAACCTTCAAAGCTTTTTTATATTTTAATAATCACTATCATTTCTTTTTTCCGTGAAAATGATAAATTAGTCATATACCTATTTTAGAGACAATTAACTATAATATTGATAATTTTTATTGAAAATGTTCATTTAAATAACTCCCCTATTATCCGCTCCATCTCCCATCATTTTTAATCAACCTGTAAATATCTTTTGATCAATCTATCAAATTAATAACATTTTTTACCCTATTTTTGCATATCATCTAACCATTTTTATTACCGTCAAACGAATTGGATGAGAAGCATGATAGGGATAACCTTTAAACTACTAATGCTAACAAATTTTTATTAATCCTTTCTAAGCTTTAATAATAATACATTTTTTTTTCCTATCATTTCCCTACTTATAATAAAATAAATAAACAAATGTAAACAAATTATATAATTCTATATCTAAGAAGAGTTTCCATTATTTATAGGATTCAACAGAGGAAATACTAACTGTGGTATCACCGATAACTGTTGACACAGAATCTTATAACAACTTTGGTAACAAAAAGAAGTATAATCATTTCACATCCCCATCAAATACATTGTCACCTGACGGTAGTGGTAATTATTATACTGATTCTGGTATTGATAGTAGTAATTTTACATCACCACAACAGATTCCAGAAGGTTTCTCACCAGGTAACATATGAAAGAATGAGTAAATAATGGTAATGAATATTTGATTTTAGAAAAAAGACGTGAATCATCATCTATTTATTTTGTACCAATAAATCCACTTCAAATACCTGAGGAGGAGGAAGGCGAAGAAGATATCATCTCTGAGAGAACATTATCCTTCCCTAATTTAGAGGATAACAAGAGAATAGGAGATTCTTATCAATTAACAAGATCTCAGGAAAGAACACTAGAATCAGCCTCGACAATTAATAGTAGTGAGATTGATATACCGGAACTTGGTGAGGGTGAAGAATATAATATTGAGGAGGAAAGCTTCCATGAAGATTACCAGAACGTTCTCCTTAAAGAAGGTACCCAGACTTCCCAAACATTAGAGAAAGGCGAGAAACAGATTGTCGTTGTTGAAGCAGAGGCATCGGTATCATATTTATTAAAAAATACCATTCAAGAAGCTGGTATTGTTGAGGCAACAGTCTTTCCAAAAGCATATGCTAGTCTTCAGGAGAAAATCAAAATATATCCAATAACTAGAAAGTTCCAAGAAGTCGGATTTGTACCGTTATACTCGTTAATTAACTACATCAGAACTAATAAATCAAAAGAATTAACAAGTGTTCCGTTATATAATATTGTAGATTACATCAAACAAAAAAAGAAGATTGAATTAGAGTACAGTGATATTAAGGATTTCGTTGATATAAAAGAAGACAATAAAAGTAAGTTTATAACTTTTTATTTATTATTACCAAGATCTTATTATTGTTAATACTTATTACTATTAATAATTTATAAGAGTGTAAATTTTGAAATATTTATTTGTCATATAGAACTATGACATTTTATTTTGTTATCAAATACTTATATTTTGTTGGCTCTTATAATGATTATCATACTATTGTAAGATGGTATTTATACAAATTTTGAGGGGTGGATAAAAAAAGAATTATAAGTTTGGTATTATTTTTTTGTCATAATAATACTTTAATGTCAAAAAGTAGTCATACATTTTAATATAAAATAAAATAGTTATACTTAAGTAAATATTAATAATAAAAAGTTTTGAAAAAATTATTTATTGAAAAGCCTATTTGTTGTTTTGTGACGAATTTTTGTTTATTAAATAATTATTGTTAATTATTTCAGTCTCTGTAACAGTAGAGGCAGCCAAAGAAAATATTGGTAGTGTTGTAGCATATAGATATCCAACATCAGCACAATACATAAAGATTGCCTACGATATTAATAGAAAACACAACAATAGTGGATCAGGAGTGATGTTATCTTCAACGGGATATAATAATACTACTAATAATTTAGGTAAAAGAACCTCTATACCATTAGATGAAATCTACCCAAGTAGTAAAGCATTTCCACAGATGAATAAACATGTCTACAAGCAGGATATCATTAGAAATAACTCAATTACCTCAGTCCGTAGTAATGCGGTAAGTGAATGAATGAATAACTTTATAAATATTTACTTTAAATTTTTGATTTTATTTAATTAAAATAACTAATTTTTTTGTAGCCTGATATCAATGGAATAATAGATATTCAAATGTCAGTGGGTAAAAATTATTCAACCCCCTCAACAGGTGATTCATTTGGTTTTTATGTACGTGGTGGTGATAAAAAAAAGAATGAGTCGACTTTGGTTGTAAGTCATGTTAAGAAAGATTCACCATCAGATGTTTGTGGCTTGATGGTCGGTGATAATATAATATCAATTAATGGGGTGATGTTAGAAAATTTGTCATTAATTAAGGCAGAAAGGCTATATGAAGAGAGTATCAAAGAAAGAAATATTACAATAAAAATTGTTAGAGAAAAAAAATTGAAATATGGTATTAAGAATGAGGTTGTGTTGTTGAATAAGACTCCGGAGATTTATGATGATAATTATTTTAAAAGTAAGTCTTTTTTGTCATTATTTGTGGGTAAATAATAACGTTTAAATTCTATCATATGATAGATAGAATTATCAATTCTATTTTATGTGTTTTTTTATTTAATAATTGAACATTTTTATCTATTAAAAATTATGTTAAAAAAACTTTATGTTTGATTAGCATAAATATTTATTTATATGATGCAGTGCATTTTTATTAACTATGTAAATCAAAAACAGTACATCAGAAGTTTAAAATTTTTTACCAACATTTAACATTATCATTTTTGAAGAGAATATTTAAATGTTGAAGAGAGAGAGAGAGTAGAAGTTTGGAGGAAAACGATAGACGAAAAGTATAAGTAAAAGACAATAGTATTAAAAACGATAATTTTGAAATTATCTTCAATTGTAATATTGAAATAGATTAGTTATGTAATTTTCTGTCACTCCAAAACTTTCCATACAATTGTTAGAATTTATATCAAAATATGTTCATACATATATGTATTAAAGTTCGGTTAATGTATTATCATAACAATATTACAATATTTTACAATATTCTTTTATTGTAAAATAATAATAACAAAATATAATAATATCTTATTTTTCAATAAAAATGTTAAAAATTTTTCAGGAAAAGGCGATTACAAAATATCATCTTCACCACAATCCGATTTAGGTGAAGAATTATTGGAGGAGGAACATAATCTTCACCACCATGACAATCAACAAAGTCACCATTCCCAAAGTACTGCACCAGCAATAGATCCTATATATAGAAATAGTAATAAAAATGATAAAAGAAATGGTGATATATTAAATATTAAAACTCAACAACAACATCATAATTTTCAAAATTCCCATTCACCATCAACTTCTGTTATCAATAGTACTGTTTTAAATTTTTCACCAACCTCCTATACAACATCTGGTGTTGATTCAACTCATTCCTTCTCACCACGTTCTGATTCTGGTGCTTCCTCCTCTGGTGGTATGAGTGATTATAAAGTTTCAAGAGTTGAGAGTAAGAAAAAGGACAAGATTGGTAAGGTTATTGACTTTGTACCTGAAGTTGATCGTCATCATCATCGACATCCTAACACTTTTAAATATTCTTCTAACATTGGTAACCGTTCCTTTTTGTAGTTCAAATAATTAACTTCTTTTTTGTACTTTTTTAGATGAAATTGAACAAGATTATCATGCTGCTGGGTTGACACCAATTCATGATGTTGACAGCCAACCAAAATTGATAAGAAACTATAATTATAATCTAATTGAAAAGAGTTCACAAAGTCAAGATTCATCAAGACCATATGGTAGGAGAGAAGTAACTTACCTCCCACCAAATAGACAGATAAGCTATGAAGATGATGAAATTGGAGAAGCAGGAAAAGATTATATTGTAAGTTTTACTTTTCATTTCCATTCAATTAACTTTTTTCTTTATCTCTTAATTATCTTCATTTCCTTTTAAAATACTTATATTTCATACAAAATAATAACATAAGCATGTTCTTTGAATTCTTATTTTGATATGTTAATGAGATATCTATTATGTTAAGTTTTTTTTATCAATTGAATATAATTATTAGATAACCTTTTTTTATTATTACAATATTCATTTATAATATATCAATTTATTTCCTTTATATTTATCTATCTCATTATCATCTTAAAATTATTCCCTCAAATTTTATTTTAATAATAATCACATTATCACAAAAAAATATATATGGAGTGCTGTGGTAAAATTAATTACATTTTTATTTTAATAATCTACTGTTAAAACAAAATATTTAATTATGTATACATTATATAGTCAAGTAATCATCATCTTGAAACTACTCAAACATTACAAAGATGTCCAGTAGTAGAAATGCATCCACAATATGAGAAGAATAATAGGACAAGTAAGAATTATACCAATGGAAGGAAAGATAGAACTTCTGGTATCAGGAGATCTATTGAAAGAGCCGGTTATAACTTTACAGGAGAACAATCACCTCCTAATGGAGAGGAGGTTGATGAGGATAATGAAAGTTACGTTACAGTACCAAGTAGAGTACAAAGTATTTTAAAAGATAAATATGATGATGATGAAGATATTTATTATGATGTCAAATATAGTAGGGAGGATGAAGACAATTATGAGGGGGTTAAAACAGCAAAAAACCCATACCTAAAAAGACAAAGTCCTTTGGTTAATGATAATAAAGTTATCCTAAAGCCTGATGAATATATTTTGAAGGATGAAGAATCAGCCATCTCTGAGGGTATTGTTAGATATTATGATAGAGATATGCAACAAATTGGACGTGCTTACTCATATGAAGAATCAACTACTACATCTATGACTGAGGTTAATTTTTTTCCACCCCTATATCTATTTTTTAGCTGTTTTTTTAAATATTTTCTAACGACTATTACTTTTATTATCATTTCGCATACACTTTAGGATTAGATATTATGTTTTTATCTTCTTAATCTCCATACAAATATTACTTTTAGACAATATATAAAAGATATCAGTCATATGCCATGTTATTTTACGTTATTTATTTTTAGGATCAAGATGCACTCAGAAAACTCGTCCGCCAACAACGTCTCCCAGCCCCTGGAGATCCATTCTCAAAGAATCGCCTTGATGCAGACAACAGATATGAGAATGTCTCTAAATCCCTCGAAAAACAAATAAAAAAACACAAACAAACCATTGAGACACCAGTAAAAGCAGTTAGTGGAAAAAAATTGTGTGGACATTGTGACAAGACTCTTGGACAGGGTGCAGCAATGATAATAGAATCATTAAAATTGCAATTCCATTTGTCATGCTTCCGTTGCATTGAGTGTGGAATCCAACTTGGTAATGGAACAACAGGTACAGACGTCCGTGTTAGGGGAAGAAAATTATATTGTAGAGAATGTTATCATAGCGCTAAGTTTGAGACCGGAACCGAGAATAGAATATCAACAACCCCCTCAAAGATGCTTAATCGTATACAAGTTTAAAGTTACTGAAAAAATGTCTTTTTTATGTGTCTTATCCAGTAAACATTTTTTATTTTTATTTTTTAAATCTATCTACTTCATCATCCATACCATATATTGATAAATTTTTAACTCTTTTGATATTAGAAAAAAATAATAACAATATTTTCATTAATATGTTATTATTGTTGGAGATTGAATTTCAATTTTTTTGTCACATCAAAAAAAAGAAAATTACCTACAAATATCTTTCTATAAAATTTAATTTTTTGCTATAAAAATAATACTTTCTAATAAAAATGTAATTTTTATCATTTCTTTTGACTGACAAATATATGTGTGTTAAAAAAACATCTCTAAAGATAGATACATATAAATTTGGTATTTAAAATATTTACTAACATCATATTTTACTAAAGATATGTCAATTGACGTAAGTTAAATACACGTATACACAATGTTACTATATGTGTATGAATGAAGATAAATGGAGAAAGTCACAAACTTCATATATTATATTATTTTTTTTTATTATATTTGAAAAGCACTTTTATGAAAATGATTTTTAAAAAGAACAAAGATAGGAGAGAAAAGATGAGAACGAAAATTACTACATGTATTTTTTTTTTATTTTTATATTGCCACAGTAAAAATGTTTAGTATTTTTGTAAATCTAAATACTATTTTCCTCCATGCATCTAAAAATAGTATGGAGAAGAAAACTTTTTTAACCTTTTTACTTCCTTGTTCCACTAAATATGTACGAATTTTGATACTTTTTTTTATTTATAAATTATAATGTAGTATTAGTTATAGATAAATGACATATAATAAGGTTAATTCATTTTTTGTAACAGGAAGTAGTGTATATGTAAAAATTCGTATATTAATAAATATTCATCTAGACTCCTAATTAAGAACTTCAACATTTTGACAATGACGTAACAGTGAAATGTATACTATATATTCATATCACTATACACATTTCTTTTATCAGATAAACGAAAATAAAAATTGTTTATTGTTGTTTTTTCCCTCACTCAAAAACAATAAATTGAATGAATATATTTGTACAATTTAACATTTTATATATTCCATATCATTGTATTTATCATATAAAAATAAAATATATAACGAAAGAGGAGAGAAAAGATAATCAATAGAGTGTTAAAGTATGGAACATCTTTCCAAAACATAATATATTTCAGCGTGTTCTTATTTGTTATATTGTGTATGTTTTGCCGCAAATTTAAAGGAATTGTTTATTAATATCCTTTTAACCCCCTCATTAATTAGCGTTGTTTTTTTATCTTTTTTTATTAATTGCTCTAACTTATTTGCCAACTATTTTCTATTCCTCCACTGGATCTTTATTCTTTTTTACATTATGGGGTATTTCTCTGGTGTTTATCACTTCTTATTTTGATATTTGTATGTTTTTTCATCTCTAATTGGTTTGCCCTTTTTTTTCCTTAACTGTTAATAATTTACACTTTAGTATATTAAGAGTAATTAAACGAACTCCGACCAAAGATTGCAAGCTAATTAATGTCTACAGACACTTATAATTCATCCCTCTCACGATGAATTATTTCCTTAAATACTCCTCGCAACATGACCTTATCATGGTTATTAATTGCATAATCTCTAAAAATAGCTACATTAAGAAATCGTCAATATTGTTAGCTTGATATATTGGAGGTGATTGATAAAATGTTATATACATAATTGTTATATATATTTTGGGAAAATATTTATACAAGTGTCTTTTTTTACATTGTGAATGTCCTTACAATGAAAAAAAAACAAAATTAAGTGATAGTATACATTTGATAAATCGTGAGGATATATGGTTTTTGATGTTCCTTATGACCTTGTCGTTTTTTATTTTCTACCTTTGTATGTATCGTGATGAGTATAATTCAACTATTATAATTAAATTTCAACATTCTTCGGTGTGTTACGTTATTTAATATAACATTTATGTCACTTTTGTTTTTACTCAGGTGTTTTTTTTATCATCTTAAGTTGTTCTTATTATTCTTGCAAATAATTGATATAATATTTTTTTGTTATCTCCAGATAATCGCGACTAACTCGCTATGCCTTTGAGGCAATCAACAGAGAATAATGATTCACGCAACAAATCAAGTACTATCGATGTAAGTCCAGGTAAAGTTGATGGTGTCTACACAAATGGGGAGATGGTTCGAGTATTTACGTATATCCATGGACGTGAAACTAAAATTCTTACAACTGATGGTGAAATTATTGAAGGTGTCTTCTCATCAGCTAGTGAAAACGTATGTTTAGCAAAAATCATCTTATAATTATTTAATTGGTACTTTTATAGTGTGATGTAGCTGTTAGATTAGCATCTGAAGAGTCAAAAAAAGGAAAAAATAATTTACTTACGTTAGAGTCGGATATTAAAGAAAAAATGCAAATACCAAGAGATTCTATTGTCAGTATGACATTTGAATTAAAATCAGCTAAGGATAGTCATACTTTTGCTACTGATCTTGATTATTCTAAGAGACTTACTAATATCAAAACAGTTGATGATGAGGAGAAAGAATTTGTTGAGTGGGATGATGGTGGTGACGGTGATGATAATCTTGATGTTAGTATGCCATCACAAGATAATAAAGATCATCATTATAATGGGAAGAATAATAAAGAAACAGGATGGTCAGTTGATGACATGTTTAAGAAGAATAATGACTTAGGAGTCAAAAGTACCTTTGAGGGATCTGAATGCTTATACACAACGTATGTTTTTTGAGTAGTGATCGTTTTTTTATTGTATGATAAAATTATTTGTAGTGTTGAAGTTGTTGGAAACCATGAAGATAGAATGAGAGCAGAGGAACTCGCTAAAGAGATTGAAAATAATGCTGACAGTAGGAAAGCAGCTGAGCTAGAGAATGATGATGAGGAGAAAAATATTATAGAAAGAAAACCTGCAATGAATGAGAGTAATGATGTCCGTAGTAGTGGGAATCAGAAAAGATCAAACGGTCATCAACGTACATCAAGGAATGGTCCTATGCTGAGAAGCGGTGGACAGATGAATAAAAGTAACGATAATTTCCAAAATCAAAATAATAGATATGGAAATAACCGTGATGGAGGACGTTACCAACCACCACAGAAACAGTATAGTAATAATAGTCAACAGGGATCTTCTACACAGAATCAACAACAATCATCCCAACAACAGTCTTCCTTCAATAGTAATCAACGAGGACAAGATTTTGGCAATAAGTATGACAATAAACAGGGTAATATCTCTGGAAATAGGACACTTCCAAGGAACAATTCTGGAAGTCTTAATCAGAATAACTATAATCGTCCTTCAAATCAAGAACCACCGAAAGGTGTCATTCAAAGAACTAAAGATCTAAATAACCAACAACAAAAGAAAACCGGTGATGGAGGAAGATCATCAAATTATGATAATAATACTAAGACTAATGTATCGTCCTCAAATACCAGTGGTGCATGGAATCGTGGTCCACCACCATCTGGAAATAGTAGAGTTAACAGTACTCAATCTGATACCACAAATATTGATAATAATCATGGAAATAAAAATATTAAACATGATTCTTCTACCAGAAAAGAAAGTTACCATAATGATAGTCAGCATTTGATGAAAAAAGATAATAATAAAGGAAGTAGAGATGTTAGTGTGATTGAATCAACAACATCCTCTACAAGTAACATTGAGAGTAACAAGAAATTAGAGTCTCCAAAGACTGAAGTAAAGAAAGAATTGGCACAACAAGATACGGTGGCGACAACGACGACGACGCCAACAGTAACTTCACCATCATCAAAAGAACGTGATCAACAACAGGGTCAACGTAAGAAAGATGATGAAGAGAAAGACAGCAACAAAAAGACAGACTCCAGTGAAGCAAGCACTTGTAGCAATAATAATAGCACAACAAGTAGTACAAAAAGCTTTAAATTCAATGTTGATGCACCCGCATTTGTGCCATCCTCATCAATAAATACAAACCCACCATCATCACCATCGAATGTACCAACACCCCCAGAAACAATAAATACTAATCCGGTACAAGCACATATACCACCACAACCAATGTGGTATCAACAGACAGTTTTTCAGGGAGGTAGTTATATGTATGGGCCACCTACTCATGCAAATATTCAACATCCATTCTATCCAACATATCCACCACAACATCCGTCCGGTATTAATGCTGGTAATCCTCCAATGAGTACATTTGTTGTTGGAGGACCACCACCAATGGCTATACCACAAGGTGCTGTAAATCAAGGTAGTGTTGTACAGATACCAGTTCCAGCTCCTGATACAAATACTCAGGGACAAGGCAATCCTCCAGCAGGACCAGCAATTCAAGGTGTTCCAGGTGGGGCACCACAGCAACAACCACCCGCAGTCATTCATCCACAACCGGCTCCACATTATACACAGCATAATATTCACCAAGGGCCAATACATCACCAGCCACAACCCCATAGATATGATGGACAGGAGAGGCGTGATAAGAAACCTAAAAATGAGTATAGGAATAAAGATAGGGATCATAGAGATTATCATGGATCAAAACGTGATGATCGTTACCATCAAAATGAGGGACAACCTATGCCACCACCAGCAACAGCCTATCCAGGACAAATAATTCAAGGATACCCACAATATTCACCCTATCCGACATCTCATATAATTCCAATACCATATCCATACTTTCCGGCCAATACTTCAATTAACCAACAAAACATTCCACCGATGTCAGGTGCATCACCCATTCACTATCAAATCCCACCTCAACAAGGTGTCATTCCCCAACAACAACCTCTTGGAGGAGGTGAAGTACCAACCGGTGGCGGTGTAATGTATAATAATAATAATTTAAGACATGGAAGTCAAAATACAGGACATAAACCATATACTACTACAGGTGATAATAATATTTCAAATGATAGTAATCCAAGTAATAACACAGTTCAAAGACATACTCATTCCCCAGACTCGGTACATCAACAATCAAGACCAGGTTCACCAAAAGCTTCTAATAATACTACTAGTAATAATGGTGCTACACACAGGTCATCTCCAACTCTTTCAACAACCTCACAACATTCTTATCATCAACCACAACAGATATTACCAATACAATCATATGTTTTACCACAGGTTTGCCAAGCTCCCGGACCAATGAATGTCCCACCAGGACAGGGTGGACATTTTAATATCCCAGCACCAGGTCCATACCAACATCCACAAGGAATGATACCAGGGAATAATATGATGTATTACCAGACAGTTGTTACGGTTCCCCCAACGCCCTATCAAATGGCACCACCACCAAGGAGAAATTCAATGTCACATAATGGTGGTAATGGACAGCAAATGTATAATAATGGAAATAATCTACAAGGAGGACACCTTCCACCATCGGGACCTGTACATCATCACCACCACCATCATCAGAATCATCCACAACAACATCACCATCAAATGGGTGGACAACAACAACAACAGGTACCCCCACAACAACAGCATCAACCATCTCACAGTCAAAAACCATCAACGGAGGGTGTCAATACTACTGGAAGTGGGAACTCCCTCCAACAATCGTCATCTACACAATCAACAAATGTTGATTAAGAATCTTTAATATATATACAGTTAGATAGAAAAAAGTTTTTAATGAAATAAGGAAGGAAAATCCTTGTATGTGTCTGTTTTGGTGATAATAGGGAGAAGAGACGACAAAAATAGTTTTAACAGATATAAAAAGTATGTATATGGAAATATGAGGAAAGTATCAAAAATGAAATTCTTACATATATCTGTTCTCTCTCTTTAATATTATAGTTTTAAAATATGTATTCTTAATAAATTTCTTCTATTCTATTATACATAATACAATATATGTAAACACTACTTCTTATTATTTCTATTAAAAAACATCAATAAATTATTTTATTTTATCAGAAAAAAAGTATAATTGTATTTCTTTCAATGGTGTATCTGTACTGTATTGTTGTTGGTTATCTTTAATAAAAAAATTTTAAATATTTGTTTTTTCTTTTTTTTTTATCGTTCAAATAAATTTATGTAATATTGTTAATGGATTAAGCACGCATTTTTAATTTGGCCGGTAAATGGATTCATTAAAGTACTTACAGTTGTAAAATAAAATAATTGCTTGGTGGTCCTGGCAAGAATGTTTTTGAGGGTAATTGGTGATTAACACCTGTTTTCATTTTGAATCTCTGCCCAATTTTAACTGTTATTTCAAGTACTTACTTTATCTTAACTATAATTAGTCGTGATATATTAATTTTAATTAATTAGTAATTATTTGTTGTTTTATTTTAGTTATCGTGTTGTTACAAGATGGTTTAAAGCAGTTAAGAAACCATTTCAAGAAATACAAACACCTCGAACTCCTGCAAATGGTGTTAAGCGTAAATTGAATGATTCTATTGGTAGTAATTCAAGTTTTTCCCCAGGTTCCCAGGCACCGTGACAAAGAAACGGAAACATGTCGAGGAAGAGGGGACTCCGGCATCTGTGAAGAGAATTAGATTCTTGGATGCTCGTAATGAAGTAAAATTTTTTAAGAAGGGTAGTTTGTTACCCCATTGAAACCGTCACCCTGTATACCGGGAGGGAGTATTCTTAAAGGTTCAGCACCATCAACGCCTCTTACCTCTGGTGGGAAAGTTAAATCTCCTAAGATTGTGAAGAAGGTCGTTTAAAAAAGTTGTTAAGAGAGAAGAAACTTCATCTGAAGAATCAGGATCTGATGATGATGAGAAAGTTGTTGAGGAGAAAAAGGTTAAAATTAATAAAAAGAATGATAAAAAAAGTGTGTTGTTAAGGAAGAGGCAAAAGTTGTTGAGACGAAGGAGAAGTTGATGATAGTGAAATTCCTCGTAATGATAAGGGAAAAGAGAATAAAAGCACCGTTGTTGAAAGTAGAACAGTGATGCGAACCTAAGGAGTTGAATCTAATAAGAAAAAGTAAAAAAAGAAAATAAGAAGAAGGCTGATAAAGAAGTAGCAACTAATGAGGATACTACTGCAAAAGTTGAAGAGAAGCCTGTTTAATGTGATATAGAGGTTGCTGATGAAGATACTGATAAGTTAGATAATAATGAGGAGAATTTTCAAGAATATTACTATTGGTGATGCGGAAGTAAGCATTAGAGAAGTTGGATTAGTAAAAGGGACTCCTCTGAA
This sequence comes from Strongyloides papillosus, assembly GCA_005656395.1. Lineage (NCBI taxonomy): Eukaryota > Metazoa > Nematoda > Chromadorea > Rhabditida > Strongyloididae > Strongyloides > Strongyloides papillosus. Next base: position 4,493,986 of record SRSI01000050.1, on the reverse strand, counting down.
TATCATATGTTCACTAAGGAGGATAAGGAGAAGCTGAAGACTATGACACCAGAGGAAGACTAAATTTATTATCAATGCTCGTCTCTATGAACTTGTAAAGGAAAGAAGAGAAGTGAAGGACGTTCTTGAGAAACTTGAGAGTTAAGCAAAAAAGCCTCATGTTAATATTGTTAATGAGAAACTTTGGGAGGAGTTAAGCATGTAAGTTTTAGTTTTTTTTTTGTCTTAATGTAGTATTATTGTAGAAGACTAGTCAAAAAGAGAAAAATTGAACTTGGATTGGAGATAATAGCTAAAATGAAGGGTCGTATGTTAAACTTGTCAATGGTCGTGATACATCAAAGGTGTTCCAATGCCTTATCTGTCTCGATGAACAAGAATAACACAACCAATCTGGATGAACTCGGCCCCATTTATTAGCTATGTCCCGGTCAAAGTATGGTAGTTTTTCGTCTCAACGCTTTTTATGAAAACCAAAGAAGAGGAGAGAGATATTCTTTTTGGAGCCTTCCGGGGGCATGTCGTTAAATTGTCGATGTTATATTTAGTGCCAAAGTTATTGATATACTTTATAATCAGGTTGCTCTAAGACAAGAATTTGATATTTTATGTGAATTTTACGGCAAAGAATTGTTTTATATTTAGGCAACAAATGGTTTTAATAGCGTTGAGGAGATGTTCGCTAAGTACCCAGAGAAGAAGACTGTTGTTTTAAAGAATTTATTGACAACGATAAAAAATTGCGTTGGTAAACAAACGGCTACTTTTGATTTTACTCACAAACTAATCATTAACTATTTGGATCACTGTTCTAAGGATCAAGCTAAGGAGGTAATGGATTTATATAGAGATAAGATTCTTGATTTATCTGGAAAAAAGGATGGTATAAAGATTGCTCTTCGTATATATTCAATAGTTCAGCTAAGGAGAGAAAGAGTATTATAAAGTTAATGACTTCGTTAGTCTCCTTCAATTGCTATGGATCATAATGGCTATAAGCTCATATTAGGTTATTTTGATCAAGTCGATGATACTGTTTCTCGTAAACAAAACAATAACAACATGAATTGATAACTCACCTCCCTGATATTGTTAAGAGTCATAATGAAAATGTTGTCTTCAATATATCGTCCAACCAAGAGATGTAAAGGTTGTTGATTCTCAAGTAATGATTTACTTTCTCAAGGAGATGGTAATGAACATTCAAAGAAGGAACGTTCTTTACGTGCTCAACAAATCTATGATGAGATTAAAGAATCCCTCCTTGAGTACGTAACACATTTTGGAAGAGATATTTTTAAGAATAAGTTTACTGCCAACCTTTTATATGCAATTTTCGAGAACAACAAAGATTCATATCTTGTTGATCGCCAGGTTCCACAGGCTACCCGTGAGACTGTATATAAGAAATTGCTGATGTTATAGAGGAATTCTTTAAGGAGGATGAGGAAACCCAAAAAATTATAAATTCTTAGAACGTAACCACAATGCTAACCATACAATAAACGAATTATTAAAAAGCGATGAGAAGAGCGATTGTAAAGTTATCATCTTACTTAGCGAAAATTGATAAAGGATGTTTCCCAATGTTATTGAAGGACGCGTGTTGGGAATCTTGTTGTTTCAAACATGTATAAATATGGTGATAAAGATGTTAAAGAATTTGTTAAGACTGTTGCACCATCTGTTATTAGTTAAAATTAAGAATATATCTATTTGTAATTTTACATTGTTTTTGTTTTTTTTTGTTTTAATAATGTATTGATTTGTATAGAAAATAAATTTGGTATCTACCATCGCTTTAATTATCTTTTTAGAGTAATTTGATTGACTTTCAATGGGAATATTTCTTGTGGTTACTTTTGTTTAGTGTTGTTGGAGGAGTGTTTAAAGTTAGGTTTTTTTATCCACATGAAGATTGTTTGTAGATATTACTTTTTCACTAGTGATAAATGTTTTAGTAGCAGTTATTGATTCTTCAAATGTGATTATAAATAATTTTCAAGTTTATGAGATATATAAATAATTATTTAATCTTTGTTTTCCACACAAATTTCATCGCATACATTTTTACTTTTAATTGAGATAATGTTTAAAATATATATTTTGATAAAAAATTTAAAACTCTAGAATAATTTTTAATGTATTAATTATTTGTAAAATATAAATATTTGTTTATTTTTCTTTCTCTACCAAAAAGGTTTTGACCCAAAATTTGTTTTTTATAAAATTAAAAAAACAATGTTTAAATTTAAATACATTTAATCAGTCTTTAATATTATAAAAGAATATGATAGAACTGTTAAAATCGAACTATTATGTTAATACTTAATAACGAAAATATTCCCTTCAACAACATCTAATTATGTAGGAAAGATTAATGTCTTCAATTATTGGTCCGAAAATTGTGGTGAATTAAAGAAAATGTACTCAAAAGGGAAAAGTTATCGTTTTATTGGATGAGGCAACCATTGGTAAAGATTATCCAAAGTAAATGGTGCAATAACTCCAAGGCTTGTCAGGTTTGATTATAAACGATATTGAGAGAAGAAACTTAAAGAATATGGACTTAGAATTGAGAACGGTAATACTGTTTTGTTAGATGTTTTACCACCAACAAAAATGGTATGACTATGTAAGTATATTTAATTAGCTATAGAATCTTTTTTACATTTTTATAGAAACCATTGATAGGAGTTTCAATACCACTAATCAACCAGAACCAATGAGTGGAATAAATTCATTGAACTTAAAAAAGCATTAGCTAAAGATTTAGGTGGACAGTGTATATCGTTTAATTGGGTGTATATTAACAATGACATCTCAAATTGAAAGAAATTACTTAGCAAAATTTCAATCAACAATAGAATGGCACCAAAACTTACAAATTATGCCCTCGCTGCGGTGGGCAACTGATTAAAAAATTAGCTAAAACTTCTGCTACATGTGATAATTGTCTAAAGACATTCTATCCAACAATTCATCCAGTTTCAATGACTATTATAACTGATGAAACTAATGAATATTGTCTTCTAGTAAATCATTTAGATTCAGTTAAGGGAATGTTCACAGTTGTAAGTGGTTATGCCATCCCAGGAGAAAGTCTAATAGACTGTGCAAGGAGAGGAATTGCTGAAGAAATTGGTTTAGAATGCACTAACTTATTAATCATCAATGCCTCACAGCCGTGGCCTATTGAAGAAAGTAGTTTAATAATACCATTTTGTGGTGTTGTTAAAATGACATCAAAAATGGACATAGCATTTCATAAAATTGAGTGTGCTAGATGGTTTTCAAGAAAAGAAATATTAGAAGCTATCAAAAGAACAGATAACGATCCTTTTTAAAGAATTTACCTTCATTGATAGCAAAAGATTTGGAGGAGGATAAAAACTTTGATGTAGAAAGCAAATTATATTATGTTCCACCACCGGGTACTTTAGCGTCTATGCTAATTCGAGCTTGGGCCGAAAAACCTAATGGTTTTTTAGATAAAGCTAATTAAGTTTATGTAACTGATTTAGTGATTTTTAACATAACTAATGTAGATAAATTTTACATTGTACTTCAAATGTTTTGATGATTATTTTTTCAAATAGATTTTTCGGGTACAGCTAAGTGGTAATTTGTAACTAACTACCTGTAAACAATAAAAAACTTGAAGTAATTCATAAAAGGTTTTTATCTTTTTTTCAATAACGAACATTTAATAGTTTAAAATATTGGGAGAATTAGTAGAGAAATCCAGGCCTTAGAAGACCTAACACTATTTAACAGGTGTAAAATCATGTTTTTATGTTTAGAATTAGCTTTATTGGCTAATTATAACAGTAAACTAACTAAGAGAAGTTTTAGTACAAGAGAGGTTTCTTTTTTGCGGACAGATTCGCCTCGCTAGTGTAGTGGTCTATGAGTTTAAACATAAAGATGACAAAACAATTTCGAACTCTCGACTGCACGAGTACTTTTATGCTTTTTTAATAATTTTATGTAAATTTTTTTTTGAAAAAATGCATAAAAACATTCGCGCAATCGAAAATTCAAACTTGTCTCGTTGTATTCCAAATATAGCTCATAGACCACTACACTATCAAAGTGAACCGCGTCGGAAAAATAAAATAATATTTATATTAATTCTTTTTAAGTTTATTCTCAAAAAAAGAACAACCCAAACCTCTAAAAAATGATAAGAGTGAGCGCTAAATAGACTATGATAAATCAATTTTTTTTACATGTAATTATTTCTAGTGAAAAACACTTTTTGGATTACATCATTCTTCGTTGATATAATACACTTTCTTCACCAAAATACCATCATGAATTAGTTTTGTTTTTAATGCAGCTACATCTATCTCACTAAAACTATCTACTTTTATTCATTGTTATGATTGAGTGAAAAAGTGCAGACTTTTTGCAATAAATACAAAAGAATCTTTTGAACTTTTACCATAGAACACTACAAACTATTCTTTCTAGAACTTTCGATTAACACAAATAAGGAATTCTAGTCTCTTACATCTCAATTATTCAGTGACATTCATCCAAAATGATGACTTACGGTATGTACAAACTATAATATGAATATTCTACCAATATTTTTATTATTAACCCATTTTATCTTTTTTATTTTGAATATTCATTTATTTTTTGTTATTGCAATGATGACTATTTTTATCTTAAATTTAAAGAAATGTTTCGCTAATTCATTTTGCTATTGTTGTACACTTTTTATCTTCAATATATCTTCGAAATTTTGTTATTTTTCTACTTTTAGGTAGGAGATGAGTCGTTATTCAAACGACAATTGCTCACCAAATCATCACCGTTATGGTGATGACGATTCAAGCTATGATCGTCGTGGAAGCAAGTATCCGAAGTACAGTGACAGTAAGAAGAATAATTCAAAATATGATCATTATGGAGAAGGTCGTTCGAAGTATGAACGCTACGGCGATCGTCGTGGACGTCGTGAACGTTCTAGAGACCGTTCAAGGAGCCGATCTAGAAATGAGTCCAGAGATAGGTCCGATGATTCCCCTTTAAAAAATGAGAATCCAAACAATGATGATAATCGTGATTTGGGGGAACAACGTCCAACTCACTTTAGAGATAGACGTAAAATACTTTCTTCTAGTATCGATAATTTCAACAAAGGTAATGAAGAAATTAAGAAAAGGATAGATGAATTTCTTCACGTTGTTAAACAGAACAATTGTTTTCTCGATTGTGTTGAGAAGTTTCGTGTTCACTTGGAAGTAAGTTACCTTTTAAATGTTTTTTAAATTTTATTGTTTAGGCTTTTTTTAATGATATTGATGAGATTACAAATAATTATCATTTGAGGCCTGTTAGAGGAAAAGAAACATTAACTTCGCAGAATCGTCGTTGGTTGATTGAGATAGCAGTTAACACACTAAACTGCTTACATGATCCTATTTTTGGTGAATGGGAAAGAATTATAAGATTCAAGTTGGATCCAAGTTTTTCTGTACAGAGGATTGAAAATAAGGTTAGAAAAAAGTTGATCTCAAAGAGAATGGCAGAATATGTCTTCACGGAGCCAAAACTCCATGCTGAGATTAGTGAACCACTTCTCATCAAACAAGGCCTTCTTCATGGTTTACAAACAATGGGAAAGGAAATTGATTTTCATATGAAATCAAATAGTTTTAAAGAGAAATTAGCTGAAATTAAAAGTGAAATGATGAAAGTTGTAGCATGTAATAATCAAGAAGATTTAAATGATCTTTTTTCTAATGGTTTTCCTTTGTTTGATACATCATTAGATGAGGATTATCATGTATATGAACACCATGAAATTAAGATGGCGATATTGAAGTTTTTTGATATGCCAATAATATGTAAGTTTATGATATTTTTGTTAAAGTAATATAAAAAATTTAGACGGTGATGGGACATCCGTGAACTACGGTATTGAATTTAATTTTCCTGATCCTGAGGTTCATGCAATTGTTGAGACTTTTGTTAGTGGTGGACCCGATCAGATTTATTATTTAGATAGACTTTTTGCAAAATGTTTAGCTAATACAGATCTTACGGATGAAGTAGTTAAATCACTCGGAATTTTGGGACATAGTAATGTTGCTGAAATCTTTTTGAAATATGATTTTGTGAATTGTACAACAGATACTGAATTTCCTGCAGATTTTAACGCCTTTGCAACTCAAACTTACCCACCAGAAGGATATTTTGATAGTCAAATTCCCTCCGAGAGAATTAAAAAGATATCTGATAATGGAAGTTTCAATAACTTTTTGAAATTTTTAAATGAATTCAAATCTAAGAGAGAGAAACCAGTAACAACTTACATAACTTTTAAATGTGGAAGGGACATGGAAATTGCTAGTGTTCTAACTTATTTGTTAGTCTTTTGTGAAAAGGTCCTCTATATTTTGGATGTCAAAGCAATCGGCCAAGAGAGGATGGATGAATTATTAGAGGCAATGTTCAACAATGAAGGTTTACTCAAGATTATGGAATCACCACTAGAATATCGCGTACTTTTTGGACATTACAGTCACTGCCTCAATCTCAAGACACCTTCAAAACTCCATTTCTTGAGTTATATGCTTTCGGAGTTACATATACCTGAAGATGATAGTAACCCAAACCCTATTATCGAATATTCGGATAGATATCTTGATCTAATAGGTGAAGCAAATGAGTTATATATTCCAGGAGGTGATGCAAAAGATAAGAAATTTCTTTTGACACGTTTTGAAGAAAATTCTGGAACTGAAGTAAGGAAAATTAAAAGACAGATGAATAATGCTTTGACTCGTATACTTAAAGGCGGTATTTCTTTCTCAAGTACCGTTCAATTCATTCTTGGGAAACCATTTGATAAAAGTTTTGCCTTCCGAACTGAATGGTATCGTCGTCCAATGTTGGAGGTTCAACAAATCTATATGGTTACTGAAATGAAGGCACTTTATGATTGTGTTCATGCTTTGTCAGAATATGCTACATCACGTGGGCTTCATAAAAAAATTTTTACTATCAGGAATGTTTCCTTCAGTTCCGTTGATGCTAAGGAGTACGGAAAGTACCTCAATAGTGGTTTACAATAAAATAAACTTATTTTTTTTATATGTTGTATTCTTATTTATATATATAGTTTTTAATACATTAATAAATTGTGTTTAGCCAATTACTTTGTTTTTACTTAGAGGTTACTCAAACTTTATGATCTTAAGCTTTATCAAAACACGATTTTGTTTCATCCATTGATTGTGATATAGTGCAACCTGTTTTAACTCATTAAAATGGAATAATATATAATTGGAGACAAAAAAAACATATTTGTAAGCAGTATTCTCCTTAATGCAAAAAATAGTTTAAATTATTGATGTCGTATACAAAAAATAACAATAACAAAGTTAGAATATCAATAAAGTATCAAGAATCTTCTACATACAAAAATTTACTTTTAAGAAATCACTTAAACATCAAAAAATATAAACAAAACTATACATAAGATAAGTTAGCATACTTCTATACAACAGACTCGTAAAAATCAAAGAACTAGCCCACGTACTCGGTCATTTTAAGTGATAATATCACAAAAAACCTCTACTCCTCTTGACTTTTCCTAACACAACGTGAAACATTCTTCTTAAACTCATCATAATTATTAACAAACTCCTTAGCAGCATCGACATTAGCTGGAGATTCAGAATTTGGGTCAGCAAGAATGGAAATAACACTTAAAAGAATTGTTTCAACAGTATGCACAGGTAACCAACGTTCCTCAGGTCTTTCATACCCAAAATGATCGTCACCTGGTTCATGGAGAATTGAAATGCAAACATTTCCATTCTTCTCTATATTTGGATGCCACATCTCTGAAATAAACTTCATCTTAGGAGGACGTTGAGGGTATTCTATAGGAAAATCAAGGATAGCTTTGAAAAATCCACCTTCGTAAATTGTATCTGGTGGTCCAATAATAAGAACTTCCCATTTGTATATATTATCGTCAGTCACTAGTCCAGCTGAAAATCCATCAACAGGATTCTTTTGAAGTTCTTGAAGTTGTCTCTGTAACAAAAGTTTTCCTTGGAGATTAGACATTATGGAATGGTTAAATATTGTGATGTAGAGGATAGTGAAGACTGGCTTTTCGTTTTCTAAAAAATAAAAATTCATTTAACGATAAAAAAAATTAAATAAGTATAACAATGATGAAATTAGAAGAATATTCTAGAAGAACAAAAAATAATTTTAGAAAAATTAAGGATTCCAAGAGTCTACTAAAATATCAGTTAATAAATGATAATCAGATAACTTATAAAGATAGGTGAAATATCATACTTTGAAACATAAGAAAATAGAGTGTAATTTAGTGATTATAAAATATTAATAAATTATCACTAAAAGTAATGTGATTTTTTGGGTAAGTTCTACTTTTCGTCGAAGGACAACTGTGTTGTTGAAAATTTCCTAAGCAGAAGATTAATCGTTCCGGTATTTTCAAAACGTTGGAAAAACTTTTTTATAAAATTCTAAATGGTGTCCAGGTATTCTAAGTATATTAAAGAAGATCTTTCAAAACATTCTATGAAGGAAAATTGTAGGATTCCATATTTTCTTTTGTTTTCCTTAAAGTTACATTTTATGATGATCTAGAAAGACTTTTATATCTATTTTTATTTTTTAGTCTTTTTTTTAATTTCACTTTTAACATCGGATTTTCAGATGATTAAATGGAGGTTAGGATGATTAACAACTTCGGCATAGTATCTTTTTTATAAATAATTTTTAGAAAGTCTTACACAAATTTATGTAGTATAATAACTGGGATTTAACAACAGAAAAGAAAGTTATTCCACATCTTTGAGTATTAATTCTCAAAATTAATTTTATTTATTGTAAAAGAAATCTTTAATTTCTTTTGTTTTCAAATATTCTAGAATTTTTATTTACTAACTACTTGGTATTCCATTTTAATTTTAAATTCTTGAGCTATTTTATAGTGGTATACTAGAATGTCTGCACCTTTACTTCCTTTTACCGTAAACTCTTTCATTTTTCCACATGGCATTACTCCATCTTTAGATTTGTCGGTATTATATTTAATTTCAAGAATTTTATATCTTTTACAGTCCCAGTGAGCATCAGAAACAATAGGTGTAAATTTTACTTTAACTTTTTTTGATTTTGAAGATGATTTAATTTTATAGAAACATTCTGTGTTTAAATCCAAAACATGAAATTTCTTGCCTGAAGTAGCTGTTAATGAAGGGTTTCCACAATAGTCAGGTCTTTTTGGAGTCATTAATTTGTCACAATATGTTCCGTTAAAAAAAAATGGGCATATTGTTTGTTCACAATTTCTGGGATTTGCATATCCGTAATTTTTATATTTTTTGCAAGATTTACCTGCACAACTATTTTTACATATATTTTCATTCAAGGACTTAACATCACAAAATGAAATTTCTGCAGAATAGTCTCTTTGTTCCAAGTTACTGGGATCAATACCATAACTTTTTGGACTTTTCAAACCTGAAAATTCTAGTAAATTATCATTTATATCTACAGTTGTTTCCCTTGGATTTACAAATTCACAATAGTAATGAGTTAGTAGGTCTATTATACTATCGGCTAAAAATTCTGATGTTCTATATTTGTAAAGACATTTAGTTATCTGGTATCTCATGTCAGTACTCCAATAAATTAGCCTTTGAATCATATCTCTTTCCATACAACTGTCATTCACATTAATATGATAATAAATTTTTCTATTACGTATTTCTGCACTAGCACTACATTTTATACCTCTTCTAATTACAGTTGCACTTGTAGATTGACCATAACTTCTAGTAAAATTTAAACATGTTTCTCTTTCTAATAGATCATGAGAGAATTTGATTGTTCTTTCACTTAAACCATCATTAATCTGGTATTCGATTGTTGTATTCATGCTAATTGAAGGCGAAGAAGGTTTTTTTTTCTTCTTCCCAAGAACATTCTGAACAATAAAAATAAATTAAATAAAAAAAATGGAAACATACATTATTGGATATTACAAAATATACTAGAATTATTAAAAATAATAATTCAATTCGATTCATAGCTTTTTTAAAAATATGTAAAAGATATACAATTGGTACTTTATATTAATTTTATCTTTTATATTTACATTTCCTCGTTTAAAACTTTTATATAATTATAATATTTAAAAATTTTTCAGCAAATATTTTATCTAATTTCTGTTGACAGATTTCGTGATTAAAATATAAATATTCAATAAAAATATTACAGAAACCTTCCAAAAAAATTTACCTTTATTCCAATATGAAAATACGTAACTACAGATAAGTAAATTTATTTTTAAGCTTTCTCAGAGGTTTTATCACTAAATGGTAAATTAAATATTTTTTAAATATTCTTAAATATAATATGATTCTATAGACTTTGGTATTATTAGTTCAAATTTATTTAATCACCCATTTATCCCTATCACACAAAGACTTTATATTTTATTGTATCTTTGGAATTTAGAGATTTTAAACATAAAAAATTGAAAGAAGAAAAAAATATACTGTTCATGGTTTAAATGATATAGTTTCAATTATATCTTCCAATGAGTGTTTAAATAATGTTAGAGGAAAATTAAAATGACGATAATATATTGTTATTTTATTAAATAAAAGAACAAAAATTATAAATTTCTCTTGAGACCATTTAAATAATCAAAATTTAATCATTGATATCATAAAGGTTATTTATTGTAATTTTCAATTCGTTTTTTTTACAGAAATGTATTTAATTTTGTACTTTTCGATAAAACTAAATTCAACTTATTATACAAAAAATATATATGATATCAGTCAGAAAAAATAATGGTCATTCACAGATTCATGTAAATAAGAATTGTTTAAATGTCAAATAAAAATACAACTATGGGAATTAATAATTAAAAAGTTAGAGAAATTCAACAGAGCAATTATATTGTTAAATAAATAGGAATCCTATAACATAATTTAATCAATCTAGAGAGTAGGATTTTTAGTAATTTGTTTAGTATTTATTGTGAGAAATGTTCCAGAAAAAACGTTATGTATAGTAAATAAAGATATAATTATGTTTTGATATACGACGAATACGTATCTATTCAGAGTAAGTTTATAATTTTCGATATTTTAAATAGTCAAAATAAGTTTTATTTATTGTTACAAAAAATTTTAAATTCTTTTAAATCTTCTTAATGTTAAGAACTTTAAAATGCTTTATATTGCATTTTAATTTTAAAGTTCGTACCTATTTTATCATGATATACTAGAACAGATACACCTTTATCTGATTTTACTGTAAACTCTTTCATTTGTCCACATGGCATTACTCCATCTTTAGATTTATCTTTTTCATACTTAACTTCAAGAATTTTACTAGAGTTGCACGGCCAGCGAATAGGGCCACCAATAGGTGTAAATTTTACTTGAACTTTTCTTTTTTTATAATAAGGCTTAATTTTGTAATAACATTCTGCATTTATATCTAAAACTTGTGTATTTGTATTTCTTTTAGCTGTTTTATATTGAGACCCACAGTAATGTGATTTCTTTGGTTTAACTAACTTTTCACATTTTCTTCCATTATAAAAAAAGGGGCACACACAAGAATCACATTTTGCTGAATTTCTAAATCCACTATTTTTACAAGTAACGGGAGAATATTTTTTACATTCGTCTTTGCAGATTTTACCATCTAATCCTTTAAGATCAGTGAATGAAAGTTCTGCAGCATAATTTCTTTGTTCTAAAGTTTTAGGTTCTATATTATTCGTCAATGAATATTTTTTAGGAAAAGCGTATACTGTTTTAGGGTCTAAATCAAATTTCATATAGTCTTTTAGATCGTTGTAAAAAAAGCAATTATATGTTCTCATTACATCTGGCATATTATTATCTGTAATATTTCCTTGATGTTTTCCCAAACATTTAGCGAATTCATATCTCAATTGTGTATTCAAATAAATTAACTTTAGAATCATATCTCTTTCCATGCAAGTATTATTTAAATGAATAGAGTAAGTTACATATTTACCAGCCAAATCTGCCGTAGCCATACATTTTTTGCCCCGTTTAAAAAGTGTTCCATTAAAGGCTGGTGAATCACGTGATTCAACAAAATTTAAACATGTTCTTCTTTGAATTAAACTGATAGAAAGAATGAGTTTTTTTTCATCCAAACCTTTCTCAAAAATATATTCGACTGTTTTATTCATAGAAAAATAGTTACCGGAAGGATTTGAAGATTGAGATGGCTTCTTTTTCTTGTATTTTTTAGAAAGAACATTCTAAATTAAACATTAAAAATTAAAGAAAAGTGGAAACATACATTGTTAGTTATGGCAAAATATACAAGAATTACAAAAAATAGTAACTCTATTTGCTTCATAATTTTAAAAAAATATACATGGAAATTGTATTTGAGGTACTTTATATAATTTTAATCTAATGCATTTATGTAATCACATTAAGAATCATATAATCTAAATATTTAAAAAACTTATCAATAATTATTTTAACAACCTTGTATTAGCAGATTTTACATGAAAATTGCAAAAACTTTCTAATAATTATATAAAAATTTTTTTTTTTAACCACTTCATCATTTTCAAATTACAGAAATTATCGATTAAAGTAAATATGATATAATCATATAGATTCAAAGAATATTCAATTAAATTTATTTTCTTGTCATCTTGTTTTTATCATATAAAGAATTTTATATTGTTTTTGCCTTTGATATTTAATAATTTTTTAATATATTAAAGCAATAAGAAATGGTTTAAGATAATTATTATTCTTAATCAAAAGATGAATTAAGAATAGATCATAAAATATATTTTTTTCAATTACAATTTGTATAATTATTTAAAAAGTTCTAACAAACAATATCGTTTTTATGAATTCTAATTTTTTTTATTAAAATGGCATAGAAAGTGTGTATTTTATAAAACAAAAATGAAAAAAGTACAGTTTCTCTTTTGAGATCATTCAAATAACAAAAATTTAATCATTGATCTTAAAAATTTATATACATTAATTTTTCAATCATAAGAACTGTTAAAATAGATAGGATGTAATTGGAAATTTTAATTTTTAATATAAAACATTGTTTACTTTTTTAAATAATTTTTAGAAGTTTTTTGTTTAATTTTTATAAATCTCCAAATAGAGATATTAAAATGTATAAGGTCACTTGCAAATAAACAATTCTATTAATTTTCATCAAAAGTTTATTCAAATTCCTAAATTTTTTGGAGATTAACTATGAACAATATCAATGATAAAGGATCCAATAAATCTGATTTTGAAGAAATTTCAGATATCTCAAACGAATTTTGTTAAGCAATCTTCAATGCACTACATTAAATGATGCTCCATGAAATAACAGCAATCAAGAAGAATGTAAATAATTTTAGGAAGAAATAATTTCATATATAGATATCTAAACAACACTAAAATGTAAATATATTAGCATTTGAAATAAAATTGTTATCAGTTCTCACATAAAAATCAATTACTTCAATAATCTATAATTCACTAACAGAATCACATGATTAAATGATTCATAAGTTGTGAATATTCTCCTAAATATTTCAAAATGAAATTTTACCAAATGAAATTTTTAAAATTTAGACAAGTTCAGTATAACAATCTAACTGTTAAATGAATACAAATTCTATTTCAAAAACTTTTCTAAATTGTTTAAAGAATATATGTTAAGTGATAAATATTTTTATACACTTTTATTTTGAAGTATTTCATACATTATAATGTATAAAGTTTTTTATGATACAAGAAATTTTAGTTTCTTAATTTTTTTTATTGTAAAAAATTTTATAAAAAAAAAGTCTTATAATAATTAATAAAATAAACTAAACTTTTTCATACACAAGAATCGTATAGAGCTAAGTTAATTCATAATTTCTTTTACTTCGAATAGATAAATTTTATTTATTTTTTAAATATAATCGAAATTTTTATCGATTTATGAAATTTAAAATTTCTAAGCTTTAATTTCTCTGTATTCCGTTTTAACTTTAAAGTTCGTACCTATTCTATCGTGATATACTAAGACAGTTGTACCTTTATCTGATGTTACTGTAAGGTTTGTCATATGTCCACAAGGCATTACTTCATCTATAGATTCGTCTTTTTTATAGTTAACTTCAAGAATTTTACCGGAACTATACTACCGGTGGATAGGATCACCAATAAGTGTAAATTTTACTTGAACTTTTATTGATTTTGAACATACTTTGATTTTATGTAAACATTTGTGTTTTAATCCAATACTCAAATTTTATTGCCTGAGGTAGTCGTTAATGAAGGGTTTCCACAATAGTCAGGTCTTTTGGCATTATTAATTTGTCACAATGTGTTCCGTTATAAAAAATTAAGCATAAACTTGCTTTAGAATTTCTCCAATCTGCATATCCGTAATTTTTACGTTTTTTGCAATATTTATCTGTATAATTATTTTTACATATATTGTCATTTAAGTTTTAAACAACACTGAATAAGGTTTTTGAAGAATAGTCTTTTTGTTCCAAGCTTTAAGGTTCAATACCGTCTCTTTTTGGACTTTCCAAACCTGAAATTTCTAAAAAATTATCATTAATATCTACGGTTGTTTCCCTTGGATTTACAAATTCACAATAGCAGTGAGTTAGTAGGTCTATTATACAATCGGCTAAAAATTCTGTTGTTCCGTAGTAGTTAAGTGATTTAGTTATTTGATATCTCATGTAACACCTAAATAGATTAACCTTTGATACATATCTCTTCCATGCAACTATTATTTACATTAATATAATAATAAATTTTTCTGCCATGTATTTCTGCACTAGCACAACATTTTCTAACTCTTCTAATAACTGGTGCATTTACGGATGAACTATAAAGTTTAATAAAGTTTAAACGTGTTTCTCTTTCTAATCATTCGTGAGTTCTTTGAATTGATCTTTCAGTTAGACCTTCAGTGATCTGGTATTCGATTGTTGTAATCATTTTGAATAATTTAGTCATTTGTTTTATTTCAGATTCAATTTCATCCTTAAATAACAAAGAAAAATTAAATATTGAAAATAAGAAAACATATATTTTGTCGTTATAAAATATGATAAAATTATTAGAAACAAAATTTCAATTATTTTTATTTTTTTTTTAAAAAGATGAGGGAAAATATGCAAGCGCTACTTTATATTGATTTAATCTGATAAATTCACACAACTTCATTAAAACATTTATGTAATTATAATATTTAAAATAAATTTTCCAATAAATATTCCAGTAATCTAATTTTTATAGTCTTTATATATGTAATATAGTAAGTCATCAGTGATTTAGAGAAAAAATGGTTCCAAAATTTTATTAATTTATTTTTTTATATTGAAAAAATTGATTAATTTCTTAAAATATATAAAATTTTTTATTCGTTTATCTATATTTTTTTATAAGAAATTATGTAGAAGAAGCCTTCTATAAAGTAATAAGATGATAACTTGAATTTAACTATAGAAAAAAAAAGTTAGTTTATCCCTTCGAATATCATAACTTCTCCAAAATTAATATTTTTTTTTGATAAAAAAAATCTTCAATTTTCTTTTGATCTCTAAAAATTTTTGAATTAATATTATTACAGTCAAACCTGTGATTTAGGACCACCCAAATTTTTTTGGAAAAGTGGTCCTAAATGTCAGGTGGTCTTAAATTAGAGATTTTATGTTATTGTAGATATTAGTATAGTTATAAGTACAAATATAGTATATTATTATTAATTTTTGCATTAAAATAAAAAATAATTATAATTTAATTGATAAAAAAGAGATAAAATTATTTATTTGTTAAAATATTCGTTATTTTCATTTTTTTATTCTACCTGGCAACTCCTAATTAAATTCTGATTTCAAATTAATGACTTAATTTTAGCAAATTAGTGGATAAAATTTATTAGGCTTCCTTAAAAACTTTAGGCCCCTTATGGAAATTTTTATTGGAATAGATTATAATAAATACATTTAATTTCATTTATATTCACTAAAAAAAGAGAATAACATACAATATGGTTTAATTTACAGACACTTTTAACATATTGGTTAAACTTGTTAGACAGCTGTTCTTAGGAATCACTAAAAATGTATCTTTCATTCCTAAAGTTTTAAAAAGTAATACATAAAATATTATATGATCATTAGAACTTTTTAAATCTCGGTTTTTTCCAACATGATAAGACAAATAAAATTCTAGACAGAGAGAAACTATTCATAACACTTTTTCTTATCAAAAGATATTTTATTTTTAAGCTAACTAATAAACAAATGACCAAATGTTTTGGTTAATTATACCTGGTTTTAAATTTAAGGTTTTTTTACATGATCATAATGAAAAATTATCTTAAAAAGTGGTCTTAAATGTCAGGTGGTCTCATATTAGAGATGGTCTTTAGGACAGGCTTGATTGCATATTATCTAACTAGTTTATATTCTATTTGCAAGTTAAATTGTTGAACTATTTGATTGTGAAACACTATAACATCTGCACCTTTTTCTCCTTTTACACTAAATTCAGTTATTCTTCCACATGGAATTACTCCTACTTTAGATTTATCTTTATTATACTTAATTTCGATAAGTGCTTCACTTTCACAGTCCCAATGGATATTTGTGTCACTAGGAATTATTTTTACATAAACTTTTTTGTCCTTGAAGATGGCTTAATTTTGTAAAAACATTCTGTAAATAAATCCAATACTAAAGTTCTTTTTTTTGAAGTAGCTGTTAACAAGGGGTTTGATTTACAAAACCAAGGATCTTTTGGCATCACTAATTTTTCACAACTTGTTCCACTGTAAAAAAACGGGCATAAACATGTTGAGGTGCATCGTCTTGGATTTGGATAACTATTATTTTTACATTTTTTCGAGGGTTTGCTCTTACAACTATCTTTACATATTTTTTCATTTAAGAATCTAACGTCATGGAATGAAATTTCAACAGAATAATCCTTTTGTACCAAATTTGATGGTACAATATCTTTTTTTTTGGGACTCTTCTCACCTGAAAATTCTAGTAAATTATTACTAATATTTATATCTGTTTCTCTTGGATTCTCAAATATGCAATGATAAGTAGTTAGTAGTTCAATCATTCTATCGGCTAGAAATTCTGTTCTTCCATGTTTGGCAAGGCATTTAGTTATCTGGTATCTCATTTCAGTACTCCAATAGATTAACCTTTGCAGCTTATCTCTTTCCGAACAACTCCAATTTACATTAATGTAATAATGAATCTTTTTATCACGTATTTCTGCACTAGCGCTACATTTATCTTTCTTTCTAATAACTGTTGCACTTGTAGATTGACCATAAATTCTAGTAAAATTTAAGCATGTTTCTTTTGCTAAAAGATCGTGAGCGACTTCAATTGTTCTCTCAGAAAAACCAGTTTTAATCTCGTATTCGATTGTTTTATTCATGTTAATTGATGGTGAAGAAGGTTTTTTCTTTTTCTTCCCAAAAACATTCTGAATAATAAAAATAAATTAAATAAAAATATGGAAACATACATTATTGGATATTACAATATATACTAAAATTAATAGAAATAATAATTCAATTCGCTTCATTAATTTTTTAAATTAGTAAAAGTGATATACTATTGGTACTTTATATTAATATTATTTTTTATATTTACACAATTTCATTAAAAACATTCACATAATAATAACATTAAAAATTTCCAGTAAATATTTTATCAAACTTCTGTTGACATATTTCAATGGTTAAAAGACAATAAGTAATCAATAACAATATTTCAAGATTTTTCCAAAGAATTTTCCTTTTATTCCCATATAAAAAATAACTAATTTTAGATAAATAAATTAATTATTAAACCTTCTGTGAAGTTTTATCTTTAAATGATAAACTAATATCTAAAATATTCTTTAATATAGTACGATTCTAAAATCTTTGGTATTGCTAGTTGAAGTTTATTTAATCGCTTATTTATCCCCATCACACAAAATTTGATGCTCAGCTACTTCTTAGGAACTTAGAAATTTTTAACATAAGAAATTGAGAAAAAAATTTATTTTTCATGGTTTAAATGATATCATTTCAAATATATCTCCGGAAAAAAATCCAAATAAGATCTCGAGAATTATAAACTTTTTCTCAAGATTATTTAAAAAAAAAATTAAATAATTGATATCATAAAGATTATTTACTGCAATTTTAAGTTTTTTTTAACAAAAGTGTATTTAATTTTGAACTTTTAGGTGAAACTAAAATCAACTTATTCTACAAAAAGTATATACGATATCAATCAACAAAATGGATGTCATTCACGGATTCATGTAAATAAAAATTTCGTGAAATCCAAAAAAGAAGACACAAAAAACTTTGAAAATTTATAATTATAAAGGTAGACATCTCAGCAGAGCAATTATATTGTTAAATGAATACGCATCTTTAAACATAATCGATTCAATCTAAAAACCGAGATTTTTGGCAATTTATTTAGTATTTATTGTGAAAAATATTCCTGAAAAATCTTACGCATAGTAAAAGAAGATGTGGTTGTGGTTTGATCTACGATCGATACGTCTCTATTAAAGTTAGTTTGTAATTTTAATACTAAATATAGTCAAAATTAGTTTTATTTATTGTTAAACAATGTTTTTAGAAGTTCTTTAAATCTCCATAAGTTTTAGAGTTTTAAAATGCTTTGATTTCAATTTGCATTTTAAATGTCGTGGATATTTTAGAAGTTTGAAACTTTACTCCCTTTAACAGTAAAATTTGTCATTTTTCCACATGGCATTATTCCATCTTTAGATTTATCTTTGTCATACTTAACTTCAAGAATTTTACCGGAAGTGCACGGCCAGTGAATAGCTTCACCAATAGGTGTAAATTTTACTTGAACTTGTTTTGTTTTATGATAAGGTTGAATATTGTAATAACAATCTGTATTTATATCTATAGGTTGTGTCTTTGGTTTTTTTTCGGTTTTAATGGTTTGAGGTCCACATTCTTCTGGTTTTCTTGGTAACTCTAACTTTTCACAATTTCCTCCAGTAAAAAAAGTGGGGCATGTATAATAATCATAATTATTTGGGCTTCTAAATCCATTATTACTAAAAGTACCACAAGGATGATTTTTACATCCATCTCTGTAGATTTTTTTATTAAATGCTTTAAGCTCAAGAAATGGAAGTTCTGTAGCGTAATTTCTTTGTTCCAAGGTACTAAGATCTATATTGCTTGTTAATGAATAATTTTTAGGCAAAGAGGATACTACAAACGTTCGTAAACGAAAATCTATATGTTCGCGTGAATTCATGAAAAAATGGCATTTATAATTCGTTATTATATCTCCCATATACCTTGCTGTAATATTTCCTTGATCTTTTCCTGAACATTTAGCGAATTCATATCTTAAATCCATACTCAAATAAATTAACTTTAGAATCATATCCCTTTTAATGCAAGAATCATTGACATCAATGAAATAAGTCATATGTCTTTGAGTTAACTCTGCCGAAGCCGCACATAAGGTATCCTATTTAAAAAATATTGCATTTAGGACTATTTCATTATGTATTTCAACAAAATTTGAACATGCCGCTTTTTCAAATAACTCAACAAAATATTCGATTTTCCTTGCATCCTTCAAACCGCTCTGAAGAAAATATTCGACAGTTGTATTCATAACAAAAGAATCACTGAAAGGTTTGGAAGGCTTAGATGACTTTTTTTTCTTGCATTTTTTAGAAAGAACATTCTAAATTAAACATTAAAAATAAAAATCTAAATGGAAACATACGTTGTTAGTTATAGTAAAATATACAAGAATTAAAAAAAATAATAACTTTATTTGCTTCATATTTTTTTAAAAAATATATGAAAATAATATTTTAGATACTTTATATAACTTTTATCTGATGTATTTACATAATCATATTAAGCATCATATAATCAAAATATTTGAAAAAATTTATAATTATTTTGACAACCTTGTATTAATAGATTTCGTATGAAAAATACGGAAACTTTCTAATAATTATACAAAAATATTTTTTTTGATACCGCTTCACTATTTTCAAATTATAGAAGTTATCGATATAAACTAATGTGATATGATCATATAAAGTTAAGGAATATTGAATAAAATCTATTTTTCTATCAGCTTGTTTTAAGCATATAAAAAGTTCTATATTGCTTTCTCTCTTGATATTTAATAATTTTTAATGTACAAAGGCAATAAAGTGTTGTTTAAACTAATTATTATTCATAATCTAAAGGGGAAATAAGAGTAAATTGTAATATTCATTTTTTCAACTACAATTTTTTTAATTTTTTAAAAAGTTTTAATAAAACATTATCATTTTTACGAAATTTAAAATGTTCTCGTAAAAGTAGCATAGAAAGTTTGTATTCTATAAAACTAAAAAACAAAATGTACAGTTGTTTTTTTGTGATCATTGAAATAATAAAAATTTAATCATTAATCTTAATTTATACACATCAATTTTTGAATTATACAAAAAGACAAGGTAGATAGTACTTAATGTGAATTTTATTTTGAAAAATAAAAAAATGCTTCCTTTTCAAATAATTTTTCAAAGTATTTTGTTTAACTTTTTAGAATTGTTCAAATACAGATATTGAAATATATAAAGTAATTTTCAGTTAGACAATTCTGTCAATTTTTATTTGTAGTTTTTTTATATTTTCAAACTTTTTGGAAATTATTTACAAACAATATTAGCAATAAAGAATTCAATAAATTTGATTTTAAAGAAATTACAAATGCCTCAAACGAATATTGCTAAGCAATCAACAATACACTAAATTAATGATGTTTCTTGAAGCAACTTCAATCAAGAAAAATATAAGTAATTTAAGGAAGAAGAAGTAACATCATATCAAGTGCTTAAATGAGTAAAATATAAATATATTTGCATTCGTACTAAAATTTTTATCAGTTCTAATATTAAAGATCAACTACTTTAATAGTCTACTGATCACTAACAGATTCACATGATTAAATGATTAATCAGTTGTGAATATGATGTCAAGCATTCTCAAAAACAAATTTTACCATATGAAAATTTAGATAACTTTAATAGTACGGTTTTTTTGTTTAAGGAGTACAAATATTACTTCAAAACCGTTCGAACTTATTTAGAAAAATATGTGTTAAGTGATAATTTTCTTTATATATTTTTATTTTAAACTATTTCATACAATATAAAGTATAAAGTTTTTTTTAAATATAAGAAATTTTTAGTTTCTTAATTTTTATTTATTGTAAAAAAATTTTATAAAAAAAAGTCTCACAATAATTAATAAAATAAACTGAACTTTTTCATACATAAGAATCGTATAGAGCTAAGTTAATTCATAATTTCTTTTACTTCGAATAGATAAATTTTATTTATTTTTTAAATATAATCGAAATTTCTATCGATTTATGAAATTTAAAATTTCTAAGCTCTTATTTCTTTGTATTCCATTTTGATTTGAAAGTCCGTACCTATTCTATCGTGATATACCAAGACAGTTGTACCTTTATCTGCTGTTACTGTAAAGTTTCTCATATGTCCACAAGGCATTACTCCATCTATAGATTTGTCTTTTTTATATTTAACTTCAAGAATTTTACCGAGACTACATTTCCAGTGAATAGGTTTACCAATGGGTTCAAATTTTACTTTAACTTTTTTATATTTAGTTGAAGAAGGCTTTATAATGTAATAACATTCTGCTTTTAAATCTAAAATTAAAGTTTTTGTGGTTGAAGATGATTTTAAATATGATTTTGGGCAATAATGAGTTTTTTTTGGTTTCATATAATCTTTACAATATTTTCCTGTATAAAAAAAAGGGCAAATACATACATAACAATTTTTGCTTTTCTTGAATCCATAATTATAACATTTTTTACGGGAATATTTTTTATCTTTACAACTGTTTGAACAGATTTGTTTATTTAGGTAAATAAGATTATTAAATGAAAGTTCCTTATTATAATCTCTTTGTTCCAAATCTGCGGGCTCAACACCACTTTTTTTAGGACTTTTCTTGATTGAAATTATTACCTGAAAACGATTAATTTCTTGTTCTGCTTCACCTAGTGCATCAATTTTGCATTTATATTTTTTTAGTACGTCTTGCATCGTATGTTCTTTTATGTGTCCTGGTCTATAGTGACGATCACTTTCAAGGCACTTAGTAAATTGATACCTCAATTCAACAGACCAATAAATTAATTTTAGAAATCTATCTCTGTCATTACATTCTTTGTTTACATTAATGGTATAAGCAATATCTCCACCAACTAAATCTGCACTAACACTACATTTATCACCCCATTTAATAAGTGTTGCAGTGATTAATGAAGCAACATCAGATTCAATAAAATTAATACACGTCTCATTTTCAAATAATCCATGATAGAACCTGATATCCCCTGCATACTTTAAAGTTTTCTGAATGGAATATTTAATTTTTTTTATTCATAACAAAAGAATTAGTGGGAGTTTTAGAAGGCTTCTTTTTCTTCGGTTTTTTAGAAAGAACACTCTAAATTGCACATTAAAAATTAAAGAAAAAATTGAAAACATACATTGTTAGTTATAGTAAAATATACAAGAATTATCAAAAATAATAATTCTAATCGCTTCATTATTTTATGGAAAAAATGTAAAAATGTTTCATTTTTGTTACTTTATATAATTTCCATTTAGTGTACTTTCATGATCACATTAAGAATCACATAATTAAAATATTTGAATGTTGATTCGAATTTTACACACAAAAAAAATTGGAAGCATTTTCGCGCAGAATGTAATGAATTTGTTCCACCCATTAAAATTTGAATTTTTTGATTTGCAACTAATTTTATCGCAATTATATCGTACTTAAAAGTTAAAGCAGTAATTAAGTAGTTATTATAATAAGTTTCTATTTTTTATTATATTAATGGTATTTTAAAACTTAGATTGTCTTCTACAACACTTTTTTTAAATATAAAATTAGAATTTAATTTTATGTAAGATTATAAATGCTTTTATAAAAATCAATTCTGAATATACCAAAATATTTTTATTAATAAGTTTTAATAGTTTCAGTTATATTAATAATTACACTTTTTACTATAAAATTACGTCCTTCTGAAGGTTGAAAAATTATTTTAGTAACTTTATTGGTCCTATTTAAGAAATTAAATCTACTAAAAGTTATAATATTATGTGGATTTTCATCTTTAGTAAAAAATATCTTCAACATATTTAGGCTTAATATAGGAACAAATAGTAAAAAAATATTTTTAATTATTAATGCTTTGTGTGGTTAAATAATAATTTTTGGCTTTTGTTATTATTATTATGTATTTTTTATATTTATTGATGCTAGTGGATTGTTTAGGACAATGATTTTTGTTAAAACTTAACAACTTTACACGAAAATGAGTTATAACAGCGTATTTTATTTATATTAGAAGGAAAATTAGATCCATAGATTAGCATTATATCAAAAACATTAAGATTAAATAGAAGTTACATTACTTAAAATATAAAACATATGTAATGTTGTTAAAAAACAGCAAAATATTGCGACAACCTAATATTTTTCATCGTTTAAAACATTTTTACTGTCGCTTCATAATTTTAAAATTTGAATAAATGTTGATTTTTTTAACACATGGGAATTTTTATTGCATTTTAGATAGATTTGTCAAAATGTTTCCCATTTTTTTGTGTATTATTATCTTATGAAATATGTAATTTTGAAAATACTTCATAAGAATTAATTTTTGTTGGTAAATAATCTTAAGAATGGTAAACTAAATGAAACTCAAGGAAACTTAAAACAAATAATAAGAATTTATATAATTCAAAAATGAAAAATGAGTTTTAATATTAGAAAATGAGGTAAGCAATTGTACGTTTACTAATGCTTGAATCTATAAACATTTCTTAATATCTCTAAATGTATTCGATAAAAAATTAGTTTTCAATTTTTGAGTTATTTGTTTTTTAATAGAATTTTACTTGATTTCTGGTGCTCTTTTAGATTTTATAAAAACAACTTAATAATCAAATAAACATTATAGGTATTATTAACAAATCAACGTAATTGAGTGATACATGAACACTAAATATGAAGTGAAAATTCATATCTATAAAGTGAAACTTTTCAAAATACATGGAATTTTTAATTTCTTATTTAGCATTTATTAAAAGGAATTTTTTGTCAACACTTTAAACAAGATGGGAAGTAAAATATTTTATTTTAAATCTACAAGCATGACGCACAAGCGAAGTTGTTTTAATTTAATCATATTGAATATATTCAATAATATTTTTACTTTATTGTGAATTTGATTCAATTCTCTTCATTTTCCCATAAGTTTTGTGGTTACTAACATACAACGAGTTTGTATTCCATAGTAATCTTTAAACTTTCTTCTATCTTTCTATGATATACCAAAACATCTTTGCTTTTTTTTGATTTTACAGCAAAACTTTTTATATTTCCACATGGAATTACTCCTACCTTGGATTTATCTTGGAAATGTCTAGCTTCAAGGAGCTTCGGTGATCTACAGTCATATTTAAAATGATCATGTGGTTTGAATCTTACAACAATTTTTCTATTTTTATGTTTAGGTTTAATGCGATAGTAGCATTCTGATTTAAAATCCAAAGTTATCTTTCTTGTATAGCTACCGGCTATTATTAGAGCAGGTCCACATTTATCCTTTGATTTCGTATATTCACCACAATATTTTCCCTCAAAGAAAAATGGGCATGTACATTTGAGGACATTCTTTTGGATATCTCATTCCATAATTAAAGCATTTAGTGTAAGGATAGCCTTTACAACTATCAGAGCAAATCTTTTGATTTAAATCTTTGATGGCAGAGAATGAAATATCTTTAGAATAATCCTTGTGTTCAAAGTGATCATATTCAATACCTTCTTTTCCTTTTGGTACTGAACTGAAAAATTTCAAAAAATAAGCATTTAATGTTGCATTTGCTTCAAATGGTTTTTAAATTTTACATTTAGTCTTATCTAATATATCTTTAATCATAACTTCTTGAATGCTGCCTTGTTGATATTTTGGTTTATCCTTAATACAATTATTTATCTGATACCTCATGTTAGCACTCCAAAAAATCATTTTTGATATTCTACTTTTATCTTCACAATCAGCATTCATATTGATAGTATAAACAATATGGTTATTAGCGATTTCCACACTGGCATGGCATAACTCTTGCCACCTAAATACTGTAGCATTTAAATTTCCACCATCAAGAGTTCTGGTAAAGTTTAAGCATGATACATTTTGCATTAGATTATGAGCATCTGTGATAACTTCTTCATTCAAAGTTTTAGGAATGTAGTATTCAATTAATTTATTCATTGAAGTTACATAAGCGGTTGATGAAGATTTTTTATTCTTACTACCACTACTTTTTTTCTTTCCAATGACATTCTGAGATACAAATCAAAAATTTAAGTAAAAATTATAAACTTACATGATTGGTTATGGTAAAATATACAAGAATTAAAAAAAATAATAACTCTGTTCGCTTCATAATTTTTATAAATAAAATATATAAAAGATTATATTTTTTAGGTACTTTATATAATTTTCATTTGATCTATTTACATAATCTCATTAAGAATCATATAACAAAAATATTTGGAAAAATTTATTAGGGATTATTTTGACAATCTTATCATCATATTCCACACGTAAAATACAGGAAAGTTTTTGTAATTGTATAAAACACAATAATTCTTCGATAGTTTTTACCATTTGTTAAATATACTGATGACTAATTTTTAATGAGCAAATTAATTATTAAACTTTCTCGGGAAATATATTTTTTTCTTTGTCTTTAAAGAACTTTAATTTCTTTTTGATATTTAAACTTTTAAAAATGTAAAACAAATAAATACATGTTACATTGAAGTGGAAAAAATGAAATATATTTATTTTATGATATTTAAGTTCTATAATAAGATGAAGAGGAGGAATACATGATAATAGATTCTATTGATATTTTTTCAATAGTAATAATTAAATTAGTTATAAAAAAAATATGTAAAAAGTTACGATTTATATAAAATTAAAACTTTACTTTAGCTAAATAAAAGTTTAAATATGATAAATGTTATTTTGATGTCATTAAAATAATAAAAATCTAATCATTGGTTGCATAATGTTTATTTAATGCGTTTTTTGAAGCAATTAAATAATTTCTTACAATTAAAAGTATTTTTTTCTCCTAACTATTATATTTTTCATATGACTAATGAAAGCTAGATTTGATATGTTGTCATAAGATGATGTATAAAAGTTGGTATAGCATACATATATTTATATTCTTATAAATAAAGTCAAGTTTTAAGCTTAACCTATTGTTTAATATATATTTATCTTTCCTTTATCCTCACAATTATTAACATTTCATATCACTTTAGTTTTATTTTCACTAGAAGTGCTTAACACACTTGTATCATTTTCAAGACTTTTTTTAACAAATTTTTTAAGTACCTTCTATAAGATTGGAAATTTTAATTATTTCTTTTCTGATGTATTCTATTATTTTTACAAAATTGCTATTTTTATTTATTATTTTTTCAGGTAAATTATGAGAAATAGACCTTTTATTGTTATACCAAACTTGCCAGATATCATTTTAAGACGTGTTTTTTCTTATTTATTATATGAAGATCTATTAAATTGTGAATTAGTTTGCAAAAGATGGCAAAATTTAGTTTTGAGGACGATGAAACAGGATATTCACGAAATTGTCATTGAACAGGTAAATCAGTAAAAATATTATCTTTTTTTTATTATTGTTTAAAGCTCTCAAATTGTGAAGTACAAATAATCCAACAACCAGCATTAAAAAGACTTACAATAACATGTCAAAAAGATTCATATGAATTTATAGCAGGGATTGTAAGGAGATCACAAAACTCTCTTGAAAGATTAACAGCTGATTTGAATTTCTTTACCAATATTCATCGTGTCAATCTACTTCATAAAGAAGGTAGATACAAGTATTTTCCAAACACACAAAATCTATGGATTGTTGTCACCAATTGTGAAGATAATGATCTTGAAAATCTAAAAAAAATTGAGGATAGACTATTTTCTGTAAGTAAAACAATAATATAGATTTTTTTATTATAATATTTAAAGAACTTACATTGTCTAACATTTCAAGCACACGTTAAACAATCTCAAATACAAAACATTTCAACATTACTAATGATTTTTTTGAATAAGTACAAAAATCTTGAGGTAAATATTGAATTACATGCTGATAAATCATCTCCAATATTGGCACAATTAGGAGAATTATGTAATTTAAGGATGAAACAATTAAAGATAATTTGTACAGACTTTGATAGACCGATATTTCCACTTGATGGTCTAAGAGATATTATGGTCAAGAATAAACTTGATTGTGATCGTCTCGTCCTACGTGATTGGTATTTGCATTGTAATGGGGGAGAACCAGTAGGAACTGGGTGTTTATCTTCTATTCGTATCAGCTCATCAACAATTGGCAACACCACATCTTTTGTTTCAGCTATCAAAAAGACAAAAGAAAATAGTTTGTTAAATAAACTAGAAATGGTTGGTCTTTGTATTTTTTCTGATATTAATTACCTTAATGATAAGGCTCATCTTGAATTCGAGCATAGAGTAAATTGTAATTTAAATGGCTTAATCATTGATTGTAATGATATTTATTATGTTTGTTGATTTAAATCAAACTTCATTTATTGATCTTATTAACTGTCATTTTTATAAATTATAAAAAATATTTATCACTATTACGTACACAGAAAACCTAAACGTGTTCTGTGTAATTTAAAATAGAAATTATGATAATATGAATTTAATTAAGTAATTAGCATTATAAAAAATTTGCTATTAATATTTCTTAAGCAAATTATTTGAAAAAAATTATATATAATGAGCAAATAAAATGAAGGAAAAATTAGAGTTTTTTGTTAATTTTTTCAAATGCATATTAATAGACTGAACTTATTCCTTCTATTTCTGAATATTTTTTATAAATTTGGAGCTTTAGATGGTGATGGAGAACAAAATAGCTGTATTCAAAATACCGATGATTATCAGATGGGATTTGTTGTCAAATCATTGAATAGTACAAATGACAATGGAAATACCTCTTCAAGTTCTTATACTTACATAAGTATCACACATACAGAATCAAAAATAACGGTGACAAATTTAGCAGTATATGGAAACCTTGCTGGCCAAAATATACCAGCAGTTGTTGTGCCTCCGTCAATTATTAACGAAACGTTCCCACATTGGAAGCATGGAATATTTTTCAGTTTTTGTCCAGGAAATCTCAAGGAAAATGTTTTTCTTGTTGATAAAACAAATAACTACAATAATAAATTGAAAGGTGAAAAATTTAATCCAAAATCAACTCGATGTTCATTGGCTTTCTGTCAAATTGGTTTATATTTTTATGATAAAGACATAGGAAGTACTAAAGATTTAGATCATTATGAATATCCATTTTATGTTGGCTTTAAAGGAGATTCAATTAAGAGCTCATTATATTTTAAAGTTTCCTCTTATGCAAAAAATAATTTTTATTTATACCCATGTCCTTATTATGGGTGGATTAATGAGATAAGCATAGCAAAATTTATACCTAGCCCAAATATTGTGGGTAATGGATTAGTGATTGATGAAAAAGATCGTCGACATATTTATGTTCCAGTACTTCCTCTATCCGAAAACCATGATTACTTCACTTGTGGAGAAATTATTCAACTTGGAAATCTTGGTAGTATATCAGTTGGTTATAAACTTAAAGAAGAAAAAGAAGAATCTAAAGAGCTTTCATCTCTACTATTTAATGAAGGAGGATCCATTACATGTGAAGCATATACTATTAATCCTGCTTACACATGGAGATACGGTCCTCTTGGTATGAATAACAATTCAAACTTCCAATCAATGGAATATATGGGACAAAAGCTTCAATTATATTCTGGACATTATTTATTCTACTATGATTTTCAAAAGATACACGAAAGCTACACAATAGGGCGTAATAACGGTCGTATTAAAGATGAAAATTTGGAAAGTGCTCTTGATTATCACAAACCTAGTTGCGTTGGTAAAATTGGAGATGTTCCTGCTAAAATAAAATTGAAGAATAATAATTTCCTATCACTTAGTCCTAAAAAAGTAGACCAATTTGATGTTTATCATTTATCAGATAATGCTAAAACAAAGAAAATTGATGTCACTTGTGAATTAAAGTTAGATGTAGACTCAAAATACATGAATGATGATTTCTACAATCTTAGATATAAACCAATTCTTGTGAAGGGAAGCATTTCAAATAACTTAGGAAAATCAAAAAATATAAATAATTTTGATTTTTCTTCGGATTCACTTGAAGGCTATGGATTTTATTCATGTATTTTGGATGATTCTATGACAAATAAATTAATAAAACCATCACAGTTTTTGATATTACCAGAAATAGAGATAATAATGAAAGAAGATAAAACAAGAACTTATGAAACTCTTCCCATAGATTTCTCCTGCAAAAAAGTAATTTCTGAGGATATTGAGCAAATTAGTTTAAGTCAAATAATAGTTATATATAATGGTCTAACAAAAATATACAACAAAGGAGAAAAAAAGGACCATTTTGAGGACAAGAGTAAAGACGTTGTTTTTAAATTAGGAAACAAAACAGATAAACTTATAATGAAATGTATTTATAAAATATCCCAAATTGATTTTGCTACGATAGAAAAAACATATCAAATGATGAGTAATTTTACTCAAAATGATACAAAAACCTATTCAGAAGATAAAGTAAAAGAATATGTTAGTGATATATCAAAGTCCATATCCAAGCCCAATGATGACACAGCAATCATAATAATTGTCTCATTGCTAATTTTATTCTTACTATTTGTTATTATTTTTGTCATTATTGTCGTAAATAAGAAGAAGAAGAAAAGAAAAGATAAACCAAATCGTACAAATTTAATCTCTTCAATTGAAAGAAGTTTGAACAACAGTAAATCTCCTAGTCAATCAATTTCTAATCCTTCAAAGAATCTAGATGCTTTAAATAACAATAAACGACGTGTTCGCCTTAAAATTACTGCACTACCTACAGAATCAACTATGAAGAAAACCATTTCACATTTCTAAAGGTTAATAGTATCACATCCTCCATTACTTGTGATAAAATAAATTTAATTTATATAATTATTTATAATTAATTATTTTTTATATTGATGAATCATAATATTACACGTGTCATCGATAAAAATTTTAGAAGTTTAGTCATTTTCTATTGTGTTTTATAACTTTAGATATTTTAAAATAATGATAATTTTCATTACTATGATATGCAGGTTGAAAATATAACAATTTTTTAAAAAAGCGTTGATGGCATTATAGATGAAAACAAACATTCCCAGTAGTTATTAATTTGCAAGGAAAATAATTTATAATCTTTTAAAGCACAGTTATTCAATGTACTTATTCAGGAAAAGAAAAAAAAATAACAAAAACTTTCATGTCCTGTAATTCTCAAAATTATCAAGTTGGCAGGTCGAAGAGTATAATAATCATAGATTTAATTATTTTGAAATATTAAAAAACAATAATTACTCATTTACTTTTAAAATTATAAATCTTCTTAGAAGCATCAAATAGATTGATGTAAAATAAGAATAAAATTTTTTGAATTAATTTTATTACTGTAGTAATAGTAATAATTTCCATAGAATTTTTGTATGTGATAAATTGTCCATATTTAAAAGTGTACTAAAAAAAGCAAAAATTTGATTAACATGTTAAAAATTTAGGTTTGCCATACCCATAATATAAAAATTTGGAAAACTACTGATATAATATGTATAAAGACAGTAATAGCACTGAATAAATTCATGGTTTATTAAAAAATTATTCAAATAAATTTTAAAATATTTTATTATCATTAAATTCAAACAAGATATTTTATATAGAAGAAAAATAATGATTCAGAGACTTAAAGTACACACCTTTTTTATTTTGCAAAAAAAAAGATAAACAACAAAAATCTAAGGTTTCTATCACATCAAAAATTAACTTCTCTAATTTTAATTAATTTTTTTATGTTTTTGTTATTTCTGTTTATTTTGACATAACATATCCACAAAAAGTTTTAAAATTTAAATAATTGTTTAATTACATTAAAAAAAGTTAATGTCCATTTTATGATTAAAAACATTATTTTTAATTACTATAATCTTGTAGATATAACTCTGTTCTTATTCTGCTAATTGGCCCTTGAGTGACTTTATCAGCCCATGTATTGGTTGTACCTATTTGTGTAACTTTATTTTTATTTATACAACATGTAAATTGCTTGAAAAAGATAATTCTAATATCTCTAAAATATGTGTATTTAATTATATAAAAGAACATATCACTTACTTTAAAAAGATAATATTAAAAATTGTATTACAACCAATTGATACTACCCAAGCTAAATTTAAGATTCTAAATAAATTTTCATATGTTGGAAACCATACTCTACCAGCAACAAAACAAGCTTGAAGAATAACTGTATATAAGAAATGAGTGATAGCTTGGAAAAATAATCTAATCTCCAAATAATGTGATTTTTTCTTCTTTCTTTGAGTATTAAATTCTGGTACTTGCATTTTGTCATGATAAATTTTAAGTAAAATAGCAACAAAAGAAATTACAGTTAAACAATTTAATAATAAATAGATGGTGGAATCAATGTAAAATAACCTTTTGTAATTACCTTCATTACTTATAAAATGCCAACCACATTCAAGTAGGCTAATATCAATTCTAAATAAATCTGTTGAGTAAAAATAAACAATACCAATAAATATAATTAATAAAATGATTGTACTTTGGATAATAATTTGTCTGATTGTCGTGTATGCTCTTACAAAACATTTAAAAAATGTATTGAATCTTGTTAATGACAAGTAAAATTGGAGTACAGCAACGAATATGTAACAACTTCCAGTTAAAGCTCCCAAAATTCTTTCTACAATGACATCTGGCTTGGTTAATGTTACAAAAAATATACCACCAACTAATAATACTGCTTGATGAATGAACTCAAAAATCCCAATACATGTGATCAAATAATATGCACGATTTTTTGTAAAAATAACTTTATTTCTTAATATGCCCTAAATCAACAATTAAATAAACTAAAGATAAACTTACAAGTATCATAAAAAATTGAAAAAACATTATTATTA
Source organism: Strongyloides papillosus (assembly GCA_005656395.1). NCBI lineage: Eukaryota > Metazoa > Nematoda > Chromadorea > Rhabditida > Strongyloididae > Strongyloides > Strongyloides papillosus. Next base: position 4,461,601 of record SRSI01000050.1, on the reverse strand, counting down.
AACAAGTGACAGTGGTTAAAATACCATAAACGCTCATAGCTTTTTTGATTTCAGAATTAATGTCATCCATGGCTTTTCAGAAGTAACAATTCAGAAAGTTTTAAAAAATGGCAATCTTTTTTATATTAATGTATTAAATTAATTTTTAAGTATATACAATAGTTTATTAGTGGCATGACTTTACTTAAATACTACCCTAATAACTTTCTTAACAAAAGAAAACATAATTTTTGATTTTTAATTTTTTTATAAAAATTAACTTTGTATGTACTTCGATATTTATCTTAAATTTCATAAACTTCTATTGTTAAATAAAAAAACTTAAAAAATTATTTCCGTAAATAAAATTTTGCTTTTTACTTAAGTATAAACTTTTAAAGGAAGGAAAGATTATAAAAAATATTGATAATACATTTATATACTTTATTTTTAATGCTTAAAATTAAAATAGAATGTATTATGAAATGTAAAGTTTTTTTTGATATTTCATAAAAATTTTACAAAAATAATATTTTTTTTCAAGAATACAAAAAAAAGTAACTGTTTGCAATGATTTCTAAAGCTAGATTAACTTAACTTAAACACAATTTGTTAAAACGAATATAATATGTTATCACTGATAAAAATAAATACCAATTTAAGAGTTTCTGTATCTTCATAAAAAATGAATTTCAATAGTTTTAAATTGTCATCATAAACATAGTTGTTTCATTAAGTAAGAATAATAAAAGTCTTCAAATTTAGAATGTTACATTCCATTCGAAAAGTAATCAAAATGATTAGGATTTTGTTGATACAAAAATAATCAATATGAAAAAAAAGCCTTGAAGCAAAATTAACAACCAACAAAAGTGCAATATGATTTCTTAATTAAAATGTTATAAATTCAAGGGTCAAATAATTACGAAACTAATAGCTTTCTTTGAATAGTTATGATTTTCTGAACAAAAAAAATGAGACAAATCAGTCTAAAATGTAGAAAAATATGCTACCCGTCAAAAAATGAAATTTTAATAAATCTTATTTTGCGAATAAAGTAAAATATTAGGCTGTTGTATAAGATCCTTTGTTTTACTTAAATAATGTATATGTATGGCCTTTTGTTCATTAAATCTTTAGTATCCTTTAACCCATAACTTTCTACACATAAAACTCATATGAAATCTCTGAATTCAACTATCTTTTTTTAAAGTTTTAGATTCTCCTGAATCTACAACTTTTCATTCATGAAACCTATAAAAACATCAAAGTTAGTATTTTCAAATTCTTTATTTCACCATAGAAATTCTAACAACGTTATTTTCTATGCATTCTAAACTATATTGCGAAATTGTGTATTTAAATATAAAAGTTACAATTTTTAAAAAAATAGTTGGTTTTTCAACAAAGATTTTAATATACATTTTTAGTTGTGTTTTAAACTATTTTTAGGTGTTTTGATCTCCGTATTGTGAAATATACCACATATTACATCAAAAAAAATTGTATTATTTAAAAAGAAAAAAAAATTGTAGTTGCTTTTAATTTTTTATTTTTTCTTGAGTGACTTTTGTGTTATTCCTCTATTTTATTATAAGGTTTCTGGTAAAAATCTTTTTTATATATCAAATTTCAGAGGATTATAAAAATAGGAATTATTAAAATTTCGAATTTAGAGGTTCTACATAGGTATCATGTATAAAAAATTGTAAAATCAAAGATCTCGTAAGGTATTCATGAAAAGAAAAAACATTTTTTCAAAATTTCGTGTCAAATTAAATTTGCAAAAATATTGTTATTATTATTAAGGTGAGCAATTTCATTTTTCTCCTAAATACGTAACTACTATAAACTATTAATAAATTAATGAGTATTAGAGAAACAACTGGTAGTTAAAACACAAGAAGCAACTAAAATTATACTACAAGGAATTAAGATTTCTAATAAATTAAAATAAAACAAATATATTTCGATTGCCATTTTTTATCCTTCTGACAATTGAACTATAAATAACAAAAAATTCTAACAATAAGGATAGAAGGAGTTTAAATGACAAGAAAACTCATAAAAACACCATTATTCATTAAATTATCTATTAACAACTTTCTCTATAATCATAGAATCACTAAATAAAGTTTGAAAGGGGGACCTCGGTAAAAAAGAAAATTTATTAAGATTTAAAGGCAACTCTAAATATTATATACCATTGCTCTTGTAAAATTGTTAGATCTATAGAACCAATAAAATAAATTTTACTAAAGTACAAACCCAATATTTGAATAAAAATTAAATAATAAATTATTTTTATTATTAATTATCATTTATCAATATAATCTTATTTATATTTAATATTGAAGATTTATGTTTAGCATTATTTATGAACGTTATCTTTGATTTTAAAAAATAATTTTTTTTAAATAACCATAAATTATTTTGAAAGTATATCAATGAATATATAAAATTACTTTGTAAATATTGATTTAAATCAATTGCTTTTATCTAGTTACATAATTTCCATTGAATCATTATTATTTAAATTTATACAACCTTGTCTTCTGAATAGTTAAAATTATTTTTTGGCAAGACCAAATACAAGAAAATTGTTGGTTATAATGAAAAACTTGTGGAGATCGTTGATTTTCACAAGATTGAAGAATATTTTTTATGATATTGAATGACTAATTATAATTGAAAAGTAAAAACAATTAAACAAGAATTGTCACAAAATATTAAATTAATTGTCTCAAATAAATTTAAAAAATAAAAATTGTGTATTCAAGAAACGAACATTTATCTCTTAAATCAGAATAAATAATTTTTTAAATTTTTATCAAAATAATTTTAATTGTGATAAATATTAATGAATAAAAAATTTGATAATTGAAGTTATATACTACTTCGATACTACAGGCCGTAATCTAATATATCTACTTTTTATTTGTGATCCTACAATTTCAAATAACAAAAATTAAATTTAGTATTAAAAATGACAGTGAATCGATCTTTAAATGGAGTTTACTTTATAACCGTCCAACAAATTATAATGTAAGTAGTGGTAACTTGTTTAAATAGCTAATTTGAGTTAAAATTTTAGAATATTTAAAAACAATAACGGGGATAATTTTTTCTATAGTAGAAATAGGCTATTAAACATGTTCTGTTTCAAAAAAATTATTTAATTATTTTAAAACTAAAGTAATATTTCAGTAAAACAAATCAATCGTGATCTATAAATGTGTTAAATTCATTTACAAAAAGAATAATTTGTTTAATTATCCTTTTAGATAAAAAAATTCACGATTATATATATAATTGTAATTTTTGAGGCCATTTTATAAAATTTAAAATGAATTTTTTTCTAACTATAGTATTGTTTTTAAGTTTAATAATTCATATTGCAATAAGTCAAATACTAAATCCAACTCATGAAAGCGATGATGAAGATCCATATTTAACACCCGATGATATATATATGGAGCGTGGAAAGAATTTACACCCAGCATCTAGAAAAAGTGCAATAAAAAAAAGAAGAAAGCTTTCATGGAAAAAGCGCCTATCAAGAAACAGTAAAAGAAAATCTTCACTTGGTGATATATATGAAAATGAAGAATTTAATAGTTCCTTGTCTAGATCCAATTCAAAGTCTTCTAGAAAAAGCAAAAATGGAAAAGGACTAGCTACAAAAGTTAGCGATGAAAAAAATCTTTCTAACAAAAAATCTCTTATGCAAAGAGTACGATCTCGATTTAGCAGGAAACATCGTCAAAGTATAAATACATATGAAAACACTTCTGGTCATGAAGAAAGAAAAAGTTTTCTCCAAAGACTAAGCTTAAGACGTACTAATAAAAAAAAGGATGATACCATATATGAAAACATTTCTAATCATGGAGAAAGAAAAAGTTTTCTCCCAAGATTAACCAAAAAACGTTCTAGTAAAAAAAAGGATGATAATGTATATGAAACCCCTTATGATCAAATCCGTAGACCTAGTTCAACATCTTCTAGAAGACAATCAAATGATAATGAAGGATATTTAGTAGATCCTGCAAAAAGTAACTCGTTTCGTAAGCAAACCACTAGCAAAAAACCTGTTATACATCCTCCTAATAGAAGGGGTAGTAGTCTTTATGGCAGATTAGATTTGAAAAAGCCAATTTTCTACGAAAAATATAATGGTTTCAATATTACACCCTTTTTAAGCCAAAATAAATTTAGCAGTTATATATATAAAAAAGTATGGTCAGATTGTGATTATACGTGTTTCTACAAAAATGGGTATCAAAGATATAAGATAAAGGTAAACTTTTTTATAGAATATTAAAACAAATTTTTAGACATATCTTCACATAAATTTACTTAGAAAATATCATTATGCACAACCTTTAGTACAAAATTCACTTCTTAACAGATTAGCTCAAGAGCATGCGGATAAAATGGCAAGAAGGCGATCGATAATTAGACTTGACTCAATTTTGTATGGAGTAACGCTTGGAGCAACTTATTATCCAGCAGCATCAACGATAGTAACAAGATGGTATGATGAATATAAGAATCACAGTTTTTTTTTAAATTACAAAAGACCTGGATCACAACAGTTAACACAACTATTGTGGAAAGATTCAAAAGAGGTTGGTATTGGTGCTGCAAGAGGAGATAATATTCTTTATCTTGTTTGTCTTTACTATCCAAAAGGAAATATTGATGGCTTGTTCAGAAAAAATGTTTTAAAAAGACAAAGAAATTGGGAACAATAAAAACGTTTTTATCTTATGTTAAAAATATTATCATCTATCTTAGTTAAAATTATTTTTTTATATATTTTAAAAATCTCGTTAACTAAGGTTTTAAACTAAATTTTTTTATTATCTTTTGCTTTAACAAATAATTTTAGATTAATGTCAAAAGAAATATATCACAGAAAATATAATCTTGAAATTTTCTTCATTTATATACATAAAGTTTCCAAAAATAACTGAATGACAGTATAATTAAATAGTTTTTTAAACTAATTTTACTTTTTTATTTACATAATCATTTGTAATCCAACACAGAAATGTTTTGTTTAATATAATATTTGATAAATTTTGACAAATAATGTTGTATTCTCTATTTAATTTTGGTGATATAAATTATTGAGAGATTAATGCGGAATTGTGTTATTAGAAGGTTTCCTATAATTTTATATTAAATTATTTGCTGATATAGAGATTATAACTCATCACGTCTTCCATTTGGAGATAGTCCTAAAAATATAAAATATAAAAATTGTGGAAATAAATTAAAAATAATGAGCGATTCTTAAGTGAGCTTAATTTATAATCGTACATAAAATACAATATAACTATGGGGATTTTTCTTTTTATCACAAATATGTGTTAAACTTTCATCTGATTTAAAGAAAATAAAAAACTTAATTTGATTGGATTAAATGCAAAAATTTCAATATTTAATAAGAACAAAAATAAATATTTCAAAAAAAGAAAGCTTTGTGTTTCAATATTGTAAATGATTTTATTATACTACTAACATATTTAATTATCCTTTTAGACAAAAAAAATTACTACGATGTATATATATCATAATTATTAAAACCATTATATTTAATTTTTAATGAATTCCCGGTTTTACAAATTTTGATTTTCCTAGACTAGATTTAGGTATTTTACAGTTAAGTTTAGTGTGGAAACTAAATGCCTGTATAGACTAAATGTTTACAAAGTATTTTTACGAAATATAGTCTATATATAGTTTAATAATGTTTCCATACTATTTTCTATACGTTCATAGATTTAACAGTAAATCAATATACAATCTTAATATAATTAAGTGTATTTTTAATTAGAGTAGAACTAGAATAAAGTTTTTATCTAAAACAAATTTGCAAATAAAAAAATTTTAAAATAAAAAAGTCATTTATTGATATTTCTAATATTGTTCCTATCAGAATGTCCATCGATTGCCCGTCTTTTACGAGATTTCCTCTTTATCTCCGTTAATTTGCCTTCACGAACCTTCAAGTTTTTATTATTTTCCAATATACAATCTGGATACAGGTAATATTCTTATTTCATAGCTTTGTAAATAGCTTCTATCTTATAGTCAACAAAAAATTACCTGTAAACAGATTATAGCTTATAAATTACATGTATACAGCTTTTTAGCTAGCTGTAACATGTTCATGTAAAATCGGGTTTTTTGTTAACTATTGTGCTATTTATCACTGCGGTAATCTATATTCCACTTAGTCACGTAGTTAGTGTATTAGCTAACAAAGATTATGATAGAAAAAATTGCTGTCTGATAGCTCTTAAAGTATTGACAGCATGGATTCTTTTCATAGTGCAAATTCCTACATTATTGACAGAAGTAGTTCAGGTGAAAATGAATATAAAACTTTAAAAAACTCACCTGAAAAGAAGTAATAGTTTTTCTGGATCTTTTGGTAGAAAATCAAGTGGTAGTATACGATATCCATTAGACCGTGCTAGAAGTTATTCGTTCAATGACAATACAAATGTACTAATGCATAAAAAATGGGGCCACAATATACATGGCGCTCCTTCTATGGAAGTACCAAACTTTCATCTTAAATATAATGATTTCTCTGTCAAACCATATTAAAGTAAATGTGACTTTAGCAATAGAATATAAAACAATATATGATCTGATTTTACTTATGAACATTATTGGAAAAAAAAATTATGAAGAATACAAATCAAGAGTAAACTTTTTTACATAAGCTATAATATTGAATTTCTAGGAAGTAGCTAATATAAATTTATTAAGATTAGCTCATAGATTAGTAACTGTAAAACAAAGTGATGTTCTTGATGAGACAGCTCAAAATCATGCAAATAAAATAGCAAGAAATAGTACATTATTCACTGAATATTCAGAAATGTATGGGATAATCGTTGAAATGTCTTTCTATCCAGAGGTACCAGTAATAGTAACTAAATGATACGATGAACAACATTAAATACAATTTTTTGTTAAATAAACTACAACCTGGGACACAAGGTTTACCAAATTAATATGGAAGAATGAAAAATTGATTGGTATTGGTTTTGCAAGATCAAGAGATATTTTTGTTGTTGGTTATTCTTATCCAAAAGGAAATATTAAGAATCAATAATAAAGAAATGTCTTCAGAAGGAAATCCAAATGATATAGAGGAAAGTAAAAAAATAGTATTGAATAAATTTTTTATTTTATTTATCAAAGAACTTATTATACATTTAGTAAAAACTATTTTTAGTATTTTTTAAAGAAATCATGTCAATTAAGATTATAAATTAAAATTCATATTATCAATTAGATTATCGAATTATCAAATAATTGTATAATAAATTTGCAATATAATACTCCAAGATTATATTATTTTATATAAAATTTCCTATTATTTCTATGATTACGAATTAAATTAATAAATTCATATTAAAAAAATAGTTTATTGAGTTTTAAATGATCCTTGATTTACAATCGAGCACAAAAACTATTGATAAAGTTAACTTTTGCTAGTATTTACCAATTTGTATAACAATTTTAGAAAATAAAGTAAAATTAATATAGATAACATTTTTTATGTTTAATATAATTAAATACAATAGATTTTATAAAATTAATGATTTATTAATGATAAAAATGATTCAGAAAATCGGAACTATTGTTCAATATTTACATATTTAATTTAATTAAAAAAATAAATAGTTTATTTAAATATCATTTTTTATCAAAAAAAAACATTATAAAATATATCATAATTGTTAAACCATTGTATATTATATCTAATGAATTTTTTGCTAACTATTTTGCTATGTCCACTTGTGATAATTTATATACCACTTGGTCACGTAACTAATGTATTAGCTGCTAGAGGTAGACTAAGAAAATGGTCAAATAGTGAAAATCTTTCACGTAGAGAGAGTGTTGATTCTTTCCATAGTGCAAAATCTCACTTTAGTAGCAGTTCAGGTGAAAGTATATATGAAACTCCACATAGTTCTCTTAGAAGAGGTAGTTCTTCTTCCAGAACTTCTAGTAGAAGATCAAGTGGTAGTAGTTCTTCAGGATTTTCTTCTAGAATATCAAGTGGTAGTATTTCTTCGATATTTTCTGATAAAAAATCAAGTAGTGGTAGATTTTCCGGATCTTTTGATAAAAAATCAAGTAGTAATAGTTTTACTGGATCTTCTATTATAAAATCTAGTGGTACTATATCATATCCGATAGATCGTGCAAATAGCAATTCGTTTAGTAGCAAAAGAAATAAAGGTGTATCAGTGTGCAACAGTTGGGGGAATATTAGACATCACCGTTTTTCTTCCGATGGGGCAAACTTCTATTTAAAATATCGTGGTTTCTCAATCGAATCATATTTAAGTAAAAGTAGCTTTAGCAATAGAATATATAACAATGTGTGGTCTGATTGCAATTACCAATGTTATTGGAAAAATAATTATGAGGAATACAAATCAAGGGTAAACATTTTTTATAAATTCTAATAGTAAACTTCTAGGTGATAGCTAATATAAATTTATTAAGATTAGCTCATAGATCAGGAATTTTAAAATATAATGATAATCTTGATGATATGGCTCAAAGTCATGCAAATCTGATGGCAAAAAGATGTACATTATTCAGTCAACCTTCAGACATGTATGGGATAGTCGTAGGAATGTCTTACTATCCAGCGGCATCAGTTATAGTAACCAAATGGTATGATGAAAACCGTAAATACAATTATCTATCAAATAGACCACAACCTGGAACACAAATGTTTACACAACTAATATGGGAGAGTGCAGCATCGATTGGTGTTGGTGTTGCAAGATCAGGAGAATACCTTTTTGTTGCTTGTTATTTTTATCCAAAAGGAAATATTAAAGGCCAATATAGAAAAAATATCTCCAGAAGGAGATCCAGATGGCATCTGGGAAAATAAAAAAATAATATTATAAAAAATTTCTTTGTTTTATTTATCAAAGAAGTTTATATATATTTAGTAAAAATTTTTTTAAAATATTTTCTAAAAAATTCATGTCTACTAAGGTTACAGACTAAAAATCATATTATCAGTTAGATTATTAAATTACTAAATGATTTTGCATAAAATCTCCTAATATTTCTAGGACTATGAAATAAATTAGTAGATTTATATTAAAAAAAGTTGTTGGTTGAATTTTAAATGTTCCTTATCTCACATTTGAATTTGTAAAACTATCGGTTAAATGCAATTTTTGCTTATATCTACCAATTTGCATAACAATTTTGGAAAATAAAATAATACATAAATAACATTCTAAATGTTTAATATAATTAAACACAATAGATTTTATAAAATAAGTGAGTAAAAAATGATAAAGTTAAAATGATCTAGCTAAATAGGGACTATTTTTCACTATAAATACATTGAATTCAATTATAAAAATAATTAGTTTATTTAAATATCATTTTGTATCATAAAAATATTATAATATATATCATAATTATTGAAGTCATTTTATATATTTTTGGGTGAATTTTTTTGTTAACAATTATATTATATGCAATTGTGATAACCCACATTGCACTTTGTCAAGTAAGACGAAAATCGCATAATAGCGATGATGAAAGAAGACCACTACTTGATGGAGAAGATTCAGATCAGGAAAATTCTTTGAAAAAGAATTCCGTAAAAAGGACTTCATTAAGAAGAAGAACCAGTAGTCGAAGACGCAGTTCGTCATCTTCTAGTAGATTTGAAGTTAATAATGGCAACGAAGCTTCTAAAAGGAGACCATATACTTGTAATCGATATGGTGAGTTCAATATCAGTCCATATTTAAGTAGAAGCCGCACTAGCAATTTAATTTATTTGCGTGTATGGAGAGGTTGTGATTATAAATGCTTTTGTCAGAATAATTGGAAATCATATTTAAAATTGGTAAGCTGTTTTATAAATATAAATAAAAACAAATTTCTAGATGTATCTTCAAATGAATATAATAAGATTATATCATGGAGTACCATCGTTAAGAAGAAGTCCGCTCCTTGATATATTTGCCCAACATCAAGCTAATAAGATGGCAAATTTAAATAAATTAATAAGAGATCCTACAACAGAGTATGGAGTAAGCATTAGTGTAGCTTAAAGTCCATTATCATCGTTAATAGTAACAAAATGGTATGATCAACGTAATCTATACTACTACACAGTTGGTCGTGGATCGTATGATACAAAAGAATTTACACAACTTGTCTGGAAAAACTCAGATTTGGTTGGTGTTGGTGCTGCATCAAATGGTACCCATGTTTTCTTTGCTGCTTATTACTATCCAAGAGGTAATATTAAAGGAATGTTTAAAAAAAATGTCTTCAGACAGAATACTAAATTGATACGGAAGTTAGTATAATTTAAATAAACTCTTTATCATTTTCTTAATGAATATACTATACTATTATATGTTTAGTTAAAAATCTTTAGAATTAAAAAAATTTCATCAATTAAGATTTTTAATATTAATTCTTCTTATCTGTAGTTTACGAAGTTGTTCAATATTATTAAAAAAACAGAAAGTAAAATATATTCTTAAAAACATATTAGAAAATTCCTTTATTTATAAAGAACACATTTTAAAAATCAATCGATATTGATATATTATAATAATTTTTTATTCTTAATTTTATGTGCAATCAAACCCATAAAGTTTTTGCTAGAGAATAACAAAAATTTTAAAAACATAGAATATTGAAGGATTATCTGATTTTGTATAACAATTGGTGGTAAAATAGTAGTTGATTACATAGTTTTAAAATTTCTTATAACATTTTGAAGTGATTCTTGACTCACAATCGAGCATATAAAACTATCCATAAAGCTAAATTTGACACAATTTTTTCAATTTTAGAAAATAAAGTAAAATTTTAATATAGAAAACATTTATAAAATTTAATATAATTAAACACAATAAATTCTATAAAATTAATAAATTAAAAATGACAAAACTAAATGATTCACCAAAATGGGATTATTGTTCATTATCAATATATTAAATTCAATTACAAAAATAATTAGTTTATTCAAATATTATTTTATACCAAAAAAATGTTATAATATATATATTATAATTATAAAGACTATTTTATTTAGTTTTGAATGAATTTTTCATTGTTAACTATTGTATTATATACCATTGTAGTAATTTACATTACATGTGGTCATGTAAGAGGAAAACCTTTTAAAAGCGATAATAAAAGAATATCACTACCTGATGGAGAAGATTCAGACCGTAAAAATTCTGGCAAAAAGAAACCTGTGAAAAAGAATTCAGTAATAAAAATAATGAGTAATCGAAAAAGTAATTCGTCATCTCCTGATAAATCTAAGCATAATAAACACAAAAAATCTTCTAAAAAAAGAAAGCCTAGTTGTAATCGATATAATAGATTCAGTATCACACAACATTTAAGTAAAAATAGTTATAGCAAATCAATCTATTTGCGTGTATGGGGAGGTTGTGATTACAAATGTTTTTGTCAAAATAATTTCAAATTATTTTCAAAAAATGTAAGCTATTTTATAAATAAAATAATAAACTTCTAGGTGTTAATGCAAATAAATTTATTAAGAATATCTCATGGAGCACCATTCTTATTAGAATATAAGCCCCTTGAAAAAATTGCAAAACTTCATGCTAATATGATGGCAAAGGAAAGTAAATTACTAGTAGACCCTACATCAAAGTATGGAGTAACCGTTAGTTTAGCTTACAATCCATTAGCATCGTTGATAGTAACGAAATGGTACGATGAATGTAATCAATACGATTACAGTTTTAGTTGTGGATCACCTGAAACAGATGAATTTACACAACTTGTCTGGAAGAACTCAAAGGCTGTTGGTGTGGGCGTTGCAACAAATGGTAGTCATGTTTTTGTTGCCGTTTATTACTATCCAAAGGGTAATATTCCAGACAAGTTTAAAAAAAATGTCTGTAAACAGAAGGCTAAGTTGGTATGGAAGAACACATAATTAAAATAAACTGTTTATCATATTTTTAAAGAAATTTATTATACTATTATATGTTTAGTTAAAAAAATCTTTAGAATAAGAAAATATGTTTTAATGAAGATTTTATAACATTTATTCTTCTTATCTGTGCCTCATGAAATCTTTGACATCGTTAGAATAACAGAAGTTAAAATATATTCTTAAAAACATAGTAGAAAATTCCTTTACACTTCGGATGAATTTTAAAAATCAATCGAGAATGATATATTTAAATAATTTTTAACGTAACAGTATTTTCTATTTTTATTTACAATCCAACGCATGGAACTTTTGCTAGTATATAGTATAATTTTTAATTAAATACAATATAAAATGTTGATAGAATATCCAATTTTGCATAACAATAGATGGTAAATAGTAATTGTCCATATAGTTCTAAATTTCGTGTAAGGTTTTGTAATAATACTTCCTAATAATGATGTATAATCTAACACATCATATATTTTCTAGTATTTCCATAATTACTAAAAAAACTAAATGTTTTACAAAATACAATGAAGGTGAGAATTTGTTTGTACTCACAAGTCTGAAGCAATTTTTTATAGTGAAAAAAATTAAGTATGTTTAGTTCTAGAAAATTCTATCATTTCAAGATTTTAGAGTTGGAAAATTTATAATTGAGTAAACAGGATTTGTGTTTTTTTATTTACAGGATACCATTATAAAAATATTAACTATTTAGTTATACTTTATATTAAAAAATCATTTTAATGCATATATATTATAATTTTTGAAACCACTATTTATCATTTTAAATGGATTTGCTGGTATCTATTTTACTATATACTAATGTGATAACTTATATTGTGGTTTCTCAAATGATAAATCCACCACAAGGTAGAAATTATGAAGCTAGGTTTATTAACGTTAAACATACTCATTATGGAGAACGTACTCATAATCATGTAAAACCACGTCCACCTCATATGCCCACAAAATCAAACAACATAAATGTACATAAATACATATGTGATGGAAAAGTTTTTAATACAATTGATGAAGCTAAAGATTATCTTAAAAGAAAAAATCATAAAAATTATAATCGCCATTGTCAACCACTTAAACATGAGCCAAAAAATCCCAATTATCCTGATAGAAACAATCATCATGGCAATAGAAAGGAAGTATTTCATAATCATCCAAATAGAAATAATATTATGGTGAGACCACAAATAAAACATCGTTTAAGACATCGATACCCACCTCACCATCCAAAAATGATTGCTAGAGCGCTACTTCATTTTCGAGGAAGATTTAGAAGAAATTGGCCTAAATCACCTCGCCAACCTTCTCGTAAAAATAAGCCAAAAATTAATAACAAAATACATCCTTCGTTAAAAGAACCATATACTGCCAGATATAAAGGATTCAATATTAGTGAATATTTAAGTAAAAGTAGTTTCAGCAACAGAATATATAGAACTTTATGGTTAGATTGTGATTATACTTGCTTTCACAAATATGATTATAAATTCTTTAAAGATAGGGTAAATTTGTTTTAAAAAAATTATAAAAAACTTTTAAGTTTCTATCTAATATAAATTTGTTAAGAGGATACCATAGAGTAGGGGCATTAAAAGTAGATCCAGAAATTACTAAATTAGCTCAAGAGCATGCGGAGAGAATGGCGAAAAATGAAAAAATATTTAAAGACACCACAACAAAAAATTATGGTGAAATCTCTGGAGCATCTTATTATCCAGCAGCGTCCGTAATAGTAACGAAATGGTACGATGAACGATTTAGTTACAAATTTGGATCAAATCATCCAACACCTGGGACACAAAGTTTGACACAAATGTTATGGAAAGATTCAAAATATATTGGCATCGGTGTAAAAAAATATGGTGATAAACTTTATGTTGATTGTATTTTTTATCCGAAAGGAAATATTAAAGGTGAATATAAAAAGAATGTTTTAAAAAGGAGATCAAGATGGTTTAGATGGTTCAGAGGAAAATAAAAAAAATTATTTATTTATTAATTTCTTTATGTTATTATTAAAGAAAATAGTATATATTTAATCTAATTTAATTTTAAGCATTCTTAAAAATTAAGATAATTAAAAATGTTCATTATCCATTATTTTATCAATATATTAAATATTTCCAAAGTGATTTTAAGATAAAATATATGGTTAAAAAGCAATAACAAAAATTTTTGATACGTATAGAGGGTTTTCAAAAATTACTTCCTGATGGTTTACTTAAATAATTTTTTTAGTAACATTATTATTTTACATAGATATTTAAAATCAAATGAGTATATTGTTGTTTAAATTAGCGTGATTTTTATTAATTATGATAAACGATGTTTAATTTTTATTTGATTATCCTTTTAGATAAAAAAACCATTCATATAAATACATCGCATTTTTTCAACCTTCTATATTATCAGTATTTTGAATGCGTTTTTTGTTAGTTATTTTGCTTTATACCAACGTGATAGTTAATATTGTTGTTGGTAACGTAAGACATTCAAATCAAAATAGAAGTGAAGAAGTTGGTAGTGTCCGTTGAAACCCTGAAAGCCATATTAAACAATTACCTTTGAGAGAAGGATCAAAATTAAATAAAAATTTTAGAGGAAAATACGCTATTACTGAAGTGCAATACAAATTTGGAGTTCTTTATAGGTGTAATGGAAAAAACTATAAAAATTCTAATGATGCTCTTGCATGTCTTTATAAATTAAAAAAGAAATACCCACATGTTATTTTTATTATACCACCACAACTTCTAAAACCAAAACCTTCAGTTAAACTACCGAGACAGCCATCTCGTTATCCTAAACCTCAACAAAATCCTAGTATAACACCACCTAATTTGAATAAATTTAAAAATTTCGATATCAGAGAATTTTTAAGTAAAGATCACTATAGCAAAAGAATATATAAAACTATATGGTCCAAATGTAATTATTTTTGCTTTTGTAAAAATAACTATAAGTTATATAAAAAATTGGTAAATTTTTTAAACAATATAATATAAACAAATTTGTAGGCAATTGAACAAATTAATTTATTTAGAAAGCATCATAGAGTAGGACAACTAAAAGAAAATTACAAACTTCATGTATATGCTCAAAAGCATGCAGATAAAATGGCAAGAAAAGGAGCAGAATTTTCTATTCATTCTACATTATATGGAATAGTCGTTGGATCAATTTACTTTCCGGCAGCATCAACATTAGTAACACATTGGTATGATGAACGTTTTCATTACAAATTTGGTTCGAATCACGCAATATATGGTACACAAAGGTTAACACAAATGCTATGGAAAAGTACCAGATATATTGGTATTGGTGTTGCAGCAAATGGTAATTACCTTTTTGTCGCTTGTTTTTTCTATAAAAAAGGTAATATTAATGGTCGATATAGAAAGAATGTTTTCAATAAGAGATTCTATCATTGGTTTAGAGGGTAATAAAATAATTGAAAACAGATTCTTTACCTCATTATCAAAGAAGTTATCATACATTTAGTTGAAGTTAACTTTTAGTACTCTTGGAAAATTATAATAGCTTTGATTTTAAATTAAAATTTGTATTATAAATTATTTCATAGAAGTTTTAAATAATTCTATAGTAATTATAAAATAAAATATATTATTTAAAAGATGTCATAAAATTTTTGATTCATATAGAGGGCTTACGAAAATTACTTCTTGATAGTGTACTTAAATAATTTTTTATAGTAATATTATTTTTTACATATTTTTGGATCAAATGCGTGTAATTTTTGCTCAAATAAACTTAATTTTTATTAAATTATAACATACAATGTTGACAGTTTATTTGATTATCCTTTTAGATAAAAAAAACCATTCATATATATACATCACATTTCTTTAATCTTTTATATTATCAGTATTTTGAATGAATTTTTTGTTAGTTATTTTACTATATACCAACGTAATTTTTAATATTGTTGGTGGTCAAGTGGAAAATTCACAACAAATTCATGTTGAAGAATATGGCACTTACAGTTTAAACTTTAAAAGATATAATGAAAGTCTACCTTTGAGAAAAGGATCAAAACTAGATAAAAAATATAGAGGACAATACACTATTACAGAAATACGACATAAATCTGGAAATCTTTATAGATGTAATGGAATAAAGTATAAACATTCTAATGATGTTCTTGAATGTCTTCGTAGATTACAAAACCAATATCCACGTGTTATTTTTATTATACCACCACATCTTCTAAGACCAAAACCTCCTGCACGTCCAGAACCTCCATTAAAACCTTCGTCATCCCCAAGTCTTTTGCCACAACGTCAAGATCCTCTTATTATAAATCTACATAGAGATTATAAAAATAAACATTATGATATCAGGGGATTTTTAAGTAGAAGTCATTATAGCAGAAAAATATATAGTCGTGTATGGTCAACTTGTGACAATAGATGTTATCATAAAGCCAATTATAGGCATTTTAAGGAGAGGGTAAATTTTCTAAACAGTAAAATCAGACTAAATTTATAGGTATTAGTTCAAATCAATTATTTTAGAAAGGATCATAGAGTAGGACCACTAAAAGAAAATTACTATCTCGATCTATTTGCTCAAGATCTAGCAAACAAAATGGCAAAAAAGGGAAGAGAAGTTTCCCCCAAATCATCATTGTATGGAATAATCGTTGGATCAATATACTATCCAGCAGCATCAACATTAGTAACACATTGGTATGATGAACATTTTCATTATAAATTTGGTTCCAATTATCCAATATATCGTGCACAAAAATTAACACAATTGTTATGGAAAGGTACCAGATATATTGGTATTGGTGTTGCAGTAAATGGTAAATATCTTTTTGTCGCTTGTTATTTCTATCCAAAGGGCAATGTTAATGGTCAATATAGAATGAATGTTTTTGATAAGAGATTTTGGCGTCGGTTTAGAGGATAATAAAAGAATTGAAAATAAATTCTTTATCTCCTTATCAAATAAATTATCATGCATTTAGTTCAAGTTAATTTTTAGTACTCTTGGAAAATTGAGAAAGCCAAAATTTTAAGTTAAAATTATATTATAATTTCTTTCATAGAAGTTTTAGGTTATTCTAGAGAAATTTTAAGGTAAAATATATTTCGTTTAAAGTTTGTAAATAAAACTTATTTTTAATTATATACAGAAAGTTTCTTATGATTGTTTTATGGTGATATATTGTGACTCTTTTTAATTGTTCTTTGAATTCCAAGGCAATTAATTTCCGATAAACTATGCCAAATAACGTAAAAAGTTTATTCAATCTAATAAATTAATAAATTACTAATAATTTTAAATGTTAATCTTAATTTAAAAGTTTATAACACAATTTAACCTTTAATTCTATTTATTTATTTGTGTTGAAGTTTCGGAGGATCAAAAAACAATGCTAGCAACATTTTTTAAATATTTTAATTGAAGAAATGTTAAATATATTTAATCATACCAAAATTTCAATAGTTTCAATCAAACAACAATAGGAAATGTTTTTTAACAAACAAACCCTTTTTACTTTACAAATATATATATATAACTTCTGCTAAAAAAGTGGTAAATTATTTATTTATCCTTTAAGATTAAAAAGTATATATATATCATAATTTTCGAGGCTGTTTTGTAACATTATCAATGAATTTGTTGATAACTATTGTGCTATGTACAAGTGTTATAATTCATGTTGTAATTGGTGGTAAGCAAGAAAAATCACAAGATGTAAGTAGTGAGGATGAACGGATACATGAAACACCTTTTACAAATTCAAGAAGTAGGTCTGAAAAAAGAGGTTCAAGAAGACAAAGCAATAAAAAATCTGATACACCTTATGTTGTCAAAGCAATAACATATAAAGGTAAAAGGGTATATAAATGCAATGGACAAATTTTCCTTACAAGAAGAGATGCTAAAGTATGCCTTCGGAAATTAAGAGAAAAACCTAAATTTCCATTACTTCAACGATTAACACTTCCACCATATATACCACCTCCACAACGTAAGCCGCCTATACCAACAAAACCTTCACGAATACCACCACCAACACCTCCACGACCAGCACATCTACCACGAAAACATAATAGACGTCCTCTATGGCGAGTTCCTCATAGTAACCTGCAAGATTATCTACAAAAACTTCATATTATCTAATGCCCTCAGAAGGCGTTGCTGAAAAGAAAATATAAATATCAAAGAAATATTACATTATAACACATTATTAAAAATATAAAATTGTAACATATTAGTGTAATTAAAAAAAGGTATTTCGCTTCATTTCTTGTTTTATCTGTTAAGAGGAAGGCACCTCGATAAAAAAGCTTATAAATAGACAAAAAACAATTAGTTCAAAAAAACCGTGGTTTTGAAATCACAGAATATTTAAGTAAAAATAGATTTAGCAATAGAATTTATAAATCTGTATGGTCAGATTGTGACTTCGTATGTTACTTTGAAATTTGATTTGGTAATTATAAATCAAGGGAATTTTTTTATTAAATAAAAAAAATAAATATAACTTTTTAGCCATTAATTCAAATAAATGTATTAAGAGTATACCACAAAGAACATATATTGAAAGAGAATTTTTATCTTGATAAATTAGCTCAAAAATTTGCAGATAAAATGATAAATAAAAAAAAACTATATTTAAGGTTCAATCAACGCTTTATGGAATAGTAGTCGGAATGTCTTATTATCCAGTAGCATCTCTAATAGTAACAAAATAGTATAATGAAAATTCCAGATATAAATATTTTACAAAAGGCTCAATTTTTGGGACACAAAGTTTCACACAAATGGTATAGAAAAATACAAAATATATAACCTTGGTGTTGCCAAGAAATGCGATCTACTTTTCTTTACCTGATTTATTATCCAAGAGGTAGTTTTTATAGGCAAAGTATGAAAAACGTTTTAAGAAGGAAATTTACTTAGTTTGAAAAATATTAAATTTAAATAAAATAGTTAAAATAAATTCTTTATTATATTCTCAAAGAAATTATTATATACTTATTAAAAATATAATTTTTAGCAATTTTAAAAAATATCGATAATTAAGAATTTAAAATTAGAATTTGTATTATCTTCAACGTCTTCGAATTGTTAAATTTATCAAAATAAAAGTAAGATAAAGTAGATTGTCAAAAATATATAGCATACACTATTACCATAAGTTTTAATGGATTATTTAAAGTAATTCCATTGTAAAATATTTGATGTATTTTAACACAATATTGTTAATTATCACTTTAATTATTTGGAATAAAACAAATGAAACTTTTATTTGAATGCAGTTAAACTTTTGATATACTATTGTTACTTTATTAAATAATGATTACATTAAAAATATATAAGAACTTATTTTTGTCTCATTCATTCATTCTTTTGTTCTTTTAAATCATAAAGTGTCATTTTATTACTGTGTGTGTTACTAATATTTAACAACTATTTTGAAAGTTTATCTTTTTTAATAAATAACTAATAATTAAATAAAATATTGAAAACATTCCCATAATTATGGAAAATTTATTTGACTTCCAAGTTAACTAAATTTGATAAAAGTATAATAAAAGATAACTGTTGTTTGTATCATCTGATTTCTGATAAATTCCTATATGATCAAAAAATGATACTAGTTCACTTTGTTAAATTTGCTTCGTTATAGAAAATTTTAACTACTTTTTTAAATAATTTTAGAAGTTAAAAAGTGTTAAAACAAATAATTAATATATAAAAGAACGTGATTATTTTAAATTCTAATCGTATATGATTACATTACAAATATGTAATTTATTTATTTATACTTTTAAATAAGAAAAACGATTTCAATATATATATTAAAATTCTTTGGACAATTTTATATCATTGTCAATGAATTTTTTGTTAACTATTGTGCTATGTACGTGTGTTATAATTCATATTGTAACTGGTCATAAGCAAAAAAATATAAAAAGTGAAAATGATGATAAAGAATGGATATATGAAAAACCTATTATATATTCAGAAGGCATGTCTTTGAAAGAGACACATAGAAGACATAGTATTCGTAAAAATCGCCATCCAACTTATGTTATTACAGAAGTAATTAAAAAAGGTGAACGTGGATATATGTGTAATAGACAATTTTTTCGTACATTGCAAGGTGCTAACGATTGTCTTATGAAATTAAATAAAAAACATAAACGACTAGTACGTTCACGACCAGCACCAACAATACCACCTAGAAGTCATTCACATCGAACACCTCCACCATATCAAAAACCTCCACCATATAGATCACGTATACCACTAAAGCCTTTACGATCACTATCTCCACCACCAATACCTCCACGACCAGCAAATCGACTACAAAAAAAGTACTAGACACCATCCTAAGCGAGGTCCTCATAATAATTTGCAACATTATCTGCAAAAACTTCATATTATCTAACGCTTTCAGAAGGCCTTGCACAAAGAAAATATAATTATCAAAGAATTATCAATTTATAACACATTTTTGAAAATATAAACTTGTAATATATTAGTATAATTAATAAAAGGTATTTCGCTTCATTTTTCGTTTGTTATCTAAAAGAGGACAACATCTCTATAATCTACTTTTCTTTGTCCGTTTTTTTTATCCAAGAGGTAATATTTATGGCCAATATAGGAAAAATGTTTAAAGAAGGAAATTCACTAAGTTTGAAAAAAATCAAAATAAAATAATTTAAATAAATTCTTTATTATATTCTCAAAGAAATTATTATGTACTTAGTCAAAATATAATTTCTAGCAATTTTAAAATCCATGATAATTAAGAATTTAAATTAAAATTTATATTATCTCCAACATCTTCAAATTGTCAAAATGAACAGAATAATAGTAAGATAAAGTTGATTGTCAAAAATAAATAACAAAAGTTGTTATCATTATTTTTATTGGATTATTCAAATTAATTCCATGTATTTTAACACAATATCGTTTGTTATCACTATAATTACTTCCAATAAAACAAACAGAACTTTTATTTGAATGTAGTTAAATTTTTGATAAACTAATTTTAAAGTTTATCTATTTTTAATTAATAACTAATAATTAAATAAAATATTGAAAATTTTCTTATAATTATTAAATATTCAATTCGCTCTCAAGTTAGCTAAATTTCATAAAAGTATTGTTAAAGTTAACTATCGCTTGTGTTTTTTTGATTTCTGATAGATCCTTATATGATTAGAAAAATAATACTGGTAACAAACTTTTCAATTTGTTGCATTAAAAAAATTTTTAAAACATTTTTTTAAAATGATTTAATAATTTAAAAAGTGTTAAAACAAAAGGTTAATATTTTAGAAAACATAACTATTGTAAATTCTAATTGTATACAATTACATTACAAATATGTAATATTTTATTTATTTACCCTTGTAGATAAAAAAGAATAATTTCAATATATATCATTATTTTTGAGGCCGTTTTATATTATTATCAATGAATTTGTTGTTAACTATTGTGCTATGCACTAGTGTTATAATCCATATTGTAATCGGTGCCAAGAAAAAAACACTAAAAAGTAATGAAGATGATGACGAACGGATACATGGAATACCAATACCTCAACGACCAGTGTCTTCATCACCAAAAGCTTATCGACAATTACCACCTCCACAATATAGAGAACCTCCATCATATAGAGAACCTCCACCATATAAGCCAAGTCTACAAAAAAACCTTCACAAACAGCACCTCCACCAGCACAATTATCTTCTAGATGTCCTCTACAATCAGGTCTTCATGGTAATTTGCAAAATCAGTTGCAAATTCTTCATAATAAACATAAGCAACAATTAGTTCAAAAATACCGTGATTTTAGAATTACAAAATATTTAAGCAAAAATAGCTTTAGCAATAGAGTATATCAATCTGTATGGTCAGATTGTGATTTCATATGTTATTTTGAAATTGGGTTTGCAAAGTATAAATCAAGGGTAATTATGTTATAAAAGAAGAAATTTAATATGAATTTTTAGGCATTAATCCAAATAAATACATTAAGATTACACCACAAAGTTCATATATTGAAAAAGAATCATTATCTTGATAAATTAGCTCAGGGTCTTACAGATAAAATGGCAAATAAAAGAGCATTAATTAAAGCTTAATCATCACGTTATGGAATAGTAGTAGGATTGGATTATTATCCAGCAGCATCTCTTATAGTAACAAAATGGTATGATGAAAATTCACGTTACAGATACCTTACAAAAGCCCAATTTCTGGGACACAAGGTTTTACACAAATGGTATGGAAGAATTCAAAATATATTGGTATCGGTGTTGCCAAAAAAGGTGATCTACTTTTTCTTGCTTGTTTTTAATATCCAAAAGGTAATATTTATGGCCAATATAGGAAAAATGTTTTAAGAAGAAAATTCACTTGGTTTAAAAAGTATTAAACTAAAATAAGATAATTTTTATAAATTCTTTATTATATTCTTAAAGAAATTACTATATGTTTAGTTGAAATATAATTTTTGGCAATTTTAAAAACCATAAAAATTAATAGTTAAAATTAAAATTTATATTATCTCCAACGTCTTCAAATTATCAAATTCACCAAAATAAAGGTGAAATAAAGTAGATTGTCAAAAAATAGCATAAGTTGTTACCACTTTTTTAATAGATTGCTAAAAAATAATTCCATGATAGAATATTCGATGTATTATAACATAATTTTGTTTGTTATCACTATAATCATTTGTAGTAAAACAAATGGAACTTCTTTTTTAAATCTAGTTAAAGTTTTTATAAACTATTTTGAAAGTTTATTTAATTTTAATTAATGACTAATGATTAAATAAAATATTGAAAACATTCCTAAAATTATAAATTATTCATTTGACTTTTATGTTAGCTAAATCTCATAAAAGTATGATCAAACTTAACTTTTGCTTATGTTTTATGATTTCTAATAAATCCCTATATGATAAAAATAATGATACTTATGACAGACTTTTCATTTTGCTGCATTATAAAAAAGTTTAAATATTTTTTTAAAATAATTATAGAAATTAAAAGTGTTTAAACAACAAATTAATATTTTAAAGAGCATGATCATTATTAATTCTAATTGTATATAATTACATTACAAATATGTAATATTTTATTTATTTATCCTTTTAGATAAAAAAAATAATTTCAATATATATATTATAATTTTTGAGGACGTTTCATATCATTACCAATGAATTTATTATTAACTATTGTGCTGTGTACTAGTGTTTTAATTCAATTTATAATTGGTGCTAAGCAAAACACACCACAAAATGAAACTGATGAAAATGGGTGGGTCCGTGAAAAAACTATTAAGTATTCTGAAGGTATGTCTAAAAAGAGAAGTTCAAAAAGACATAGCCATAAAAAACCCCATGAACCTTATGTTATCACAGAAGTAAGATATAAAGGTAAAACTGTATATAAATGCAATGGACAGATTTTCCACAACTTAAATGATGCTAATGAATGTCTTCGAAAATTAAATAGGAAAGATAAACGACCAACACCACCAAAACCACCTAGACCTAATCGACCAGAAGCATCGTTTCCACAACTAAAACCTTCACGACCAGCACCTCCGCCACCAATACCGTCACGACCAGCAGATGGACCACTACAACCTTCACGACCAGCACCTCCACCACCAATACCGCCACGACCGGCAGATGGACCACTACAACCTTCACGACCAGCACCTTCACCACCAATACAACCACGACCAGAACATCGACCATATAAGCCTTCACAACAAAAACCACGACCAGCAAGACCAAAACCTACTAGACGTCCTCCACACCAAGGTCCTCATATTAATTTACAAAATCAATTGGAAATTCTTCATAATAGACAAAAGCAACTATTAGCTCAAAAATACCGTAGTTTTAAAATCACAAAATATTTAAGTAAAGATAGATTTAGCAATAGAATATTTAAATCTGTATGGTCAGATTGTGACTATATATGTTATTTTGAAATCGGCTTCTCTAACTATAAATCAAGGGTAACTATTTTATAAAAGAACAAAATAAATATAAATTTCTAGGCATTAACTCAAATAAATATATATCGAGTATACCACAAAGTACATATATTGAAAGAGAATTCTCAACTTAACAAATTAGCTCAAAACCTTGCAGATAAAATGGCAGATAGAAAAACATTATTAAAAGTTCAATCATCGCTTTATGGAATAGTAGTCGGAATGTCTTATTATCCAGCAGCATCTGTATTAGTAACAAAATGGTATGATGAAAATTCACGATACAGATACCATACAAAAGGCCCAATTTATGGGACACAAAGTTTCACACAAATGGTATGGAAAAATACAAAATATGTTGGTCTTGGTGTTGCCAAAAAAGGTGATCTACTTTTCGTTGCCTGTTTTTATTTTCCAAGAGGTAATGTTTATGGCCAATATAGGAGAAATGTTTTAAGAAGGAAATTCACTTGGTTTGGGAGATAATAAATTTAAGTAAAATAATTTAAATAAATTCTTTTTTAAATTCTTAAAGAAATTATTATATACTTACTTAAAATATAATTTTTAGCAATTTTAAAAAATCACGATAATTAAGATTTAAAATTTGTATTATCTTCAACGTTTTCCAATTGTTGAATTCATCATAGCAATAATAAGATAAAGTAGATTTCAGAAATAAATTACAAAAATTGTTAGCATTATTTTAAATGAATTGTTAAAAGATAATTTCATAGTAGAACATTTGAAATATTATACCATAATATAGGTTTTTATTACTACAATTAATTGTAATAAAACAAATGAAACTTTTTTTTAATGTAAAGTTTTGATAAACTATGTTAGAAGTTTTCTATTTATATATAATAACTGATAACTGAACAATATATTGAAAAATTTCCTATAACTATAAAATATTTAATTGACTTTTAAGTTAAGTAAATTTCAAAAATGCATAATCAAAGATAACTGTCGTTTGTTTTTTCTGCTTTTTGATAAATTCCTTTATGATCAAAAAATGATACTATAGTTCAGAATTTTTAATTTGCTACATTAAAAAAACTTTAATATATTTTTTATATAATTTTATCAATGAAAAAGTGTAAAGAAAAATTAATATTTTAAAGAACATGATCATTGCAAATTCAAATTGTGCATAATAATATTGCAAATTTTGTAGTACTTTATTTAATTATCCTTTTTGATGAAAAAATTACCACAATATATATATGCCAAAATTTTAGAAGCCTTTTTTTAAATAATTTCTAATGAATTTTATCCTAACTATTGTGTTATTTGTTAGTGTGACAGTTCATATTGTAGTTGGTACAATATCGAATCCATTATATAATAGCGATGATGAAAACTCACATTCGCTAAATTATACAAATTCTTTAAGTAGAGAAAGTATTTTTCTTTATATAAGTCACAATTAAAAAATTATTATGAACTTGTTTCAGGTAACAGTTTAAAAGAACAGTCTTATGGTTCTCTTAAAAAAGGTAGTTCCGAGTTTTGATCCAACTTTAATTCTCTTCGTAAAAAAGCAAGCAATAACTGAGTATTTTCAGAAAATAGCAAGAAACATAGTCATAAAAATAGCAATAAACATGTTCCAATACTGGAAAATGGTAAAAAATGGAATGGTGTTAATGAAAAACCCGTTCCTAAACCTAATCCGTGTTCCATTAACAATTATAAAGGGTTCAATATAAACAATTATTTAAGCAAAAGTAGATTTACCAATATATTATTTTTTAGTATATGGACTGGTTTTTACCATACGCAATATCACTATAACCACTATTCTCTATTTAAAACAAAGGTAGATTTTTTAACAGTAAAATATGAATATAATCTCTAGATACGGGATCATATAAATTTAATAAGAGGATATCACAGAGTAGAAACACTAAGAGAGAATGCTGAACTTGATAGATTAGCTCAAGAACATGCAAATCAAATGGCAAAACAAAAAAAATTGTTTTATGTCTCTTCAACATATTATGGAATACTCGTCTGGGCAAGTTACTATCCCGCAGCTTCAGTAATGGTATCTAAATGGTATGATGAACGTTCTAGATACAATTTTCTATTAAATAGTCCAAAACCTGGAACACAACATTTGACACAAATGTTATGGAAAAATACAAAATCAGTTGGTATTGGTATTGCAAGAGATTGTGATTTCTTATATGCTGCACTTTATTTTTATCCAAAAGGCAATATTCGTGGTCAATATAGAACGAATGTTTTCAATAAGAGATCCAATTGTTTTGGAAGAAAATAAATTTTAAAAATTCTTTATCATATTATAAAAGAAATTAAGGTTTATTTAGTTAAAATCAATATTAAAATTATATAAAAAATCGTGCAAATTAAAAAATGTTTTATCATATAGATGTATAATTATTGATATATTAAATATTTACTTTAAACAAAAGTAAAAAAAAATCATTATTCTTCAATGCTTTAATCATTTGCATGGGAATTTTAATATTCTAGTGGAACATTTACTCATGCTCAATATTTCAGCATTTGGTAGTAAAATATCATTGTTATATTAATCAAATTTTTATCATTTAGGAAATAGATAAATTAGAATAATGATTGGAAAATAATTTAAAATTTTATCTAAAAATTAAGCACTTAAAAAGAGAAAAATCCATGAAATTTTATCAATTTTTTAAATGAAGTTTTGTTATTTTTTATTCTTTTACTTCTTGAACACAAGGATATCAAACAACTTTTTACTGTCACAGAGCAATGAATGGGGTGCATATGAATGCAGTGCCAAATCCCCATTAAATGGTAAAGAAAGGTTCTTTATAATAACGAATATTAATGTAATTTCACACAGGATAGAGGAATATTATTATTTAAAAGATATTAACACTGCTCCAACAACAGATTCAATTGTTATTGAAAATGTTAGTGAAAATGTTAACGTATTGGCCAAAAAGGTTATTAAATTAATGATACCACTAGAAACTTTGTATTTTAATTACTACAATGTACCCGTCGATTTAAAGAACAATATTAATTTCTTGTTTTGTCCATTGGAATTTGCTTCAAAACTTGGTGTCTTTAATGAAAATGTAGTAGGACATCGAATAGAAAAGTACGTGAATGGAATTAGATGCTCTGTTTATAAATGTGACATTGGTCCATTTCCAATGGTTAATTCACATACAAATATTAGTGAACGAATTCTTGTAGATAGAGAAGTTGACAAAGTGTTTTTTATTGGTTTTCAAACTTCTCCAAACAAAAATATTGATTATATTTTCTTTTATAATTCTGACAAACCTGCTGGAAATGCTCACATAGTTCTTGTTGCCTGTCCATACATAAATTGGATAAGAAAACAAAGCTCAGCCAAGTTTATTCCAAGTAAATATGTTAAGAATGACTTTCCATCTCTTCCAAATGATATGGATAGACATAAACTAGTTCCAACGTTCATGTTAGAAAATATCTCTCGTGGCCAAAATTTTTCAAATAGGAATACATTTACTTGTGGAACGTTAGAACAATATGAGAAATTAGCAGATCCAACGCCTATCAAAATTGGTTACGAATTTGATCAAAGTGAAGACATTTCATCTAAATTTTTAACAATAGACGGAGACAATTTTTTCTGTGGTGATGTAAATATAACAAATCATTATATTTTCACTTTTATCAATTCAACTGATATTATGAATTCATCTGAACCAATTATGGAATACATCACATCAATTAAAAGTGTTAATTTCTATGTTAATCAAAAAATTTATGCTTATGATAAAGAATACATTTTAAGCAAGTATAAAGACGGTGCAGAGAAATTTTTTGATACAGATAATGATTTACCAATATTTTCACCTTCTTGTGTAGCTAATCACAAAGTGGAAGTTGCTAAATTAAGATTGAAAATTGGTTCGACAATAAATCCTCCAAAATTAAAAAAAAATAACTCTACTGGTAAAAGTATTGAAACGTATATTGTTTCTATTAAAGAACAAAAAGATCAAGAACTATCTTGTCATGCAGTTTTACTTAAAAATAATGATGATCGTTACACAAACTTTTATAATAAAAAGTACAGTACACGTATAACAAAAATTAAAGATGCTAACGGTAAACCTTATTCTGGTAACGCAAGTATTAGCATTAAGATAACAGAAAGTATTGAAGAAGTTGCTGGAGTTTATACATGTACAATACATAATAGTGAGGTATATGAAATACTTAATAGTGAATTTCAAATATTACCAGGAGAGTTAGATCCTAATATAAAAAAAGTTAAAAAGAATAAACCAAATAAACGTTTGTATACATGTGCAACTGTAAATATGGGTAACCAAACGTTAATTGAAATGAATGTTACGCATCAAGAAAAAGAAACAATATCATTTCAATTTAGCAATAAAAGTAGAAATAAAAATTTTAAAAAATACAAACATTATGTAATATACCATCCAGATAATGAAAGCGAATTTAATTTACCTACAGAAATCAAATGTACTTACATGAATTTTACAAGCAAAGACATTGCATCTGTTGACCAGAATATTCAAACTTATGATAAGGATAATATGAAGCACAGTATAAGTTCGATTGTTTTTATACCCATTGCTTGTGGTGCTATTCTTGTACTTTTAATTGTAATCCTTAAAGTAATATATGTTATCTCTTTGATAAGACATAAAAAGAAAAATGCCGCTGTATTAAATTCTAATTCATGTGCTTCAAAGTCCAAGACAGTATCTGATTCAAGTACACTAAGTAGTAAAAGTAACTCAAGGTCAAAAAGTAATTCAGTATCAGGCATCAAAACAAAGAGTATTGAATCTAAAAGTTCAAGCATCACAACTTCAAAGAACAAAAGTTTATAATTAAATTTCATAGTAAATAATTAATCTTAAAAAAGTTATACATAAATTTAATACATAGCTTTGACTATCAAAGTTTGTCCCAATATAAAGTTTATACATAAATATTTCATACTGAATTGTTATAAATGTATACAAAATGTTTGTAATAATAAAAATTTTGGTTTATATTCTATCCGTTATAAAATATTATATACAATTTCAATAGAATGATATTAAAATGATTTCCTATCCAACAGAATCAATTATATAAGATTTCCTTTTTATCATAAATAAGCTATTAACAAATATATAAAGTCTTTTACCAAAACTTTTAAAGTTTATTCTAAGAACAGTAGTTAACTGTATAAAAAAAAGTGAATTAGAAGAATTTTTTTAAGTATAACCTATTTGAAACTTCTTTGGAGCATGTAAAAATGAATTATCGTGCTTGATAGCAACTTCGCTTACTAACTAAGATGCTAATTAATTTAAATTTTTCATTAAAATAAAGTTTAAAGCATGTGCTATTGTTTTTTATACCAAACTTTTCTCAGTAGTCTGTACCTCACAAAAAGAGTATAACGATGACAAGACAGATTCGACATCAAGGAATGCAAATGCTTTTGGTTATTTTTTGCTTAATTTTATATTTGATCAAATATACACAAAATTGCTGATTTTAGAACTTTTTCCAACTAGAGATAAAGTACAGACTTAATATTGGGAAAGTTCTTAGTGATATTGATAATAGATGTTATCAATATGATAATTATGGATGCATTTGTATTTATAGGTAATTACAGTGGATTCAGAGGTTTCATACGGTATTCATGGGTGAAAAACATTATATGTAGTAGATTCACTGGCAAAAAAAATTGAATTCAGATGATTCATAAATATATAATGAATTATTTGTTGTCAATACCTTTTTATGTTAAAGACTATTATTTTAAGGAAAAATTGGTACTTTTCTGTTTTATCCCCCAAAGATATTGTCTTTAATTGTTATCAATAACAGCTTTTGATTATTTATAAATGAGTAATATAAAATAAAGCTATTTTAACATAATTATTATTAAAAAAATTAAATTTTAAAATTTTTCATTTTCAAAATTTTTAATACCATTTAAGAATCATCTACTTTTAATAACCTCTCAGGATATCAGAAATGATAAGGATATTCTCATTTATCCTTTTTTAGTACTTCTATTATGTTTCGGCAATTCCTATCATTCACAGACTCAATGACTTTAAACTTTCCCAAGGACCTTATTATTAGCAATTTTTCGAAAAAAATTTTTTTACAAACAATTTATCAATACAAATCGATTTGATTAACTTAGATGTGATAATTTATGTGAAAATAGATCGTTTTTATGTGCTTCATTTTTTGGTTAATATAACAGAAAAGTACCCTTTTTTACTAAATTAATCAATCATGAAATTCCATTGTATAATACACAAGTAATAATTTTTTTCTAAATGATTAGTAATAATAATTAATATTTTAATAAAAATATATTTTACAAAATCGAAGAGATATATTTACACAATGATATATTAACAATGTTATTGTATTGATGTTAACCATAATAAATGTAATAAAAATGAGTAAGTTTCTTTATTATTATAGTATAACAAGACAATACCCCTTTTTTATTTCATATTTGAAGAATAATTCAAGAATGGGAATATTATTTATCAAAATGATAGTATCAAGATGCGTTTTATTAATAATATTTTTATTACATATCTCTAGAACTTTCTCACTACGTTGTTTTGATGGTCATGGAGAAATAGAAAATTTAGGGATAATTAGTTGTTACTCACAATATTGTGTTTCTGGTGTTCTTGTAGATGGTACTAAATATCATACTTGTCCCTCAAATTCATATTGTTCATGGGTTTGTTGTATAATTTTATAATCAATATATCTAAAATTTGTTTTTAGGGATCTGGATGTAGGAGAACTAAAGAAGCCGGTGAAGTCTTTGCTTGTTGCTGTTCAACAGACTATTGCAATAGTGGAGGTCTATATTATTCCAATTCACGTTTTTTCTTATCATGTTTGTTACTTTTCAAAGTATTTTTTATTTGAATTTAATTGCCTTAAATGGATTGATTTAATAATATTTTAATATTGCTCTCTTCTTGTAGTAAATTTTATTTTCCAAGTAATTTTATCGTTGTGATCAATAATTTGTTTTTATCATCGTCTTAAAATATATTTTTTTATCACTTCTATTGATATTAACAAGATAAAATGTAACGATAAAGCGTAAAAGATAACATAACTAAGTTATTGTTATGCTTTTTTTGAACGATGTTACAAGTAACATAAACTGATGTTTCTTTAAAAAATATGTGAAAAAATTAACTTTAAAAAAATCATTTAAATTTAATATTTCTAATCCACTTTGCTTGGATTTCATTAAATCTTATGGATTCTTGTCCTAAGATCTACTTGAACTTCCTAAAACCTGATTAACTTAAATGAGAATATAACCAAATATAATAGTTTTATTTTAAGATTTTACATATCTAGCGGAAGTATTTATTACTTCATTACTATTTCTTATATACTAAAATATTTTACACCCAATGGATACAAAAGTAAATGAAGAAAATTTATCTCTAGAAAAGATATTAAGTATAAAATTGATAAGAGAAAAGATATTAAAAAATTTACCATCATTACATGATATCGGAAATCTTGCAAAATGTTGTAAATGGATAAATCATTATATTGAAATTCAACCGATTAATAGGAATATGATGTGTTATGTAGATATGCAAAATATTAGTATTAAAACAAAAGATAGTTCTAATCGTTTACTTTGTTATGCTGAGTTAGAAGATATAGAATTCGAAAAAGATGAGAAATCAGAAATGAATTTAAATACAGCAAAAAACTTTTTTGGAGAAGTTCTTTTTAGAAGAAATACTGTTACAACAGACATGAATGGTACTTTGTCAGAATTTAGAGGAAGAAGTTATAGACTATTTGCTGAGAAATTTGCTGAAGAGTTAAACGTTCAAAGCCAAGAACGTAAACAAGCTGAAAAACTTGAATTTTTTCTAGATGGTTATTTTACTTATAATTCTGATCTCATCTTACATGCTTTAAGATTTATTAGACATGATAATATAACGCAAATTAGTATACCAGCTGGAGCATTTTATTCCAACAGAAACAGGTACAGACAGATTAGTTGTGTTAAATAAGACAAATGAGAAAAAATAATAATGACCATAAATCTAACTTATGCATGTATATATATATTTAAATATCATCCTATTTATTCAACACTTCCCCTCTGCCAGTAAACACATCCATTAATCTTTCTGAAGAAAATGGTTTTGTTAATGAATCTGCTAACATTTCTTCAGAACTAACATGTATTACTTCTATTTTCTTTAAACATTCTTTAAGATAGATAAAATCAATATCAACTGCTTTTGCTTTTGAACTATAACCTGCATCACGTTTTAAAGAAATAAATAATGGTAAATTGTCAGTATATAGAATAAGTTTAGATTCCGGTTTAAATAACTTCACAAATTTCCCTGTATGCATTAACGTATCTGTACCATAAACTAAAGCAAATAATTCCGCTATAAATGTAGAACGTGCAACTTTGGTTTGCCTTTTAGTTGACCAATAAAATAGATCATTGTTTAGATAACATGCCATACCAGTAATAGATCTTAAATCTGTGCTACTTGGTGCAAAACTAGCGTCTGAAAAGCATTCTAATTTTAAATCATCAGACCTTTTAATATATTTTAGTGTTACATCCGGTCTATATTTTAAGTAAGAAATAATTCTTGTTAATTCAGACAAGTGATTAAGTTTTGGATTTGCAGCATATTTAGCTATTCTATTTGTAGCAAATGATAAATCTGGTCTTGAATTTAATGCAATATATGAAATTCTTCCAAGTAGCGACAAAAATGTCTTCTTTTGATTTTCATCCAGTAAAATACTTTCATCATCAAGATTTCTATTACTTGTTGGTGTAACTTTACTTGTCAAATTAAGCTTTTCATTGTCATTTATAAGTTCAATGATTTTCCTCTTCTGACAAAGTTCATACCCGTTATTTATCTTTCTTAATTCCATACCTACAAAATCCACCCAGTTATTATCAACAAATTCATAGTCTTTTAATTCAAACTCATTCTTTAAATGATTAGTAACATCAATACACAAAGTATCACTGGGAGAAATTATCATTACATCATCTACATAAACCAGTACTACCACAAATGTGTTATTTTCAAATTTCACATAAACTGAATAATCGAAATTTGTTTCATTAAAATTATATTTCAGTAATGCTTCACGAAATGTTTCCCCCCAGGCTTTAGGTGATTGACGCAGTCCATATAAAGCACGGTGTAACTGTAAACACTCATTACCTTTAATATCACAATTAAATCCTGTAGGTGGTAATATATACTCTGGAGATTCTAATTTTGATTGAAGAAAGGCACAAGTAACATCCAGTAACCTTATGAATGAATTTGTTTGAGCAGCAAATGAAATAAGATATCTAATTGATACCATACTAGCAGTTGGAGCATAAAAACTACCATTATCTTCCTGTAAAAAACCTTTTACAACAAGTCTAGCTTTATATTTACCACAAGGTTTCTTTACAAATACCCATCTTGTTTTTAAAGGTTTAACATTATCTGGTATTGTACAAATTGACCAAGTATTCATCCTTTCAATATTTGATAACTCCTTGTTAATTGCATCTAACCAATTTTTATCTTGAAAAGCTGTTTTTTCATTTGGCGCATTTTCATAACTAATATCACTTTGATCAAAGTTATCTTTTGACTCTAATGTTAAAGCTAACTTTAAAGCATTACCTGTCATACTTTGATTTCTAGTTTTAACACCATCACCGTTTACAACTTTTGGTAACCTAGGATTAAATGATTTCTTCACAACCGGTGTTTTATCCATATTGAAAGAATTTTCAAGTGATTCCGTAACCTCATCAACTAATTTTTCTATATCAATATCGACTTTTCTAGGATGTGGCGTATCATGGTGGATGTTAGTTGGTTTAGTATCAACCTTTGATAAGAAATCATTAACGTTTTCATCATCTGAGCTATAAACATCTGTTTTATTCTTTTTAAGTACATTATTTTCATAGTACTCTTTAGAATCAATAAAATCTTTTGATTCATCAAACCACACATCGCAAGAACTTACTACTGTACCTGTTGAAAACAGAAAGACTTTGTATGAAAGTGAGGATTGTCCAAAACCAACCAGTACGCCAACTTCACTTCTATTTGCTAAATTTCTTTTATTCATTAAATGTTGATTCATTATAGTTAAACAACCTATAATTTTAATTCTTTTCAAGTCAAATTTGATATTCAACATTGTGAGTGGAGCAATACCAGTAGTAGCAGAAGGTAGACGATTTCTTAAAAATGCACAACTTTGAATTATTTCAGGCCAGAGTTTACAAGGTAATCTCTGTGATTGAATAATTGTACCTGTCATGTTTTTCAAAGTTCTGTTATATCTTTCTACTGGATTAGCTTCTGGAGTAGCACTTTCAGTAAATTCTTGGGTTATACTTCTACGACGACATAACTCTGAAACCTGTTGATTCAAAAATTCAGTACCTTTATCTGATCTCAGGAATCGAACTTTATGTCCTGTAATATTTTCTAAGAATATTATACCTTTTTCAAGTGCAACTATGGCTTCACTTTTCCTTTTAATTGGTTTAACAAAAATTGCTTTACTGAAAATATCTAAAATAGCTAAATAATACCTGTAACCACTAATTGTTTCTGATGTTTTAGGTTCACCTAAATCAATTGATAACCTTTCAAGTGGTACGTTTGCAGTTATTTCAATTTTATGAGGTATTCTTGTAATTTTAATACTTGCACAGTCAATGCATTTATTATTCATTGACAAACCTGTAACTTCTTTAATTAATCTAGGATTAGCATGTCCAAGACGTTTGTGCCACATCAAGGCATCGTCAACTCTATCATTTCTTATCTTTTGATCAATTATAAGAACCCCAGATTTGGAAACAATTGGAATAGATACATCTTTCTGTTTCAATTTAAATTCACTACCATTACTAACCAGTAAGCCTTCTTCCATCAACTTTACAAATGATAGTAAATTAGCAGCTACATTTTCATTATATAAGACATTTTTTACCAATATTTTATCAATATATAAATCACCACATTCTTTAATATTTAATATAGTACCATCGGCTGTTTTAACCGGTATATGTTTATCCAGTGGACGAAGATTTGATAATTTAGATTTTTCATTTGTTATATGAACAGATGCACCAGAATCAATGATCCATAAACTTTCCATTGTTTGTGCCATTGATGCAATTGTCCCCATGAAGAAACCATAATCACTATCTTCATCTATAATGTTATCAACATCATCTTCAACACTGAAATTGACATAGTTAGAAGGTGAAGGGCAAACTTTAGCTTGATGTCCTGTTCCTCTACAATTGTAGCAAAGTTGAGATTTTACATTATTTCTTTTAATTTGGTAATTTTTATTCCGGTTATGTGAGCTAAATTTCTTATTTACGTAAAAGGATGTTTCACTAATATCATTAGTTACCATTGCATCTGATTGTGATTTTATTCTTTGAACCAAATCTTCTAAAGTTATTGAGTCAGTAAGAGTTGTTTTCATCATATCATACTTAGCATCCAGTTTTGTCAAAATTATATGACACATTTCCGTATCATTAATGATTTGATCTAGTTGCTTCAGTTGCATTACAACACTTTTAACTCTTGAGATCATTGTCATTGGATCAGTTTCTTGGAAAGTATAAAGTTCAGATTTTAAATTAATGATATCAATAATTGTTGTTCGCTTGAATTTCATTTCAATATCCTTTATCAGATCAAAAGAATTATCAGTATACAAAAATTCTCTTTTTAAATCGTCCGATAGAGTTAATCTTATGATTTTAGCAGAACAACCAGTACTTAAATTTTTATCTTTAAGATCTTCATACTTCCAACTTAAACATTCCAACAATGTTGAAAAATCTTCTTTCCATAGTAGAAAATTTTCTTGATTGACCAATTTAGTGATTGATAACCCTCTCATAATTTTTACTACCTCAGAGATATCGATGACTTTATTTGATGATTTGACGTCTGCCATTTTGTAATGATTAGTAAGTGTAATCAGATATTTTTTAATACTAAAATATCGTTATATATAAAACAATACACAATTTGATTTAATAAATAACAGTATAAACACGAAGTATATATTCACTTAGAAATTCAACTTATGAATAATTGCCAAATTAGAGTTATTTACACACAGTAAACAAGTAATTTCTTTTTAACACACAGAGTTAGTATGATGACAGCTTCAGTCTCATAATCTGTTAAATAAGACAAATGAGAAAAAATAATAATGACCATAAATCTAACTTATGCATGTATATATATATTTAAATATCATCCTATTTATTCAACAAGTTGTAATATCTTCGATAGATTCCCTAATTTAAAGAAACTTGAAATATTTCATTTTGATTTTTTACTTGATGATTATTCTCAAATTCTTAAAAAATTGAAGGCAAACAAAAATATTTTGAAGATTCTTCTTATAAGTTTATCTAGAAAAGATAATGCGACATTGATTTTAAAATTTTTTGATATAAATTATAAGAAACTTGTTGATTGTACTCAGATGATTTTTAATATTATTCACAAGTATAATATCAACATATCAATTAGTGTTGAAGTTTATATTCCAATGTTAACGGGTGGGAGAAATAATATTTCACTAACTGAGAAATGTTTGTTTTATCCAATTAAAGAAAACATAAATTTAACTTATTTCATCATTCGAAGTTGTGGTGAAATATTGTGCGTTATGAAAGATTTACAATATTACCAAAATTTAGAGACATTAATGTTTGAGTTTAAATCTATTGAAAATATGAATGAATTTGATAGTTTATCTCAATCTGCCACCAGAACTTTATCACTTAAAAAAAGAATCAAAATAAAGAGAATAAGATTAAAATTTGAGGACAATTTTGATATCACTAACCAAAGGAACTTAAGGAGATTTCTTAATCTTTTAACTTACATAATTTCTTTGATGCCAGAATCTGTAGAGTTATTAAAACTAGTTAATGTTTATCATTTTAATATTGATGTAGCAAGAACTATAAACCAATTTATGCCAAATATCAAATTACTAATAATTGATTGCCAATCGTATGAAGATTCCTATTCATTAACTCCTTTTAAAAATTTAGAAGCCTTATTCTCTTATCAAATACCTAAAACTGATATACCACCTAATCTTAAACTTTTAGCAATTGGAAATTTAGAAAGTGATGTTAATTATTGTGATGATAAAAAATTTATACAATCTTTATTTGAAAAATATTTAAAGAGGATAAAAGATTCAGAAGGAAGATATATATTTTTCAATGATATTAAATTATGGGACTTGTATAAAAAGAAACTTCAGAATGTATTTTTTTAATGACAGTTGTTTATATTTCGATCTTCAATATTGATATTGAGTTAGCATTATTATTTATATTTTTAAGCCATCAAATTTGATACATTTGTTAATAAATAAAGTATTCCGTCACAAAAATTTTTTAATTTGTAAAATATTTTTATAAAATCACATTGAAATAATTATTCTATGGACTAAATGTAAAACAAGTGATAAAATTACTTAACAATAATACCTTAAATTTGATTGTTTGCCTTTTACTTCTTAACGAAAAACGGTCTTTTCAATTGATGAAAGAGTGATAATATGATGCTATTCCAAAAATTCGCTACCTTGATATTTATTCTATTGCATTATGATTACGGGTAAATTTATTACCTTTGAACCTTAATTACGAAGTTCACCAATTATTTTGTCCTGTTATAATTTAAAATTTCTTTACAATTGATTAATATTAATTTAGTTTTTTCTTATAAATAACTAATATTATTTTTTAGGGAAATATTATTTAATGTATCAAGAAACAACGTCCATGAGAAGTGGTACCTCTTTTTATTGCTTCATATGCGATAAAAAAATTACATCTACTAGTTGTAGACATTGTCATTTTGAGAATCATATAAACTTGAAGTGCTTTAAATGTTTTGATTGTAATAGCCAGTATCGTTACATAAAAGAGTGGATGATTCATTATTCAGAGACGGGTCATTCAAAATGTCAAAATATTATGAATCCATGTGTTCAAAAATTTATAAACATATTACCTATTATATCTTTGGAGATGGAGAATTCTACAGATAGAAATAATGCTGATTTTGAAATAGATGTTAAAAAAGAAAAGAATAGGTCTTTGATGATTCAGAAATGTGTCTTCTGTCA
This sequence comes from Strongyloides papillosus, assembly GCA_005656395.1. Classification (NCBI taxonomy): domain Eukaryota; kingdom Metazoa; phylum Nematoda; class Chromadorea; order Rhabditida; family Strongyloididae; genus Strongyloides; species Strongyloides papillosus. Next base: position 4,423,296 of record SRSI01000050.1, on the reverse strand, counting down.
TGAGAAAGATTTTGACTTCCCGGAGTTTTTAGACACTGATTCCATGGAAAACCATTGCAAAAAAGAACACCACATTTGAAAAATAAGTCTTTTAATGATTTAGCCATTAACTTTAAGAAAAAGGATAAATCGTTTAATAATATTAAAAGTGAAAACAACATTTACGATAATTTGAAGTTCTATTATGAAGTAATTTGCTTTTTAATTCAAAAGTTTATTTACTTAAATAATGGTTGTATGGAAAGTACTTTAATTAGTTATATTGTTAAATTGTATAATTATCTTGTAAATTATTATTTTTATAAATTCTACTTGCTTTTTAGATTTAATAGTTTTTTAAATAGCCCAGTGGAAGCTCCTTTCTTCTTATCACCTTCTTTTAAAGTTTCAGCATCCTTTAATTTTGACAATTTCATTTCAATAGACCTTTTGACATTAAATGATTTTCTCCTTGATTTTTTTGTTTTGTCTTTTCTGGAGGATAGTTTTTTTCCAGATATAGGTACTGATCTCTCCACTGACTTTTGTGGTCTTTTAATTTTTTCTGACTCCTCCTGGAGACGTTTTTTGTCTACCGACTTAGCCTGTGTTTTTCTTCTATCTACTGACTTATCTTGTGATTTTCTTTTATCCATTGACTTGGTTTGTGACTTTCTTTTTTCAGCTGACTTTTTATTTTCTTTTCTAAGAGTACTTCTAGCTTCTTTTGTTGTTCCACTTTCTCTTTGCGTCTTTTTTTCTTTTTTTTCTTTCACTTCCTCTGGAGGTACATCACCGATATTGAAAATTGTTGGAATATTATTCTTGACTCGGAATGCACCAGCTTTTTTAGTGTAGTAAGTATTAGATACATTTAAATCACCAACTTTTTTTGATAAGTATAACAGCTCATAATTTTTATACATAATTTCAAAAGTTTCATCAATTGAGGTACGATCTTCTAAATCTTCACGATCCCTATAAGTCTCAACAGTCGGAAGTAGTTCTGCAAGGTGCTCAGGTGTATTGTAGAAAAATGAAGATTCTGGTGATCTTATACCAAACTTCCCGAGTCTAATTGAAAGATCATTATTAACTATATCTTCCCAAGGTAATCCATGCTCATATAATTCAAATAAAATATAACAAAGACTTTCATAATCATTTTCTCGTTCAAATCTAGTACCATTGTGATTCTTCAATGCACAATATTTTAAATTTTCAAGTTTCCTTTCAGTCCTATTTTGTGAAACGTGATTTATTTCAACACTAACATCTACTGCCATAGGGATTGTTTTAGCATCTTCCACGACTCTTTTTATGAATCCCTCTTCATAATCACCAAGGACTAAATCTTCAATACACAGCATACGACATTCATCGTTTTCCTTACACTTCTTTTGTTGTCTATACCAAAAAGATGATGTTTTTATATTTCCATGCACAATATTATTTGTATGTAAAAATAATACTGCTCTTGAAGCCGGCATAATAAAACAATTTGGATTAAAAACTTTTGGACCATTCCAATTAACAAGTTCACTCAAATTATTCCACCCTCCTTCCATAACTATAAACGGTTTTTGTGTACTTTTGCATATTGAAGCACCAACAAAAGGTAAAATATATTTTGATGCATCCAGATTATCCTTTAATATAGCCATTATTGCTTCAATCATAACAAGACTATTTGATGAAATATATTTCAAAACAATCTCCTTCTTTGTTTCTACATTTATTCCACGATAGGCATAAGAAAAAGTTCCTAATCGTATTGCATGTTGAATGTTATATTTGGTCTCCGACGATTTATCTTCTATTTCAGACGGTAACTTAACATAAATGTCAGGAATAGTCTCAGACGAAACTCGTAAAGACGAAGACATAATTAAAAACGAACTTTAGGACACGTATTAGGTTTCCTTTATTATATCAAATAATTTTGGTTATTTATGAAATTATCAGTCAAAATAATTTCAATATTTATTACATATATTAAAAATTAATGTTCAATCATTTAAAGATATTCAATAAATTGTAAAAAACAAATTTTCTAATTATAATTGGTATGTTTATTTAATAAAATAAGTATTTAAAATAAAAAATTTTAGTTTAAGTTGATAAATAAAAAGAAATTTTGCAGTCTTGATATTTTTAAATATAATTAAATTAGCAAGCATATAATAAAAGACGCAAATTATAAGTAAATTAATTCTATATACAAAAAAAAGTCACTTCCATTATTTTGAGATGTGTCGGAGAAGACTCCTCCATTGCCATAAACGTCAATAGCTTATTAAAACCTCGAAGTCCCTTGTGCTTCATGACTAGCATCCCCTTCTTTGCCAATGTCCATTCCATCTACAGACTTAGGAACACTTAAAGTACATCCACCTTCAGATTTCATAATAGATCTATTCGTAGAATCCAAAAGAATGTCCCTCCTAATGCTATGTTCTTCTTTATTAATTCCAAAATCAGCATAACCCTTATTATCATCAACTGTTAAGACAGTCCCAGTTGAATCAGATCCTTTATCATTTATAGCCATATTATTAAGAGAAGTAGAGCTTAATACGGGTTCAGTTCTTTGTGAAAAAATCCCACTACTATCACTAATATTTCCGTCAAAAAGGTTCGTACCCACTTGATTCTCATTAGCATGAGAAAAGTCGACGTTAGAAGAACCATCATTGGTATGAGAGATAGATAAATCAAAAAGAGAACTCATATTATGAACCTTTGGTGATTCCACTGCATTATCAGATCTTGGTGAAGATAAAAGATTAATTCCATATTTGTCTAACAAATATTTAATATTAGAACTTCCATCTTCAGGAGGTTCCGATTCATCATTTTCTTTATTACTAGAAATATTAAAGATTGATCCAGAATTTGAAATATCGCGTTGTCCAATACTAATAGTTTCTTCCTTGTGAATCTTCGCTTCATCTTCAGGTTTACTAATACTTCTATTTAACTTGGAATAATCTGCTGTTATAAGCGATTCAGAGATATTACGAATTTCTGAAGTAACGTCCTCTTCAATTTTTTTAGTAGATATATCTGCATCCTTAATACCATTATCAACTTGAGATCCTTCTTCATTAGTTTTAAAATCAACAACTTCCATAGAAACAGTTTTATTTGATACGTGTTCATTATCGCCAATTGTCTTATTATGACAGCTTTTATCCAAAACATCTTCGTTCCTTTGAAGAGAGACAACACTATGTTCAGTGGTGTTTCCATCAATATCAATACCTTCTGGATTAACTTGATTTTGACTTTCATTAGCACGAGGTGTTGATGAATCAAAAAGAATATTCATAGTACTAACTGCTGATGACTCCAATATAACACCAGACCTTGGAGATGATAAAATTTGAACTTCAGTACTTTGTGATGAAACTTGAATAGCAAAGCTTCTACACTCAGGCAAAGAATCTTCTCCAAGATCTTTAGAAAAAAGTCCATTGTCATTTACCTTGTCAATAGAAGTATCAAATAATGATCTGACATTTGAGGTTTCATGCTGATCGTAACTAACATTTTCATCTGCAAACTTATTCACTTCTCCTTCTAACTCAGAAGAACACATAATATTATGTGTTTGAAGAGTCTCTGAAGTAAACACTTCTTCGGATTTCCTAGATGATACATTTCCCTCTTCCATGTCAATATCTGTGTTTATTTGAGATCCTTCTGTGGCGATTTCCATGTCACCAACTTCATTGCGATGTTCAACAAATGAAGCAGTCTTACTAGAACAACTTGAATTTAAGACACTTTCATTTCTTTGAGAAGAAACTTCATTACTTCCAAGAGCACCACTACTAATAGTTATTACTTCAGAATTATTTTGAATTCCACTAGCTTGTAGAAGACTTGTATTAGTATAACTCTCATTAGCATGATGAACCGAATTATTGAAAAGGATACTTTGATTACTAACATTTACTGCTTCCATCGTATCACTGGATTTTGGAGAAGATAAGAGATGGTGCACAGATTTATTTGGCAAATCTTGATCTTTAAGATCTTCATTTATAAATAAGGAATTGTTTCCATCTTGTACGATATGACTAGAAAAGAGACCTCCATCATGTCCCTCGTTGTCAGAAACATCAAATAATGATTTAACTTCCGAAGTCTCTTGTTTTCTATTGTTAATATCTCCTTCACTACAAATTTCCATTGCATCTGTAGGCTTAGCAATACTTCCATTTAACATAGAGGAATTTACCAATTCATCGAGCTTAGGAACTTCTGGAGTACATTCTCCTCCGCACTTTTTGGTAGATATGTTTATATCTTCCATAACAACGTCCTTGTCAATTAATGATTCCTCTTCAATAACTCCGAAACCAAAAACAGTATTAGAGGATATTCCATTGCTTTCAGTGACACCCTCATTAGCGAGTTCTTCAGTTGGCATATTTTGTACTTCATAAACTTGTGAATGATTTACACTTGCGTCACTCTCGTTAACTTGAGAAGGTGATGAAACAAAAAGAGGATTACCAGTTATAACTTCCGTTGATTCTATTACAATGTTAGATTTCTGCGAAGATAAAAGGCAAGTTCCAGATCTGTCCAAAACGCTTTGAGTAGTGACATCATTATTGATATGTGAAGAACGGTTTACATCACCTTCGAGATTTCCAAAGTAAGTGTTTTCATGACGCCCTTCTTTTTCAGAAACATTGAAAATTGATTCGGCTTTTGGAGTACATTGTTGCTCGCTAGCAAGATTTTCTTCTTCACAAACTTCCATTTCATTTCCAGACATACAATTACTTTTATTTAATTCAGAACATCCTGTTGCAATATCCAATTTAGAAGCTTCCGAGGTACAATTCCCTTCAAATTGTTTAGTAGATACATTTACATCCACCATATGACTGGTGTTGTTAACATGAACTTCTTCAGTAGTCTCAACATTACAAATTTCCATATCATTGCTAACAGCTGGAAGAGTCTTATTTATTTCAGATTCAATAACAACAGTAGTTTTATCAGAATTATATGAATCTAAAACATTTCCACCGCTTTGAGAAGGAACTCCATCGTCTTTAGTGATATCATTATCAGTGACTTTAGAAGCAGTCCTATCTCCATCACCGATGGCTTTGAAAATGTCGGCATTACCACAACTCTCGTTAATCTTAGAACTTGAAGATTCAAGAACAAATTGTGCATCATTAACTTTTGTTGATTCTATTGGATTATCAGATTTCGGTGAGGAGAAAATATGAGTATTAGACGTATTTGATAAAGTTTGATTGTTTAGATCACTATTTACAAGTTGTTTGGAAAGAGATTCCTCACCACAGGCCTTGTTTCCAGAAACATTTAATGTTGATCTATTTGCTGAAGTCTCTTGGTACTCAGCAACAGTACTCCTTTCTTTACAAACATCCATTTCACTTCTATCCAACTCAGAATACTTCACTGTAGAATCAGACTTGGAAACTTCTGAAGTACACTCTCCTTCCGGTTGTTTATATACATTTAAATCTCCCACAAGACTGACGTTGTTAACATGGATTTCTTCTTTTTTTTCAAGGTTACAAACTTCCATATCACCACTAACAGGTGGAAGGGTCTTATTCATTTCAGGTTCATTGACAATAATAGTTTTGTCAAGAGTACTTGAGTCTAGAAAAAACTCACTTCTCTGAGTATGTGTCCTATTGTCCCTGGAGACATCACTTTTGCAGGTTTCCGAAGTAGTCTTATCTCCCTCACCGATGACTTGGAAAATATCGACACTACCACAACTCTCATTAACGCGGGAATTATAAGATTCAAGCATAAAATCTTCAGTAGTAACCTTTGGTGTCTCCATGTCGTTGGTAAATTTTGAAGATGATAAAGAAGTATTTCCAGGTGTTTGTGGTAAGCTTTGTGCTTTGATGTCTACAGGAGAAGAACATTTGTCGTCCTTGTCAATAGATTCAGAGATATCCTTTTCGACATATCCTTTATCATGGGAAACATTAAGGACTGGTTCAACTATTGGAGTTACTTGTTCTTCAACAACAACACTTCCCTCTTTACAGATTCCAACTTCATCAATCGTGTTACGACTACTTTTGTCCAATTCGTGGTGATGTACTATGGTGTCCATTGCAGAGACGTTTGAAGCACACCCTTCTTCAATTTTTTTAGGAGATACATCTACACCTCCCATAGTAATATTAATTTGAGATTTTTCGTTATTGGTTCCAAAATTGCCAATCCCCATACCTCCACCATCATCTGGTTGAATAGTATCATCGAGACTCTGTTCATTGTTGATAACAGTCTTATCAACGGTGCTTGAGAATAAAAAATCCTTCTCACTTTCATTGGCATCTTCACTAAAAATTTTAGAATTAGTTGTATCTCTATCGCCAATGACTTCGAAGAGATCAACACTGCCATAACTTTCACAGACCTGAGAGTCTGAATAGTCAAGTGGAAATCTCTCAGTATTAGCCTGTAGTAAACCTTTTGCATCCTTCGATTTTGAAGAAGATAAAATATTAAGTCCAGATTCGACAGACAAATTTTGAAGGGTAACGTCGTTGTCTGAAAGTAAAGAACATTTACTCTCGTCTCCAAGGACTTTCGTAATAGTTTTATCGTCATCGTCTCCTTTAATCACGGACAAATCATGATAAAATGAACATTCTTCCATCGGCAATGGTTCGGTTCCTCTACATGGAGTTGAAGCCATCATCAAGGATGGTCTTGGAGCATTCTTTTGAGGTGCTACTGAAGGTGCTTCTTCTTCAGCTCTAGTTGGAATTGTGTAAGACTCTTTAAATTCAAACGAGTTCACACTTCCCTTGTTACTTCTGTCATTTATGTTAACAACATTAGAGATATCAGCCTTGTCTCCACCAGCAGTTTTTTCCAAATTAAATGAAGTAGTGGCTTCTTTATAAACAACTGGAGAACTTTCTTGTGCCTTGTTTACTACAACTTCAGCAGGCTGTTGAGCTAGATCTTCCATTACAACGTCATCCTCCTCAACTACGACTGATATATTGTAACTTGGCTTCACTTGACTCTTCAAACAACCAATTTTCTTCTTGCGCAACGGAGAACGAATTAAATCGTCGTCCAATACCTCATCATCTCCAGTTTGATCAACGTATACCTGAGTTCTAGTCATATTGTCATCCTCGAAAACAGAGAACTCCTTCTCCTGAGACAACTTCTCCTCCATAAGTACTAATTCCTTCCTGTCTCTCTTCAAACTAACTCTTGCTGGAGTAACGAAGTTTGGAGGTGGTATTGTTTCATCCAAAACAGTTGTATTATTTACAGAGACATCCTGAGGTGGTAGTGTCTCAGAGAAGGCACTGGCAAGTTTGTTGGAAATATTAGTACAAAATGACACGGCTTCCAAGTTGGAGGCGTCTCCGACTTTCTTCTTGTAGTCATCTTTTAATGGCGATGACGACTTTAGAGTAGTATTATTTACACTAGTAGAATTCTCTACTTCGTCCACAAATTCCATAACAGTATCATTTTCTTTGTTTTCTTCAGCAACTACATCCGAAACACACTTTAAGGGACTTCCCTCCTCCTTGACTTTTTGTTCAGTTGACTGGTAGTAACTACTTACAGTAGCTGCAATAGGAGGAACAGCCATCTTTTTAAACCTTGACATGAAAACTTCTTCATACGAAGCACCTTCATAACTTTTGAACATAAAAACAATATTGCGAGATGGTGGATCGACTTTATGGGGAATTAGATGTGCATTCTTGAGTACTAAGTCTTCGAAGTCCACTAGTTCCTTAACACCAGAAAATGCCTCTTGAAGACCAATTTTGGCATTATCTACCAATGTCTTGAGGTTTACATAGTCACAATCACAAGCAAATATCCTTCCAAAGTATATGAAGAAAGGAATGTAGTCGTGCAATTCATTTGTAGACCAGATTTGTTTAAAAAAATCACAAATAGTCATGACTTTGGAGTGATTAATCTAAAATTCAAGGAAATAACGACTAAAAGGTAAAAAAGTTAACTTACAAGTTCTATATACAGGAACAACAAGAATTTCTTATCTTCTTCAGACTTGTAGGGAATAGCCCTATATTGAGCACGGGACTTTAGGATCATAGCTCGGAAGTCTGCAATATTCAAATTTTCAAATTGCTTTGCAAAGTGTAAAATATATTTAGCTCCAAGGATAAAACCCTTAGAGCGATCTGGAGTCCTTTTGTATATTCTAAAAAAAGTTAAGTCAACAGGACAACAGTATCATTTACTTACCCAACAACCTTTTCATACTTAGACTTGGAACTCATTTTATCAAAAGAGTCATCGAAATTTACTTCCTCCTTGTACGAAAAATCGAAGTAAGCCATTCTGTCTGAAAAAAAACAAAAATATAAATATCGCATAATAAGTAATGAAATTTAAATATTTTGTTCACGTGAAATGTGGGTCAAAATAAGAGGAAAAAATTGAGGTGAAACTGAGAAACACACTGGAAACAATAAATGAATGAAAAATTCATAAAAAAGAATAAAAACACGCATACATCTCCACAACAGTAATGGCGGAAAATGATGAGAAAACAAAGACAACATTTAAATGGGGTGACAAAAATATCGCGCCAAATTGGTAAACAAATTGGAATATAGTGTATCCACTGAGGAGGTGTTATTTGTGTAGGCAAATGAATTTATCCTTGTTAAGTTTAGCGAGACTTCTTGTACACACGATCAAATAGAAATTAACTCATGGAGAAAGCTTCGTATTACAAGTGTTGAATGTTAGTACTAAAATTTAGTTGATTTTGAACTCAACTAAGTGACAAGATGTAAATAAGGTGAAATAATCTTGTGTTACGCAAATTATGGTGACACAGTATAAAATAAGGTAACAAAATAAAACATTGTGACCAATACATTTAATCAAATAACTCGCGGTGTTATTTTGAATATTGTATATATAGTTGTTAAAAACAGACCTTTTGTTCGACATGTAATTGACTGCTAAAAGATGGGTGAGGTATTCTATTATCAGTGATAACTCTTTTTACCCAAATCTGCCTTCCAGAAAGTCCTCCCCTTCGCTATTAACTATCATAAAACAATATATTGAATGAAGAAAATGAATTTCTTTTGGTACATCTTTGTAAGGCTTCGATGCAGAATCAAATAGAAATTAATTCATGGAGAGTGCTTCGCATAGAAAAAACATTTGTGCTAGTATTAAAATTTAGTTAATTCTGTGTCGAGATAAATGACAACATGTGAGTATAGTGAGAGGATCTTGTGTTTAATTTAAAAAAATGGTAACAAATAAAATAAGATAACAAAATATTGCGATCGATGACTAATATTTGTAATCAAATAAATTTTGGTATCATTTCGAATATTGTATATGGTCGTTATATCAAACTTTTTGTCTAACATATCTTCGATAAGTTATGTGAATGAAGTGTTTTGCTACCAATAACAACTCCTTTAACACATTTCTCTCTTCCAGAAAGCTCTCCCCTCCATTATAAACAATTACAATAGAATATATTGAATAACAATAGTAATTTAAAGCAACTTTTAAGTAAAAAAAAATTTATTAATGAAAAGACGGAATATACAAATATACAGAAATACAAAAAAATTTACATCTAAACCGACAAAGCAGAAAATTGGAGTGGAATCTGGCTCGTTGATGTACAATTTACAGCTCAACTTTTGTCTTCTGATTTGGGATATAATTTTTATTGGAAAAGCATCCATTTGGCCTCGGTGTTGTCATTTGGATCCTCTTGCATGTCACCGGAAGTTTTTTCAACACCTTCTGATCCGCATACTGCAGTCTTCTCATCATACGTATTCTTACAAGTAGGTGGCTCTCTAGATTCAATGGAGATATCATCACAATCATTGTTGTCTTTTTCCTCACTGTCATCAGCTATGAAGATTTCATCGTATGTCATAGGCTTTTTAGAATCCTCCAAATGGACATGTGATGACATTATTTCAATTACTTTTTCTATCGGAGAAATTCTGCTACAAGAATCAATGACAAGACTTTGGTGGTCTTCACTGACAGGTTCTGTAGAAACCTCAGGTGGTTTTGTTAATACATCTTGGGTAAATCTCAAATCATAAGCAAACCTATCATCCGTGATAGCTTCTGATTTGTCCTCCAAATGATCTTCTTCGGTATGGATATCCGTAGTATCAGATCCCTTGATAGAAGTAGAAGAAATACCCAAATCCCAATTTTCAACAAATTCCTGCCCAATATTTACCAAAGAATTATCAAACTGATGGTTATTATCATCTTTGTCCCTATCGGCAACTGAAGCAGGTTCACCAGATCCTAGAGTTAGGCGTTCCTTCATTCCCTCCTCGAAGTCATCATCCATATGCATTGATTTGTCAAGATGGTCCTGCTCCTCATCTCTAATGCGTCCTTTCTTCTTCAAAGGAGAGTAATCAAAGTCATCCGCTGAGTTTTGATCGTTTATTCCAAAGAGTAAATTTGTAAATACGTTTTGAGTATAAACATAACTACTTTCTTTATCATCGTCCATATGTTGTTCTTCAGAACTATCATCTCCTCCAAATCTCTTTATCCGTGGTTTATCGGGGCTAGAAAGAAATGATGGGACATCTAACCCTCCATCCAATGGTGTTTGATTAAAGAAATCAAAAGTAATTGGTGGGAATTCTCCATACTGTGAGAGAGCAAAAGCTTCGCTGCCGTTGTCATTAGAATTAACGTTCTCCAAACTTTTATCAAAACCAGTTTTTATCTCACTAAGTTTAGAGAAGAGTGATGAGTCCCCAAGGCCAGTATCGTTAATTTCTTTTTCTTTCTCCTCTTTGACATTATCTACTCCATCTTCCCCATTTATTGAAATTACAGGAGCAGAGGTGTCACCTTTATCTCCATTTTTAGAGTTAGGAACACTTTCCACACCTTCGAACGAAAAGGAGAAACCACTGTCTTCCACTACTGCAGGTTCCTTAGGAGTGGCCTCCTTTGGTTTAAAATCTTCATTTTGGCGGAGATTTGAATGTTTGTGTTCCGAAATAAATACCTCCTGATATGAACCATTGGCGTAGGCCTTAAACATGTGTATAATTGAATCACCCCTCACATTCGTGGTGCGAGTATACTTGAAATCAGTCGGAATCATCCCTTCCAACGCAACCAACTGGGCAATATCGTGGAAATTACTTTTTAATTCAAGCCTTGCCTTATCAACCACCATTTCTAGACAGTGGTAGTCTTCCTCAGCAGCAAATAATCTTCCAAAGTAGACATAAAACGGCCAGAAATCATTCAATTCGTCTTTCTCCAACACTCTTTCAAAAAATTCCCGCTTTGTCATAGTTGTATTGGTTTTCCACTAAAAGTAAAACAATACATACTACAAGAAAGCAATTTAATTCAACTTACGAGTTCAATGTATAAAAGTAGCATGTACTTCTTATCTTCATCAGTCCTAGTCGGGAGATGCTTGAATAATCCCCTGTACTTGTGAACCATAGCTCTGAATGCAAAAACGTTAAGGCTCTCAAAGGATTTTGCGAAAAACAAAATATAACGAGCCCCAACTTTGAATGCTTCAGAGTAGTTGTCACTTTTTCTATATACACTAAAAAAATTAAGAAATCAAAAGAAATAAACACAATAAAAACATACTTTAACACAAATCTATATTTCTTGTTTGGATCCATCTTAAGCAAGGAAGGATCAAGCTGGATATCTTCATTAAGTATTGGAATATCTTCAAACATTTTTCACTGAAAGTGGAAGCATTAAATACTAGATAAAAAACGTATTTAGGAAATGTAGAAAAAAACGTAGAAAGAGACAAGGAGCGCGGGATGTAACATTAAACAATCCACAAAATACCATTACATTTATTTGTGGTTATGATCATTTTTTAAATTAATTTCCACCTAAGACAGATACATTTGTTGTGGAATAATGTTCAATAATAAATTAAGAGTTTGCACTTTTTATATTTAAAAGTTCTTATCGGAAAGAATGAATAAGGAATTTCGAAGTAAATACATGCAAGCATATGTCGAATTTCTGCAGGCTAATGTACAACGTGTAGAAATCGTTTTGAGAGGAATTATATAAAGTAATGGTTAGTTTCTGACTGGCAATTAATCTTTTTACAAAGGTTGTTGATGTACTTTAATTGTACGTAAATTGAAGATTACTTTGCAAATTTTGATTGTGGATTGGATGGATTACAATTGTCAAGGTGTTGTAGCTTAAGCGACACGAAGAAATAACTATTATCAAACGGAGTCTGTGAGTATAAGTCGAAATTTTAACTAAATGGTCATCTTTAATATATTTGATTTCGGTAGAAAATATTTTCTCGAAATTTGAGCATTACCCCACTACCATTTAGGCCTCTCCAAAGTTATTCATATTAAAATATATCTTGAATAATCACCAAAATGATTGTAGAAATACTTCTTTCCATTCCAGTAATTTTTTTTCTATCATGCTTTATTAATTTTAGATAATTTGTTTGATTTTCTAACATGAATTTATAAAAATACATGTTTGTGTCAATTAAAAAAATGTCATAAGAACTTTTGGAAATTAAATTATTAAGTAAAATCAGGATTTTTCTTTAATTGACAATACTTTTTAATTAAAGTTAACACTTTAAAAGTGACATCATTGAGAGATGTCTTTCATCAACGTAAAAGCGAAACTAAAAATTTTTATCATTCCCTTTTTTAATAAATATAATTTACACTGCTACAATTTTTAAAAAAATAGTACGTTACAATTTTTTACTTTCTTCTTTATAAACAAAAACATATATGAATACTTTTTAAATTAATTTATTATTATATTTGTACAGAGAATGATAGTATTTTGATGCATGTCAAAGTGCCCTTTGAAAGTATAAATAAATTTAATGTATCATATATTATATAATGATAACTTTTAAAAATAATACATATTTTTTTTAATTGTAACATTTTCCTACCCTTAAAATATAATTGTTGTTGATATTACATTATTTATTTATATATTTGTCATACTATGAAGAAGTTAACTATCTATATTGTGTTTATCTTAATGATAAATTATTCTCTATCCTTTGGCGTCAATAGATTTCGGCAACGTGAAAGTGATACACATTCTTCAAAAGGATATTTATCATGGATAATAGCTGGTATCATTGTAACAGTTCTTGTTTTTTCATTTTTTGGATGTAAATTTTGCTACTCCAGGTATCATAAAAAAGAAAGCATAATGGATGCAACAAATTAATATATATTTATAATTTTTGATAAGATGTTGTTGTTTTTGTTTTGGAAGAATAAAACTAACTATCAATATGTGCTGCTATCATATTTAATGTATGACTTTTTATTTTAAATAATTTAACATAGATATTAATTAAATGTTCTAGTTGAATTTGGATAAACATTCTTAAATATTACAAATGTTTTTATATTTTAATTTCAAATGCAATAAGTACAGACTTTAACAAAACTCGTCTTGTATCACTATATTTTTTGATAAGAAGAAGTAAAACTCATTTAAAAATTTGATCACAAAGAGATAATTGTATATATATATTTGACGAGATAATTTGATAAACGATGAAACGTAAAATATTTTACCTTTTGAAGTGAAAATATTTTTGTTGTCTAGACACCTACACAAACATTAAAAAAATAAGTTGTTAAGAAAGAGTTAAACTCTAGTTTAGCGAGTAAACAATATTTGCCAGAACATTATCTTTATTTTTTATTGACAACAAAAAGAAATAATCTTTTTATTATGTATATTTTATATTGATATATTTTTGTTAATGGAACCCTAAAAACATATTTACTTTTCTATTAAATCTATCTTATGATACTGTAAATTTACTTTTTTCTCCATTATTTTAAACATCATTTTCTTCTAAATAAAATTACCATTGTTTTTTTCCATTATTTAGAAAAATTATATTTATTTATTAAAACTTTCAGTTGTTTTTTTGAATAAAAAACGGTACATAAATTTTATTTTTTCAATTATCCGGGCACATTAAATAAATCTTTTAAAAATATAAACTTAATTTTTTAATATATGCAATATTTAGGAGGAAAAATGTCCCTTTAAGTAATGAAAAATAAACATTAATATCATGTATTCAAAAACTTTATGGAAAATAAATATTTTTTTAACAAAAAGAAACAGGAAACGATTAAAATAAGTTTATTGCTACTTATATTACGGAAATTCACTAAGCTATTCAAAACAATTAATATTTTATATAATTTAAAGAAAAAATGTGTAGGATTTAGCTACTTAACACGTCTCATGACGTATAAACATCATATTTATTTATAAACAAGTTTGGTAAATTTATTGTACAACAAATTAATTATAAATCTTATTACAATATGTATGAAGTAATTGATAAAGAAAAGAAAAAAATATGAAATCTGATAGAAGTAATATGATCTATGTATCTTTAGATTTTTTACTTTTTTTAAGGCTTGTACTTTTACTTGTACTACAACTGTTGTCATTATTAGTACATTCTCCACCTCCTCCATGTTTCATTTCGAAACCATTTGAAATTTTTTTGGATATAAATAATATCACAATTCTGAATGCATATATTGTATCATAACGTAGTAATCTTGAATAGCTTAATTCTTTACCGAACTGACATAAAGCTTCACAAACACACTTCCAGTAATATTCATTAAATAAATCTTCGTATTCTGATAATAGTCCACCTTGAGCTGTGTATGATACAAGTAATGGTCCTAATGCATCATCCAAATATTCCAAAGATTCAATTGACATATCAATTATTGAAGTTATTGTTGTTGTGTACAATTCAACAGCCTCTTTATTATTCGGATCTGTTAGAATTTTCTTGAGATCTTTATAGTTATCACAAATATATTTATGTACCCATTGGCCAACAGTTTCATTAACTTTCTTTTTCTGCCACTTTGCATATGATGTCTATAAATATTTTTATTAAAAAAAGTGTAATTTAAGAGTATATAAAAAACAAACTTACAGTGATAAGTAAACGTTGCCTGGGTGTCAAAACAAATCCGTTAACGGCAACGGCAAGATGAGCTATATCTCTGAAATCTGATAAGTTTCTAGAGGTCTTTTTTGGTACTACAGAGACAGCTGTCGAGAAAGCAACCATCATAGCTTCCGAAATGGCTGATTTAGTTTCCATTTTATTTAGTAATAATAATTTTGAGTAATAAAGCTTCTTCCTTCCTTTAAATATACTTGTTATCTTTAATAATTTATAATTCTTATATAATCTAAAAGTAAAAATATATCATACATAAAATAAAAGTCTCATTTTAGGTTATAATAAAGTCTTTTGAAAATATTTATATATAATTAATTAGTAATTAAAAGTTATGTAAATAACTAAATATATAGATGTCAAAAATATTATTATCAATGAAAATAAAGCAAAAGTTAGAATTTTAAATGAAATAAATTCAAATTGATATAATAAAGTTTTTTCATTTACAAAAAACAACAAACTTTAATCAGAATACTTAACTTTTTTTAATATACAATTATATATAATTAAAAAAAAATCCATTATTCTTTTTATTATTTTATCTTAAAAATAGTAAAAAAAATATATCGCACAATAATCTATAAAAATATTTTTTTTCCTCTTTAAAAGGAACTAATATACAAGATTAAATCTTTTTTACTCATAAAAATAGTGATAAAAATAAATAAAATTAGAGAATCAATCAAGGATAATAATGAAGTTTAATAAGCCTCCACTGATACGATCGGCACTTTGTAGTTTTCATATATTCTCCTAATCATAATCGTCTGATAAATAGAACAGTTAAAGACAAGTGGATGTTATTTTTAGAAACAGATACTTATGGAGTAACAAAAATTGCCATTAAGAAGTTTGTTTAAAAATGTCCAAAAAGTTTGCTAATCCTTTTTGCATTAACAATTTTGATTAAATATATCTTAGAAAAGCCTTTTTTTATATTTATTTATTTATAGTGTAAGTGTTGGTAACAAAATTTAATGAACCTTATATATATATGGGGCGAGTCAAAAGTCACTTTACAGTTTTAAATTTTAATAATTTTTTTTATATTGAATATTTTTTTTTCATTTTATACATATATTATAGTTATTGAAAGAGAGAGATAAAAATTATGGAGTAATACTTAATTAAGAATACTAAAACAATGTTGAAGACTTTAATGTGAAAAAAATTTTTTAAGTAAGCTAATAATTAAATAAGTTTAAAAATTCACAACATAATAAAATGAGGATATACTTGAATAATTATTTCTATTTTTTTAACAGAAGTATTCGGCAATTATTACAAATAATGTCAATTTTATCTATATAATTTTTTCTCGAATTAAAATGAAGGAAGTGTTTAATAATTTATGAGTTCATTTAATATTATTTGTTAATAATGATATTTATCATATTTATATCTTCTAATGATTGAATATAAGATATTTTTAAAAAAATAGTAGAACAATATAAAGTATTAAAAAGTTATTTAAATTTGAAAATTTCAAGTGTCTCTTGAAACACCCTATCTATATTTATAAATATCTTGTCTTTTGCTCCCATTAATAATAAACACATAAATATTTTATTTTTCTTAAAAGACACAAGTTAAAAAAGAATTTTTTTGAAGATTATAACAATATAATTTTCACTTAAAATATTTACATAAACTATATACATATTTTCACTTTTCAAATACACACATTTATAGACACCATACTTTTTTTTGTAAATTTACGAACAAAAATAAAGTTACTAATTTATCTTTTACTTAACTCTTTCTTCTTCTAGACAAAAATCAAATAAATTATTTTGATGTATATTTTTAACAACCAGCAATTATCCTTTAAAAACATTAGGAGAAAGAAATAGATTTATTTATAAAAAATATGAAGATGTTATATACCCCCTCACATGGTAAAAAACTATTATTTTTTTTAATTTGTTTATCAGTAGTTAAAGTAAAAAAATCAAAAAAAGGAAACATATCTTATGATAATAAAGGAAATAAGTGAAATAAAAATAAAAGTTAATTTCATAATTGAAAAAAGCAAAAAAAAGTGAGTTATATAAAGTGTTAAATTATAATGATATCTGCAAAGTTGATACATTTATATCTTCTTAAAAAGACATGTTATTAAATTATAAATACATGTTAGTATAAATAAAAACAAAGATTCAAAAATCGTGGATGGCATGGCAAAAAAAATAGTGTAGAAAAAATGTTTATTAGAGAATATATACCATATCAAACACCATGATACATGTTTATTTTGATGATATTTATTAAAGGGATATTTAAACTTAAGAATATTTAAACATCTTAAGTGCTTAGGAAACGTGAGGTATCTTAAGATTAAGACCAAAAGAAATATTTTCCCCGATATTTACCAAAATATATTTATTGTAATGTGTTAAAAATAAATAAAAGGTGCCACCAAAAAGGTGTAGCTTTTTATTTTATTATTGTTATTGGATTATTATTCCATTTTTTTCTATTGTTATATATACATGTAAAAACTACCTATTTCTCTGATAATTTTATTCAGGAAAAAAATAGGAGGTTGGTCTAACACTTTTTTTATTATTATGCCATGAAAGATTAAACAATATTCTAAACACGACTAATAAGTTTACCTCGTTTTTAAGCTAATATTTAATCCCCCCAATGGACTACCATACATTTGACAAACAAGACAAAAACAATTCTCTTATGATTTATTATACAATAACATATTTTCTTCTAATTAAATCTATTCATTAAATAATATTCTTTATATAATTTATGGGGCATGATATCATTCATTTAGCAAAGAAATTTTATCAAAAAATTCATCTTTAAATCTTATTCAATTTTTAACAACGAAAATAATAAATTTTAATCTTTGATATTTCGTTTACAATTTATACAGTTTATAATATGTTTAGTTTAATTAAAAATTATAATAAAACTATTCATTACATGGGAGAACTTTACTTTTAAAGTAATTAAAAGTTATCTTGATATTTGAAAAAAATGCAATCCTTTTCGAGATGGAGAGAGAACTTTCTGTAATAACTCATAAGCAAACAATAAATCTTACAGATATTTTTCATGATAAAGGAAATATGATATAAAAATAATAAAGGATTACATTCGCAATTATTTTTATACAATTATATCATATATCAAAATGTTTACCCATTGATATGAACTTATACTAAAATTACATAAATCTATCTGAAATTAAATTGATAGTGTTACTTAAATATTTAATAAACAGTAATCATTTTCTAAAAATAACACAAATACAATTTTCATACTTTCCTATAAATTATTTCATTTCAATCAAAGTCATTTTATCTTATCATGTAATCTATGTTAATATAAAGGTATAACAATATACATCATGTAACACCAAAATAATACCATTAAATTTTTTACACTATAATAAAATTAAGAAATAAACTTTATAGGTTATTTCACTGAATCACGATTCATAAAATATAGTGACATTTAAAACAAAAAAAATTTTCCGGTACTTTCCACTGTACGTCAAATTCACCAAAGAAGATATTTACAACATTATTTTATGTCTCTGATAAAAGATATAAGATTAGGTCTACAAGTACATAAACAAATTTAGGAAGTGATTTCATTTGACAAACGAAAAAGATAATAAACATTTTATCAATTATACAAATTTTTCGTTGATATAAGAAATTGTAAAATTTTAAAAAAAAAGTACACAATGAGATATTTTGATAAATATAAAAGATAATCAACAAAGAGATATTTATCGCCATTTTTGAAACATATTATCTTAAAATATCAAATGCATATTCATTTTTTGTCAAGTTCATTAAAAAATAAATTTTATAGAAATTTTTCTAACTTTTTTTGCAACCTCTATACACCTATTATGTAACATACTTATATACTTAATAAGAAACGAAAAATATACAAATAAATACAAAAAAGAAATTACATAGAGTATAATAATATTTTGTCCTTGATCAAAATAAATTAACAAACCAGTTAAGGGTTGGTTTTAGTTTTGGAAATTAACAAAACAACATTACTCAAGATTTTATGGTATTTAAATGGAATGAAACTATTCTTACTTCACTACATACAATTATTCTATATTAAATAATACCTTTTTTTAACAAAACACAACAATAGAAAACGTCATGGTGTCATTTATCAAATTATCTAGTGTTTTTTTGTTCATTGCTGCCACTACTATTACAATAACAACAGGACAAATGATAAAACAATGTGTTTGTAGTGAAATCCAACCATGTGTTAGTAAATTTTCAGATTCTGTTATTGTTTGTGCTGACCAATGTCAACATCATGTCGCTAAGACTGGTGCTAATTACCAAGCATTAAGATCATGCATTCTTAACAAAGAACCAATGATAAAGAGTACTATTAAATGCCAAAATGACAAATTAGCCAATACCTGTGCTAAAAGACCAGGAAATATGGTTAAGAAAAGATACGAGGAAACAATTAAAATCGCTGCTATAAGTGAGATTAACAAAATGCTCAGTTCAAGTGGTGTTTTATCACAAGTTAAACCATTACTCGGCGTTGGTAAGAAATTCTATAGTTGTGTTGCTAAATGTATGAAAGGTAAAGCTGGAAATTGCCAAGATAACTGTGGATTAGATCTCCCATCTGATACCGTTATGGTTCAACAAACTAAACAATGTGCTCAAGCTTCTGGTTTCTCAACACCTGTTGTTAGAGATCTTTGTGGATGTGCTGTTAAAGCAGGATTATCACAATTAAACGGTGTTTGTGACAAAATTACAATTAATTAAAGGAAAAGAATCTAATCAACAGGAAAAAAAAAGTTTAAGAATATAGATGTATCAAGTATACCATTTCATTTTTTTTTCTAAAATCTTTTGTACATTATTTTTCTACCTAATTAATTATTACATACAAAATTACTCTCAAAAAAAGTGTTAAAAAAACGGAATTCGTTTTGTTGTTTATTTTACATTCAAATAAATGATTTTAATAGATTAATTAAGAGTTAATTTCCACCATTAAATAATATTATAAAGAGAAAAAATAGAATGCTAATTAAGAAATATTAATAATTAGATATATTTCGAAATTTAAATAAAAGAAAAAAGTTTTGAAGATGATTAAAATATAATTGTTTTGTCTGAAGTAATATATAAAAAAAAAATTAATTATAAAAAGATACTTAAAATATCATATAGAAAAATATATATTTTACATATCTTACAAAAATAGACAAAATAAAAATTTTATCATATAAAAGTTCTTTAACCATGCCAATTAAATTTACCACTTCCTCTTGATATAAGAAGAAAAGAGTGTGGAGATGGAATTTCTTTTTGTTTTACCAACTAAAATCCCTTGATAAAATGGTTATATATATGAATAGGCGAATATAAGTTAACAAAAAAGTTAAAATTTTAAAAATTTCAATTACTTTTAGTTTTACTTTCATAAAAGGCTGATCATTATAGCAAGTAAAAACTCAAAACGCTTTTATTTTATAAATCAAAGTTATAAATTTTATTTCATTTTATATTGATGCCAATAACATACAATTTGTAATAGTACATGTCTCCTTTATTTTAATTTATCTAAACTTAATACAAGTAAACAATAATTTTAATATACAATATTTATATATAAATTATATTAAAATTTCCATCGTCGTGTTTATATAAAAATACTTTCAATTCTTTGACACTTCATTTGAAAGATACAATAAAAGTCACAAGGTGAAATAAACATTAATGAACTTTATTTTATCATAAATATATGTTTTAACAACAACTATTATTATAGAAAAAATGATGTGACGACATATGAATAATAAATTGATATACACATATATTTTATAAAAAATTTCAATAACAAAATGTTTTAATAAATAATAACTCAAAAATAAAGTAAAAAAAGAAGAAAGCAAATTATTTGTTAGTATAAACTTTTATAATTTAAATTCATTTGACACTAAAATTGCATCATATTATAAATTTAATGTATTTTTTAGTATTATCAATAAACTTAATCAAAAATAAAATATATGTTTACAATTTGACCTTTAAAACTTTTTTTATTAAAAAGTTTATGTAGGAGTATCCATATGTTTCAAATTTTACGGTAATAGAAAAATAAATAACTAGAACTTTTATAAGCAATCAAAATAGAAAATTTGAAAACTTATTCGATCATTTAAAGTACAAAGTAATCTTTATTGAAGTGTAATATACATGCAAGTATAAGTATTAATTTTCACCATTTGGAAATGCAATTAAAAACTTTATAAAAAATTTATTTATAGTATCAAATTTGTAGAAATTTTCATTTCATTAATCAAAGTTACAGTTTCTTGGAAATTATGTCTATAAGTACTTTTTTCGAATAGTGTAAAGAAGTATTTTATAAGCATAAGACAATTTGTAAAATTTATTTGTGGTATTTAAAAAAAATTCTATAATATTATAAAAAATAATTGCATGAGAACACAAACCAATGATTACTTCTGCAATAATTACTGCTAATCAAAGATTACTTCCTAAATTGAATGCAAATAATGAAGTAGCAATGCTTTATTGATGCCAATAATGGAATTAAATAAACATTTCTATCAAAATAGAAACATTCATTCTTGATTTTTCAACCAATTTCTATCTTTATTATATATTTGTCTGCTCACTCTTGAATTGAAGTTAGAGGTTTTGAAAAAAAAATTTAATTTTCTAATGCTTACAATACTTCATTTAACTATGTAAGATTGTAATTAGCTAAAAATTTCAATTAGAAAATGCTTTTTTTTATAAATACGCTATTATTTGGCCGGCGAAATTCGTTTCGATAGCGTGGTGGTATATGAGTTAGATTAGGAAAATTACGGAACGAGGTCGAACTCCTGACTGCGCAGGTGTTTTTGATTAATTTCTAAAAAAAATCTAGAAAAAAACAAATGAAAAAGTACCAAAAACATTCGCGCATTGACGATATTGAACTTGGATGGTCGTTTTTCTCTTCACCTCATAGGCCAACACCATGGGGCAAATTACGCAGAGAACTCCCAGTCATACATGCATTGGCCTTTTTTTAAATTAATTACTTTCTTAACTAGTCGGTAGTGTTTTTTCTGCAAAAATAATGTTATTTGGTATGCTCCTGATAAGATTGGGTGTATTGAATTTTAAGTTTTTTTATTAATTTCCTTTATTTCTTATGCGGACAGTTGTTCGTCCTTATAATGGACTTAGAAAGTTTTGAAGAATAACTTTAAATCTCTATTTGTCAGGTTATTTATCATATAAAACAAACTTTGCACAATTTTTAATGTTTTATAAGGAATTACTACCGTATCTAGAAGAATCCTAAAACGAAATTGGTAAATCTTTTTCGATAGAAGAATATTACATTTCTGTGGTCATTAAAAAGTTGGGATCTGCCACAATCACGAATATTTAAATGTTTTTTAACCAGAGCTTGGTTATAGTGGCCTAAATTGTTGTGAGTCCAAAAATAGCAACCATTTGATCATTGGACTTGTCTTGAATTTTGATAAAGTGAAAGCTCCGACATCCCATATTTCAGTGTGGCATTGAGTGACTTGTTATTGTAAGTTTAATTGAATCTAAGGAAATTGCTTACTAATATTTATTTTTAGGGATAATTAATGTGACTATTTATATATTAAATGTACCTTAGTAATTATCTTTGGTGTCTGGTATTTCATTGAACCAAACACCCAAAATCTATCACGTATTTAAATTATTTTTTATTTGTATTGAATCTGTATATAATTGTATATATATTGTATTATAAATCTAAACTTCAATCATTTATTGTTGTTTTTTAATTTAATAAATATTTTTTATAAAACTTTTGATTTTTAAAACCAAATAATTTAATGCTAGGGATATCGCATATATAAATCTTTTATGGCTTAAGATAGCCATATAATTATAGGCAATAAATAAATCTACCACCATTAAATATGAATCTTTAAAAGGTATAAATATAGTCTTTAATTTATAATATCTTTATCATTATGATAATATTTTATCAAATGTAAATCTTTATATTTGGTAGCTATCAAATTGCATTTAAAAATAAAGCATATGTATAATAAAGATATATTAATAATGATAAGATCTTTGATAACGTCCTATTTGTTAAGATCCCATCTCTATCCCTTTAAATGGGCCTTCAATTTTCATATAATCCTATTGGGTCCAAGACACATTCTTTTCCGTCATTTACATATTAGATAAGTGCAATCTACTAACATTAAGTTTCGCATCATTTATATTCTAATGAGGAGGAGCTTTTTGATAGAAGTTTTAGTGAGAATAATCTTATTTCTTTTAACTTCTCCCTAATTTAGAACACAATCTAATCTTCTAAATATATTTATCAAAAATTATAAATTTTAATATTTTAACTTTTTCAATGACACCAACAATGCTCTCTGCAATATGGATATTTTTGAGTATATCTATAGCTTTGGGGCAATTGTTATCAGCTGGACAGACGGATTGGATTGTCCACGGAAATTTATCTCAAGGACTTTTCGCTAACTGTTATCTTCAGGAATGCCAACTGAGATCATCTCTATGGCCTCTATTTATTCTAACGGTATACCTTTTTGGGATATCACTACTTTTCTTTTCATCATTAATCGCTATACCATATTTAATATTTACAAATAATGCTAAACCAATTGAAATATCAGCAAATGCCCAACTATTGGGTGTTTTTATGATGGGACTTACTGTTATTTCTGTCCCTATAATGAATATCGAAGAGATTCATTGTACAGCTAACCAATTATTACAATCACATTATTGTAGGTAAGTATAACAAAATATTAAAACAAATATTAAATAATTTATTAATATGAAATTTTTAGAATTGGTTGGGCTTATGCATTAGCATGTGTATTATCACTAATTTCCATGTGTTGTCCATTGATGGCACGTCTAATAGCAGATCACCGAAAGACATACAGTTTTATTGCCATTCAAGATTGTACATTGTAAAAATTACTAACTCATTACAATTCTAACTATATATTTATATCTAAAAATATCATTAAACAACTAAGAATAACGGTCTTAAAAGTTCAAACAACAAAAAAGTCTACAATAATAAAATTAAGCAACTGTATAAACTTTTGGCTTAACAAGATATCGAAATGTTCTCTTGAAAAGTGAACCACGCGAAAATTTGTGGCGTAACCTTTTACGTAGAGGAATTCCAACAATTGGTTCTATATTGGTTTTGTAATTATTTATCAAATCGGCCATCTTCAATGGTTCTTCTGCCAATTCTCTTTCTGTTAACAAGTCTAATGATATACTAAAAATAATAATAATTTTTGTTATGAATAAAGTTTTATAAAAATTTTCTCTTACCCCTCACCAACAGCCTCTGATAAAGAATAATTTGGTTTGGTATATTCTTTTAAATCGTCATTATTTATTTGATTGCCAAATAAAAATTGCCTTCCACCATCTATTCCCCATAATCTTAGTAATCCTTCAGTAGCTGCTAAATCTATTGCTATATTTACACTTTCACCAGCCATTTGTCCATATAATTTCTTATCACCATAAACACCAACTACATAACAAGGCATTGAAGACATTTCTCCAGTCTTTCTAAGTAATCTTGTCTCAACAACACTAACATTTTTCTGGTCTTTCAATAATTTTTCTAAAACAGGCAAAGGATTAGCTAATGGATAAACACTATCCATTGGAAGAGACAAAATATTTGGGAGAATTGTATTTTTAATTAATTCATTTGCCTGGTCTATTGGAAGAACTCCAATAACTCCTAATAAACCATCTGCCAACAAAGACATTGACGGTGGGAATTCTTTTGTCCTAATTATATGACGAAGTCCTAATGAATCCGAAACATTAGCCAATACCTCATCATCAGTTAATTTATCCCTAATAGCATTGATAAACTCTTCTGGAGCATTTGGTAAATTATATCTCAAGTAAGCATCAACATACTCCTCCAATATAATTGAACCATTTCCAACTAACTCTTCATTATGTTGTTTTTTTTCATTCTCCTCTTCAATACTTCCACATAATGACATTCTTTGGTTACCTTCCCCATCAATTATTGACACATTCTGATGATCAATATCAAAAAAATCAGGGAAAGTTAATGCAGTGACAAGTTCTTGTTTATCTATATTAGGAGCAGATATTCTATGAGTTAAAGCAAATACTTCAGCTTTATAATCCCTATAATTGACATATTTAGAAAAAAAATAAATAAATAAATAGTATGATGACATACCAATTAGGGAAAACAGAACGATGAAGTTCCGGGTCAGCTCCTGCCATTACACGTCTATGATAAAGATCCTTTAAATATCCCCTTTCCCATACTGATCTTATACTTCGTTCTAAAACATGAAAAATATTGAATTATAGGATAACTTTTACTTACCAAACACTAGTGTATTCTTATTTAATGGTTGTGATAATTTAAGTGTCCCTTGAAAAACTTTAAACATGATCCTAAAGATGGGATATGGTAATATGATAATTACAGGGAAAGTTAAATTTTCAAGAATGAATATACACCTTTCCAATGTAGATCAAGTATAGCGTTATAGGACAACAATGAAAGTTAAACTCAAGAATAGAAACAACTTTTGACCAATTATCTTAAGAAAAAGTGCACATAAAATTTTATTATTTATGAAAACATTTAGTATAAGTTATAGTTAAGCGTAATGTGAATCTACTGTTAATTTTCTACATTCTAAATACACCGAATCGAGGTTCAGGAATTGGAGCATTTAGGGACACCTTCAAAGCCATGCCAACAACTTTTCTTGTATCTTTAGGGTCAATTATTCCGTCATCCCATAAATGTCCTGATGAGAAGTATGGGTGTCCTTCTTTTTCGAAAGTTTCAATAATGGGTTGTTTCAATTTATTCTCCATCTCTTCTGTCCAGGGGCTTCCAGTACTTTCTGCACGATCTCTTTGTATTTGAGCTAAAACATTAGCAGCTTGTTCTCCACCCATAACAGATATTCTTGAATTTGGCCACATATACATGAATCTAGGTGAGTAGGCCCTTCCACACATACCATAGTTACCGGCTCCGTAAGATCCTCCAATTACGACAGTAATCTTGGGAACATTAGCACAAGCAACTGCTGTAACCATCTTTGCACCATGCTTAGCTATACCAGAAGCTTCAGCCTCTCTGCCGACCATGAAACCAGTAATATTTTGTAGAAACAGTAGTGGTATCTTCCTTTGGCAGCATAATTGAATAAAATGGGAACCTTTTTGAGCAGATTCACTAAAAAGAACTCCATTATTACCTATTATACCGACTGGTACGCCGAAGATTCTTGCAAATCCTGTTACTAATGTATCACCAAACATCTTTTTGAATTCATCAAAACGTGATCCATCAACGATACGAGCAATTACCTGTCTTACGTCATAAGTTTTCTTCAGATTTGTGCCAACAATACCATATAATTCATCAGATGGATACAATGGTTCCTCGACTTCTTCGCTTATTTTAATTGAACTATTCTGTTCTGGAAGTCCTGCGACAATATTCCTTGCCATTGTTAAAGCATGTTCATCATTGTAGGCGTAGTAATCTGTTACACCACTTGTACCACAATGGAGATCAGCACCACCAAGATCTTCAGCTGATATAACTTCACCGGTAGCTGCTTTAACTAGTGGTGGTCCACCCAAGAATACTGTTCCATTTTTTCTAACAATAATTGCTTGATCTGCCATAGCTGGAACGTAAGCTCCACCAGCTGTACATGATCCCATAACTACAGCTATTTGTGGGATACCTTGAGCAGATAATGTAGCTTGGTTATAGAAAATTCTACCAAAATGATCTCTATCAGCAAAGATATTAGCTTGTCTTGGAAGATTTGCACCACCTGAATCAACTAAATAAATACAAGGTAACTTATTTTCTCTGGCTATCTCTTGAGCACGTAAATGTTTTTTAACAGTTATTGGATAGTAGGATCCTCCTTTGACTGTTGCATCATTTGCTGCTATTGCACATAATCTTCCAGAAACACTACCTACACCAGTTACTATACTGCCGGATGGGACTTCTTCTTTTCCGTACAGTTCATGTCCAGCTAATTGACCAACTTCCATAAATGATGTTCCTGCATCTAGGAGGTACTCTATTCTTTCTCTGGCTGTTAGCTTTCCTCTTTTTTTGTGTTTTTCGATAGCCTTTGGATCACCTCCTTGGACATGTTTGGCAACTGTTTTCTTAAGATCATCGACAACTTTTTCCATATCCTTATAATTTTGAATAAAATCTTCTGAAGAATCATCTATCTCAGATTTGATTGGAGCCCATTTTTGACCTTTTGATACAAACAATGAGGAAGATGTTTGTAATCCTCTCACGTAACTCCTTAAAAGTGAAACTTGCTTCATCCTTTCCGCACCTAAAATTTTAACAATTAATTAATGTATTTTATTTAAATAATCAATATTAATGGAGTCATAAAATTTTATTAGGAACATTAATGGAAAAAAAATTAATATAAAACAAAAGAATCACATGTGGAATTGACATTCTAAAAAAAATTAAAACGCCTGTTTCGAGTGAATGATTATGCTATCATATTTTAAGCACAGTCTTATGTACATACTAAAACCCATCTACTTCTATCCACGTTACGTTAAAAAGCTCTTTTTCAATAAATTGTCGATAAGAGTTTAAATACCAAAGCGTCCATAAAGGTAGGTTGCATAAATCACCTATCGTAAAGTTACATACTATCTTTTATTTGAGATAAACTATCAGCTTTTGATACTTTACAATTTACTTTAATTAACAATTGATAATCTTTTAGTATATTCAGATTATATATACTAAAGATTAAACAAGTAAAAATAACATTTATTTAAATTTTTTAGAAGATAGTAAAAAAATAAATTTTCATACTAATATAAGTAATTAATAATTACCAAATATGTCACTTGTCTTTCATTAATTTTTGGAATTATATCTATTTTAAATATAAGCAACTTCTTTCGTTACCAAATATTAAACTTTACATTTTCATGATACATCAAAACTGTATGTACAATTTATTAACAGATAAAAAACAATAGAAATGATTATATTAAACTTATTTTCCACGGAAATATTAAGTACAATAAATACTAGAGACCTATATACTAAAAATACACAGAAATATACATAGTTATACAACTATCTAGAAATATACAGGTATAAAAAATTATTCGGCAACAAGAGATAAATAAATAGCTATCATTAATCCTGTTGTCGACAGGTATTAGTTCTTGTATGGTACGTACTGCATTTTTTACAAGGATACACAAAAACGTCTTCATCATCTTGTGTATCCAAACCAGGAGTCCCACTAGTTGAATCTACATGTTTCCTACTTATAAAGTCATCCTTAGTATATCTTGACAATTCCTTTGCACTAACAGTACCTTCAACCATTTGCCACAATAATGAACCAGCATCGGAAACTTTAAAGGTTGCAAAAGAAGTAAATTTGTAAATCATTTCTTTGGTGTATTTTTTTGAATCATCGTAGGACATTCCTTCACGCAACTTATTCTTTAATAGATACTTAACATATGATGTCAAATATTGGTCTAAACGTGCTTTCTGATAACCTGATAATTCAAACTTTTCGTTGAGCGATTTGAAAACTTTTGTTTTCAAGGTGGTAGCATACTCCTGGTTTTGTATATCTACCAACTCTGGAAAACCTTCATCTCCTGAATAATCAGCTGCTGTATAAGCAACTACATTTTCAAAGACTATTTCAGAGTCGTCATCACTTTCTTCTAAAGGATTTTCAGGCATTGTATCCACAATTTCTGAACTATTATGTCCTATAGGATCCTCAGGTACTATATCCACAACTTCTGAACCGTCCTGTTCCGTAGGATCTTCAGGCACTATATCCATAACTTTTGATCCATTATGTTCTGTGGGATTTTCAGGTACTATATCCACAACTCCTGAACCACTATGTTCTATAGGTTTTTCAGACACTATATCCATAACTTCTGAAGCATTTTGTTCCAAAGCATTTCCAGGTACTGTATCCATAACTTCTAAACCATTATGTTCTATAGGATTTTCAGACACTATATCCATAACTTCTGAAGCATTTTTTTCCAAAGCATTTTCAGGCATTGTGTCCGTAGTTTCTAAACCATTATGTTCCAAAGCATTTTCAGGTATTGTGTCCATAGTTTCTAAATCCTTATGTTCTGTAGGTTTTCCAGGCATTGTGTCCATAACTTCTAAATCATTATGTTCTAAAAGATTTCCAGGCGTTGTATCCATAATTTCCATACCATTCTGTTCTAAGGGACTTTCAGGCGTTGTATCCATAACTTCCAAACCATTACTTACATGGTCATCGCCCATCTCTTCATTAATGCCATTTTCCAAAGAAGGACTCCCAAATACGCAAGGTTCGGCACTTAACTCCTGAATTTCATTGGCACATTCTTGATTCGAAGCAGTTTCACTTGTCATTCCCTCGCTAGAATTTTCATCCATATCCTCTGTGTCCGATTCGGGAACTGGTACATACCCAGGTGTTGTTGGGCGGAAATTATTACCATCATCGTCTTCTGAGTCATCAATAGATAACGGATCAGAATATTTTGGGGAAATTGGTTCTTTAGAATCTCCATTCTTGTAGGAATTCACAATATCAGCAAAGTCGAAAAAATTTGCAGGATCCTGCCCATCTAAGCTGACAATATCGCTGTCAACGTAATATTCATCTCCCGTATCAGTGTCTTCCTCAGATGAATTATGATCTTTTTCAGATGAATTAGATTTTTTTCCAGGTGAAGTAGAATCTTTTCCAAGCGTGTTAAGGCCTATTTCAAGTGATTCAGATTCTTTCTCAAACGAAGTATCCAACATCCCTTCATAAGTATAGTTTTCTAATGGTTCATGTTCATCATTTGTGCCAAAATCATAAACACTAGATGCTATATTGTTAATGGAATCCTCTCCTTCATTCATAAAAACTGCGATTGTAGCATCAAGATCATTGGAGACACTATAATCAGTAATATTAATTGGTTCCACGTCCTCCTCAAAATTAGTGACAACATCAGATGGTTCGTCGAAGTTGCCTTGTGAAATAATTTCCTTTACATTCTCAAGAACATCTCTATCGCTCTTGAATTTTTCATTGAATTCCTCAGTTATACTTTTCATATCTAATTGTGAGAATTCAAAACCGCAAGACGAAAATCTGAGTTGGAGTTCGTTGGTAATGTCTCCCTTCTTTTTAACATTTTGTCTCTTGAGGTTGTAATCCAATTTAAATACAATACATACTGCTTTCTTGAATATTAGTACTGCCATTAAATGTGTTATGTCACTAAAAACGACACATTCATTCATTATTTTGTATGCAAAAAGTAAAAAAGGACAATCAATGAGTGAGAATGCTTGGATGTCTTCTTTGTCCATAAAATCCAAACCAAATTTTAAGATCTTCCTTTCCTGTAGACCGTTAATATTGTAATCCTCAACGAACGATCTTATCAGTGAATACATACTATCGACATCCTCCCTATCTTTCTGTAGTGGTAGTAATTTTGGTATTTCTTTAAGCGTTGCAGTTTTTCTCTTTGTCTCACTTTTTTTCTTAGGCATCTTTATATCTGAAAAATGTCGTTTATAGTTACAATAATTGGTAAAGAAATCTTTAAAAGTGATAAGTAGAAAAATGCGACGACTCGATATAATATTTTAACTTTAGTTTAAGATTGCTACTTTTAAAAAATCGTTTCAGGATCACGAATTAATTCCTAAAGTGTATGGTGGTTTTGTAAAAATAGTGAAAATACGGGTACATTTAATGGGATTTTGTTGCTAAAATGATGTACTATTTGATTTGCACTATCACTAAACAGGGGACAGGTCATTAATAAGTGCTCTACTCAAAATATTGGTAGTATTTTATGATGTTTACTATGATAATGTTTCTTGTCACATGGGTTAACTAAACGCCTTTACACCTACTGTTTTCATTGGATATTGGGCATTTGTTTTGGGTCATTTTATTAATCACAAAAAAGATAATCGTTAAAAACATACCGAGAGACACTTTTACAATTTACCAGCAGAGTTGATTTGACAGACATCATCCATACGCGACACATTGACTTCGTCAACATTTCTGACATGAATTACCATCAAGAACAATTCTTTCTTAATTATCTTCCGGGGAGACAAATTGCTTGACGTTCGAACATTCCCCCTTTCTCATCTTCAACAAGAACGTGATCACTTAAGATTATCAACAAGAAGCTATCGCCTGTCATAACAAATACTCCAATCTAACAGTTTACATTTTGTATAACTTGTTTCCTTCGGGTGATTTATACTTGTTACACATCGATGGAAACATTTCTTCTCTTAATTATTGTTGCCTCCGGAGAAAGTCAGTGTTCTTATCTCCTTCATAAATTGACAGGATTTTCAGAAGTAAGTCGACATTCCATCGTGAGGATGTGTTATTTTCTCAGAACAGATAGTTATTGTTTTATCATTGTTACTCTTTCCCATTTAACTGGCCAATATCTGTGAAATGAACACTTAGTATATATTTATTAATTTGTACAAGTAATCTCTAATGGAAGGGACATTAACAATCTCACCATAACACAACTAATAAGCGCGCCAAAATCCTACCTTTTCTTTGTTGGAATATTTATCGTTTTTAAATATTAAACGGTTACAAATTACCTTTGAAATATTATATTATACATTAATTATCTTAAATTTTCATATACATTAAAGAGGAAATAGTTATTTTACAAGGTTGTGTGATTATTTCAAAGATAATTAGCTATACTCTGATCGTGATTGATTATCTTTTTTAAACCACCATCTAAGGTTACTCTTATCTATTTAAATCTAATAATTTTTAAATTATATAATCATAATCTACCTATGGTACATTAATTTTTTGAATTTAAATAAATATGTACATGCTTTTTTCTTACCTGACTATGATGTTCCTTTGGAATTTTGTATAGAACTCTCTCTTAACCAAGGACATCCCAAAGTAATATTGTAATTTGCTATAATGTCATCATTTTCGGTATTTCGTAGTTGTTTTTTAACGACAATTTCATTTTAAAAAGTTTTCTAATTTTCGGATATCATGTTTCGACCCATTATTTATCTAACTTCAACTTTTTGAAAGCTTTTTTATGCCATAACTATCAGTCGAAAGGAAAATTTAACAAAATACTTGATTTATCTCTCCTCCTTTCCCCCTTACCACATGGCACATAGAGTTAAAAGGGGCATATTAAATAATATGTAAAATATAATACTCAGTGGTTAGGTGATTTGGGCGGCTGCGCGACTTTTATTTATGAAAATAAGTTGAAAATGGCGCGAAATTGGACAACATCATCAACCGTACTCGTTCATATAACACAGCAATACTTCCTGCCTACATATCTCGCTCTCTCCTTACAAAATCGCCTTCAATATAGTGTTTTATGAACACGGCAAATATCTCCCCTCCTAATGTACCTCCATAGTTATGCTATAATAGCTTTTAATTACTTTATATCAAATGCTTGTGATCACAATTATTCATTCCATATTTTTTTACAATCGTTTTGACACTTGTGTTATGTTGTATAGAGTAATCATGGGATCTCAAGCACCATACTAATTATATTCTATTTTTAGTTTAAGGATGAATTTTACGAAGAAACCTCACAGTAATCAACTGCCGACGCAACATTCACTAACAAATGCCTCACTAATAAAAATACCTACTTTAAACAACATTCCTCGTCAGGTTTTGGGAGAGATCAAAGATTCTAAGCTTAACAAAGGACAGTCATTTAATAACGTTCCAGCTCAACAATCACAACCTTTGAAACGATTATCACAACACAATTGTAATCATATCCCTTCAAAGAGCAGTATGAATAGGTCCTTCGAAGCGTATTGTGATGATTTCGATGATGAGGAGACTAGACTAGGATTCCCTGAGAACAGTAAGGCTGCAGCCTCCAAATTGCAAATGCTATCTTCACAAAATACCAATACGAGTGGTTATATTTCTGAGAATGATGTCTCTTTTTCAAGTGTGGATGCATCAAAGACTTCCTTCTCTTCAATGGATATTTCTTTTGGAAATAATGGATTTGATACCACTGTTAGTAGTATAGCTGCAAAAGAGGAGAAGGATAAGGAGATTGTTCTTGAGGATTCGTCACCAGACGATATACTTAAACCTTCAGGTTTATTCCTTCCTAGTGTTGCTGAAGAGGTAACAATAGTCGAAGAATTTAAAAAAGACATTTGGATGTATGAAAGATACCGTGGAAGGAATACTTCATTACCCCATAGATTTCTTGACCATCAAAGAGATTTAAATAATGAATGCAGATCAACTCTAGTTGAATTTATGATTGAAATATCCAATGAATTTAATTTATCAAATCAAACTCTTCATACGGGTGTTGAATTAATGGACAGATATACTTCTAAACATCAGTGTCCTAAGTCAATCTACCAACTAGTAGGAATGACATCACTTTTTATATCGAATAAACTTCACGAAGTTGATGCAGTTTTTCTAAGAGATTTTGTCTACGCTTGTGATGGGGCTTTCACTGAGGAGCAATTTTTTGAAATGGAAAGAAATATTTTCTACAAATTATCTTTTACGATAAACATACCCACAGTTAACTTTTTTGTTGATTTTATTGAGAACTTTATTAAAAGAGGTGAAGTATACAGCCAGTTATTATCAATGGTTATGGATTTGTGTTTGATAAATGATTTCTTGTCATCGGGTGATAGAGCTGAAACAGCAGCAGCATGTATAGCATATGCCAATGCTGTATTGAATTATCCTATATGGTGTGAAGACTTGAGAACGATAACAGAGATAAATGGACACCAATTTAAGGAGAAATTGTATTTTATCGCTATGGATATAAAGAATTTTAAGAAGCGTTCTGAAAACCCTCATCTTCTTGGGGTGCAAAGTAAACCTGGTGACTATTTAATAAGAAAATACAAAGATGACAATCTTTGCAGTGTTCTAGACTATGACGTTCCCATAAAAGTCATCCAGGATTTTTCCAAGAACCACAATTCTAAATGACACTACCTGAGGCCTTTCATTAATACCAATTGTAAAAAAGAATCTTTCTGATTTGATGATGCGGGATCTCCTTTACGAGATTAATTTATGGATCTCTCTTAGTATATATTAGCAAAAAAATATATATGTAATAATTACCTATCCCTTTGTGTAAAAAGGTCTTTCATTAAATTTTTTTCTTTACCCTTATTTTGATTATTATTATTTTATTTTATGATTGTTTGTATTTAATGGACCATTTAATTACTTATTTAATTAACCATTACACAAAATAAAAAAAAAATTTAGTAAAAAATGAAATAAATTTTAATTAACTAATTTTATTAGTTTTTAATATAGTTATACATATTAGTAAATCGTCTTTATTATCTTATTTTTTTTAATTCAAAGGCAACTGAATAATAATATGATTAAAGTTAATAAGATATATAAAATTAGAGTTAGTTGCTAAATAGATAAAATTTGAAGCAAACAACAAAAAGAAATAATATTATGTGTAGGTGATGTGAATAATTAAAATATATCGTGCTGTTGAGAGATTAATTTACACATAATTCTAAATTAATAATAAAAATTAAAGAAAAGTAAAATAATAGTTTTATAAAATATCACAACTTTTCTTTAGTCCACGATTAGCTTTCTTTTTACCACCATTTTCCTCAGAGCCATTACCGGCTCCATTTAATGTTCCAACTTTTCGTCTTTTAATCTCTCGCATCAAGTCATAGAAGACTTTGTCAACGTTTGTTCTTGTTTTAGCAGAAGTTTCTATATATGGAACATTCCATTGTTCAGCTCTTTGTAGCATTTGCTGTAATGGGAGAGCACGTTGTTCATCAAGATCAGACTTATTACCAACCAATATTATTGGTATTGAAGTATCAGAATTTTTTACTCGAAGTATTTGTTCTCTAAATAAAAAAAAATATATTGATAAGAAGTAGTATGATATACCTAAATTCATTGGTTGCATCAAACGACTCAGCATCAGTAATAGAAAAAACACAAACAAAACCTTCACCAGATCTATAATAATTATCTCTTATAGCTGAGTAATCTTCTTGTCCAGCTGTATCAAGAATATCAATAGAACATTCTTCACCATCAAGGACAACTTTTTTTCTGTATGAGTCAGCTTTTGTTGGTTCGTACTCTTCAACAAATTCTTCATACATAAATTGGAGCGTTAATGCAGATTTTCCAACACCACCACTACCGACCATGATTACTTTATACAATTGTGAGGATCCACCTCCACTACTATCATTGGTTTTTTTTTGACTACCTGACATTGGAAAATTACGATCTAAAATATGATAAATGTTTTAATTTTAATTAAAATGTAAGAAAAAGTTTATTTTTTCACAAAAAACACCTTTTCCTGTCTCTAGATCAGCAACTTTTTGTGTGTTATTGAAGTCTCTTGATTTTGTACAGAAAGGACAGCAAAATATTAGATATAATACATGACATATGTAACTCCATATCCGAATAGCTACCTCTTTTACTCGGGTACCAAAATTATTTGTATTGTCTTCCATGAATCACCGACACCCAATATTAGTTTGGTATTTCAAGAGAAAAATAATTTTAAGGACAAAAAAAACTAGTAAAAGAAAAAGATAAGAATATATTTTTTGAATGTATAAGTTATACAAAGTTTTCCAATTATTAATGTTTATTTAATAAATTTATAGAAGAAAATTAATGAAATATTGCAACTAAAATGATTATATAAATTACTAATCGGAGGAAAAGAGTAGTTATAACGTATCATTTAGGGTGCAGAAAAAAAAAGTTATACCATTTAGCTTTTGATAAGCGTTGATCTATCTCTTTAGAGTAAGAGTTAGTATTAAGAGGTATGATGTTCGATATACTTATAGGAGAATAATATTTACATTTAAGATATATTAAATGAATAAAAAGATTCTACTTTAATATCAAGAATATGACAACTATATATCGTGTCATTTTGTAGAGAAAAACTTGAAAAAAAAACTTCTTTTTTACTGTGATATTATTTTAAATAATAGAACATAAGTTTTTGGTCGTTCTCTTAAGGTAAATTAAGACACATAACATATGTGTTTTAGAAATTTTTAAAATAACTGCTGATAAATGTTTAGAGAACATACTTGAGAATAAAGTTAAGGTGAAATAAAACATGTAGAATATACGTAGGCTTATCAATGTATGAGTAATATATACATTATTTTTATCAATATATTTTAAAATATATAAAACTGTTAATCATTTTGAAAATCAAACCGCAATTATTATAAATTCATAAAACTTTTATTGTAATGCATTAACTATAAAAGGATATTAAAATTAAATATACATGATATAAAAAAAGGATTAAATGATAAATTACGAACATTATTTATATCATGAAACTCAATGCCTACACTTTATCCGTATTTTAACAATAAATATAAAAAAAAGACAAATGATAAATATTCTTTTTGATTAATTATGAAAAAAAAGAATAAATGGTAGGATATTTAAAACACATTTTTATTATCAATCCATGTTAATAATAAATAGCATGACAAAAAATATTATTTTAAACACTTACATTCTATTATAAAAATAACAAAAATAAAAAGGTAAAAATATATAGACTAAACACAGTTTTTATATGGTTTACAAAAATTTTTTTTTACAATATTATTACTATAGATACAAAATACGATTAAATAAATAAATTTCTATATGTAATAGTATATGTTTAAACTGCACATAAATTTATTATTAATAATAATAATAATATTGTTCAGAATAGAAGTATACTATATATGTATAGATATTAATACCTTTTTTAAAATTATATGTATATATCTACACATATATACAGATGTAAATACTTGTAACATACATACGACAGTACTAAATATGGCTTTTAAAATACCAATGTTAAATGGTATAATGACAAAAATTTAATGTATTTATATATAGATTTTCTTTAAATAATACCTTATCTTAAAGTACAATATTAATAATATATTTCAAATTTCACTCACTATGTATTTCTTCTAATTATATGGAACAAGAAACTTATACCTAGAAAATAGAGTATATGTATTGTTATCTCATAATATTACATAACACAAAAACAATTATTTTTAATACAAAATTAGATTATTTCTATGGAGAATCAAAATTACATTAGATATAGAATAATTTAACAAAATAATCTATAGTAAATACTAATAAAAAAAGTACTTTTGTTGTTGTAAAGTAAAGTAATTTAATACTAAAGGAAATGATAAGGAAAAAATAGGAAAACAAATGTTATCTTAAGTAAAGAAAGTTATTTTTTTGTCTTTAAAATAACTATAAATTAGAAAAATTTTTTAACCTTTTACCTGATGTCGTGATTCATATTTATGACAATTTTTTTCAAAACATTTCAAGTTCCTTCTTCCTTTCTGTACAAAACCATTGATTCATGTAATTTAACAAATAAGTTGCCAATTTTAAGATAGAAAATTAATTTTTTGATGATTAATTGTTGAAACACGACCTTTATGATAAATTTAAAAATAAAACGCGATAACGAAATAAATTTTCAATATAGTAAACAATAATAGAAAAATTAGAATGTTATAGTGAGGTTGTAGAAGTTTTTTTTAATTTAATGGATATATGTATTTTCAAGAACATATTATTTAGTAAAAAATCTCAATAATATCTTGCTTATAGCGTAATTTTCTATAATAATAATAAATTATGGATAAAACAATAACATTATGAAAGAGAAAAGGTCATACCCATTCAAGAACAGAAGAACCATTTTCAAACATTGTAATAAGTACTTTTAAAGTAAAATAAAACGCTAATAATCTTATAAAAGCACTTTATTTAACTTTCATTATAAAAAGATTTATAGTTCCAGGGAAAAAAAGTTATCTGGTTGTAATTCTATACATATATATTGAAAACATTAACAGAACCCCATTTTTTGAAAAAAAATTCTCTGATGATATACATTAATAGATAGAGTAATACTTTTATACAGCGAATAAAATATTTTAAAAAGTTAAAAGATAAAAATACTTTAGTGTCAAAAATATTTCTAAAATAAACAAATACTAATGAATAGCAGAAATTATGTATGTATCATAGATGATAGTGGTACTTTTAAATAGAAAATATGACACATCTTTTGCAAGAATGATATGGTAAGTAAAAAAAGAGTTAAACAAATTGATACCAATAGAAATATGATTAGTTTAAAGTTTATGCTAAGAAAAAGTGATTTTTTATTTAATATTTTAAGGAATATTTGTAAATAGATAGATTTTGTAAATGTTATCAAAAAATAAAATTGTGAAATTGTATTACATAAATTAAATAGAAGATGGATAGATAATGTAATCACTAGGTTAACTTCCTAACTAATGATTCACTCTTGTAGAATAAGAGAATGAAAATGTTAATAAAGATAAAAAATTAAAAAGTATAATGACCTCATTATGTCTATATGGCTTTTTTTTTCTTTCAAAATTAGATATTATAGGAGAAAAGGAAAGGTCCCCCGACTCTTTATAACCATCATTAGATAGACTATATATATATAATGTATATATATAGATATTTAGATAAACATACACAATAAAATTGCCCATCTATATTGATTAACTAAAAATGTAACCTAAAATTACTTTTTTTAAAAGATCAAAGAGGAAAAATTTCATTTACTATGAATGGATCAATTTATTATTACCTAACGAGTAATATATCCATAAAGATCACTAATGCAACTATTCAAAAAACTCATAGAAATCAATAAAAAGATATAATATTTAAGAAAAGATGCACATTTATATTTGATAGATGATATAATTGTAATAGTTAAAATATTAAACCTATATGTGTGTAATTTGATTTTGAAGTATTTCAAAATGTCATCCCAGATAAGAAAAGTTATAGATATATATTAAAAATACCAATACAACAGTAAAATATTAAATATGTTTAAAAACTGTATAAAAATTAAATATTTGTAAAAAATATAATACTTACTAATAGAGCTACGGAGGAATTAGAAAAATCAAATATGCATTAAAGTTTTGAAAAGAAATGATGATATATTTATACTATCAGTATATTTTATACATTCCTCTGCAATATATTGAAATGGAGAGAAAACATTTCATTTTACATATAAAAAAAACATTCCAATTTTTCTATGATGATTTTCTTTTTATTTTGAAATATTATGAAAGTAAATTTGGCCACGACGATTATAAAATAAACAAATTTATATTATCTTTATTTAACATTTTATTTAATCCAAATAATATTTATAAAAAGGAGATACCAAAATGAGATGTGTGTTTATATTTATTATGAGATATATATAAATATATTATATACATATTAAATTTAATATTAAAATAGTACT
Organism: Strongyloides papillosus; assembly: GCA_005656395.1. Taxonomy (NCBI): domain Eukaryota; kingdom Metazoa; phylum Nematoda; class Chromadorea; order Rhabditida; family Strongyloididae; genus Strongyloides; species Strongyloides papillosus. The sequence continues at coordinate 4,383,636 of SRSI01000050.1, read as the reverse complement.
TGATCAATATACATTCTTATTAAAAATAATAACAAAAAAGTTTTTTTTACACAGACATTATGATTATCTATTTAAGTTGACAATAGTAAATAAAAAAGATTTAAAAAAAAAACAATTGAACGAAGAAAAAATAGTTTCACAATAACAATATCATAAATAGATGAGATAGTAATTAGGAAGGGTAATTATCTTGTCCTCATATCATAAATAGTTAAGCTTTACTTAAACCAAATCTTTCTAGTCTCTTTTTCTTTTTCTCTTCCACATCACCAACTGTACTGGTAATTCCAAATCTTTTGGCTCTAGCTGCTAGCTTATCAGCATCAACCTCAACTTCACCACCAAACTTTATTGGTTTTCTTTTTTTGCCAATTAAACTACTTGTTGGTGAATTCTTTTCTGGTGTAACTTCTGGTATTCCAAAACGTTTAGCTCTTTCTTTTCTTTTTGCTTCCATCTCATCAACAGTTGAAGATTGTGTACTTTCTTCTGATGTTGTTGAAGCAGCACCTTTGAAACGTTCCTCTCTAAGCTTCTTTTTCTCCTCATCAGTAAGAACATTCTCAGCTGGAAGATTAAATCTTTCTGCTCTCTTTAATTTGATTTTCCTTTCCTCATCCAGCTCAACAACACCTTCTACGTTAGTTATTTTCTTCACTAATGTTTGTTGTTGTTGCTTAGCACTTCCATCATTCTTATTATCTTCCTCTTTGTTAATCTCCTTCTTATCTTCAGCCACGGATTCTTTAGGATTTTCCTTACCATTCCCATCTTCTTTTTTCGATCCATTTTTAACCTCCTTAACAGTGTCATCATTAAGAAGTTCCTCATCTAAATCAGCCATATCCTTAACAGAATGGATATCTTCGTCATCCTTCAGTAAACTTTCTTCATTATGTTCAAGAAGTCTCTTAATAAGAACAGCTTTTGTTCCAGTTACTGGTAAATTATTTGCCTTAAGTTTTTCTCTTATTTGTGTTACTGTAAGTTTTTCTAATTCATCAGCTGATGACATCTTTATTTCTGGTTTGAATTCGTAATCCTAAAAGTAGGAAAAAAATAGTAGTACAAATATAGTGAAAAGAAATTTTCGAATAAAAAAATCAGAATAGTCTTGGCAAATTAAAATCTTAAATATTTGGAGAGATGTGTACAAACAAGACAGAGACTTTTTTTATTGAATTTCACCGTCTTTCTATGTTATAGTTGGCTAGTTTATTGACCTCTGATGCGCAAATTTTGTTTGTAGAAGTGCATAACGTTTTAATGACTGAAGAGTATTCATTTAATAGAATATATGTTAATAATAATTATCAAAACTTTACATTAAATGCTTTAACAACGGAAAAGTCTTTTTTTAGAAGTTTTTCTATACTTGAGTAGTTTTGTTAATATGATAAATGGTTAATTTTACAAAAACAACACTTTACAAATGATAATAATTAAACTGAAACAAAAAATATGACCTGAAGGTGGAGTAGTGGCGATTTCAGGTGTTGACAATCGGTTGGCCGTAGTTATCACTTGTACATTATTGAGTTAATGAAGGTACGGCCATTAAAATTATTATTTTTCAACTATGTTAAATTTAATATCAAAAAGAAGTAAACAATTACTTGAAAATAATGGTCATATAAAAAGATTCTGCCAGAATAGTAGTACTTCAAGAATATTAGAGGATCTTTTTGATCAAAACATACCCAAAACTATATTGCCATCAGGAGATTTCCTTAAATCATTGGATAGCAGGGAAGTTAGACAGAAGTTCAACATTCTTGCGGGACAAATAAATGTATTTTTTTAATTATTTTTAAAGTACATTCTCGGTTTTTTTAGATATTTTATGAAAAATCAAAATATGTACCCAAAGTTTTGAACGATGATGATTGGATGAGGTTAATTAGAATGAATACAGTCGATGATAGAGAATCTTTTTTATGTAGTTTATATAATAAAGAAAATAAGGAATCTCCGAAAGAGGGTAAAGAAAATATATCAGAGATAAATCAGATGAAATTTAATAACGGTGAGATGGTTTATGCAAGGCATTTCCACCAACTTATAGATTGTTATGGAACTGACTTCAGAGGTAAGTTTTTTAATTTATTTTTTCTAAAGTTATAATTTTTTATTTTCAAGAACGTATAAATAAACATTATGGGTACAATTACTATTCTTCCTACAGGAATAATGAAGAGATCCCAAAACTTTTAATTGATTGTAGACATTTATATAAGTTAAGATACCCAACTCAACAAAATATTACAAATTCAATCCAGAAGTTGTGGGATTATCTTTGGTTTAAGGGATATCCATTTGATGTAACATTAACAAATGTCCTTACAGATCCATGTTTATCAGATTTAATGAAAAAACAATTTACCTTTCTTTATGGATCAGGTGGGAAGAAATTGGAGAGTGTTGAGGAGGGCAACAATGGTTTTATTATGGCATCAGAAGGTTCTTATCCATTCAGACCAATTATGTCTGTTAAGAAGAGTGTCAACTTTTATGACAAATCAACAAACAGAGTTGCTTTTATATCACCTAAAGCCAAACAGAATTTACCTGATGATTTAAGGATATTTGATACATTTATCATTGCACCGTCAGATGAGGGTCCAGAAAGAGAAACTATGAGGATTGGGATCTCAGAAAAGTTACCATCATTTAGAATACCAATAGAGAAATATATTAAATGGGAAAAAGGTTCAAAGGCATTGAATCCTTTTATTATCGGTAAATTATTAACTTCACTTTATTATAAGAATATGACTTGGAGAGAGGCTTTGAATACACATATTCCTGAATACCATCTTAAGCCTGTTGATGAGAAAGAGAAACAAGCTGCTTTGCTTAAGAGGGATGAGAGAGATAAGATCAAAAATGAGGCCAGAAAATTTACTTATAATTTTAGTAGGAGAAAAGTAAATTTAGATAATTATGGATTTTTATCAAGAGAAGATTTCAATGAAGATGACAATGTTAATGCATTACCTAAAAAAATATCTAGAATCAAAAGATATTCTAGAGAAGAAAGAAATAGGAGACGTAATGAAGGGATCCTTTAAAATAACACAATTTTTTTTTATCTCATTTTGATAATCGAAAACAAGTATAAAATTTAAAATAACAAAAAAATGAAATCAGGTTTTTTAAAATAAATTTCTTTTTTTGACATATATTTACTTTCAACTTTAAATAATAGTATTAAAATACATCTTTCGATTATTAATTGTATATAGATATAAAAAACAATATATGAAAAGAAAAAGTTAAGAAAGAAAGGAATTTTTATGTCAAGATCAGGAAAGAATATATAAGTATATATAGGAGAGTAGATTGAAGTTGAGTATATTCTTAGGCACGTGCAGCATAATATGGCCAGTATGAGTAAGGGTTGTATCCCATAGTAGCAACAGCAGATTGATCTTTATTTGGTTGGGGATTTGTAGTTTCTTCATAAACTTTTCTAGCGTTTTTGTTAGCCTGAAATGATGGTAAAAGAGTAAGTAATTAAATTTGAAGGTAACTAACTTTTCTAGCATGAAGGCAAGATGAACAGGTAGCAATACACATAGGAATAGTAAAGATAAGTGTAGCAAGAGCTGCAGCAGCAATAGTAAGGAGACCAATAGTAGTCCACCAATGGAAATTCATACCACACCTCAAATTACATTCAGGTTGTTTATTTCTTTCGATTCTTGAGAAGATTCCTTTGACACAGACACCTTGAACGAAGATAGATTTGAAGATATCTTCACATTCATCTTCACATCGTGATTTTGATTCATCTGACTTGGAGGAGAAGTATCCTGGTGCACAGATACAATCTTGTCCATTAAATATTTGATTTACCTCACAAGTTTTTTGTTGTCCATTGATAGTTAATGGAAGGTAAATTGCTAATAATGATAAAATAATAAAAATACTTTGAGATGAAATCATGGTGTTTTGTGTATGTTGTGTATGTAGTATCAAGCCTTTTAAAGAGTACTAAAATAGTGATAAAAAAATTAAAAATTGCGCAACGTAGGATGATGATAGAAAATGTTATTTAAGTTGTGATAAAATTATATACATTGAAATTGTTAATGTTTTGTTATAAAATTAAATTAACAATATTTAAAAAGGTAATTGAAGAAAAATAAAGTTTGTTTGAGGATGCTGAAGGTAAAAAAGGGAATTTAAAGTTGTTTTTATTTTTTACTACAGATAAAAGATGTGTAATTAATAACAACAATAGTTTGTTTTATTTTAATTATGTTGTAAATATACTAATAAAATAAAAAGAGTTTTTGGAGTAATTATGATGTTTAAAAAGTTTAAAAAAGGCTATTTGATTAAAAGTTTGTAGATTGTAGAGACATAGTAAAAGTATTTATAAAAGAAAATTTAATTAATAAATTTATATATATAATAGTTGGAGGAAATGATTACAGGTAATTAATATTTAAAAAGTTAAGAAAATACATATAAATTTAAAATAATTTAGTCTATTTATTATCTTTTTAAAAAGGAACCATTAATTTCTTTAATAATTAATTAAAAATGAAACTAGAAAAATGCATATTTCATTTTCTCCTTTAAATATGTGTACTTTATTATCAGTATATATATAATTAAAATATAGGTAGTTAATTTAAATAACAAATTATTTTAATATAAGATATATATAGAATGATATAAATTAATAATAAAAATCTTTATGATTTAGGAAATATTTAACATTTATATATTTTATTTAGGCGGGTATAGTTTATCATAATATATATAAATATTTATAGTTATAATATCATAGAGAGAACCTCTTTTGGTCAAGGATACTATATTAAGAAAAGGAGATTGTTATGGTGGGAGATTGATTATTTTTATAGGTAAATAGGTATAATTAGAAGATATATATTTTAAAAATTTGACAATTATTATTACGTATAATAGTTATATAATTTCCCTTAATTTTAACATAACAAAAATTATTGTATCCTTATCTTTTGTATTTTTTAAATATATTTTGAAGGGTCTTCTTTGTGTTATGAAAAAGAAATTTAAAATGAGATATGAATCAATTTTTTTTCGATTCTACTCCTTTTTATGGTGGCATATGTTGTCATTATCTTATTTTTTAATTAATTTCTGGTGAAAAAAAATTGTTATCTCGAATTATTTACAGTTAGAATGATTTCTTCAAAATGAATAATGAATAAAAATTTTGTAAATTTTTTAAAGAAGTTTAAATAAACTTATACATTAAAATAACAAGGTAATTAGTAGTTCCCTAAAAATGTTTTTTCAAAACAAAATTAGATACACTCTTATTTTCAATAAGATTCTTTCATACCCAATTAAATATGGTACATGAAGTGGGTAAAAAAAATTTATATAATATATTTGATTTCTCTCTTTAAAATATTTATTAATTTAGAAGAAGTAATATCTTCTACAACACCAAGGTCAAGGATTTATAATATATATTTAAAGTTCAGGAGTTGTGTTGCGCACTTTTAATAAAAATAATTATATTTATTATAGTGATTTAGTTACCTGATATAAATATATCATTATTAATGTTAAATAATAAAATATTTATAGTACTAATCACCATTATTTTTATCATTTTATAAAAACGTTAAAGAAAGTATCATTTATGGTAAAGAAGGAAGATCACTGTTGTGAAGGAATGTGTATGTCTAAAGAATGTTGATGATGATGAAACGTCAAAATGGAGATAGGTAATTAAATTGTTGTAATATTAGTAAGGTAATCAAGTGTCAATGTGTTTATGTGTAAATATTAAGACATTTTATTACTTTTTATCAATATCATTTTTACATATATTACGTACAAAAGTTACGCTAACTATTGGTTTAGATAAATTATACTTTCATAGTAATAAACTTTTTGCAAACTTATATTTTAATTAGACAAAGGTTATCATTGAAAGGTATAACTTTAATTTATATATTTTAATAAAAATGATAAAATATATGTCTATACATTTATTATAATTAAAAAAAAGTAATTAAATGTTTTAAAATGCCACATGTATATAGGAAAAAAAGATTAATTGGCATGTGGGTAGAAAACTATAATATATTTTCTATTTACAAATAAAGATTATTTTACAACAATCACAAAAATAATTTCAACAAAATATATGCAAAGGTAAAATTAAAGTGATAACTAACTCTTATGATATCAGTAGGAAAAAATTAAATATATTGATAGAGATAATCGAACTAGACAATTGCAATTACCATATATATAACATACATGACATGATAAAATAGGTATTTGAAAAATTTCAACCTTACAATTTGATTCAATGCAATGACATGTACATCATATAATTTTAAATATTACCAAAATAATAAATAATAACAGTTAATTGAAACAAATCTTTGATATATCACATTTTACAATACTTTTGATGAGATTTAAATAATAAAAATTTTATCACTAAAGTTATATGGTAGTGATTTTGATTATAATCGCGAATATTTGTCGATTGTAAATAATAATATTTCTAAATAAATAAATAATTTTTTGAAATTTTTTATATTATAAACAATCCAGTTTAGAAATATTTATATATTATAAAATGTATCTTAATATTCTGGAGGTATCTTTTATATATAAATATTATTAATAACAATAATCTTAAAACTTTTTTCGCATCCATTAATAAGTCTTTTCTTTGACGAAGCAGGAGGTATGATAAAATCATATTAAAGATTCCAAACACTCATATATTAATAGGCTTTTCTTTTATTATTTGATAAAATACAAAAAATATATAAATAATTGTGGAAAAGGTTTATTGAGGAGCATTATTTAGAAATAATTTTTATTATTATCATTGAAATTTACAAAATTTGATTGACACTTCTTACACACGAAAAAATAAGAAAAATTAATATATTTGCATTGATTTGTGTCCCGTTTCTTTGAAACCATTTATCCTGAAATTTAAATGTGAAAATTATACAAAATTTATATCAAATCAGAATCCTTTTGCAATTTTAAGGTAGTTAACTTTAAAGTCCATTACCCATAGTTTTTATAGACTGTTTGATCTTAAAGTCAATTTTTGTCTTTTCTGCACTTACAGGTATAAGCTATAGCTTGGTGCAATTAGAGTTAACAATCGAGAAGTATGCAGTAATAGATTCAAAAAGACTGGTCAGGGATTTATTTATGACTATTTTGGGAAATTTAGATATTGGATATCTAGAGGAGGACAACTATAAATGTAATTTTTGTTCCATGTAAATTTATATTTTTTTTAGCAGTTGAAAAGTATTCGGATTTGGGAATTGGTACATTTGGTCTCTATTTTTCTGATGTGGACACAGGGGATTGGCTCTGTTGTTTTACAAACTACAAATGAACTAACAGTAGAAATGTCTGTATCAATGTAAGTTTGGAAACTTTTTTAAATAATTTTTTTTATTTATTTTAGAAAAAATTATTATTACAGTCGTCTCCTCGTATCCGCGGTAGGTTGGTTCCAAAGATTACCATAGATACCGAAACCGCGGATACGGCGGTAGACTATATATGAAACAGGAAGGGATGGAGCAATAAAAAGTAGAATCCCATATTCAAAACAAGTCAACCAACAGGAATTCAACAATGGACTTGCTGTCAATTATAAGCAAATGGTTCTTCAATTAAAATTTAAAGAATAAAGTATAGAGGGGTGGAAGTGGAAAACTGGAAGATTGGTATAAGTAAATGAAAGCAGAGAAACTGATATAAATGAGGATTCAAAAATATTTCTCAAGTAATGGAAGCAAAATAATAGCCACCAACGAATTGTCAGGATGGTTTAAAAGAAAAAATAACTAGATAAAAAATGGAGAGAGTTTGTTGGGTGTAACAAAACCTCCGCAGAAATTAAACGAATATACGCCAAATATATAGTGATTGGATCAGATATAAAAAAAATTTAATTTTTTTATGCAATTACTTGTGAACATTAATAAAAATATTATAAACTATCTTACAAATTGATTTTTTTATTTTATGTGTATTAAATTAAAAAATTAACCAATAAATTATATTTTTTATTGAGATGTGTGCAATACTTACATTTCTCCGTTATTTAAAAAAAAGTACAAAAATAGAAGATTCTAATAACTTCTATTTTTATAGTTGTTGAATAAGTAGGAAGACACATAATTATATATAAACATGTACTAGTTAAATAATATATCACTTTTCAGTTTCTCATTATCTATATTTAACTTTTTTTGTTCAAATTTATTTTTAATTTAAATCGCTATTAATAAAAATAATAACTTTTTTATATTAATTTTCTTTATACATGCAATTACAATAAAAATATTACAAAAAATTTTTAATTCCTTATAAATATCTTTCTGAAATATAATTTATTTTTCAAGAACATAATTTATTAACATCATTTATTCATAATGAAAACAAGAAGTAAACAAGGAAGTACCAGTGGAAAATATGTTAAATCATAAACTATTTCTTAAAATTTTGTTTTAAATCATTTTCAGTTTCCTCCTCCTTAAGTCGTCTTCTTGAGGAGTATTAGAAAAGAATTTCCTTCTTCATAATTGGGAAAAATTATCTCGTCTTCATATAGATATATTTATTTATTGTAAACTTTTCTTCTTCGTTTTTTGATAAGAATAAGTATTTAGTCTTCAAATAAAAAGAGCAATTTAAATAAAATTTTCTAGAGATTTTTTTAGTTCTTGTACTTATATTTTTTTTGATTATCAGAGAATGGTATTAATTTCAAAGGATAACAATAAACTTTCTCTGTGAGAATTGAAATTTCCTATGGAGATACTTTTAAATTTCAGGTTAGTTAAAAGTAAATAAAACTTTTAAAAATTTTGAAAAATGAAGATTATTTTAATATGATTATCATAAGATTATCTTACAGAAGATATATTCAAATATTTTGTATATACATAAATTATATAATATCAAACTTTCTCAATATTAAGAATTTGTCCTTTCCTTATAACATTACACATATAATTATAATATATCAATAAAAATAATCACTTAATACTTAGTTTAAATCAATAGCACAAAATTATTTTTCATACTTCACACTCAAAAAACTTTTTATCTTTATTATTTTTAATAACAACTCTTTATAATAAAAAAAATTATATTAATAATGTTATTTACCAATAAAAAATTCTTGTTATTCAAACAAAATATAGCACTTATTAATATATTCTTCAAACAAATATAAAAAGCTTTCACTTTTTTTACCCCCTTCCATCATTATTCATATTTTTAAAGAAAGAACTTAAAAATTTTCATTGAAATGTATACAATACTTACATTCCTCCGTTATTCAAAAAAAAGAATACAAATATAGAAGATTCTAATAATTTCTATATTTATAGTTTATTGAAAAAAGTTCAAAATCATTCCTAATACAAATATGTAAATAAACTTTTTTTTTCACAATAATTTTTATTACATATGTCACTTGGTAGTGAAAAATTCGTACCATTCTTTGAATATATTCTTGTTGATAGATAATATGAAGATAGAGAATTTAAAAAGGAAGAATATTCATAAGAAGATAAATGTTTATCATGACTTTTTTTTTGAGATTTTAATAAACATTTATTATTACATTTCACTTCACTATTTATTATTATTTTTTTATTGTTAAAAATGATTGCAATATAAAGTGCCAATTTTAGTAGATTGTTTATGTCCAAGAAAAGTTTTTTTTTGTATTCTTAAAGATAATATTATAAAAATGCGAGCGAGAGAGTTAGTTATGTATATGAACGAAGTATAGGAGAAGAAGTAAGAAGAAGGCAAAGGGGTCAAATTCACTACCACTAAAATTGTGTTCTATTCACTATTTATTTGAATATATGATGTTTGTGTGTATGTATATGTTGATTTGGAATATTCATTACGCGTTGACTATATATTGCGGAAGAGAGAGACAAAAGTTTGTGGTCACTTTCTTCTATATACCATTATTTTCTTAAGATCTCTCTTTATATCTAAATAATTTAAAGATCTTCTTTTGATTTTTTCTTTTTTTTTTGTTATTCAAGTATTTTGATGTATTTAATTGTTTTTATCATCGTATAACTGTCTTTATTTTAATTGATATTTGATAATCTTTTTATTATTTTTAAAGTGTATATATTTATATACTTAAAGTGTTCTTTTTTGCGATTATGCTATTAAAAATGTTTAAACTTGAAGAAGATGATTAATATTAACTCCATTTTAAATGTATTTTTTCTGTAAAACCGAATCATTAGTATGTATTTTAATATGCATCAATAAATTTCTGCTTATTATCACTTCCTTTTTGTAACTATAAAAGATTAACTGAATAAGTTAGTCATCACCATATGAAAAAGATGAAACAAGAAGAATAGTATATGAAAGAAACTATTTGGGTTTTGTTTCAAAATATTGTATTAGTTTAACACCAAAATTGTAGTAATACTTTTGTAATAAAAAAAACATTAGCATATTATTTATATTATCACTTTTCTTCATAAAATCATTTATATTTTAAATATTTCAATATTTTTGATCTCTTTAATAAGTGATTTATCTTTACTAATTCATATGCATATATATTTTAATAAATTTGATTCAAAATATGTTATAATATAAACGATATATAGATTGGCAGATGGTTTATCTTCATTGTATATATGTATATCATATAACTTCTGGCCATTTATATTTTTAAGAATATATTACTACTATTCAAAAGTTCTTATCTATTTGTATTTGTTTAATACATATATTAATCATAGTTGATATAATAATTTATTCTTTATTTTTAAAAGTATAATTTTTTATAATTGATAATATTTCTTTTTAAACAAAGTATCATATTTTTATTAAATATTCTCACATAATTTTTACTATCTATTTAAAAAAAGGCTTTTGAAATGTGTGTACTTTTTTCTTTGAAATTTTTCAACAATTACCATTGTTATTATCACTAGCTAATGTTTTTTGTTACTATAAAAGACCAAGTAATATAGCGAAATTTATTGATATTTTCTAATATTAAATAATTTATATATTATCACTCAAAATGATTAATCTATTTACTTTTAATGTAAACGCTATTATTAATGCCATTCATGGATATAAAATAAATAATTAATTCTAAAAAAACATAATTAATCGTAAATGTACTTTTTTTCTTATCATTTACCATTCAATTTTTTTACAATGCCCATTTTTTCTACAATTTTTTTGGACATAAAATAAATGGGATTTTTTCTATATACCTGATTAATATTAATGATAACAAAGAGAAGTGCATATAGAATTATTTATAAATCGTATAGATATCCAATATGATATATTGGTAAGCTTTTGTTATATATACCTTTTTAAAGTGTTATTTACCATGAGTAATGTTTCTTGTCCACTTCTTTTCATGGACCAAATGTATATTTGTTTTTTGAAGAACAATCAATTTTATTTAATTATTCACTCATTTTTCATGAAACATTAGTTATCACAACTTTTTAAATTTAAATACCTATAAATTGATGATAAATAAATTAATAACATTTGAAAAATATTAAATATTTATTCTAGAATTTAACACTTTATAAATACTCTTCTTTTTCTGTGTATACTGAATGAATCCACAAAAAATCTTTACTCACATTTCCATTAGATTCTATTTTTATAAAAGTCAATCATAAATAATTAAAAAAGAAATTTTTTTTTCATTATAACTTTCTTTTATATTCTTCATTTTAATGAATCCAAATTATTTATACATATATTTTTAAAGTACATTTTTATTTAAATCTTCGTTTTATGGTAGAATGTGGAAATTGGAAATGAAATGTTTACTTCCATTTAAAGCTATCCATTAATTCCATTATAATTAATTAAATACTATTTTTTTTCATTACTTCTTTAATTATACACCAATTACTTGTAATTAAAAGTCCAAATATGTAGGATTCATTACTTTTTTAAAATTTAATTCAAAAAATATTTTTTATTTTTTTTATTATTTATTCAATACATTTAAACTTTTTAATAAATATCATATATTATTTCATTCTCAAGATTTGAATTTTGATTAGTCATAAAATATTACTAAAAAATTCCCACACATTAGTCATTTTGTCATTTTTTTGCGTTTCAAAACACATATTTCAGTAGAAGGAGCTCCTTTCTCCTTCTATTTCTTTAAAATATTTTTTATTTTAAATTGAATTACCAATTAGATTTTACTTCTTACGTTATTGTTTAAATATATTTTTAAATTAACAGTACATTTTTCCCCTTAACCTTTATAATAATAATTTCTTGAAACTTTACTGAAACACAATTATCTTTAACATCAACTATTTTTTACGGAGGCGGTTTAATATGAAATTTACATTTTCATGTCTGTTTGAAGTAAGGGTAGGAGGACATTGACTCACTTTTTTTAAGTTATAATAGTTGTTCTTCTGAAATGTAAAATAACACCAATCTATATACATTACTCTTTTGAAATAAAATAATAAAAGACTTCTGCCAATTGATGATCTTATAGCCCCTCTCTCACTCTCACTTTTTTCTCTTCTCCAGCAGAGGTTATTTTTATTTATAAAATCTTTGATATCATTTCTTATATCTCCACTTGACAAAATACCGAGCTACTTTATGAAAATAGATTAAGGAGATTGGCAATATATATATATAATAGTTTGTGGTAATGGAATGTTCTTCTATACATCTTTGTGATCTCACTATCATTTTTACACATACTCTATACTATTACTATAGGCATTTTGTTGTCTTTTTGATTAACAATTTATATGTTGAGGAAAAATTAAATAGAAGAAATTGTGAAGGACAGTAATTGAATAAAAATTTATCTTCATTAACATAAATATATATAATAATAAATGTATACATATCTATTAGAATGTTTAAGTATTTTTACTAATGGCAATCACCTTTTCCTCTATTTATCTTTTTATCAACATATCCACCTAATATTATTATATATTGTTGGATGAAAGTAATAGTAATATTGAGTTGATTATCTTTACAACAACATCCCATCTGTTGATGTGTTGTTATTTTGATGTTTTAATGAAGTTATTATATTGTAAAAATTATATACAATTCTGTTTACTTTTTATATTATTTCTGCTAATTAATAACATACTTGTAATAATGTAACTTTTTTGTTGAAAATAAATAGAATAGATTATTAATTTACATATTATCTCTTTGTTGTTTTTTCCTAACGACTTTCACTTTCAAAAAAAAACTTGATTAATAGGAAATCTAATAATATATTTTGTTTATTTTTTTTATTTATCTATAAGATGCTAATAGAAAATATTCTTATTTTTCACACACATACTCTTAATTTCTTCTATTGATTATAAGGTAAATTTCAGTGACGTTACTTGAAGGAAAATAATAAAAAAATTATATATTTGGGAACTTTTATATTATTTTATTTATATTACTTTAAAAAAAAAGAGAAGAAATATATTTATTGGTTTCCATAATATAATTACTTAAAATCATTATTTTATTTTATTATTCCGAAACCATTTATCAATAAAATTTCTCTCTTTCTCCTTCATTTATCTATAACTTCATTTTAAATCTCAAGATTAAGGAACCCCTGATTTGGAAAAAAAAATATTATTAATTATTATTAACAATGGGCTATTTAAAATTAAATATAATATGCGAAAAAAATCAACAAACTTCTGTTATGACATTTGATCCATCGATGTTAGTTTATGATGCCTGCAGACAGATTAGAGATAAATTTCGTAACAGTATGTTATCATTTTTGTAAACTTATTAACAATAATCATAATATAATTTAGGTAGATATACTGATCAACATGATATAAATAATTATGATGATAGTTACAAAGATTATGGATTATTTAGAGTTGAAGCTGATCCAACAAAATGTGTCTGGATGGAGAATGGAAAAACTTTGGAGCACTACCTTATTCGTAATAATGATACTCTTGAGTATAAGAATAAAATAAGGCAAATAAAGATAAGAACATTAGATGGTAGTGTAAAAATTGTTCCTGTTGATGAGTCACAAAATGTTGGTCAATTAATGGTTACTATTTGTGCTAAAATTGGTATTTACAATCCTGAAGAATATTCTTTAACTAGAGATGATGCTTTATCAATGAATGGTGGAAATTCTGTTGTTAATTTAAATGATATGACTGATTACAATAACAAAAGAAATGGTTTTCATCATAACACAACTACATCAAAAAGAGGAATAGAAGGGAACATCTTTGGGACTATGAATCGGAAGAAACAAAAGAAGTTGGAGCAATTAAGACATAAATTGCATACTGATGAAGAGATTAGTTGGGTTGATCATGGTAAAACTCTTCGAGAACAAGGAATATTGGATGACGAAATCTTGGTTTTAAGAAGAAAATTCTTCTTCTCTGATGCTAATGTTGAAAGAGATCCAGTACAATTGAATCTTTTATATGTTCAATGTCGTGATGATGTATTAAAAAGTTTCCATCCTGTTAATAAACAAACAGCTACAAGATTAGCTGCTCTTCAAGCATTCATTGAATTTGGACCATATAATGATCAAAAAGTTAGAGGAATTGATTTCAAACAATTCCTTCCAGCTGAATATAAGAAGAATAAAGATATTGAAAAGAGAGTCCTCCAACAATATCAAGAATTCAATTTTTCTGATCCAACATTTGAACCAAAAAGAAGTTATATTCAAGAGTGTAAAGAACTCTATACTTATGGTGTAACTTTCTTCGTTGTTCAAGAACAGTTGAAAGATAAGAAACAACTTGAAGTACGTTTATTAGGTATTAATAAAGATTGTCTTATGATATTGGATCAAAAAACTAAAGAAGTTATTAAAGAATATCCATTGGAACAATTAAGGAGATGGGCAACATCACCAACAACATTTGCTGTTGATCTTGGAGATTATGAAGATGGATATTTTGCTGTCCAAACTCCAGATGGTGAAAAAATTGTTGCCTTAATTGCTGGTTATATTGATATTATTATTAAGAAGAGGAAATTGAAAGATCATCTAGGTATTGAGGGTGATGAAGGTAGTACTATGCTTGAAGATCGTGTTGCTCCAGCTAAAGCTACACTTATTGCTCATGGTGAAATTAATACACAAGGTATGCCTGTTCAAGATGGTAGAATTGCATTACCAGGTGTTCTTAGACATGCCGGTGCCATTGATCCTGATAGTGGTGTTAATGGAGCACAATATGGTGCTGTTAGTGGACAAATCTTGACAAGAGCTCTTCCACATGGACAAAGAATAAGAGTTGTTGATAGTCAAGAAAGAGCTCAAAGAGCTTTAGTTGGAACTATTGAAGCATCAATAAAAGCTGTTGAAGAAGCTGAGGAAGAGTTATATAAACCACCAGAGATTCAATTCCCAAGATTTGATGATCCTTCATCAAGAAAATGGATTGAGACCCAAAGAGAGGTTCAAAAAGAGGGTGTCTCTGAGAGAATCTCAGCAATGGGTGCTGCTACTGCTGAAGTTGTACAACTTACTGCTGTTGTCGATGAGACAGATCACCGTGTTGGATCTGCTGTAGCAACAATTGGCTCTAATTTACCAGAAATGGGACGTAATGTTCGTGAACTTGCAGCTTTGATGTCTGATAATAAACGTGCTGATGATTTGGTTACAGCAACACGTAACTTATGTGGAGCAATGGGTGATTTCCTTCATACAGTTAATCCTGAGAATGAAGAAAAGAGAAATAAGGTATTTGCTGCCGCTGGTCGTGTAGGAGAGTACTCACAACAAGTTCTTAATACAATTGAGGAACAAACAATTGAGGATAAACTTTTCCATGATGAATTGGTACAAAAGGCCAAAACTGTTGCTACATCAACAGCTCAATTGGTTCTTAAAGCTAAAACTATTTCTGCTGATTGTTCTGAACCAGTATACAAAGAGAAAGTTATTCATAGTGCCACACAATGTGCTTACGCAACATCACAATTAGTTGCCTGTGCTCGAGTTGTTGCTCCAAGTATTGAAACTCAAGGATGTAAAGAACAACTTAGTAACGCATCAAAACAAGTAGCTGGAGCTGTTGAGACATTACTTATTGAAAGTAAAAATGCCTGTCAATCATCAATATCTGGTAATGGTGAAAAGAGTTATAATGATATTCATGCAGCTGCTAGAGCTGTAACATCTGCCTTAGATGGACTTCTTGATCATGTATATACTGGAAAAAGATACCAAAGCCAACAACAACATGATTCACACTTTGAAAATATTTTAAGAAGTTCTAATAGACTTATCACAACACAAACATCAACACAAAATATGGTTAAAGAATCTGAGCATGCTATAAGACATTCAAGAATTATCGTTGAACAAATTGAAAGTGAAGCAGCTGATCAGGAACCAGAACAAAGAGAAAAACTTCTTTCAGCAGCAAGATCAGTAGCTCAGGCCACCTCGAATATGATTGATGCAACAAAACAGTGTCAAAATAAACCAGGTGAAGCAGAACATCAAATTAGATTAAAAACAGCAGCTGAGACACTTGTTAATGCAACATCAAATGCATTGGCAGGCCAGAATGCTAAGAGAACCTTTGATAATTTAGAACAAGCTGCTAAGACAACAGCAGCAGCTGCAACACAAACAATAGCTGCTTCAAACCAAGCAGCCCCATTAATTAATAATAGAAATGTTACAGAAACATTGATAGTACAATGTACAGAGACAGCTGAAGTTTTACCACCAATGATTGGTGGTATTCGTGAATCACAGACAGCTAAGACAGAGACTGAGAAATTTAAAGCTCAATCCAGGTTAATTCATGATACATCAAAGGTACGAAATCAATATGCTTATTAAATTTACACCATCTCAAAACAATTTTACTTTTTTTTATCTTTTTACACACACATATATTTATCGTATAATTAACTGACACACCTTTTTTGTTAAAAAAGTTTTAAAAACTTTCCTCATAAGTTATATATATATTTATTATATATATTTGTCCCCTAAAACTGAAGCTTAATAATATATGGTACTAACAACATTTTTCTTTTCTAATTACCATCTTTTGTTTTATCTTCTTCTTCTTCATATATATTATGACCCAAAATATTACAAAAACATTATGTTCTAAATAATCTTTTTAACAACTTTATAATATGTTTATGTGTGTATGTGTGCCTTCTCTTATTGTTTTTTATCATAAACTTTATATAAGTATTGTGATAAAAAATAGACTAAACTTTTGCCTTTCTATATAAATAATTATCTTGAGGATGAAAAAAAAGAATTTGTTTATATTTTACTAGAAGATGAGTATTTTTTATCAAAGATATTTTTATTGTAGTTGTACTTTTATATTATTTGTACATATACTTATTTTTACCACAACTCATATAAAATGGTATCATAGGAGGTTGACATTTTTTTATCACACAACTTAGTATATATAAATTTCTACAGTAAGATTATTGAGATTAGTTTAATAGAAATATCCGATTATGGTAGTTTTTTGCTCTTTAATAACACCAGAAAATATATAGTTTTTTTGTTTTATTTTTAAGACCAATTATCACAAATAAGATTAATATTTAAATTAATTATCAAAAATTTTTATATGGTACATTTTTAGTAACTATAAAATATCTTTGATATAAGAACGTTCTTGGTATGTAGTGATAACTTTTCTGTGAAATACAATTTTATGGTAATATTATCATTTATTTACAAATGTTATCCTTTTTCCTTTTTAAACTAAAAATATGATAATTAAATATATAAACAAAAACTTAAACAATTTTCTGTTGATTTGATAAAAAAAAGTTTTTCTTTGTATTTAGTATAGTTTGAATATAATTGTATCAAATTATGGGGAGGAATAGAGGACAAAGACAATGAATGATAAATACATAAATGATAATATTTTTAGTTTAATGCTTTACTTAAGCTAAAATTTATTTAATCACCAGATAGTATTCTAAAATTGAATTAGACATAAAATAATTTTGAAATTCTTTATTCTCCAAGATAGTTACTTATTTGTTTTAAATGTTCTTTCAAAATTATACTTATTTAACCCAATTTTCCCATCTTTCATTATTATTAATAATCACTTATAAAATATATCTATAAGTTTTTATTGTGCATGATGGCAAAAAAAGGAGACAAAATAAAGTGATAAAAATTTTGAAAAGTGATATACACCATTGCATGAAATGTTTGTGATATGTGCAAGTTGGCGTCTCTTATTTTTTAAGGGGAAAATATTAAAATTGAGGCGAACTACTACTATACATAGACATTTTATGTGTGAGATAACTAGATAATTAAATTTTAATTTTGGTATCTATATATTTTTTTGAATAACATATATAAATATCATTTTTTTATGTGCAATAAATTTATTAAAATTATAATGTGTGTATATCGCTTTTATATTTTATTAAAATATTATCAATTTTTATCAATTTTTTCTTCTTTTTTTTCTGTCATGAAAGGGAAATTCAATTAACTTAGACAGGTTGTTTGTTGGTTATTTTTAATAATTGGAAGGAAATTTTAAGTTATTTTATATTGAGTTTGAAGAATTATAATTTTACATTAAATTTCTCTTTTCAATAAAAGTGGAAGTTAAGGAAATTATAATTTAACATTCTTAATCCTTCTTAAGTGATATTTTTGATGGTTTTAAAGAGTTTAAAAATGATCTATAAACATAACTCTTAAGGAATAATTTATCATTGATAAATCTCAATAATCATAACTTATAATTCATTCTTCAAACTTATTATCTTCACTAACTTCTTTTTTTGATGATTTATATTTAAGGATATGAAAGTACTTAATATTAATATATAATTCATCTTCAAGAAATGCTTTTAAAATTTTATCTTCAAAAGATATAAATTATATATCCTTATTTTTATGATTGTACAATTGATAAAGGGCTTCTTAAAATTTTTACTTTACATATGCCACTTTTTATTTGAACTTTGTTATATATTTTTATATATACATTAACCAGATAAAATATAAGAAGATATATTATATTTTTAAATGTTTTGGACAACACACATGTAGATAATTTATCATAAGAAAGACAATTTGACAGTTTTAGATTTTTAAAAAGTTTCTAACAATAAAAGAGAAAAGATATAAGGATAGAAAGACTTATATAGTTAGTATAAATATATTTATTTATAACACATGCTTATTTTCTCCCTTATTATAATTCTTTTTTCTATTTTCTTCCACCCCTCATTCACTCCCTCCCTCCAAATAAATCTATCTTTATGGATAATCAAAAATGGTAAAACATTATTTTTAAATGTGTCTTTTGTCAAATATATTTTTCTTTTAAAAGTTGATGTATTCATAAAAATATTTTATTTTGAAGAGGAAGAAATTTTAGTGGCATAGTCTAAATTTTCTATATACATATAGTTAGTGTTTTTCTAGTATTAGGGTGAATTTAACCATATATCAATCTTATAATGGCAATACTAAGAATTTGAATTTTTAATACACTCCCTCTTTCACTTTATTTATATGTTAGTGCTTCAAATTTTAAAGCTTTTTTAATTTTTAAGAGTAACCTTATTTTGTGTTTATTGAAAATAACTTTTATGTATGTATTTTTATTCATCTGTAGGTCATTTTTAATAAATAATATATATCTACCACCTGCTTTATATATTATTTATTTCAAAAATATCAATTTTTGATGTGTGTGCCATAAATATATGATGAATCATGTTTATTTTTACATATCCTCTTAATAATATTTATTATAAATGCTTTTTAATATTCTCATTAAAATCTCCAATAATAGCAGTAATATAAAAAAATTATTCATGTAAATTTACTTAATTTTTATCTTTAACAGAATTTAAAGACAAAAATATAATTTCCTCTCCCTTCGTTTCCTCCGCCTAAATCTTTAGATATTCAAGATCGTTTTTTAAACTTTTTTATCATAAATAAACACCACAAAACTCAAAAACCTTTTAACATTTATATTTTATTTATCTAAAAACCTTCAAATTTCTATTCATATAATTTTCTTTCTTTTGGCAACTTGGTAGAAATAGTAATAATACGAACTATTTTTATTTTTCTAAAAATTTTTTTTATTTAAATTGTGTCTCTCCTTAACATACACACAAATATATATTTGCCATTCCATAGGGTATTATAAAGAGTAAGAAAAGAAATTTATTATGAGGAATGAAGAACCAACTAATATTATTTATAACTTCTGATCTCCAGTGACCTATTCATAACTTGTGGGCACATCTATCTTTTTTTGCTTTTTGAAATTTTCATCTATCTATATTTCATACTTATCTTTTCTCCACTTTAACAAAAATATATTTTAAAGATAGATGTATTTGAAGGCAAAAAATATAAAATAGTACATCATCAATCTATGTATTATTAGAAAATATAGATGTAAATTACTTTCATATCTTTTTTCATCTCCCTCTCCTTTCCTCTCCCCCTTATTTACTCACTCTCTCTTATTCCTGCAATGTTTCTAAATCTTGGGAATCATATTAAACCTTTTGATTTTTATTTTGAAACCAGATATTCATATAAGTTTCATCTTTAAATCTTCCGTCACATCATTATCATAACAAAAATTAAAAAAAATATAATTTTAATTTTTAATGTTCATAAAAACATCATCAACAAAATATTTAACATCTCCACTTAAACATATTATAACTTCTAACAAAACGTTTGCATTCTAAATACATTATCTTATAAATAACTCCTTCACCCACGCTTAACACATTCCTCTGAGTTATTATAAATAAAAAGTAAACAAATTATATCTGAGAATCTTTTAACAAGTTTACCTTTAACATATTTGACAAAAAAAATATTATATATTAATGTAAAGTTTGTTTTATTTTTTTTGATTTATCTATGATGTTTGTGTGTCAATTATTCTTGTTATCAACACATTTTATATCTCACTATATCAAAAAACCATTTTTATACATCATTACGTTCATTAAAAAAATAAGGTTTAAAATAAAAAGGTCACGTTCTTAGGAATATAAATATTTTTTACTATTTTAATAATCCCTCTACATCTTATTTACTTACATCTGTTGTTGGAGTAAATTATAGTAAACATATATAAATAACAAAAAAACCGATATGTATATTGAAAATAGCATCATATCAACTCATTCTTCATTTAAATTTATTTTTCCAAAACGTATTAATTTATATACAATTGTTTATAAATAAATAAATATAAGATTTAAGAATAATAATAATGTTAATTATTTTTAGGTTATCTTACCAGCAACAAGATTAACTGAAGTTGCTAGGCGTACTGTATCATCTGTTCCTGACCAAAATGTAGCAGCAAATCTTCAATTATCATCTCAAAGATTAAATGAAGCTGTTGCGGAACTTCGCGTTGCTTTGAATAATGCTCAACACTTGAACTATGATCTAACATTAGTTAGATCTGAAGAAATTATTAAAGAATTCGATGAGGAGTTAATTGAGATTGCTAAATCATACTCTCAAGGATCACTAACACCACTACCCCATGAGAAGGCTGAAACTTCCTCACAACAAGTTGTCAATAGTGCTAAAGCACTCCAATCATCATTGTCACAATTAATATCATCAAAAGATAGTAATGATAAGCAATACCTTGGTGCAGCTGCTGTTGATACTTCATATGCATTAAGAGAATTCACCTCATCTATACATTCAGTTTGTTCTACACGCAAAGAAAGTAACGTTCCTGAGATTGTTAATCGTGCCAGAGCTGTTGTTCATAATTCTGGTGTTATATA
The DNA here is from genome assembly GCA_005656395.1 of Strongyloides papillosus. Taxonomy (NCBI): domain Eukaryota; kingdom Metazoa; phylum Nematoda; class Chromadorea; order Rhabditida; family Strongyloididae; genus Strongyloides; species Strongyloides papillosus. The sequence continues at coordinate 4,361,766 of SRSI01000050.1, read as the reverse complement.
TGATAAAATTAAACAAAATTCTCTAAAATTAGATTTATTAGAGTCTGGTGAACGTGTTACATCTTCTATAAAAGATTGTCTTAATTCTCTACCTGATAATGTACTTCTTGATAATGCTTATCATGCCATCTCATCAATTGATACATCATCTACAGCAACAAAAGTAACTAGACAACATGTTCCTATTGAAGAGATTCGTAAGAAGGCTGATAGTGTTATAGATACAAGCGGAAAATTAATGATAACAATCTCTGCACCAGAACAATCTGGAGCAATAGAATGTTTTGTTAACTCCTACACAACATTCCATACAACAATTAAAGAAGCAATAATAATTAATAAGAGTCAACAGGAATGGAAAGAAAAACAATTATATCATCTACAGGAGACACAAAAAGAAGCATTAAATATTATTGAAAAAATAAAAGAAAGATACAATGATATGACAACAACTCAAAATCAACAATCATTAATTCAATCAACAAAGAATTTAACTGAAACTGTTAATGTTATTGTTGAAGAATTTAGTGAGGAACAACAATCACCATGGATTGCTGAGTGTGATAATTCATTAAGACAAATTGAAAGTTATAGACATATCCTTGATAATGCTTTATATCCTGTTAATGATAAAGGTTATTATGAATCTTTAGAAGCTGTAACAGAACAAGCAAAGAAATTAGGTGAAGGTATGACTGGTATAGCTAAAGATGCTAAAGCTGTTGATACACCATCACTTTGTAATTCTGTTCGTATAGCTTCAGAGGCTGTTTGCGGATTAGCTGAATTTGCTGCACAATCAGCATATCTTGTTGGTGTCTCTGAACCATCCTCAATTCCTGGTAGGAGTGCCCTTTTTGATAGAGGTCAATGTGAAAAACATCTTAGTGTTGTTCAAGAGATTTGTCATATCATTCAAAATGAAAACTATGATCAAAGATCATTACTAGATAATGTTACTATCCTATCTAAACACACATCAACATTAGCTTCATTATGTCAGGAGGCATCTAAAAAAACAAATAACATAAATGTTAAAAAACAATTTGTTAAATGTGGTAGTGATATTGCTGCATCAACTACAAATTTAATTGGTGCTGTTAAAGCTGTCGATAGTGATATAAATAATGCTACAAAGAAAATCGATCTTGCTGAGAAAGCTTATCTCCTTCATTCATCATGTCAACAGTTGTATAATTTCATTTGTAATCCAGAATTTAGTCCAGTACCAGCAAAGATATCATCTAAGGGTGCCGAAGCACAAAAACCAGTCTTAGAAAGTGGTAGAGAAATGTTGTATGCTTCATGTGAGATGATAAAAACAGCTAAACAATTAGCTATCTCACCTAAAGATTCATCAACATGGCAAAGATTAGCTGATAACTCAAAGGTTGTCTCTGATTCAATAAAGAAACTTGTCTCAGCTATTCGTGATGAAGCACCTGGTAAGAAGGACTTGGAGAATGCTATTTATAGATTGGAACAAATGATTGAAAGAATTGAAGTTACCTCAAATATGTATTCTAATGATGGACAAAGACCATCACACAAAACGATTGATCAACGTTTCCAACAACAAATTATCCATGCTTCACAATCAATCATTGACAGAATTGATTCTTTCAAGGAAGCTGCCAAGTTTAAAGCTGAAGCTATACCACATGAAGTTCATGAACATATGTTAGCAATGGAATCATTAATACAATCTGCAATTCAATCAGCATCAACTGCTCCAAATACCAAGATTCAAACTGATCTATTCAATTACTGTAAGAAGGTTGTTGAGAGTGAATATCAAATGATGATTGCTGCAAATGACTGTTGTGGAAACCCTAATAAACCACCACAATTCCATAAGAATATTGATGATAGTGGAAATGTATTGTATAATACATTAACTGATCTTCAAAGATATGTTAAAGTCCTTGAATCTCAATCTGGAGTAATCCATGGTATGGTTGATTCAATCTCCAAGAGTATTGCCAAGACTGATGAAGCACATAACATAACACAAGAGAATTCTTTCACCGATGCTCAAACAAGAATGACGACAGCTTTGGAGAATATTAAGAAGATTGCTACTGATATGAGGGTAGCAGAACCATCAGATCTTGGATCATTAGCCTTAAAATTAACTGATAGTTATCAGATATGTGCCGAAGATTCTATTATTGCTATAGCATTACTATCTTCACCAACAATAGGACATAAACTAAGAATTGCCGTACAAAAACTCGGAACATCGTGTATTGAATTAGTAAAAACAGCAGGACAAAGACGTACCTATCCTGGAGATAGAAGAACTGCTGAACAATTAACTGAAGACACATATAATGTTGTTGAGAGAGTTGAGGAAGTCTTAGCTGCGTTACATGAAGGTTCCAAGGGTACTCAAGCATGTATCAATGCAGCTAATACTGTTTCTGGAATTATTGGAGATTTAGATACAACAATTATGTTTGCAACCTCCGGATCACTTAATACACAACCACCACCAGGTACAATAACTTCAGGAGATCGATTTGGAAATCATAGAGAAAATATTTTGAAGACGGCTAAGGCACTTGTTGAAGACACTAAAGCTCTCGTATCTGGAGCTGCATCAAATCAAGAACAATTAGCTGTTGCTGCACAAAATGCAGTAAGAACAATAGTTAACTTAACAGAGGCTGTAAAGAATGGAGCAATTTCATTACATGGAGATAATGCTGAAGCACAAGTTATGGTTATTCATGCTGTTAAAGATGTAGCATCAGCCTTAGCTAATCTTATCCAAGCAACAAAGAATGCTTCTGGAAGACAGTTACATGACCCAGCAATGAATAATCTTAAGGATGCTGCTAAACAAATGGTTTCAAATGTAACAGGTCTCCTTAAGACAGTAAAAACAATAGAAAATGAAGCACAAAGAGGAACCAGAGCTCTCGAGGCAACGATTGAAGCAATAGAAAATGAAATCAAGAAGTATAATAATGGTGATATTCATGGAGATGGAGGTCATTATCAATTAAGTGATATGGTCCGTGCCACCAAATCAGTTAATGAAGCAGCTAACAAAGCAATTAATGCATCAAGTACTCTTAAACAAGATGATATGATAGGTGCAGCAAATCTTTCAAGGCAAGCTATATCAGATTTATTGAGTGTTACCAGTAACATAGCTTCAACAGCTGAAAATCCTGAGATTAGGTATAAAATTATTGATTCAGGAAGAGAAGTAGCTATACAGATAAAGGAATTATTGATAGTACTTCATAATGTTTTAGTAAAGAATGGTTTTGATAATGAGTCTAAGAATAATCTTAATTATGTTTCAAGGAAGATAACAGAAGTTATTGATGATTTACTTAATTGTGGAGATTCTCTTAGAGGTGATGATGAATGGATGGATCATCAAGATGCTCTCTTGGTTGCGGAGAATGAACTTATGGGTGCCGCTACATCTATTAAGGCTGCTGCTGTTAAGTTAGCACAAATGAAACCTAGAAGACACACTGTAAGTTTTTTTTATGTTCTTAAACTTAAGTTACCACGAAAAGATATTATTTGAGGGGTGATGGTAAAATAACTTTGCATGAGCGCTTGATATGTCTGGTATTCTTGGGTTGATCTGGTCCAGCCGAGTAATATTAGACATATCGAGTGCTTTTGTGGAAAAAATTTATTGTCACTTCCGATTTCTAATTCCTTTTCAACAATAAATTTGGTGGATAATTATAATTAAAAACTTTATTTCTTTTTTTTACAGAGTGAAATAACAAAAATGGATGAAAATTTGGAGTTTGACGAGCAGATTCTTGATGGATGTCGTTCTATCCTTAATGCTGTAAATACATTAGTTAAATCTGCATCGGAAGCTCAAAGGGAATTGATAGCTCAAGGACGTATAGATCCATCTCAAAGAAATGTTCACTCTTCAGATTACCAATGGTCAGAGGGATTGACATCAGCAGCAAAGTTAGTTGCTGCAGCAGCCCACCAATTATGTGAAGCAGCTAATGGAGTTGTATTGGGTCATGGAACCGAAGAAAAATTATCTAGCGCTGCTAAGCAAATAGCATCATCTACAGCTCATCTTTTGGTCGCTTGCAAAGTTAAGGCTGATCTTAATTCTAGAGCTATGCAAAGACTTCAAACGGCTGGTTTGGCTGTTAAGACAGCAACTGAACATTTAGTTAATGCTGCAAAACAATCTATAACTCAAGATGATACAGCATTGATAATCAGTCAACATATGGTTAAGGGAATTTCACAAGTTATGGATGCTCAAGAAATCGTTCTTAGAAAGGAGAAAGAATTACAGGAAGCAAGACAAAACTTAGCTACACTCAATAAACAAAGATACTTCAATAGAGATGGAGAGGAGGAAAATTAATTATATATATAGTTTTCTATAACCTATTATATTGTTACAAAAAATATATATATAATCAATTAATTATTTTAAAATATCATCAATAATGCCTTTTATCAAGAAATATTTGTTTTGAAACGACAAAATGAAAAAACTTTTTAATATCTTATTCTTTTTTTTACACAGTTATAACCAAAAACATATCTTTTCATTGTTTTATCATTTTTTAACACTCTAGTAATAAAGTACACTTTTTATCATTATTATTACCATTTGCATAGCATAGGAGTAGTATGTAACATCATAATTAAACAACTTTTTGTAGTTTGTACGATTTGGTATTATTGTATTTTTATGTATATAAGAAGGATTGACGTTTTACAAATACTGCAATTTACGCTAAAAGCATATTACATACATTATCAATAGGTTTTTTTGCGAAAAATGTGTGTAACTTTTTTTTATTTCTCCAAATTGGCGAGTCATCGGAAATACAAATTGATACTTATAAACAATAGAGATGAATTCTTGGATAGGAAAACTCTCTCCGCAACATGGATTGATGGTATTTTATCAGGTAATTAAAATATTTTTATTAATTATATAATATATTTTAGGTAGAGATTTGAAAGATAAAGCAAAAGGAACTTGGCTTGGTGTGACTTCAAGACCTAATAGAACCTTCAAGTTATCAAATATTCTTAGTGTGACATCAAAGAAAGAACAGATTAAAGCTGATGCAATTAGCCGTGGGAAGATAGCAATTAATTTCCTGGAAAATGATCAATCACCAAAAGATTATTGTGATCAGATTAAAGAGGGTATTGATAAATATAATGGTTTTACATTAATAACAGTGGAGATGAAAAAAAATCAGGATATTGAATGTTGTTTGTTATCAAGTAAGATGTCTCCTAAGATTGAGGCAGCTAAGTATGATGAGGGAATCTATGGCGTTGGAAATTCGGGTCTAGATGAGTGTTATGAAAAAGTTTCAAGGGGATCCCAATTGTTCTCGAAATTTGTTAAAGATAAGATTATTGTTGATAATTGTGATTTATCGGAAGACGATATTATTAATGAGTGTTTAGAAATTTTGAAAGATGATAAAAGATGCCTACCCGATTTAGTCATGGAGAAAATGTTTGAATTACAGCCTATAGCCCCCTTCAGTTCATTATTCGTGAAGCCAGAACAATCCATTAGGTATGGAACTAGAACTCACACAGTAATTATTGTAGATAAGAATGATAGAGTTACATTCTTTGAATCAACAGCTGGAAACATCGGAAATAACTTAAATGACATACAATGGATTAATAATAAATATACATTCCAATTGTAGATGAATTATCATTTTAAATAACAAATAAAGTTGACGTTAAAGAAAAAAAAGTTTAAATTAATTAAAAATTTTATTTTTAATATAGTTATTAAATAAATCAAGAATAAAATCAATAATAGACTGTATATGTGAAGAAGATCCAAGTTAATAAAATTATATCTTTTGTTATTGTTAGGAGAAGTATCCTCCTTGGAGTTGTGAGTTGATAAATAAGTAAAATTTACATGATTTGACACAAAGATAAAAAAATAAAGAGATACATTGGAATATATGTTTGAAGCACTAGAAGATGGTAGCATCAGAAAAAGCAGCTAAAAAGTATACATAACGTAACAATCAGACAAAGCCATAATCTCCTTAAAAAATATTAAATATCTTAATATTTATTAATAAAATCTTTTAAATCAATTATTTCCATTGCCATATTTTTCATTAGAAAATTTCCTACAAAATATTTTCATATAATTAATAAAGTTTGTGTAAACTTAAGTACACATACAGTCACCGAAGAAAGATTATACACATTACATCAGTAGTAATCCAAAAGTTTCAGGAGAAATAGTAATTTTAGATTATCCTTTTTATTTGTTCAAGTAACTCTCTTGCTGTAGGCCTGTCATTCTTATCACATTGAATCATTTGAGTGATAATCCCACTCATATTGACACTTAATTTTATTCTAAATACATCAGGAATAATACCCGATCGTAGGATATTCCAATCATAACCGTCTGAAGGAAGGTACGCATCAGTAGCAAGTTCCAAAACCGTCATACCAAGTGAAAATATATCAGCTCCGCAAGTGGGTAATTCATTTAAAATTTCTCTAGCAAGGTATTTACTATCACCTTCACCACGCATTCTAGTATCATTATTAACATCAAACATTAAACCAAAATCACCAAGTTTACATGTACCAGTATCTGTTATAAGAATATTTGATGGCTTGACATCGAGATGAATAAATCCATGTGTATGAAGATGCTCCAAACCACAAAGGATATCCACGAAATGTCTCCATAATCTAGGTTCTGGTATAGGTGATTCCACATTTGACACTTCTTGTAACGATGTCCTACATAAATCTAATTGCATATATACTTTACCTTCTTGAGTCCATGCTCTATATAATCTGAGGATATTTGGATGATACGGTACACGAAGCATCTTCCGAACTTCATCGAGAGCATCCTCACGATCCGTCTTTGATCTAAATTCATATAACGACGTCTTCATAGCATAATCTCTACCATCCTCATTACATGTAACATGATAAACTCTACCAAATGATCCTTCACCTAATTTAGATTTAATTGTATATACTTGTTCAAAAAAAGACAAATCTGACGTCGGTTGATAAATAGGTGATGTATAAATAAAATTTTCTCCAGCTTCCTCTTGGTAATCATCACTTAAGTATATAGGTTCAGGATATAATTTTTTGAATGATGTTTCACGATTTTGTACAGTTGGCGCTGATCTCACTAATTTTAGATCATTCCTAGCTGATCTTACGGGAGTAGGTGTTGATAAAGCACCATTTGGAAAGTAATCGTATCGTGACTGCCTTTTCCTCCATTCTCTTTTTGTTGTTAATGTACAGCGATTTAATGAATAAAATACAGGAGTTGGCCATCCTTTTGGAGAATGTTTACGTACCGGAGTTGTATAGGAATATTCTGGTGTTGTTTGAAAACAACTTTTATAGTCAGAGGATTGATCGGTTTCGGAAATATATGGTGGAGTTACCGACATTTTATTATATATCTAAAAATAAATAAAAATCAAAAACAAAGACAAAAGGAAGGTTCAATTTTGATGATGACAAAAGTACATAGTATAAAGAAATGGGGAAATGTAGATAAAAAAGAGGTTACATAAAATAAAAAAATACTTTAAAGAAATTAAAATTTACCATTAATAGTAGAGATTGCAATCAATATACTTTAGATAAAAAATGATAACAGAATATAGGTATTTTCAAAAATAAATATCAATAAAGGAAAGTACAGAGGATAATTCCAACACTATAAAACAATGCAATTTGTTACGCCTTTTTTCTTACCCCGAAAGCGCACACTTTTTTTGGAATATAGATACTCTCTTTGTTAAAAAGACAATTTTTACTAATTAGTAAGATTCCTAACAATCATCAATAAGAAATGGAGCCAGCTGACCCGCAAACTACAGTATCGCGCGATAAGCCTGAGAAACTAAAAGCTACCGGGCAGCAAACAATTTTTCCACTAGCTAGAATCAAAAAAATAGCCAAACACATACCTAATGTTACTCTAATTGCTCCGGAAGTTATAACAGCTATGGGTTATGTAACAGTAAGTTATAATATTGTTAGATTTCAAATTGTTTTGTAGGAGAAATTTATTGAGATACTAGCTGAGGAGGCATTTAGGAATGCTGCACATTCGGGCAAGAAAACAGTTACACGAAAAGATATTGGTAAGTTTGATTGAATGATAGTTAAATTTTGAAATAATGATAAACTATTTTTAGATGCTGTCATTGCGTCATCGCTGCCATTTCAAATTCTAGAGGGTTGTATTGATGACTTGGAGGAACTAGATAAGTTAAGTACAATAGAGGATGATGTTGTAGGTGAGAATGAAGACAATGACATAGAAGTGGTGGAAGGTTCTAATGATAACGATACTACGACACTAGAAGAAGAACAGAATAATAGTGTCGAAGTAAGGGAGTAAAGTGCATGCCTACAATAAAAATGTTTTTCTTTTTTTGTCTCTATTTCTCTCTCTGATGACAAATTTCAATTATGTATGTTATCAAAAGAGAGAAACCTTTTATCCACCTACTACACCATGATCATCTATATGGAAAGGTGATATAATATTATATCTCTTGAAAAGAATGGTAAATTTATATCTTAACATTATTTATTGTATAACATTATCAGTTTTTAGATGGATATTGATGTACAAAAGAGGATGCTCGTATACAAATGTAAAAATTGTAAAAAGTTAAATGTTTTTTTTTCTTGTATTTTATCTGTAAATATTTATTGTAAATTTTGCTTAACTAATTCTGAAGCAACTAATTACGATAATGGGTTTTCTTTATATAAAGTTGTCGTATCACCATTTTTTATTTGTACTATGGGTTGTTCCCGTAATTATTTCAAGTATGGTATTTTAATTAAACCATCAAGAAAGAGTTTTTATGATTACTCGTATGATGATAATCTACATATAGGTGTTGTTGATGAGGAGAATGGGATAGTTTTTTCATTCTGGAGTGAGGGTATTGTCAAAGAGTGTGCTTCTGTAGAATGGAAGGGTTCCGTGAAAGCTTTTAGTGCAATAAGGACAAAGAATTCAAAGAGTATTGAAGATTTTTTTGCATCTTGTGGAAGTTTCTTCAGGGAAAGTGTAAGTTTAGGATATGTAAACTTTTCAATTGATAATAATGTTTTAGACATATGACTGTAACACGTGGAATTGTTTTGATTTTGTTTTGGCATTCTTGAACTTTTATGGATATCCATTAATGTCAGTTACGAAGGAAGTATTCACTAAGAAGGTCATTTTTCCCGTTGTTAACGATACAATAAAATATTGCCGTTTTGTTAAATCTATGAAATTGTAAAAACACTTTATTTTCTATATTAAAGCAATCTAGATCACTATCTTTTTTTTATTGTATGTTTTATCATTGTTATATCTATTTATTTACATGGAGATTATATATAGTTGTATAACTTTAGAACACATGGCGGAATTTCTTGAATCAGATGGAAATGACGATAATGATCGGTTGATGGATATGAAGTCATTTAATCGGGAACAATTTCGACTTTTCAAAGAAGCTTTCAGAGATTGTGTTGAAGTTAGAGAGGATGTTGAGTGTGATGATAATGTTAATGTTTTCGATTATGTCTCAAATGCCAAAAGGAAAAGAATTATAAATTTAATTATGAAGATAGAGAAGTTAGAGAAAAGTACAAGTGACAGTGGAGTGCTTGAGAAGGCATCTGAGTTACTGAAGCAACTGAGGGAATCTGCCTCTTTGATACCATCCACCGGTGATGAATTGGAACCCGATGATTTGGATTTGAAGAAATTTGACGAAACTGATATTAGTTTGTTCTTGGGAGAGAAAAGTGAAGAAAAAGAAGGTAAGGCTTATGTTTCAGAGGCATTATCGAAGTACAAAGAGAAATGTCTACAGGAATTGGAGAGTTTGCTTAAAGAATCAGAAACTTTTCTGGAATGTAATAAGAATAAAAAATAAACATTTTTCTCATATTAGTAAAAATGTAAAATATTTTAGATGGTTTAATAATTAATAAGATAATGTTAAATATTTATCTTTTATTGATTAATAATTCAATTTTAATATTTTTTATTAGTCTTTTTATTATCATTAAGCACATTGGCCCTCAGAGCAGAAGATTCCCTCTCTGTCATTAACCCATGGTCTGTAGTCATCACCAATCATCATTCTAATATATCCATTACCGTCGAATTTAGCTTCAAAGTGTTTTGCTCTAATAAAAGCACCAGTCTCCTCATCCTTCTTCCATGTTTGAATTTTCCATTTCTTTTGGTTACAATTCTTTCCTTTAATCTAGAATTTTCACATTTAAATAATTAAATATAAATAACCATATGAAACATACATGTAAAACTTTGGTTTCTTTTTGTTTCACGAAAGACAGAGGTTCACTTTCATATTCAATGGATGGTACTGTAACTTGGAATTTAAATTCATTCTCAGTGTCACTGGTTACTTTTAGTTTTATATTACATCCATGAGAAAGTAGAATAATTGCTCCAATGGAGATGAGGATAAAAATAATAGATGAGTGTTTCATTGTATTTACTTTATGAATATATTTCCTTGTAAACAAATGTAAATACCAAATCTGGAGATCCTTTTTATAGGGATATGTTTGTAGGTAACTAGGTGAAACATTTACTTCATCACCCTATATAGAATAACTTCTTATTATGTTGTAATTAAGATAAAAATGATTGATTTATTTCTTCTGATTGTTTCTTAAAGATATCTAATTTTTTTAGCACATGTATCGACATGTGTATTATTAATACTTAATAATATTGATTATTACAATGTTTGTTGTTTAAGGAAACATTTAATTACAGGAAGTATCATGATGCCCCATTTACGCTGCGTATTAGGAGGAGGGCGGTGTCAAGAGATGTTTTCACTGTTCTCACCATCGATTCCATGTCAGAGGCTTTTAAATAATTTCACGCCTATTATTAATACAAGAGTAACGGAGAGAAACCTTCAAATTCAGTCTTCATTTTTGTATAGTAGTAAGATTGCGGACAAGAATAAAAAGACGATAATGGTATGTTTAACTACTTCTACCCTGAAATTGGTTTCTTCTTCTAGGCTTTGAGTACTGATGAAAGAAATACTTTATTGATGCCTTTATTGGAGAATGGCTGGAAGATGGTTAATAATCGTGATGCTATTAATAAAGTAATTAATTTTAAAGATTTCAACGAGGTAATTAAATTTATTTTCCACAACTTTTTTCATTTAAATTTCTTTTAAGGCATTTGGTTTTATGACAAAAATCGCATTAATGGCTGAGAAGATGAATCACCATCCAGAATGGTTTAATGTCTACAATAAAGTTGATATTACACTCAGCACCCATGACGTTAGTGGTTTATCAAAAAAAGATATTAAATTAGCCACATTCATTGATAGTCATATTTAATAAAGTAAAAAATAGCCTAAATTTAATTATATTTGTGAAAAAATAAAGTATAGAATTACATGAAGATAATTGTTAACAAAATAAATATGCTTTTTAACTGTTATAAAATTTCTTTATTATTTTATGATGCTTAAATAAAAGAGAAGTAAATAAGATATTTTTGTGTGTGAAAATATAATTGAATATGACAATTCATTATATTTAGTTAATTAGAAGGTGATAAAAAAATATTCGAGAACAAAAAAATTTTCTCACATTAGTAATTGTTAAACTTATAGTCACAATTTATCAACAAAAAAAGTGCTTCAAAGAAAAGACATTATAAAATTTATTATACCCCCTTTAACATAAAGGAGTTATGGCACAATTTTATTTGAAATCGATGTATCTTTAAAGCATTATATATACATAAACTTATCTAGTTGGCCAGTTTATATAGATTTTTTAACAAAAAAAGTTAATATTTTCTTTGAAAATTATCAAAAAAAATGGATGTCGTATATGATGTAATTGAAGGTAATTCTTTTTCTTTAACTTTTTATAATAACCATTTTTTTTAGCAATATATTTTTTTATACCAATAGCTGCTGTGTGCATCGTCTTTGGTATTGTATATTTCTTCAAAGATTCTGAATCACTTAGTGGTGAAGAAGATTATGGTGAAAAATTGATTGAAGAAGTAAAAGGTAAATTACAAGTAAACTTTATATTGGTATTAATGGTTAAAATAATAATTCCTTTTTTTAATTACAGAGAAAGATAAGAAGGATAATTAATGATTTGGAGGAGAATTTAGAATTCTATTTATCCATTCTACAACCTCAAAATTATCTTCAACATTCTCGTACTTTAAATAAAAAGGTTCATTCTTAAGTTGCTTTAAATTAGGCCTTTCCAATGCATTCTTCTTTAAACATTTTGTTGTATATTGTACTAAATCAGGAGAATAAATTCCTAAAGGCAAAAATGGAGGATCCTAAAAAAATATTAAATAAATAAAATCATTCTTAAGACCATAAAAAAATACCTCTTTTGATATATACTCTAATAACTCAAATATCGCTAATTCACCAGGACTTGTAATAGGTGTTTGTGGACCATTTTCTTTTGGCCAAGCGCATCCCTCAGGTAAAATGACTTGGTCCTCCGGTACATTAAATAACTTTATAAATTCTTGCTTTGTTGGAGCAGGAATAGGATATCTTCCAATAGAAATTTCAACTAATGATATTCCGAAACTCCAAACATCAGACTGAACAGAATATTCACTACCATTTAATCTTTCCGGTGACATATAACTTCTTGTACCAACGAAAGAATTTGCCAAACTATTAATAAGCATTCCAGAAACCCCAAAATCACAAAGTTTAACTTCACCTCTACTATTTACAAGCATATTAGATGGTTTAACATCTCTATGAAGAATTTTATGTTCATCTTTTAAATATGAAAGTCCTTTTACAACTGAAGCAGATATCCTTCCTGTAATATTTTCATGAATTCTTCCGGAACGTTGAACAATTATATCTAATGATAAACCATCCATATACTCCATACATATACTAATATCATTATTGACTGTGAAAGCACCATAAAAACCAACAATATATGGAGAGTTACATTTATGTAATATTTCTAATTCTTGTAATATTTTGTTCCTAATCGTTGGTTTAACCTCCAGATGAACTATCTTAGCAGCCATTATAACATTCGTTGGGATATGGCGAAGCTTATTAACAACACCACCATTACCTTGACCTAACTGTTCAATTATCTCTACATTTTCAGCATTTAAAGCACCAATCTAAATTGATGATAAAAAAAGTAATAGATATTAGAAAAGTATATCTTAATAACATTATATATGATAAATAAAAACTTACAGATTCTTTAGTTGTCATCCATTCATGCATACGTTGTTTTTGTGGTTCACTTAAAGCCATCTTCATTAACTTCTCCTCCAAACTAACTTCAGGAACATTGAAAACCATTGGATCTCCAGCATCTTCCTTAACAGTTGGGGGTAAACTTAACCCTAAAAGATTCCGCTTTTTTCCACTAGCCATATTTATTTATGAGATAAAAAATATACTTTTTATCTTATATAGGGATAGTATATATAAGGAAAAATTCTCTTTCAACATAAATGTGTAAGTTATCAACTCTTGAGACGAAGAGTTATAAAGTGTTACTTTTATTTATAAAGAGAGAGAGACAAAAAAAGTTTTTCACTGATAGTGAGTTTTGATAAATGAGAATAGAGTGTAATATGTTGAGTCTATACTTGAGAAGGGTGTTTTTTGATATTGAGATGAAGTCTTTACATATTCATAACTTGTTAAATACTCTTTCATTTTCTCTAAATATGAATAAATAAGTATATATTTTATTTCTATATTTATGATATAACTTATATAGCAATACTAATATGCTGTTGTTACTAAATATATATCTGAAAAATAATAGAAAATTTAAAAATATATATATATTCCAGTGATAAGTAAAATGTATAATTTTTACAATGATAACAAAGGCAATTGCATTCTATAATAAATGAAGTAAAATACAGATGAAGAATATATAATATATAAGTATAGGTGACTGTGTGTATAAATTTAAAGTACACATATTTTTAGAAGCCTTTCATGAAGAAATTTTTAAAGTTTATTTTTATATGTACTTTAACGTTATCATCTGGAGAATATATTAATATTTATTATTTCTGTTTGAAGTTGAAAAAAGTACATGTAAAAAAAGTTAAAAATGATTGAATGTCAATCTGTTATAAAAAATTTATTAAGTAATTTAATATTGAAGAGTAGACTTGAAAAAAACACAAGCTGCTAAAATCTCTATTTAAATTCTTAAAAAGTTGATCTTATAAATAAATACCTTTAATGACTTGATATATAAAACTTCTAAAAGACTTCATATCCAATATTTAGTAAAAAACAACCAACCAGTATCGTAAGAAACAAGAGAACTTCATAGAGGAGAGAAATTAAAAAAAAACAAAAGAGGTAAAAATATAATTTTATCGTAAAAAAGACTACAATATATTTTTTATAAAGAATATAATATATAAAATCACTATCAATAATATAAATAACAAAGAACACATATAGATAGAAGCACATTCAAGTTAAGAATCACAACAAAATATCATTTAACAGAAGCACCTTCCTGAGGTACAAGGTAATCCATTACATGAGTTTGATGAACCATCACAAGATTGATGATTACAGAATTTTGTCAAGGCATCAAAGTAATTTGGGTAACCTAACTTTCTATGAGCTTCTTGACAGTTACAGCGTTTGGTATTCATATCACAAGCTCCTTTCAAACCACCACATCCTTCATCGCTGGTACAGGTAATAAAGTTGAAGCAGGCATTGCAGTTACATGTTCCAACAAAAGCGCCAACACATCTACCACCATTACAGTCAGAATCCCCATAACAGACATTTTGAGACTTGCAGGTAGAATTTGAAGATGATAAGGTCTCCTTTGGTTTAGATGTTGTAGTTGTAGTAGTCTTAACTTCCTTTTTAGCTTCATCAACAGTACTTTCTACTCCAGTAGCAGTTGAATTAGCTGTATCTGTGATTCCGCCAACTTTAGATGCCTTCTTAGTTCCCTTAGTTTCTTTTGACTTAACCTTATCCTTCTTGCCTCCAGTGGTGGCGTCAACAACTTTCTCGGTTCCATTGGCGACGGCTTTGGATGTTTCAGTGACTCCTCCAACAACAGCTTCACTAACACTTCTTCTAGAACGTCTTGGATGTCCTTGATTGTTATTTGGTTGAAAAGGTTGGGGACCTCCAGCTGGTGCAGGAGAAACTTGTTCTTCTTCAGGAGAAACAGTACGTTGATCCTTCATTGGTGTAGCAGAAACGTTTCCTTCTCTTGGAGAAACAGGACGGGTTTCTTCTCTGATTACCATAGCAGGAGCGCGTCCATCTCTTGGAGGAACAGGACGTTGATTTCCCATTGGTGGTTGTTGTGGAACAGGACGTGGATCCCTCATTGGTGGTTGGACAGGACCTGGACCCCACATTGGTGGTCGTGGTTGAACAGGACGTGGAGTTACCATTGGTGGTCGTGGTTGAACAGGAGGACGTGGATCCCTCATTGGTGGTTGGACAGGACCTGGACCCCACATTGGTGGTCGTGGTGGAACAGGACGTGGAGTTACCATTGGTGGTCGTGATTGAACAGGAGGACGTGGATCTCTCATTGGTGGTTGTTGTGGAACAGGACGTGGATTTCTTACTGGTGGTAATGGTGAAGCAGGGCGTTGATTCAAGCGTCTTCTGCATTCAGGATCGAATAGGTCATCAGCATCATCACAGTCATCCCAATCACCATTACGTCTCGGACGATCGTTTTGACTCAAAGTGTTGGTGGCAACGCTTTTTTCCTTTGTAGAAACAACAACTGTATTTGTTTTTGGTTGAACTTGGCGATTCAAGCGTACTCTGCATTCAGGATCGAATAAGTCATCAGCATCATCACAGTCATCATCCATCCAGTCATCCCAATCATCATCACGTCTTGGACGATCTTTTTGACTCAAAGCGTTGGCGGCAACGCTTTTTTCCTTTGGAGAAAGAACAACTGTATTTGTTTTTGGTTGAACTTGGCGATTCAAGCGTACTCTGCATTCAGGATCGAATAAGTCATCAGCATCATCACAATCATCATCCATCCAGTCATCCCAATCATCATCACGTCTTGGGCGATCTCTCTGATTCAAAGGGTTGGTGGCAACGGCATTTCCTCTTGGAGAAACAGGAACTGGATTTCTTTGTTGTTGAACTGGGCGACTCAAGCGCATTCTGCATTCAGGATCATTTAAGTCATCAAGATCATCACAGTCATCATCCATCCAATCATCCCAATCATCACCACGTCTGGGAAGACCTCTTTGATTCATAGGGTTAGTGACAACGCTATTTTGTTTTGGAGAAACAGGAACTGGATTTCTTTGTGATTGAACAGGGTGATTCAAGCGTGCTCTGCATTCAGGATCGAATATGTCGTCAGCATCATCACAATCATCAAACCAGTCATCCCAATCATCATCACGTCTGGAACGTTGTCTTTGATTCAAACTGTTGGCGGAAACGCGTACCCTTTGTCTTTCACCTGAGTTATCATCCTCATGGCTTGAGGGTTGTTTTGGACTCAAACGGTTAGTGGGAACACGCACCCTTTGTCTTTCACCTGAGTTATCGTCATCGAGATGACCATCCCAATCATCATCACGTCTGGAACGTTGCTTTTGATTCAAACGGTTGGTGGAAACGCGTACCCTTTGTCTTTCACCTGAGTTATCATCCTCATGGCTTGAGGGTTGTTTTGGACTCAAACGATTAGTGGTAACGCGCACCCTTTGTCTTTCACCTGAGTTATTGTCATCAAAATGATCATCCCAATCATCATCACGTCTGGAGCGTTGTTGTTCTACAGGAGCATCGGCATTCAAGCTTCCAGATTTGCGGTTTTTTCCGTTACGGGCGACTTCCTTTGTCCTTCTAGAATCTCCTAAACGTCCCTCGCTTACGCTTTGAGAAACTCCTTGTGGACGACGACGTCGCACTGCATAGATAGCAACGAATTCGACAGCTTTGTTCCCAGAAGCAGGTAATTTCTTCTCTTTGACTGTTCCTTCCATTTCACTGCCGTAAGTTAGTTTGTTAGCATTAGATGGTGGCAAAAGCTCTGCTCCCTGACCATAAGCACTGCTATAAGAAGATTCTTCTCCAAATGTTGACTTTTCTTCATTAACAACAACAACAG
Source organism: Strongyloides papillosus (assembly GCA_005656395.1). Taxonomy (NCBI): domain Eukaryota; kingdom Metazoa; phylum Nematoda; class Chromadorea; order Rhabditida; family Strongyloididae; genus Strongyloides; species Strongyloides papillosus. The sequence continues at coordinate 4,344,537 of SRSI01000050.1, read as the reverse complement.
GTTCATAAAGATTGCCAGATCCTTCAACATCAACATCTGTTTCTGCAGTACTAGAGGGTACATTTACATCAAGAAATTGTTCATCACTTTGGAATATTTCCGCACCACCATAATCACCTCCATTCATTTCGGTGAGCATACTATTGCCGTCATCAGAAGGAAGATTTTGAGGAAATAAATTATCATCAACTTTATTTGCAGTGTAGGAAGAGTCATCCCAGCCGTATGCTGATCTAGAGGCTCTCTTATCTTCTTTTTCAGTAGCATTATTGGATTCTTTTGCAGTGTCTACTACTGCCCCAATAGTCCCTGTAATACCTCCAATAATAGCTTTGTTGGTATTCACGATACCACCGACGATAGCTGCCCCGATTCCATTTCGTCGAGCATTTGCTCCAAATGATAAGCCTAAAACAATTACGATGACATTGTCAAATAAAACATGATGACTTACCAATGAGTAACGAGAATAAAAGAACAAGAGCAAATCTGCTTCTAGTCCCAGTTTGCATTGTAGCGGTTATGGTTAGTAAGTTAGTAATTCCAATGTAGATTCCCAGCTGCTATAGAAAAAAGAAGCGGTCGGACAACAAAAAAAATTACTAAGATTCTACTGCTAAATTTTTTCTTATATAATAACAATGTAATCATTTTGGAATGGCTTTGATAATCACTTGTTTGGGTCAAGAGTGCTGTCAAATATGTTTGATCATATTGTTTCTTTTTGTTATGTGATATTTTAGACTTTTTTACCATTTAATTTGTCCCTAGGGCCGATCGTTGGTCTTTTTGATTTACATGTGTAACTTTTTGGTGATAACTTTTTCTTTCATGTAATCTATGACTGATCATTTGTTTGATTTGATAGATTGATATTTTGAAATTGAATGAATTGTCTCCGAATGGTGGTGATACGTTTTTTTTCGTTAAAAAAATTTTAATTAAAATTGGAAAGGGATTAGTCATTTCTGGTAACAAAAAGAAGACAGTGTTGAAATTTAATATTTGATTAATATGATTAACAAAAGGATTGATAAAGCTTTCAAGTGAACCATAAAAAACTCTTATTTGGTTAAACAATTAGCTTATGAATCATCAAATTTTAATTTTATGAAAAAGTTAGTTTTTATCAGTATTTAAAAACACTTTTATTTGCTCATCTCCTACATACACAATCATTGTTTATTTAATTTATATATCATATTGTTGTAAAAAAAACAATCATAAAATGATAACTTTTTTACAGTAAAACCAATTCAACGAAAGCAAATATCTCCTCAGCAACTTTCTCATATTTTTCTATCATTGTAAATTCGCCACCTTTAAGATCATCTTTGAATCTTGTAATATTTGTGTAGATATTTTCTAACATGTATCTATTTGAGGTTAACAGTGAATTTTGAAATATACTTATACCAACTGGAATATTAAGTTTATAATTTACTATTTTATCATGAAGTGGATTGGTGAAAGTTTCATAGTAGAATCTGAATGATGATGTAATTGTTTTTGTTAACCAATATATGTGAACTTCAGTTAGCAATTCATCTAATGTATAGTGTTTCATTAGAGAGCCATCTAAATGTTTATGAGAAGTTGTTGGTCTTGTACCAATGCTCCAATATTCAAGTAGGTAGGAGGAAAATCCTAGAGGGGAATCCTGTAAGCTTCTACTTATTGAATCTGGATGGGTTATTAAAGGAATATGGAATGATAAAAACTTTTTAAAATGTATTAGTGCTTCGGAGATGGTTACGTGATTCCATTCAGACTTCAATGTAGAAAAGAAAGAAGAGACTAGGTATTTGACGTAATAGTATGCATTCCCTGATAAACTTATCTTTGGATTAGTTAGATGTATTCCTCTAACACCTCTAGGATTATAATGCCCCATAACTTTAGCAATATCATTAGCCAAGACCCCTCCACTGTGAATAAAGTATTTCTTAATATGTAATCTTTTGAGAAGTTTATCAAAAATTCTACCACACTCAATAAAAGAGAAATTTCTCTTCATAGGTTTATCACTAAAACCAAAGCCTGGAATTGATGGTATTATGACGTCAAAGATAATGTTTTTCTTAAGACCAAAATCAAAGTTGAATCTTGAGGGATTTGTTAATATAGGTATTATTTTGTAGTAATCCCATATTGACATTCCAAATTGGTGTATTATGAGTAGTGGTATACTTATTTCGTTAGGTTTTGGTTCAATAGATTTCCTGATAAAGTGAATTTTTAATCCCTCTATTTCTGTTGTGTAGTGGTTGAATGTATTTAGGAAGTATTGATGTTGATTCCACTGGAACGATAACAAGTTTGTTGATACATTTTTGATAAATTGTGAGTTAAGACCAAACTCTGATAAGCTTCCTTTTAATGATACAGCATTTGAGGATAGTGATTCTTTCACCCTTCTTTTTAACTCCTCAACATCCTCATTATTTATATTTATTTTGTAAAGTTTAATTGCTTCGTCATCTTTGCTAATATCATCATTACCAAAATAACCATCCTAAAAATTATAACAAAAACAATAATATTTCTAATTTATTTCAAAAACAAATACCTTCTCAAAATTTAACGGTAAGTTATTATTATCATGGGAGAAAAAGTTGTAGAATAGGTACAAAAATATCGGAATAAGTGAAATTAAGAGTAGTTTAGCCATCAATATCTCAATTAAATTAATGAGTGAAAAAAGTTCAAACAGTTTTAAAACGCTTTTTTACCTCATCTTCAAAAGTTTAATTGATCTAAAGAATAAGAATGTTTATATTTACCTTTCTTTTTAGTGTTATCAAATAAAGAAGGTCAAATTCTTAGATACCTCAACCTCTTAATCTTTATATTAGTGAAGTCTCTTCTCATCTAATAAAGTTAATAATAAAAATTAAAGGTTTATCAATTACAAAATCAACTACAAATTTGTTTTTCAACTTCGTTTTTTTAAAATCATTAAATAATGAGGTATTAAAAATATTAATGATGAAAATTATATTACCATGACATAATCAAGTTGGTAAAAATTATACAATACAAATAATTCTAGTCATACCTGATCATACCATATATGTATTTATCAATGAAAGCAGTTTAATTGTTAAAACAAATAAAAAACTGAATCCATTACCATTATATCTCATAATCGCAGCTATTATAAAGCAGTTTACAAAGCAAATCATATTTAAATCTACCATCAAGATGCTATCAAAATCAACAAAACTACAATGTAAAAAAAAAGTGGGATCAAAAGATGACGCCACTCATTGTAATAGGGCAGGAAGATTAAATTTATCATCACACAAGTTTTTTTTTCTACGATAATATTGTATTTTCAAAATGAACATTAAATAACAACGTATTTCTATGAGTAGGATGAATAAATGATAACATAAAAGAGATTTACAAAACGGAAGAGTGGTAGTAATTCGTATATGCTAAAAAAAGATTATTAGAATTATATAAACATAACAATAATATACTATATATATTTTGGAACTTTTTTATTATTTTATTTAAATATTTGCTACATTTTTTTTATTTGAAACATCTCTTTTCTTTGTTTGTTCCTGAGAATAAGATTAAAGTAGTTGGGGAGAGGAAAGAAGCATTTAAAAAGAAATTTAATATAATATTTTTGACATTTTTACCTCATAATAATGTATCCTCCTAACGTTAATCATTTTATTTTAATATTTATTACTTTTATTATATACTCTATTGATGGTACTTTATATAATGGGGGTAATTTTTTAACTAACACTTTGGGTGGCAGTGTTAATTATGATCTTAAGAACTTCACTATTAGAATTCCTGAGATTATTTTCAGTAATGGAAGAATTATTATTAGTAAAATTGATGTTTCAGTAGGTAATTTTGAGGAAAAGAATGGTAACTTAAATAATAATGATATTCTTGGAGTTGTACCATTTTTTGGTGATAACAAAAATACAAATTTTAACAAAAGAGTAAAATATGAGGATATGGCATCCTCCGTCAACAGAAACATCAATCCATGCCAAAATTTTTACGATTTCGTTTGTGATGGTTGGATCAATAGCCATCATATTCCTGAGTACGACTTCACTTATGACAGACTTGCTGACATCCAATATATGATATATAAGCAACTTGATAGTATTATAAAAGAATCAGTTAATAGTAATAATGGAATCAGTCAGATGATGTCAACATATTATAGTAAATGCTTAGACCCAACCGAAAAAAATAGATATGGGACAAGTTATGTAATAGATAAACTTCAAGAATTGAAGAATAAAAATTTTAAATTTTTAACAGATTTTATGATTTACATTCATCCAAAATCAACGTTTTTTTCAATTTCTGTTGTTCCTGATCCTTATGATAGTACAATTAATAGGATCTTCATTGAGCCAATTGAACCAGGTCTTCATTATAAATATTTCTTAGACCCAGAATACCAACATATTTTGTTCGAGTATAAAGTATATTTAACTAAAATCTTGGAGTTACTTGTTGAAGGGGATCGAACTAGAAGCATTTTTAAAGAAGGTCCAAATGAAATTAATAGGAGAGTTGAGTCATTTATAATGTTCCAAAATGAACTAGCTATTCTAGCTAATATGTCAGCTAAAGATAGTCACACAGATGATCAATCAAAATTAATCACTGCTGTATCATTACACCAACTACAGACTACACTCCCATCAGCTAATTGGGAGAAATTTTTCCAGAATACATTGCCACAGAAGGTTTTGAAAAAAATTAATCTTTCAAACATGACAATATATCTTGTTAATCAAGAATCTCTTAAGACTGTAGATAGATTACTTCATAAGATTGATAAACAAACAATGAATGATCTATTAGAATGGATGATAATTCTTAACTATTATTTCACATTAGATGAAAGATTTGAAAACTTGGATGTTGAATTTAATAGAATTTACACTGGAATCACGAAAAAACGCCCAAAATCAATTGAATGTCTCCAGGCAACCATTGGAATATTCTCTGATTACATTGATCTCCAGTATATACAGAAGTATTTTAATATGAATAAAAAAGTTGAGGTTGAGAAGATGGTCAAGAACATTCTTTCATCATATGCTGAGATGTTAAGTAATTCTGATTGGATGGATGGTGAAACAAAAAGGAATGCATTGAAGAAGATTAATAAAATGATTATCAATGTTGGTTACAGTGATACGATTTTCAATACAACTAAGTTAGAGGAAGACTTCTCAAGCTTATACTTTAATAATAATGACATGTTACCAGATATTTATGATAAAATTTATAAATGGAAAAGTTTGTTAGGATTTGAGAGATTATTAGAAGTTAATAATAGAAATTCTAAGTCATTACCAAGTTTTGTTAGCAATGCTTATTACTTACCTTATGAAAACACCATTGGTATTTTGGCTGGTGCTTTACAAAATGGTTTCTATGATCAAACGCATTCTATACCATTAAATTATGGTGGTGTTGGGACGATAATTGGGCATGAAATTACTCATGCTTTCGATGATTCAGGATCACAGTATGATGAGGTTGGTAATTTCAAGAATTGGTGGGCTAATAGCACTAAAGAAAAGTTTATGAAGAAGAAAGATTGTTTTGTTAATATGTATAATGATGTTTATGTTACTGAAGTTGATGAATATGTAAGTTAAATTACACCAATGTGATAATTAGCTCTTTTATAATTTTCTTTCAGTTAGACGGTTATACTACCCAGGGAGAAAATATTGCTGATGATGGCGGTATTCGAGTTGCATTTAAAGCAATGAAAAAAGCTTTAGAGGCAGAAGATTACCAAAATAGGCAAAAAGTTGAAGGCTTAGAAGAATTTAATGATGATCAATTGTTTTTTATGAATTATGCTTTTAATTGGTGTGGGAAAGATACTTTGGAATCAATAAAATATCAAATAAGAGAAGAAGAACATACTATACCTAAATACAGAGTTAATGTATTGTTAAGTAATAATGAAGATTTTAGAAAAGCTTTTAATTGCCATAGACCAGATCATATGGTTAGTGATGAAATTTGTAGAATATTTTAAATTAAATATATATATTGTTTGTACTTATTTAAGAAGTACCACAATTTGTTTTGTCTATTTTTATGGAGATAAAGAAAATAAAGATATTTATACAATTTCACAACTTCTTTATCTTCATCTGTTTCTTTGAAATTTTTAAATAAAATAAAAAGTACTGAATATCGAATACTCTATCGAACTTTTACAACTATTCGTTGAAAACATTTTGAAATCTTATGTTTAAAATGATACTTTAGGAATTTAATTTTAAGTAACTTAATATGACGTCAAAACGAAAATTATTATTTATATTTTTTATCTCATAAAAAAAGGTTAAAAATCAAGTTAACGACTTTTGAAATAAGCAATAGAAACTTCAAGAAAACTTGTTGATTCTCAATCATAAGCTCCTCATACTTCAAAACAAACTTTCAAATACTATAAAGTGATTTTTTTGCATTTTTTTAAAAATATTTTGACTATATTATTTTATTATCTTTAAACAACAACAAAATGCCATTAAAATCTTATGACAATTCTCATCAAAATTGTCATTATTTTTATATTTTTGAAATGTTATGAAACCTGAAAAAAAATGCTAATTTTTTTAAAATTACTTTCTAAATATAAAACGATAAATAAAGTTAACTTTTTATTTAAAAATCAAAAATTTTGATGTCAAACAAGTGTAGGATAGAAGAAAATATAAAAAATCCTTTTGGTAAAAAAATTATTTATTAAAAATTTTTATAAATATATATAAAAATCTCTCAGATCATATAAATTACATAAAAAAAATAAAAAAGAATGTTTAATAGATATTATAGAGAAAATACACAATTAAACATTTGCTTTTAAAGATAGATGCTATTAAAATGATATATCTATTTATAAAATTCTTCTGTTCAATTTTTGTGTAATAATGATATAGAAAAGAGAGATATTATATATATTTTTAAGAAACAGATGATCAAATTGCAATTGATGATAGTAAATATTATTGCAATAATGTGTAAGTACAAGGAAATTTGATTTAATCAGCTTCTCCTGCCATAAGTTCCCAGAATTCTGGAAAAAAAAGACTATTAGAATATAGATAAGAATAACATACCTTCAAATTCAATTTTTCCTGATCCATCTTCATCAATCTCATCGACAGCCTCATCAAGTTGTTGATCAGTCAAGTCATCAGCGATCTCTTTTAATAAAGCTTTAAGAGTTGGTCTTGAAATATAACCATTTCCTTCTTTATCGAAAAGACGGAATGCTTCCCTCAATTCTTTTTGTAGTGTTTCTTTATCAACAGTATTTGCTACAGTATAAACAAGAGCACAAAATTCATCGAACTCCAACTTTCCAGAACCATCAGCATCGAATTTTCTAATCAATTTACGAAGTTGTTTTTCATCAAAATCTTGTTCCATTGCATGCATAATTTGTCCTATCTGAGTTGCCATAATGTACCCTTGTTTACCACGATCGAACATGTCAAAGAATTTTTGGTATTCCTCAATTTGGGATCCATCGATCTCAGAAAGAATCTCTTCAATATCTTCAGCCTAAAAAAAGAAACATATAGATGATATAAATACAATTATAGTATTATTAAATAAAAATAATTTTTTTAGATAAAATATTATTAATACTTACCATTGTTTTTAAAAATTTCAGGCAACTGACTTTGATAAAGTAATATTGCTATCCTAAGTATATCTTTTGTGCCAAGAAGATCTTCCAATTATTTAAAGGGGTATGGATATGTTTCTTTCTTGTCTCTCCTACTAATATCTTCTTGTGTACTAAAAGAAATGATAAAGAGGTGGAAAAGAGTAATAAAAACAATATGATTCTCCTACATCTTCATCATTTATTAATAAACGCCCACAATATACCATTTGTAAGACAGAATAAGATAACAATATTTTTAAATCATATATATATTTATTAAAGATCACAGTTAAGAGAATAAAATCAAATCTGTTTCCTAACTACATCTTTTAACATATATATTATTTTGAAAAATGAATGGAATTGTACTGATGAGGGATAAAATATATCTTATTTATATTATTATTGCCGCCTACAGATAAAGTGTATCATTTCATAAAGACATATATTCTTATATATATATTTCTGATAAATGATGGGACAAAACTTTTAGAATTTTCTAGTAAATGACTTATATTAAGAAACAATTTTTTGTCTTTTGATAACATTTTTCCTCTATCTGTTGTTCTAGAGAGAGAATAAAGGACAATAAATAAAATACCTTTCAATAATCTTAGATATATTTATTATTGATAATAACATTCATAGAAAAGAAACATCTAACTTTGAATGCCAATTATGAAGGAGAATGTAATATACTTAAATTCCTTATAATTAATTTTGCTTTATCATTATATAAACATATTTTTCACAACTTTACTATTTAATATTAAAATCATTAGAGTTATCAGAAAAGAACGTTTATTTTAAAAATAAAAAACTATATTAATTACTTGTATATTTTTTAAAAGCTGTTTCTTTTAATAAATTATATTTATATTAATTAGTTTTCATATGGCCACGCAGTATATTTAAATAATTTATTGTTATAAAACTTTTCTATTAAAATATTTACTTGAATTGTTTAAAAAAGTTTAAAAAGACAAATATGATAACAGAATCGCTCCAACAAAAGCTCATTCTTAAAAATCACCACAGTAGGCATATTAAAAAACTTTTATTATTACAAAAACATTTACCACATACAAAAAATATAATTGTTGAATTATGGGAAAAAAATAAAAAAAAACAACAACGATAATATATATATATTTGTACAGTCTCAAAATAATCACATATTTATAAAGGGTATAAATAATTAATCACTTAATTTCAAATATCACAACTACTCTTTGTTAAAGAATCTAGATACAACTTAAAACGATGTTGTCTTTCATTGAAATTCGTGAGATCTGCTGAATTCTTTACCTCATCTGTATGATGATCGGTCAAATGAGTATTTAAATATACAAGACTATCGGAACCAAAGCTACAAATTGTACATTGGTACTCTAAATAAATATCTTTGTGGGCTTCCTGATGGTCAAATAATTCATCACTAAAATGTGTTGAAAATTGACATTCCCCGCACATTAATGGATTTTTCGATTCTTTTGGTGGTTTGAAAGTTTTTTCATTCTTAAGAATATCACCATTTTTTCTTTTTAATGCTGTAAAGATCCGTAATTTATGCTTTTTGGCATGGTCGCTAATATGAGCATTTAATGAATGGCCAAATGGACTTTTAAATGTACATGGATTAAAGGGACACTCGTACTGATGCGACCCAGATCCTACACGTGACGTCAATGCTTTATATGGTCCATTCTTCTTCATACCAGCTTTCTTCTCAACATTGTTTATTTCATCATCGACTTCATGCCATTTAAGATGATTCATGAGATTTCTAACATCATTAACTGAATATGAGCATATAGAACAATTGTGCTGTTGAGTGTAACGATGATGTGTTTCATGAGCCCTCATAACAGCCTGAAATCTTGTTGTAAATGGACATGATCTACAATTGTAGTTTCCATCGTTAGCACTATTTACCCGACTTGAGTACAAGTTCAAAACATTGTGACGAGGTCTTTCTTTAACGACAGTCTTTGTTTTTGTTTCTATAACGGTCCTTGGAAGACCAAATTTCTTGTGATACTCCTTCAACCAATCATCCAATGTCATACTATCAGCATCTTCTGTAGAGACTTCTCTTGTTGAGTTATCTGTTGGTGGCGTATCCTCATCTTCTGGAGCTTTCCTTTTCCTGCCACGGTATGGTTTTTTTCCATTAGTACAAATACTACTTCCTCCTTGCATACCTTCCTTTGAGCATTTTTGTTCATGATTCTTAAGAACAGCCTCCTCTGAAGAGGTAAAATCACACATTTTACATGAAAATAAAGTTTGTATGAAGTAGGGAATAATAAAAGCATTATTGTGAACTCTAACATGTTCCTTAAGGACTTCACTACTTTCACAGTAGAATTCACAATCCAAGCATTCTTGCATCGTCCTACCACCTTTTGGTAATATATGTGAAGCGACATGTTTAAAAATGGAATCTTCACTTGCTGCATAATAAGGACATGTTTCACATTTATGCATTTCATAAGTTTCTTTTAATGTTGCTGATTTTATAACTAATTTTAAGGCCCTAACTGATAAACCATTTTCGGTTTTTGACATAATTTCCTTCGACACAATCTTATCAGTTATTGGTTCCCTTTTAATTGTTTGCCTCTTTGGTTTACCACGTTTTGTAACTTTTCCGTGAATTTGAAGATGTTGTGATAAAGCACCGGGACCATCACACGAAAATGTGCACTGACTACAACGTTGACTCCTTTGACCCTGATGTAACCTGGTATGTGATCTCATCTCATAAACATCGTGTGTTTTGTACGGACATTCATCACAATTCCACACATTATTACCGTTCATAATTTCTTCATTCTCATCATTTATCATAACCTCTGAAGAGTGCCATTGTTCATGTGCTTTGATTTCTATCTCATCATCTGCACTCCATTGACATTTATCACAACAATGAGTGAATTTTTCAAGGTGACCCTTAGCGTGGGCTTCTGTAACAGAGAAATTTGTCGCCCAAAATGGACATTCCAAACAATAGAATATTCCATCATGTTCTTTGAGGATATCTGTTGCCTCAACGACCATCTTTTTTAATCTTAACTTTTCTGTCTTATTTAAAGTAAGATATTCGATAATCTTATGAGAGAGTAAATTTTTTCTACTGATAAATTTTCTTTTACAATCCTTACAAATGGGCTTTCTTCCAACCCTCTTTATAGTTTTATCACTTTTTTTATTATCTTTCTTCTTCTTAACTTTCTGAAATAATGAAATGATAGTAATAAATGATAAAAAAAAAAGAAATATATGGGTATATTTTAACTTTGATAAAATAATTAATATTAAATAATAGATGTAAAAAAAGGTCTCAAAAACTCAAGAACCGAACTTCCGTTCCTGATAACGATACGAAAAAATGGGGACAAGAAGGGATAATCATCTTCTGTACTTATAATGATGAATTTTAAATATTTGCCGATAAATAATCAAGCCCACACAAAATAATGTTTTAAACGAGAGACGACACTAAAAGGAACGCTTTCATTAAAACATTTTAGATTTCGAAACGATTTTTGTTTTAGGGAAAATCAGTTATTGGAAAAATCTTACCTTATCTAGAGGTGCCGGTTTCCTGGTCTTCGATTTTACTTTATCCTTGTTGTGGGTATATAATAATTTATGAAGTGAGAAACTTATTGACGTCCCTGTAAATGGACATGTCTTGACGGGACATGTTTGTTTTGTTACTTTCTTCTGTATATTCATTGATTTCCAGATGGTCCTCATATCATCTGTCAATGGAACTACTTGTGATCCACCTCCTCCTCTTTTGTTATTTCCCCCCTGAGATGTGGATTTTTTGTTATCTCCACTATTAGATGATTGTTGTTGAGAGTACTCCTTAGAAGTTTCTTCATCACCAACTTCTTTCTTTAATCCTTCCTCATCCTTTGTTAGTGTTGGTGGAGGAGTTTGGTACCTGCCATTACCTCTCTTCTTAGAACCATAGAATTGTGGTGGCCATGGGCAGTCAGTACCATGGAGAGAGGTATGCTTCTTCATAAAACCGGCAGATCCACAGAAGTAGGTACATACAGGACACTTAAAACCAATTCTTTTTGTATGACCAACAACATGGCTTTCAATTCTGGATAAATTTGTGTTGGTAAAAGGACACTCCTTGCATTTGTACATTTTTTCATGGGACGGTGATCCATCTTTTGTACCAGATTCAAGATTATACTCCTCAACACTGTATAATTTATCAAATTCTATTTCTTTCTCCTTATTACCAGTTTCCGCTTCCTCTTTAGGACTTTCATTTAGGGCGGTGTCTTGTTTTGGGACTGAGTGGCTTCTTTTTCTTCTTTTGGCAGATGTGCCTCTGTTCATGTTACTGTTTTCATGAGTTTTATTGTGAAGTTTAAGATCAACCATTCTACCTGTGGTAAACCCGCATTCTTTACATTTATATTTATCAGAATTTCTACTGTAACTCCTTCTGCCTGATGTCTTTGTTTCAATCTTTCCTGTTGGAGTTTCTTTTCTCGGGGGACAATTTCTTCTTTTTCCAGTTTTTGTTGATGAGGTTGGTGATGTTGTTGTATCCATTGTTTCAGTTTCTTCCTCACCAACATCTACTTTCTTTGGTGTATCAAGATCCATTAATTCTAAGTCTTCATGGCATTTTAAGTCAAGATCTTCATATGAGTCCTCCTTTGGACCTTCTTCAACAGGTTCTAATAATGGTGGACCTGATGTATCCATAGGTTGGCTGGTAGTGGTCGATTCTTCCTGTTGGTCAGATGTATCTTGAAGTACTGGTTCTAATTCTGGTTTTTGTTCGTTATTTTCAAGTTCGAGTTTCGGAGGATTTGTATGTTCATCCATACATTGAAGGGTAGGACACTCGAGAAGTTTTTCATTTGGTACTTCTTCGACTAAACTTGTTTCGGCTGTTTCTGAGCCATCAATTTGAAGTAGGGCAGGATTTTCACTACATTTTAAGTCAATTGAATCAGTTGATATATTTCCCGTCAATTCTTTGGGTATTGGATCCTTAGGATCATTGTTATCAGTTGTCTCATCCTCATTAGAATGGGAACCAAATTCTTTTATCTCTTCAACTGTAGGTAATACTTCATTCTCTTCAACAGGAATAGTAGGAATAACATCACTTTTAGTTTCATTTTTATTTGCTCCCTGAAGGGATTGATCTTCTTTTACAATAGTATCCGTTTCATTAACCGTAAACGAAATAATTTTGGGGGATACAGATCCCTTACCACGTGTAATTGACATTTTAAGTGGTGGCGACAATGAACATCTAGGTTCATCACCAGAAATATCCTTGTTAATTTCAACTTCCAAGATATTACTAGTATTATTCATGGTATTGTTAACTTTTTTTTGAATCTCATTTGCGATTTCATGTTTTTGTGTTTGATTACTTTTATTTAAATTGTTATTATCAACTTTTTTACAACTATTGTCAGATGATAATAGTTTAGAGGAATTAAGAACGGTATTTGGATCAGGGGTAAGAGATTTCGAAGGATTCTTACTGTGACTTTTTTGAATTTCTTTTACTTGTTTCTCATTTAAATAATCTTTATGAGCAGATGGAGGTCTTCTGTGTCTTTTTGAATTTGTCGTTGGGTCTGTTGTTGAAATGGAAACTTCAATAACATGGTGAATATTATTCTCCGGGGAGACAGATAAGGATTGATTTGAATTTGTTGTAGCTTCGTCATCAGTTGTGGTTGTATGTGAAGCGCTTTTTGTTGTGCGAAAGGTATTATTAACATCAGAGGAGTTGTTGTGACTTGAATTACAAGATACTTCTCCACATGTTTGGTTTTTTTTAGGAATGACCGGTTTGATTTTAAGTTTTTTTCCTGCAGAAAGGGAGCGACTACGATCAATAGCATTTGAATTTTTTTTCGTACCATTAATCATATCTTTGTAATTACATCTTACATTACTTCTAAGGGATCTTCTAACATTTCCTGAATCAATAGATTCATCCATAGTTGTTAGTTGATTTGGTTGAGCTGTATTTATTTCACAGTATGACATATCTAATGAAATTTAGAACGGCATTAAATTTTTTTAATATTTTTTTAGACTTTATTTTTATCTCACCTAAAATTAAGGTTGTTAGTATGATAAAAGAAAGTTATATTAATAAGATATTAAATGGCAAAAAAATTTTATACAATTTTAATTACTAAAAACTAATTTCACAATTCCTTCAAAATAAATGAAGAAATCAAGTGATTTAAGGAAAACTTTTAATTCAAAAAAGTACGTGATTAAAAGTATTGTTATCTTTAAAATATCAATTGACAAATCATGATAATTGAGTAAATATATAAAAATCACGTTTAAAATTGGAAAATTAATAATTAAATATATATTTAAAAGAAAATGGTCATCTAAGCTATTAGTAAATTTTTCAACTTGGTCTTTTTACTATAACAGCCATTAAGAGAGAACTTCTATTTAATGCTAGACATATTATAATATATATATTTATATATGTGTGTTTAAGAGAGACTTCTGAAAACAGAGTGTCCATACACAATCTTCACAATATCTGCGTCAGAGAACCTGGACAATTATTATACAAGTCGTTTGTATACTCTCATCACATATCATAGTATGTTAGAGCATTCCGAGACGCCGAAGCACTGACTATTCATTATATTGTGAAGAAGAAAGAGGTACACTCTGGAGTTTAATTCTAAATTTATAAAAATTCTTTAGAATTTTAATCTTAATCTAGAATAATAACACATAGAAGGGGATAAGTGAAAAATCATGAATGAATGTGTAACTTTTATATTAACAATAATAATAAAAACAAAACTTTTAAACAATAAAACACACGTTAAATTATGCGCAAAACTTTTGGCTGTCTTTCACAAGATTTATATAACTAACTACTAAATTTCAGATCAGGTGAAAAATATGTATAGTTAATGTTAATTAATATCATAATTTTGCTATATATACTAATCATTATCACTAGTTATATAATGGTACAATACTTACAAATGAAATTTTAAAAATTTTAATGATCAAAACTTACACGTTACGAAAATTGATAGGAAGATTCAAAAAATTGGAGTATTTTTTGAAAATACAGTATCAATATACTTTACTTTTATTAATCAAGTAGAAACCTCACAATACAAAAATTTCTGTAAATAAATCACATTAATTAGAGAGAAAAAATGTAAATCTCCATAAAGATATCATTTATAAAATTAAATAACAAATAATATAAAAAAAATATAATATTATTGAGACATATAACTTTTGAGTATAGCATAATTGATTGACTAATTTTATATATGAAAAAACACAAATGCCTCTTATGAAAAAAGCACATTTCAATATAAAGATACACAGAACATGGTTATGAAAAAACATTTAAAAAACTCAGGATTAGATTAATATTGAAACAAAATAAAGTTAATTTAAACTCTATATTGATTATGGTATGTGCCAAATTATCAAAAAAGAATTGTAAATTTTGATAGAAATTCAAAAACATCATTATTTCTCTTAGGTAGAGCTTACACATCATTCCTTAAAAAATAAAGGATTCTATAAATGTTAATATAAATAACAATCTTAAGAATAGAAGTAATGAAATAAATTGTGCTTCTCACTCCTGCTCTTACTCTCAAAAATATTACTATACTAAACTAAACCTAACAGGAGGAGATGAATATAATTTCATTGATAAACTAAATAACTTCAATGAATTTCAAATAAAAAAGATACAATAAAGATCCTATAACACCTAAATTTTAACTTACATTAATGATAAAATGAAAATTTAATGAAAATTATATAAATTTTTAATAAAAATTACGACTTATGAGTGAATTTAAATTGCCTATCTTCAATACACAAACTCTATCTCTGATATGTATATTGTTGGAATAGAGTGTATAAATGATATATTTTTATACAGCATATTGTGATTAAGATGCAAAATTGGCGGAAAATGAAAGTTTTGATTAGGAAAATATTATTGAATTGTGAGAGATTAAGATTCAAAGAATATGACGTTTGTTTTTTATTCCTTTTTCTCCCATAAAAGCGTACTTTCTTATCATTTCTAGTAAATGAACTTTCAAGAATGGTTAAGGACGAGAACATAAAAATAAAAGATATAAAATGATAAATATGGTTACTGTAAACGTTTAAGATGTGTTAAGAAAGGATAATTATCATTAAATGAAAGAAAAGTATACAAATTAAGAAAATACATAGATAGATAATTTGGTTAATGAACATCTTATGATACACACATCAAAGCACACTTATAAGGAAGTTTAATTAAAAAATTATCTTTAAAAATTAAAACTTATATTAGAACACTTTTATTCAAATTTTTTTCAAAGATCATTATATCAGAATGTTTTTTTGAAAAGAGAGATAGATAAATTGTATCACATACACATAAACACATATACAACTCCATTCCAACTAAAGACATTAATTTAGATATTTTCATACATTTTTTCAATCGTTAAGAGATAATTACAATAAGAAAAATAATGATAATTTAAGGATAAGAATGAAAATCATGAGAAAAAAGAGTTTTTAACAAAATCCAGAATAAATTTTTACAGAAATATAAACGACAATATGATAACCTCTTGGAAAGATACGTATATAAAAATCTTATTTATATTATATATAGAAGGTTTCTAAATAATATATTATTTAATGGTTTTAAAATAGATAGTATTTGAATGAAATATTTTAATGATGATCCATATATACGTCTAGGTAGTAGAAGGAGATAATGTTATTTAGTAATCGTTGATGTTAAAATAATTTGTGCTGATATTAAATTATGATAAACACGTACAAAGTACCAAAAAAAGAAAACCATATATCATTGTAAAGAGAGATATAATAGAGATAATTCATATTTATATTAAAAAATAATATCATAAAGATTCACTTAAAAATTGCTTCATAGATGTTATATTTATTTATACATGGTCAATGATTAAAATACTTATCCTCTTTTTAATAGTATTAACATTGTAAATATGATAATATTCAATAAAAGGTTAGATAATGCCAATATATATACTTTTTATCATGCCTATCTTTAACTTTCTAATTTTATTTGAACTTTTTACCAGTGAAAACATTTCAATTATCAATATTATATGTATCTTGTTACAAAAAAAGATATATAAAGATTTATATTAAATTTTTATTAGGATATATGATGTTAAATGATACGAAAATTGATACATACATATATACTCATCAAAAATTAACAGAAGCCAGTTTTATCATAACTAAACAGATCAAACATGTTACAAAATTAGACTTGATCATTCTAGTTTTTTTATCTGTTTCTTTTAACATTTAACCCACCTTAATGTTGAATTGATATATCAAGTTGAGAATTAAGATGGATATATGTGTATTTTATCATATTGTATGTGAGTAATCAAAAAGTTTTAGATATTTTAAATATTTTACAATAACTAAATGTCTAGTATTATTTTTTTATCATTAATACTGATTTCATATATTAATTTACTTGTAAATTCATCTTCTCCATATACGAAATTAAAGAAATGCCAAGATAAAGATATGAGTTGCTATCTTCAGGTTGCTGAAGATCCAACACGATGTGAAAAAGAAGACTTTGTGATAAAAAATTGTTTGAAATCATGTCAAAAATGTGATGGTTTAATTATTCCACCAGAGTATGACTTAAAGAAAGTACCACCAAACTTGAAGAGAATTGCCTTCTTGATAGGTAAATGGAGAAGCGATTTTGGAGGAAAAGCCGATTTTCCAACTATTCCACGTTTTACTTATGGTGAAGAAATAGATTTCAGGCTAGCAAATCTTAATTCATCACATCCTTCATTGAATTACACTGCTTTTGCTTGGGAACAGTATGAAGAAATTGAATTGCATTCAGAAACAGGATTCCTTACCATGGATAGTAATGGGACAACGGTAGCATTGACAACTGTTATGAGTAACGGCTTCGCCACCGTTGAAGAAGGTGTTGAGAATGGCAATGCCATTGAATTTAGGCTAAAAAGAATTGGAAGAGTTAATTTTTCAAGAGATCTACCAGTTCGAAGGGTAAGTATGTTCTTAATCTTATTGAAAACTATTTCTTTTAGATGACAAGAACATGGATGCTGATGAATGAAACTTTCCTAGAATCTACTTTAGTAATGTCGACAGTTACTCATCCTATGATATTACATACCAGTATAACATACGAAAGAATATTTCCCTGAAACTTTATTTATTCATTTTTAGTGCGATTATGTATATATTAAATTTATTAACAAAAAAATAAAAAATTAAGATCTTTCTTAATCAAAAACAAAATAACAAGAACGAATTAAAAACAATATATATACTAACACTAAGCCGTGGCTTCTAAAGCATCCTCATCATCATCAGATTCATCATAATGAGATTTACCATGACCATAACCACCATCCTCAATATCATCACTATCACTTTCATCGAAATCTGCTACGAATTCCCTCTCCATCAAATCATCTTCATCCTCATCATACTCAACCTCTTCCTGAACTTCTTGTTCTTGTAGATCAGGATGTTCCAAGACATTTTCAAACGCTGTTCTATTGAAATTATATATATCACCATAAGTTCCTTCCTTCAACCTCTCTAACAATTCTTTTTCAATGGCATTATCTAATTTAGCAGCTATAAGAGCTTTCTCCTCATTTCTCCTTTCACGTCTCTCAATCTTCCTTGGTATTGGTGTTATCTTTTTATGCATACTACGTAACCTTAATTTCCTCATTCTTATCAAGTATTGGTGAATCCTAACGAGACGAGCTTTACATTTTTGACGGACAAATTCACTCCAATACAGTAATTCTTCATTAATTGTATTAACAGCTTGGGTCATATTATTTGGAAGACGAATTTTCTCCCATAATTTATTTGGCATATGAGATCTTTCAGCTACCTTCATGTAAAGATAACAGATACCATCTTCTTCGCGTACTGTAGCATATTGAGAATTAGCTAAAGGGCATGATACTCTATTACAGACACCCGTTAGATTGTACTCATTTTTACAGAATAATTTTTGTTTACTAAGCCTAAAAATTTAAAAAAATACCATATTTTATGGACTGATAGGAGAAACTTACTGGACTTTGTAGGAACAATGTCCTTTATTTATGACTCCCCAGGTAATATCATCCGCTTGCATCTTTTATATTCTTGAGAATATTAAATTATTGTAGGTGTAATTTAAAGAATTTAGTGGTAACACTTTTCCAACTTGTTTGTCAGGAAATCCATATAGGAACTTTAGTAGTGTATTTTGATAAAATAGAAGCCTCAAACTGAAGCTGATTTTAATGCAATGATTCTAATAAAACTTTTTTTGATAGAAAAAAAACATGATTGTCATATTGTAAACATTTAAGTGACACACATAATAAATAATTAATTACCAATTAGCATCCTCTTGCTGTCGAAAAAAGCTATCAGACAACTTTATTAATCAACTTAGAAAGATGATTTGTCATTAATACATTAAGAAACTTTTACAAGCTAACATAGAGAAGTTATTTTATTGTATCTTATATTATTAAATTAAATGAAATATTATATTATATTAAAATATTTACCATTGATGGATATGCTTTATATTTCTTGTGATATCCCCGAATCTATGATAAACAGCTGGATTTAATTCGTATAATTGAAATTTGAAATATTCATACAGGCATTGAATGGTAAAAATGATTTTCTCCCCATTTGGTACAGCATAAAGTCTTCTTTTACGGAGGAACTCTAAATGATTAAGGATATTGAAATTCTCTGATTCTCCAAGAAAATCCAGTATATGAATGAAGAGTGTCAGAACTCCTGTCCTTCCGATTCCATCATCGCAATGTATGATTGCAGGCCTTTTAGGTTCCACATACCGCAAGAATGTATTGTATGCATTTACAACTACTTTCTCATCTGTCATGAATTCCTTACTATACCAATTGGTAATAAGAACGTGCACGAATCGCTTTGTAGATTGATACTTAGTTGAAATCTTACAAAATGAAATCTTGAAACCCGTTTCACTATCAATTTCACTGTCCTCAACAACAATTGTAAATTCTTCATGTACCACTTTTTTATCAACATTCCTTGGTATATAGGAAGGGAAATTGGTATCAGTTAACTCATCATAACTTGTTATATGTATGATTACTGATACATTATAACTGTAGATTAATTCTAACATCTCATCAATCGCGTTTTTATGAGGGTTCTAAAGGAGAAAATTATTGTCAACTAGAATAATTTAGTAACTTACCTGAGTCATAATAATCTGTCTCTGAGTATTATTTTTACACTTATATTGTATCATATTAGCGTGAACATACCCATCAATATTACCAGGTTCAATATTGAAATTACCAAAATCAATTGTGAACTCATCTTGACAAGGAATATCCGGATAATTGTTTTTTATCTGACCATCTTCAACTTCTTGTGATTTATAGAAACGTTTACATAACTTTTGCAAGGTTTCTTTATTATTATACATTCTTATCTTACATGCCTTATGAAGAATCTCCAGAACCCTGCCAACAGATATATCACATGCAAAAGATAAGAAGGGAACAATATTGTCTTCAAATTTCCCTCTATTATGCATTCTCCTACTGCGATATAATTCAAACGATGCATTGGCTTTTTCATAACATTTTTTGTCATTAAAATATCCATCCAGATAAAGTGATTCATAGATTGACTTCATAATTATATTATAATCTCCAATACCAATGTAACTTCCAGGTATTTGTTCCCTAACATTTGTTATGATACTCATTGGCTTGTCAAAAGTTTTGTTATGAGTCATATATTCATAAATATTCACAAAAAATATGATTGATGAGATTCTGGTACATATAGATTCCTCAGAATGAATGAGAACCCTACTATTGGTGGGAAGATTCCTCATAATATCATATATTTCAATTATACATTTTTCTGTATAGGGAAGCTTGTAAGGTTTCCAGTGATAGACATCATATATATAAACATCTTTGGCAACAGAACCTTTCGTAATAGAATATTTATAGACATAATACTCTGTTAAGAATGAATCTTCACTTTCCCTGCTAACGGTTACTCTTCCAAATACTTCCTTATTTTGTGGAAAGTAGTATGAAGTGGTAGTATTAACGTAATCTCCCCGACATGACAAGATTGCAAATATAGTACTTATATCCAGACTGAAAACCATCTCCCAGAATTCAGCATAAGAATTTTTTGGATACTAAATGTTTATATTAATAGAATTATAGATATTAGAACTTACATCACAGACGAATAAAGAAAATGTAATGTGAGGAATCCTAACAGGATAGATATTGAAGTTATATGGGGTCCCATTGGTCTTAACCAATTTACGATCATCATAAGCATTGTGGTAATTTAAAATAACCTTATATTTTCCTATTTGCTTAAATTCCTTTCGTGTTGAAATCACAATTTCAGGGATGTATCTTGGATCCAAAGCAACACAACCATACCTTGAAAAATTTGCCTTCTCGAATTTTCGTTTCCATTTGTATAATTGAGGATACTTTCTTCTTAATCTTCTTTTTTCAAGGAATTCACCTATCAGTAAGAAAAAAATTATTTTCTGGAGATAATACAGGAAGAAGGTCGTTATGAAAAAAATCCCAATAAAATAAATTATATTTAAAGTAATGTTATTTGAATAACTCATTCCTTTAACACTTTCTTTAAATCTTTCTTCAATTTCCTTGAAATTGTTTTGTCTTACATTTTCTTTTCCATATAGTCTATCAATAAGAACTACTCTGTCAATATAGTTAGACAAATTTAATGTATTGCCATTCAAAACCGTCAAGAGTCCAAGGATTATATCATCCTCTGGGATAGTATTAATATCAGGATTAAAATTCGATTCATTTTTTGTATTATCTTTTTCTTTGTTAATGGAACTCGAAGAGACATCAGAAGCTGCATTCGGTCCATATAAATAAAAATAGAGGACAAAAACCAGCCCATTATGAATCTTCATTGTATTTTTGGAAAATATTTCCAACAAAAAAACTGTAGTTTTACAAAATTTTGTTACTTATATATAGTTCATTTTTTGAATATTGTCCAAATTTCCATATTCATATAATTTTATTTCCATGAAATGTAAATTTCTTAGAAATCACTTCTTTGAAACTCGAATAAAAGTTTGTTAACAATTGTAAGATCAAGTTTCATCATTAAATAAAGACAATTTTGACAAATATCTTCATTACACTTGCAATGGCCTTCACTAATTTTGTGAATATTCTCCTTATTTATTTCTTTGATGTCAATTAGAGGATTATCAATATTATTAGCATCAAAGGTCTTAACAAAAACTTCTCTGTCATTTTTTACTTTTTCTAATAATTGATAAAACATCTCAAAATTAATTTTTAGATCCAGTTTTAAGATATTTTCTATAATCTTATTAACTTCTTGATTTGTATAAATGTTCATTGATATTACATCATCAATCTCCTTTTTAACATCTACTTTTCTTTTTTTCAATAGATCATAGATTAATTCGATGTTAGCAGAGTTGATAAAATTATGATTTAGAGATAATGTTAACTCCTGCAAAATGAAAGTATGATAAATAAAAAGCCAACTAACCTCATTATGAACTTGGTGCCACATACCACTTGGAACAAAAATCACTTCACCAGGATTTTGGACAACTTCAAAAACACCAGCCTCCTCCCAGAGAGTTCTTCTTTCTCTAATATCATTAATATAGGTATCTCCGGAATTATTATCAACAAAAAACTTTTCATTACCTATTGGAATGAAATACCAAATTTTTCTTCCAATTATATTAGCAGACCAACTGTATGACCCCATAACATCACAGTGAAACTTTGTCCAGGTTCCCTTGATACCAAGGTACAAGAATCTATAGTCTTCATCAAAGGGGTTATCATCACTTGATGTTGTCCATCTCTCATTGTTAATCCAATCAAAATTTAAGATTGAAAACAATTTATACACTTGATCTAATCCATTCTTATAACATAAACTTTGAAAATGCCAGTCTTTCAAATAACCATACTTGCCTCTGAAAATATATTCTTCAACGTAATCTGCAAATGACATTTCTACACATTCTGAAGTATGTTCGTTGATGATTACTGGACATTCTAAATTTCCATACACCTTTTTAAGGTAATCTATATTTAAAGTCTCATTATCATTTGACCAAACTTCCCTGGCATCCCAATCTTTTGTAAATTGATCTTCAAATATACAAGGCTTATTTTGAAGCATAAATTCTTGAAATAATCTTAAAGTTTCCTTTCTATCTGTGTATTTAATTCTCTGCATTTCAGAAGAAAAAAAATGACTCAACTACTAAAAAAAACCTATGAACTCAAGGCGAAGAAATTGGAATATTCTGTACTGATAAAGATATAACATTGCCAACATTTTAATATACACTACATAAAAAGTCATTAAGAGAAAGGAAAACATAAATATGTGTATAGTCGATCTTATCAATCCTTACTTTCCCTGACATTATCTGGCCTCCACTTTTGGATTGCTATCATTAATAAACGACGCTCCATTCCTGTATATAAACATATCCTAGCATTTTTTTTAACACTTTTTAATGTTACATAGTTGCAGGTATACTTATATATTTGAATTGGACTAACTTTTTCTACTAAGACAAATTATTGTCAATTCTTTGATTACCAATGGATATTGAATCTGATTTTCCCACATTTCCATTAACTTTGCTACCAAATGAAATTATAAAAGTTGTCCTAGAAAAAGTTGACTGGGCAACACTTTATAATCTCAGACTGGTGTCAAGATTTTTCAACGAAATGATTTTGAGGGATTTTAACAGATTTAATAAACCCAAAATGAACGAATTTAAAGTTTATAGTCAATATGAAGATAATGGAAAGATAAAAATAAGATACTTCATAATTTGTGAGCTAGGAAAGAAAAAAATAGAACGTTTATATTCGAACGAAGATGAGGTATGTTGAATGTCATTTACAAACGAATGACCGCCAAAGTCTTCCACACTGAAGTGTGTACGTAATGATTTTCCGTATAGAAGTGTTATTTGGTGTCTATCCAAAGATATCCTTGGTGAAGCGTGCACATGCCTTTTTCCCACAAAAGAAGCATGAGAATTAGCTATTAGAAGAAGAGGTAAATCTTTGTTTCCCAGATCGATTTTATATGTAGTTACTGATAATACGCATTCTTGAGAATGTACTTTAGAGCACTTTTATGTAGAGATATGCGTACACACTTTACAGTGAAACAAATTTCATCTCCCCCTTGTATATTTATTATCATTCTAGAGAGATGTACTAGTAGAGGAATATCTTAACAAAGTGAATATGAAACATATCAAAAACTTTGATATAGCAGTAAACAACTATTCACCATTATTCAAAATAATCATTGATTCATTTGATTATGGAACAAGTGTGGAAAACTTTTACTTTATCATAAATAATAGTCCAATATTCATGGATTTTTACAATTTTCTTAAAAAATTAAATTACATAGGGCATATTTATGCTAACAAATTGTGCTTATCGCATCCAGAAATTCCACAAAATATTTCATTACCAATTTTACATACATTACGTCACTTATTTATTGTAGAATGCGAATGTACCAAGTTTATCAATCGAACAATGATAAATAACTTATTTAAGTATAATAAGTATTTGAATGCTTTGGCAATTTACTCGAAGACTACAAGTTTTGAAGAAGATATTATCAGAAATATTAAGAGGAGGCATGATAAATGTACTCATGAACCTAATAATCACAAAGAAACTACAATAAACTTGGCCAGAAGATCTGATTACAATAAAGAAAGGGAATTCCACCGATTTTTCCCCTGTGGAACGTATCCGATGTCACTTGATCTTCCTATCTTTAATTCTATTAAAGTTAATAAGAAATGTAATGAATGTAATTGTAATAACGGAATTTCTATATATTTTTTACATATGGATGGGTATATGAAGCATAGTTATAGTTAGATTGTATCACATATCATTTAAATAACTCTTAAATATTACCAATAAAAGTTTTTTAACATGTTTTATTTTTTAATACAATGGAAATATTGTAAATACAAGGGAAGACTTTTACTTTTTAGCATTTCCAATATCTCCAAATAATTCTTCAGTAACGTCCTCTTGAATGACGATTACATCGGGTCCTATTACACTACTATTGCAAGCGAATTAGCAGACCAACTTTATGACTCCACAACATTACAATGGAACTTTGTCCATGTTCTTTTGGTATCAAGGTACAGGAATCTATAGTCTCTACCAAACGAGTTATCATACCTTGATAATCCAATCAAAATTTTAGACTGAAAACAATTTATACACTTGATCTAATCCATTGATATTACATAAAGCTTGTAAATGCCAATCTTTCAAATAAACATATTTAGCTTTGTAAATCTATTCTTCAACGTTATCTGTAATTGACACTTCTAAACAATCTGAAGTACATTTCTCAATGATTAATAAACATTTTAAATTTTCACACACTTTTGAAAGTAATTTATGTTTTTTAAAGTCTCATTATCATTTGACCAAGCTTTCCTGGCATCCTAATCTTTTGTAAATAAATCTTCAAAGGTACAAGACTTATCTTGATGAATAAACTCATGAAATAATCTTAAATTTTCTTTTCTATCTGTGGTATTTAATTCTCTACACATTCAAAAGAAAAAAATGACTCAATCATTAAAGAAACTATGACTTAAGGTAAGAAATTGGGATTCTCTGTACTGATAGGGACATAAATTCCCAACTTTTTAGTTTAAATTAGATAAAAATCATCAAGAAAAATGAGAATATACATTTTTTGTATAGTCATCTTATCATTCCTCACTTTCCCTCATATTATCTCTCCTCCATTTTTTGATAGCTATCTTTAATAAGCAACGTTCTATTCTTGTATACAAAATTATCATCCTACTTTTTTCTTACTTTTATTTAACACTTTTTAATGTTGCATTGTTTCAGGTATACTTTTGTATATTTAGATTGGGTTTAGTTTTTTTCTAAGTTATCAAAGGTCAATGGATGCTCAATCTGACTACCCTACATTTCCAATAACTTTGCTACCTAAGAAACTTATAAAAGTTGTTCTGGAGAAAGTTGACTGGAGAACACTCTATAATTTGAGACTTGTGTCTAAATTTTTCAATACAATGATCCAGGAGAATTTTAATAGTTTTGATAAACCTAAAGTGAATGAATTATATATTGATAGTAGTCATAGAGTTGCTGATGGAATGACATGGGTAAAATATTCTATACGTTGCGAATTAGGAGAGAAAAAACTTAAACGTTTATATTCGAACGAAGATGAGGTACGTTGAATATCGTTTACAAATGGTTGACCGCCAAAGTCTTCCCACTTGAAGTGTGTACACAGTGATTTTTCGTATATTAGTAGTATTAGCTACATATACAAAGATATTACTGGTAATGCGTTTGTCCCACAAAAAAGCATGAAAATTGTCCAGTAAAAAAGGGTAAATCTTTGGTTTCCAGACCAATTATGCAGAGTTACTGATAACACGCGTCCTTGAGGATATACTTTATGGTACTTTATATAAAAATCTGCGTACACACTTTATTATAAAACAAATTTATCGTCCCCCTTGTGTATTTATTATCATTCTAGAGAGATGTACTGGTAGAAAGATATTTTAACAAGGTGAATATGAAACATATTAATTACTTTAAAATAGATATATCGAGATATTCGCCAGTATTCAAAATAATTAGTGATTCATTTGATTATGGAACAAGTGTAGGAGAGCTTTTCCTTTACATAAATTGACAGTCCAGTATTCATGGATTTTTACAATTTTCTTAAAAAATTAAATCACGTAGAGAAGCTTCGTTCTGAGAAATTTTGTTTATCGTATCCAGAAATTCCACCAAACATTTCATTACCAATCTTTCATACATTACGTCACATATACATAAGAGAATGCGAATGTACTAAGTTTATCAATCGAACAATGATAAATAATTTACTCGAAAATAACAAGAATTTTAATAGGTTGGCAATTCACTCGAAAACTACAGATTTTGAAGAAGACGTTATCAAAACTTTCAAGAGAAAACATGATAATTGTACACATGATTTTAATGATGACAGAGACTTTGTAATGATTTTGGCTAGATCTAGATTTGATTATAATAAAGAAAGAGAATTCAGACGATTTTTCCCCGGTGAAACGTATACCGAGATGCCTGATCCTTTTTACAATTCTTTTTTTGAAGTTAACAAGACATGTATTGAATGTAATTGTAACAACACAATATTTATGCATTTTCAAATAGATTATGAATCTTTGAAGCATAAATAAAATTTAATTGTATCACATAATAATTCTAATAACTCTCCTCAAATATTAATAATAAAAATTTCTTCTAACATAATTTATATTTTTAACAGAATGAAAATATCATAAATACAAGAGGAAACATTTCTACTTTTTAGCATCTCCAATATCTTCAATATCATCATCAGTGATATGGGACCATTTTGCTGGAATGACGTCAAACAATTCATCAGTGACATCTCCTTGAATAACGATTTCATCGGGTCCTGTTACACTACTACCGCAAGCGAATTTGGAGGAGAAGAACTTTGCTGCAGCCTTTAAATCAACTTTATGGGTAGAAAGATTCTTAACAATCGTTGTGTACTTATTTTTTCCTCTTGAAGCTTTTTGAAGTGTTATAGTTTTTGGTTCATCAACGGTCACTTTTCCTTTAGTTCCTTTACCTCCACGTTTCTGGTGCTTGCTTTCTTCAGGTGCATCATTATCCGTTATCACCATTCCATCTACACCTTCTACAACCTCTTGAGTCGGTCTTGAAGAACATACTTTACCACTATACTCACAATACTCAAACGGCATTGTACATTCTAAGTAATTAATTAAAGTAATAAACTTTTTGAACTTACCTGGGCAATAAGATACTTTTAAAGGATATGTTGGTTTATTTTCTTCTACATCAGCCATATTTAATTAGTAATGTTAAGAAATAAATTAAAAAATGAAAAGAGATGAATTTGGAGTATTTACAAATACCGACCGCAACTCTTTTTATCACCAAAAGTATGATAATTTTAGTGAACATAAGTATATTTATTAACAAAACATCATATAAAAAGCACCCATAATACAATAAATAATAATATAATTATTTTTTATTATTAAAAGGATATTCTAGCAATTCCAAAATTTGTGAAGTTTTAGTATCGTCACATTCTGTCATTTTGATATCATCACCTGTTTCAAGTCCCTCAAAATCAATACAAAATCCAGTCTTTTTTGATCTTATTTTATTACTCTCTGTTCTCTCGAATTTTTCGCCACTACCATCATGAGGACATGAAAACATTCTTAAGTATGTAACCCCATTTTCTCTTGAACTATCAATGCAACTTTCTTCTCTCCTAAAAATACCATTGTCAGTTATGGCGAAAAGTTCTGTATTGGAGAAATTTTGACATGGATAAACTCCAACTCTCTTATAAGCATCTTCATGTCTTTGTAATGTATCAAGACAAAGTTTTTTTGGTCCATATGAAACAACTCCATAAAATATGGAGTGATCAAACGGTACAAACTGTTCTGGTATAACATTCTCAAGATACCAATTAAAAGATTTACATTTAAGTCTTTTTCTTAATTCATGCCTCTCAGTTAAATCTCCAACATCGGTGTTTCTTAAATCAGAACGATGGCTATAATAGTATTCTTTATATTCATCCATCCATACTTCAGCAAGTCTCTTGGAATTGGTACCATGGACATCTTTATTATTATTTCTTCCTGTCATATTATATGGATGGCCATCTCTAAAGATATGGCCAACGTGTGAACAACCAAGAAATTCAATAGACCCGCCACACATCCATGTTCTAAAGGATATTTCCAAATTTTCACCGCCCCATATATCCATACCAGGATCGTATGCACCGATTTCAAAGAAAAATTCTCTGTTTGCAGCCAATAATCCACCAGCCATTGTGGGACTTGGTACAGGGTCGGTATTTGATTTTAATGTTTTTCTGACTCTTTCAGAAATTGGATCCCAGGTAAAATGAAGTGACCATCTGAAACCACCGACACTTGAGACTTCACTGCTACCACTATATTCCATAGATTTAGCGGAGATATGATCAATTGAAGGACAAACAATAGCTTTTCTATTTTGTGATATTCTTTCAACAATAGGTTCTAACCATCCAGCATTAGCTTCACAATGTGAATCAAGGAATACAACAACTTCACCTGTTGCATGTTCAGCTCCAGCAATTTTTGCTCTTATCAATCCCATTCTTTCTGTTGCTCTAACTACTTTTACAACACCCCCGAACCTTTTAATGTATTCCTCAAGTTTTTCTTTTAACTCATCTATAACAATGAACAAATTACATATCAATTATAACAGTTATTATAATAATAATTCCTACCTCTTTTACTAAAATCATCATACAAAATAATTTCATGTAACAATTCAGGAGGTGATCTATTAAAAACAGAATGAACAGTCCTCAACAAGGGGCTCCATGCCTCATCAGTAAATATAATTACAACAGAAGCTTTTGGTAAACTTTTTATGTCATATACCTTTGCTTTACACTCCTCTGATCTGACATCCGGTATTGAACGATCCAGTGAAACTTTATCACTATAATAAAAAGTTTTTATATATATAATTATATTAAAGTCTTTTTAATATCATTTTCTAAAACTATTCAACCATTAAAGATATTATATATATTGTATTCCTACATAACAGGTATATTATTTTTCTTTTAATTATCAAAAAATTGACTATTTTCATCTTTAATATTATTATTATTTTTATCGTAACTTATTTTTTTTCTTTTTTTCTAAGGATAATGTTGTTAAAAAATTTAATTATTATTGCTTCAACTATAACTATATTTACAACTTTTATAAATATATTATTTATATATTTGATGGTTAATGAATTTAATAATATTTATAATTTTGTAACTAATGGAGTTGAGAATTTCAAAAATTCTACTAATGGTGCATGGAACGAAGTTGTAGAATTTAGAAATGCAATCTCTATTGAAGGGAGAGGTAAAAGAGAGGATTCTTTACCTAGTTATTGTAATTGTGATATGATGGTTCCCAAATGTAAACCAGGACCACCTGGACCTCCAGGACCTCCTGGTGAACCAGGGATGGATGGAGATAACGGTAATCGCGGTCAAGATGTTGAAGTATTTGAGAAACCTATGTGTATTGTGGAGATGATTGATTGTATTAAGTGTCCCCCTGGAAAACCTGGACCTAAAGGTGTTGATGGAGTTCCAGGACCAATTGGAAGAGAAGGTTTATGTGGAGTTCCAGGAATGCCAGGCAAAAATGGGCAAACAGGTTTGCCTGGACCTCCAGGAGATCCGGGACCACCAGGTCTTATTGGGATGCCTGGAGCTAAAGGAGTAAAAGGTAAAAGTGGTAAAAGAGCCAAGTCCCAAAAACGTGGACCTAAAGGATCTCCTGGAATTAAAGGTGAGATAGGAAAACCAGGACCAAAAGGAGAAAAAGGTAGAAGAGGGAATGTAGGTTTACCTGGTCCTTCTGGTCCACCAGGAAAAAGAGGGATTCCGGGAAAAGATGGTAAAGATGGAATGAAAGGTGACATTGGAATAAAAGGTCCAGATGCTTTATATTGTTCCTGTCCAAATCGAACAACAAATTTATAGTGGTAAAACCTACTTAGCTTGCATATTCATAAACCATGTTTTAAGTTCTTCTTTTGCTAACTTTTCTTCACTCTCCGTCAAATAAACAGCTTTACCATTTTCACCTGGTCCTGTATATATATTACTATATTATAAATAAATATTTGTTGTACTTTACCTTCTCTTGGAATAGAATAATCTGGTCTCACATGTAAAATGTCATTGTTTTTACTATTATGTTCCTCTAGTCTTTTAAGAATATCTCTACTAAATCTATTACTGCTAGCAGGAGAAACACCAAAGATATTGATAATAATTATGAATACAAAAACAGAAATTAAAAAAATGAGTAGAAAATTAAGAAAGGTTTCAACACGTCGTGGTAGAAAAAAGAATATCTTCGATAAACCCATATTTGTTTCCTATAAATAAAGTTGGTATAAATTCATTATCATTAACTTAAAAGTAATTATGGTTTAACCTTGATTTGCAATCAATGCATTAGAAAAAAAGATATGTGTCCTTTATCTTATCAAAAACATTCGTAGTCATGGAATGCATATTTGTTATAGTGGGAAAATATTAATATTTAAGGTATCTAGTAAAATTTTATAAAAATTGTTACGTGGTCGAGAACTGTCTTGTAAAAAAGATGAATTTAATGTTAAAATATAGAGAATCACACATATTTGGCCTGGTGTGTATGAGCAAATACGTGTGCACCTATATGATAATAGTTTTTATTTGCAAACATTATCATTCTCATCATTATATTATGTTTATTGTTAATAACGATTTTGAGGAGAAAAAATCTTTATAATGAGTATATTTGAAAGTAAAGGTTACATTATATTGTAAACAGAATGTTTATTAAAATAAGTACACTTGTGTACTACAAAAGTTATTGGTAGATGTAGAGAACAAATGTTAAAAAGTTTTCTTTTTCATCCCTTCCGATAATTGTCTTTAAATATATTCTTTTGTTAAGAAGTGATTTTATTTAATAGACATAATAAAAGTATTTGTTTCTATTGATAACATTATTACATAAAAAATATTTATTTAAACTTTAATGAAATATGAGATAATAATTACTAATAAAATTATCAGTCTTCAGAATAGCATTCACAACCATTCATAACGTAATAACGTCCTTCATACCTATTTTTGATGACACATCTTGCATGTTTATTTTCTTTTTCACATAATATATCACATTGTTCAATAACACAATTTTTTGGATTGTAAATAGCTATCATTTTTGGGATGATTGAGATAGTTAACATGAAATATAATTTCATGGTGTTTTGAATAACAAAATATTATAGTTTACAAAATTATAAAAAATCATCTATAAACATGAAACTTATAAATATTTATGTTAAAACAACAATAAAAGAAATTTTATCATTGAATATTAAAAAAAATTTATTTATCGTTTGTGTAAAAAAAATTGATAGTTTATTACTAACAGAACTATTTATAAAAAAATTATAAATGTATTTTCTTTGAATTGTAACAGCATATGCTAGTTGATATTAACTAAAGTACGGAAATAGGTACACTAGCTTTTTTTTTAAATGAGGTTAATATACATATTCCACATTTTTTGATTTTCCTATAACAGGCTGCTAGTACCATGAGAATGAACAAATCTACTAACGGCCTGCAATATATCGTAATTTGGATTCCCATAAGAACTCAAGCTGAAGATACTTTCTTAATGATTTTTTAAAGTTCAGTATTAGAAGGAGGGACAGAAGGCTGGTAGCTTCCGTTAATTATTCCAAATAAAGTATGAAAAATAGTCTGTTTTTAAATGAGGCTAGTCTACATGCTCTCTGATTTTTAGTAAATGAGGGAAATTCGACACGGTCTCTTTGTCATCGTTGAATTTAAAAAAAACTAAATAAATTTGATTACAATATGCGTTATAGTGTAGCGGATTTGGAATAACACGAAATGTAGAGCAAGTTTTTATTAAAATAAAGAAAAATTAGTATACAATAAATATAATATATTTATTTATTATAAATTCATATCCCTTAAGAATACCAACTCCAACTCTACCACCAATACCACTATATCTATATATCACTAAGAGTTCTCCTTATATAGCCAAAATTTTATGGGCGGGTTTCGTATTTGGTGAGAATTCTTGGCTTGATTTCGTATGTAACAAAGGTTTTTTGGCAATAAAAATTAAGGAATCTGACTAATAAAATACACTATATTAAAAACAAAGTTATATGAAAATTTCCTTCATAAAAAAACACTATAAATAACCATTTATCACAACTAGAAATCACTTTAATTAGTTACTATCTACCACTTAAAAAAATGAACAATCTTATCATCAAAGAGTACCAAAACTTCTATTGAATACAAATAGTCGTACTGGAACTTGAAAACCAAGTTGATGACTGGAAGGCGTCCGAGGAGTACATGAATCTTGCCGATATTGATGGATATCCACTGATCGAGAAAAAATCGGACTTAACAACAACCATTAGTGCGACAGGTAAAAAGAGAAACTTTAACAATTGTAAATTTTTTGTAGGAAATTATCAAATTTATTGTATTATGGTTGAGGATTCAGATGGTGACAAATCTATCCACTCACTGTATTGGGGAAAAGGAGTACCTACCAGATTTCAAGATCACGTTGGGGAGATAAAAAACAACTGAAGAATCTCATGAAGTCCCAGGAAGATGAACATCACATCGCTTTGAATACGCCTTTTTCAAAGTACCTTGTGATGGCCATCTTTCTGCTACAAGGGAAAAAAATCTTCATTCAAACAACAAAGTACAATGAATGCGAGAAGAAAGCTCTACAAGATGAAGGAATCCTGATACGGTCGGAAATGGGGACATGGATGAATATTCACAAAAGGGCATTACCGGGAGATTCTCGAGTCACTGAGGAAGAGAAATTGGCCCACCTTATAAATTTGACAAAAAATTACCTAGGCTCGTCTTATAAGGTGGTGTCCACAAGCTCAAAAACCCTGGTGATAGATGGAGAAGTTGACGCCAACCCGCATCAATGCCAAATATGCTCGACCGTGAAACCAAGTCTGGTCGCCCTGAATCACCATATAGCATTCAACCACACGAAAAAAGGTTGTGACAGTGAATCCATCGACCAGGAGATGATTGAAAGGATTCATTGCTATGACAGAAGGCGATACCAGGAGAAAACCAGGAAAATGACTGAGCTCGAGCTGGCAGAATTCCGAGAGAGGCAGAAATTCCACCGGAAAAAATGGGAAGAGAGGAGGACAGAGGAGGAAAGAATTGCCAAAATCCAGAGGAATAGCAAAATGAGGGCAGAACGGCACAAGGCCATGACAGAAGAAGAAAGAAGCGAGTTCAACAGGAAGGCCAGAGAGAGGAACCAGAAGAAAAGAGAAGAAGTGGCAGCAAAGCTGGAGACTCTTCCTAAAGACTCCAGTGAATACAAGCAACTCCTAGAGGCAGAAAGGGTGAAGAAGGAAAAAAAAGCGGAGGACCATAGACAGCGGAAAAGAAAAGCCAAAGAAATGGCTGCTTCCATGGTCCTGTTGGCTGAAGATGACGAAGCCAAATTGAAGCACGATAAGGAGATGGAAGAGAAAAAAGAAAAAGAAAGAAAGTGGAAACAAACCTCCTACCAAAGAAAGGAAGAGAAAAGGAAGGAATGTCTCAACCTTCCAGAAGGCAACAAGTTAAGGACGGAGGTTGAGACTAAGATCCAACAGGAGAAAAAGAGGAGGTTGGAGTATGAGGAGACTCGTCGGGAAGAGAAAAGTAAAAAAGCCAATGCGAGGCAGAAAAAGCAACTTCAAGAACATAAATGTTGTCTAGAAGAACTGCCTCCCGACGACCAAAGGCACATAGAAGCCAAAGAGTATTTCGAGAAAAAAAGAAATTACAACAGGGCGTACCAGGAGAAAATGAAACAACAAAAACTGCTAAAGGAAATGAAAATACGGATACAATCAAAAATAAAAACTATCATTTTAAAATGTGCTGTATTACTCTTCGATGTAGTGTTAAAAAAATAAAATATTCATTTTTTTTTATTAATAAATGTTACTGATCTTAAATATTCTAAGTATATTTAATTTTAAAAAAATAAATATAATAATTATCATAAATATCAAATCACAATAAAACAAAATGAGGTAAGATTTTTCATAAATTCATACATTTTTATTTGTTATTGTTTGTGGATTTTTCAGGAAATGTATTGTTTATTTTAAAAAACAGATATATAAGTTGTTTCGACTGTATATAATGTTGAAACGACATGCATACTTGTTATAATAAATTGCCATGATTTTTTATAAACATGTACATACATTTCTTATAAGTTATCATACATTGTTTAAAAGTGAATGATTATATTAATATAAATGTATGATCAACCTTAAAAAGTGAACTTCATTTTTTTACCAAATTAACTATGCTAAATAGCGATTTTATACAAGTTAAAACGACCGACACAAAAAATAATGCCAAAAATTCAACATTTCCACAGAAATCGTTGTTCTTTTTATATTTTTTTATAAAATATACGAAAGATCGTAGATTATAAACATTAAAATAATAAATTTAGCATGTATAATTATGTTTTAACAATTAATACTGTCTTTAAGTAATTTTTCACGCTTTTTAAATATTATTGCACTTTTTTATATTAATTTAGTCTTTTTTTGACAAAATGTTTATAAATTAACAAAATTTAGGAACATGAGTAAGTTTTAAAAGTTTAAAGTAATTAAAAAGTAATTTTTTAAAAAAATGAGTATTTATTTTGTTATTTTAATAATTATATATATTTTTAAATAACTATTACTAGCAATTTTATTAAATTATGGTACGCAAATTACAAAAGATCTGTTTCAAAAGATTCTACAAGTCTAAAACAATAATATCAATACTTTATTACTTTTGATATATAATTATCGTCTATAACAATCATAGTTAATTAATTTTATCTTTCTCAAAATTTCTATAGTAGTTAAGGATTACATTTATAATATTTTCCTTCCACTTTGAATCTTTCTTGAGTCGTTCTCAAAAATCATAGGGTTTCACTTTATCACTAGTAGTTTTAAATAAATTCTTATACATTTTTATAAAAAATATATCAACTGACAAAAAAAGTATGTATTTTGCATTGGTTATATAAAATTTTATATTAAAAAACAACTATACAATTTAAAAAATAATTATTATTATCTTTAAGGAATGTCTATACACTTTATATAAAAATATATAGCTATTTATAAAAGAAGGTATGTTTGTCGTTTTGACCGTATGTACATTTCTTTAAAAAAATCATACATTTTATAAAAAATGTATGGGATTTCTTAATAAGTTGATACATATGTTTATTAAGTGGGCACAATTAAAAGTAACTTAATTGGTATTCGAAATGACGAAAAGCTTCTATAGTACCCATGATTGCACAATGTCTGTCAAAACGATAGTTTTAAATTTTGAATGTACAAAATCTTAATTTTATTTTATTAAATCTACTTTTTTTTAATTAATAAATGTTATGTGCTATTAAATAACTTGTTAATACTACTACTAAATAGGGGATCTAGTATATGGTAATTTATAATAATGAGGAAAATATGATGACTATAAAGCGGTAATTGATAGAAATAATAACCTCATAATATTAGTGAAAAAAGTGTCAAGTATGAACACTGAGAATGGGACAATTACTTCACCAAAAGGATTTTCTTTGAGCATTAGTTAGAATTGTGCTCTAATATAAAAAACAATTATGTAAACTTTTATTAAAAATAAAGAAATAATTATTAATAAAATTATTAGTCTTCAGAATAACATTCACAACAATTCAAAACGAAATAACATCCTTCATACCTACTTTTGATTACACATATTGCATATTTATTTTCTTTTTCACATAGTACATCATACCCTTCAATAACATAATTTTTTGGACTATAAATGGCTATCATTTTTGAAATGATTGAGATGTTTATATATGAAATATAATTTCATTGTGCTTTGATTGAAAAATTATTATGGTTTACAAAATTATAAAAAATCATCTATAAACATGAAATTTATAAATATTCATGTTAAAATAGCAATAAAAGAAATTTTATCATTGAATATAAAAAAAATTTATTTATCGTTTGTGTAAAAAAAATTGATAGTTTATTACTAACAGAACTATTTATAAAAAAATTATAAATGTATTTTCTTTGAATTGTAACAGCATATGCTAGTTGGTATTAACTAAAGTACAGAATACATGGTCAAAAATAAGTTTTTGATAATAAAGGATTCTTTGTGTTGATGGTGTGAAAGAATAACGAGGGAGAAAAAAATACTGAAAATAGTATTTAAAAATCTTCTAGATCCATATAATTGAGTACTATATTTATTAATGTAGAAAAAAATATTACTATTATCTCCACCTATACAACCTTTAATTATGTTTCTTGTCTTTTCCAACACCATGTGAAGGTCCTTCCACTAAAATGATATTAAATTATTAATTTTTATAGAGTTATCTTGACACAACACATAACATTATGTTAAAAAATTACATAGGTTCTCTTCCCCTTCTTATCACTTTTTCTTCGTAAAATTCAACACCATGCTTCAATCTTTTTGAAAGAATCAAGAGATTGTTCCAACTTGTAGAAAAAATGTAAACACACAAGGGAAAAAATAATCATTTTTTTTATTAAAATCCCATGTTGTAAAAATACAACAGGAGAAAAAATAAATAAATAATTTAGGATAAAAATATATTCAATCGTAAAAACTTCTTGGTGATTTTGAAAGCACCATAAGATTGATAACAAAATAATAACATATAAAGGAAAAGATGCATTCAATTATATAAAAAAATAGACACATTCATTGTCACAAATATTAATTGGATAATTATTATGTAAAATAAGGTGCTGCAATATAGTAGAAATAACCTAATATTCCTCCTACAATCGCAAAGAAATAGACAATCGTTAATGGATCAGTAGTTGTAGTACCCGGACGTGGTTTGCCATCTTTTTTACGAGAGGCAGAGATGACAACTTCAGACGACCTACCATCAATATAATTTCTGGCTACAAATTTAAGAAGTTCATCTAATAATATTACTGGGAAAGATATTTTTAATACAGCCATCCATTCAGCAACTGAAAGTGGAGTAATTTGGAAGATGGTATTCATGATTGGAACATAAAGGATGACGAAATGTAAGGACATTGAAAGGAAAATAGCTCCGCAAAGCCAGAGATTTTTCCATGGTGGCATTCTAATAATTGATTGATTTTCTGACAATGAGTTAACAGCATTAAACATTTCAATTACAACTAAAACTGTTAAGGCCATTGAGTTTGGATGGTGATCTTCAAACACAGAACAATCTAAATCCCTAAAGTTCTCCTCCTCAACTTCACATTTCATCCAGTGAGTTAATTGATAATATGAAAGTTGTGGACCTTCTTCGTATAATAAGAACCACCACATTGATGCAAATGAGGTAGCAATACCAACGTATACTCCAATTGCTATGTATCTAAAGAAAAGCCATCTTGAGATCAAACCGTCTTCAGTAGAACGTGGTGGTCTATTCATAATATCAAGATCTGGTGGATTGAAACCAAGAGCTGTTGCTGGGAGACCATCAGTTACTAAATTAACCCATAAAAGTTGTACTGGAATAAGAGCTTCTGGAATTCCTAAAGCTGAAACCAAGAAAATAGAGACAACTTCACCGATATTAGAAGAAATAAGATAACGAATAAATTGTTTCATGTTGTTGTAAATAGCACGACCTTCTTCGACAGCAGAGACAATTGTTGAGAAGTTATCATCAGCAAGAATCATTTCTGAAGCAGTCTTGGCTACAGCTGTACCAGATCCCATAGCAATACCAATTTCGGCTTTCTTAAGAGCTGGAGCATCATTTACACCATCACCAGTCATAGCAGTGATATCACCTTGTGCTTGGAGGAAGTCAACAATCTTAGATTTGTGTGATGGTTCTACACGAGCGAAAACTTTGGCACGTTTGACAGCTTCTTTTTGTTGATCTAATGTTAAGTCATCGAATTCTCTTCCAGTGAAACATTTTCCATGTGTATCTTCATCCTCCTCGAAAAGACCAATTCTTCTTCCGATAGCTTCAGCTGTGTCTTTGTTGTCACCAGTGATCATAATAACGCGAATACCAGCTTCACGGCATTCCTCAATTGATGGTTTAACTTCAGTACGTGGTGGATCAAGCATACCGACAACACCAACAAATGTGATGTCCTTTTCATATTGAACAAAGGTGTTTGAATCTTCCAAGTTCATTCTTGATGGGTCAGTTGGTGTATCGATAGTTCCGAGAGCAAGACAACGCAATGTATCACGTCCAGTACCGTAGGCGATACATTGATCAACGATTTTTCTTGTCATTCCTGGGGTCAATGGAACTTTTTCTCCATTAATGCGAATATGAGTACATCTATTAAGAACACCTTCTGGAGCTCCTTTAACAAACATTTTTGGACCACTGCCTCCGGATGTTGGGACACAATAACAAGACATAGATTTTCTGTCACGTGAGAATTCAAGTGTGCATTTCTTGTTCCATTTTTGTTGGATAACTCTGTTGCAGGCATTTCCGATATCTCTTTGTGATAAACCGGATTTGTTTGTGTCATAAACATTCATTTTCTCTGCTAGTACAATCAAAGCAGTTTCAGTAGCTTCACCGACTTTCTCGTAGGATTTCTTAGTTTCATTGTAGTTAATAGATGAGTCGTTACATAATGAGCAGATAGTTGCCAATTCGACGAGTGCTGGATACTCTCCGCATTTGATATTTTTTCCGTCCTTTGTAACTTGACCGACTGGTTCGTATGTTGATCCAGAGATGCCAAATTCACTGAAAGTCACATTATCTCCAGAAACACCGTCGACTACGAACATTTTTGATACAGACATTTGGTTAGTTGTTAGTGTTCCTGTTTTATCTGAGCAAATAACTGAAGTGCAACCGAGGGTTTCTACTGAACTCAAGACTCTGACGATGGCGTTTCTTTTGGCCATTCTGCGGGTTCCCAAGGCAAGACATGTTGTGATTACAGCTGGTAAGCCTTCCTAAAATGAGATGACAATTAAAAAGAGAATTAAATTTTTATTTTTAATAGAGGGGGATGATTTGATATGGTCTCTCTACCATCAATAAATGAGTAATGTAGTAAAGAAAGTAAGGGCCAACAAGTCCCTTTAACTGATTCTTCTAAAAAGAAAGAAACTCAAAAAGTTAAGAATAAAATAACCTATGCTATGAAAGTACATCAAATGAAGAAATGGATACTAATTAATCTATTATAACATTTCAAATTTAACTTTTCCTCATAACATATGTCTAGATTTTTTTTGACTAATAAATGTTAAGTAATAACTTTTTAATGCTACTAAGTAGGGGGTCTGAAGCATGATAATTGTAACGTAGTAATTGATATAAATAACTAAATAGTAATAGAAATGTCGAGTAAAATGCTAATTATGAAACAAATGCTTCACTAAAAGAATTATCCTTGAAAATCAATTGGAAGGGCATTGACCCGTTCTTAAGAACGAGGCCAACTAATTAAATAAAGTGAATATTAATGAGAAATGGTATCTACGTTGTAGTAGGGTAAAAAATGTCGAGTAAAATATTAATAATGGGACAAATGCTTCACTAAAAGAATTCCCTTTGAAGCTAACTAGAATCTCACAGATTCTGTTCTCAAGAATGAGCCCAACTAATTAAATAAAATGAATATTAGCGGGAAATAATAACTATGTTGTAATAGGGTAAAAAATGTCGAGTAAAACACTAATAAATTGGACAAGTGCTTCACTAAAAGATTTCTCTTTGAAGCTAACTAGAATCTCGCTGATCCCGTTCTCAAGAATGAGAGCGAC
Source organism: Strongyloides papillosus (assembly GCA_005656395.1). Lineage (NCBI taxonomy): Eukaryota > Metazoa > Nematoda > Chromadorea > Rhabditida > Strongyloididae > Strongyloides > Strongyloides papillosus. Next base: position 4,304,036 of record SRSI01000050.1, on the reverse strand, counting down.
TAATTAAACAAAATGAATATTAGTGAGAAATAATAACTACGTTGTAATAGGGTAAGAAATGTCGAGTAAAACACTAATAATGGGATAATTACTTTTACCTAAAGAATCCTCTTTGAAACTAACTAGAATCTCACAGATTCCGTCCTCAAGAATGAGAGCGACTAATTAAACAAAATGAATGTTAGTGAGAAATAAAACGATAGCATTGCGTACCGTTGTAACCGACATATTAATTAGTAAGAGATGATAAAGAGAGCCAATCAAAAAATTTTAAAGGCGCCATTTGAAGCAAAGGCAACCTCTGGGGGATTCTGAATCGTTCTTGGAGCTAAAAACCCACAGGGATCGCGGCAATACCCACGCTTAAGGCAATCTTAGCGTAGTAGATGCTTCCTTTGATCCAACTTCCGCCGTGGACTGGGTCGTTGAAGTGGCCGATGTTGATAACGAAGATAACGATGCAAACGAGTCCGATAAGCTTGGCCAGCTGCTCTCCGAAGTCCTCGAGACTTTGTTGGAGTGGAGTATTCTCTGTCTCGGTCTCGAACAACTCGGTTCTGATCTTTCCGATCTCGGTTTCAAGTCCGATTCCAAAAACAATACCGCGTGCTTTGCCAGATGCTACATTTGTTCCTGAAAACAAGCAATTCTTCTTGTCTTGATTGACTGCTCTCGGATCGGGAACGACATCGGTGTTCTTGATTACTGAGACGGACTCTCCGGTAAGGATGGACTGATCGATTCTGATGGTGGTCGAGTATATGTCGGTCAACCTAATGTCGGCGGGTATCTTGTCTCCTACCGAAACCTCGACTATATCTCCTGGGACTAGTTCTCTTGCGCGTATAATTTGGATTCCGTCTTTGTCTGATCTAACAACTTTGGCCATCTCGGGTTCGTACTCCTTCAATGCTTCAATAGCATCCTCCGCATTACGCTCTTGCCATACTCCAACTGTTGCATTGGCTACCAAAATAAGTAATATAACAAATGGCTCGACGAATGCTGTCACTGCCTCTGAGGGATCGTCGTGTTCTTCAAATAATGCCAATCCGAAGGAGATAACTGCGGAAGCAAGTAAGATTTTGACAAGAAGATCGTCGAATTGCTCAAGAATTAAAGCCCAAATACTTTTGCCTTCCTCGGCAGGCAACTCATTGAAACCGTGCTTTTCACGAAGATCTTCCACTTGTTTTTCGCTAAGACCTTGATCAGAGGTACCGAAATACCTTTTGATTTCCTCAGGACTCTTCGTATGAGCGTTCTCCATAACTCGCTATAAAGTGAAAGAAAAAAGACTTATTTGTGTGAAAAAAATTAGGATAAAAAAAATATAATTATAAATAAAATAAATATAAAATGTCAGACATTTGCAGGGAGTATATTACTACTACCATCCAACTTATTAAAAAAAGGCCACGTAAGCATTAGTAAGTAGTATGTGTCTTTACATCAAGTAAATCATCTAAAGAATTATAATAGGTATAATACAATATAAACTAGCCATAAGACAATACTTCCATCTATATATGTACACATGTTAGACTAGAACGGAAAAAAATAAAAGGGGGTCATTTAAATGTTAGAAAGTATGTGTCAGGGAAATACAGTTGTGTCTTGAAAAGGAAATAAACAGATGTTTTTGGTAGGATGTTGATAAAAATAATATATACATCACTATTTTTAATTTTTTTTTAAATCTATAACGTTTAATTTTGGGGATAAGAACTTTTAGATATAAAATTGGTGTCAGGGAAGTGTGAGGGAAATTTTTTAATTAAGAAGTATGAATGTGAAAATTTTGATCTAATAAATGTTGAAAATGAAACCTCTTCAAAAAGAAAATATATCATTAGCAAAGAGAAAAAGAAAAGAATCAGTATATACACTTGATCTTTCGATAAAATTGTACTAGGTAATAGAAAAATCTCAAATATATTTTGAAGTAGATATGAAATATGTATTAAAGTTGAATATATAAGAAGAAATGATATATACACATAAATTTGCCACTAAACACTATTATAATTTATTTTAAGAGGATGATATGATGATGATACGGAGATACAAGAGAAAATATCATTGTTATCAAAATGATTGTGAGTATATTTTTGAAAATATATATATATATATAAATATACAACTATGACTGAGATTAATTTCTTATCTTTTTAACCAATTAGCCTTATGTTGTCTCTCTCCTAAATAATAATTTAAGATTGATAAGAAGGTAGAGGTAATATTTTTACTTTTTACTCTAGAAATAATATATGAAAATAACACATAAGAAGAGGAAGTTAAAAAATCAAATATTGAATCTTAGAAATGTTGTCGATGGTAGACAAAGTGATATTGTTATATATGATTTTTAGGCAAGTGATATCTATCCTTTATCAGTTGAATAGCTAAAAAAGGTAATACCACATGTCTGACGTAAATTCATAAAAAAATTACACATTGATAGTAGTACATTTGACGTCAGATCAAGAAAAATTTTATCAAATAATACTTAAAAAATAAAGATAGTATAAAAAGATTTTAAAGTAACTCTTATCTCTTCTAGAGAAAGTAGTTGTCTTTATAGAATAAAAAACTATACAAATGATAAAGTTATAAAAATATATTTATATTTAAGATATAATAGATCTTGTGAGTTAACATTTTTATTAAATATATAAATCTACGTCAATGATATAATATGGGAAGGCTAGTTTAACGAAGGCTGAAGCTCTTTTTTTAAAATGTACCTTCTGACGTGTTTGAAATGTTAATATGTCAGGAGAATGTCAAATTTTGTTGACAGGTTCTCTAGGTAATTGTGTGCAATAATTTAACGGCAACTATTTGATTTTTCAAAAAGTCTAGAAGATTTTCATTTCCTCAGTTATATACAAAATAAACTATGGAGGGTTGTGATTTATATATTTTATAATAACCACTTTTTTTGAAAATATTATTATGACAATATTTTTTTCGTTCAGAGAAGAAACAATATATTTTTAATGGGATGACATATGGGACATGATTTATGAATGTGTTATAATTAAATAAAAAATAATAACAAAAGGATTCATGAGGAAAAAAAACACATAATCGGGATCTAGAAATAAAAGTTGGATATAAAAAGTTTTACTACCCATTTTTACAACTATCTTTAAAAAACGTTATTATCATTTTTAATAGTACCTACGGCAGCAGGAAATGTTACTATTGCAGTTGAAAGTTTTAAACAGCCTCTAGCTTTAATCTTAATGATTCCGAGTCAAATTTATATCTTCTTTAACTCTGTAGGTTATATATTTTTTTAAAAAGAATAATAATAATAGTATATCCAGTTAACAGATGGGAAAGAAAAATAAATGATATATTTGCCTTATCAAATGGTTGAGTCAATAGAAAAAAGTTTAAATCTCTCAATAGAAGCGTTAATGGCACCACTGGAAAATACTACACCATCTTTTAGAAATAAACTTATTGTTTTTGGTGATGAACTAAAAAATATGACTAGACAAATAAATGGGAACAGTAAAAGATTTTTATCTAACTTTTTTAATACTACTCTTATCATATATAAAAGTTTAATTAACGGTAGTAATAATAATACACCGAATTTATATAAATTAGTGTATAGTATTATAGAAGAATATATCATAATTTAACTGATGAAGGTTGACTCTCATTAAGTAAACCATTTCCAACATTAAATAAATGTATTCAACAATTCAAAAGTGTTGGAGGCGTTAAAAAATAACACTTCAACATCAACTTACAATGATTATGTTAATTTGAAGAATAAGCTTAAAGATTTTCTATTGACAGGACAACTAGCACCTACTAATAACAAATAATAAAAAAATTATCATTTTATGATGATATTACAAATAAAATTTAAATTTTTATTTTATTGATTATAAGAATATATATAAATATGTCTTTTCTAATTTATTATATTTCTTTTATTGTCTACTTTTAACAGCAGTAATGAGACGCACCAATAAAACGGGAAATCCTTCAAAAAAGTCAAAAGCTTCAAATGCCGACCCAACTCAATATTTTCACATTATTGATGATACCAAACAAAACAATAGTGAATGCCGTGTTACATATAGTCAATTTATGGCCAATGGTAAACCAGTGAAAACAAAAGAAGATAGATATCGTGATGAACCCATTTGTTGTGTTAGGATAACTCTAAAAAATTATACTGATAACAAAAAAGTTATGAAAGAGATATTGGAAAGATCTGATTATGTCATTAGAACGTACTTAAAGAAAAATTACCTTTCTATTAATGATAATGATTCGCTCCTCGACACCACCAAAACAAACATTTCTTATTATAATTCAAAAAAGTGTCAACTTCCGCCTACAACATCTTCTATAATGACAACAACTCCAACTTCAAAGACATCAAAAATCTCTAATTCTTCAATATATTATAATGATGGCAACAAAGATGCAATGGTTGGAATAAAAAATATTCAAAAATCGAAGTATTCAAATTTATTTATTGGTACACTTACATCACATGAAGCTGAAACTCTAACAAAGGACCAAAACACCTTCCGCATATATTGCAGAATTTTGGATGAGAAATGCATTGGAACAAATAAAAGTGGATGGCTTCAAATATACATTGTTTATAAGAATTTGACAGATAATTACATTCACATTCCTGTTATGAATGTAATTAATGATTCTGGAGAGGAAGGTTTGACATTCTACAATTTCAATAATATGCAAAAAGTTTTCAAAAATTATGATGCATTATTGGACTTCTTAAAAGAAATTATTAATGATAGACCTAGTATTTTGGTAGCAAAATATGGGAAGATTCAAGATAAAGGATGTATCCCAAAAGTTAATAAGAATGCAGCAAATTTGAAGACCAATGAACCAACTTTTTATAATTACTATATTGGTGTTAAGAATCAAAATGAGGCTGAAGGATACCTTCGTGGACCGTTGGATTTTAAGATGTACCACCGTTTACTTGACAGCCAAACATGTTTAACTTGTTCCGATATCTCACCACAATTATCAATTGTTTATCAATGTCATTCCGGGCAGGTAATTCATCTTCCAATAGCTGTTCGTGAAAAAAATAATCATAATGAATATGCCATCTATCATTTTGATGGAGTTTCACCAATCTTTGATAATCTTAATTGTATTACTTCATTTATCTTCAAATCAATCCTCGACTTCAAAAGACACAGTAGAATGAGAATCTATAACGCTCGTGAAAAACAGTAAAAAAGAGCTTTAACGTATATTTTTATTATAAAAAAAGAGAAAGTATAAATCTATTATTAAATTAACGATAAATTACATTTTTTTCAAGTAGTTAAAATGTCTACAAATAAAAATAATTATTTTTTTTATTATAAATCAATTTTTATCATTTTTTTATTTGTATAACCGTATTACTTGGATTATCAGATAATAACTTTGACCTTTCTTTATTATTATTTTTATCAATGATCCCATCACATTTCTTTTTAACTTTTTTATTTATTTCTTTTGAGTTTAAAGGTATTGCTGAATTTTTTGTTTGATGCCTAGCACCTAAATGTCTCGATAAAACATCTCTACGTCTCTGTAAAAAAACAAATATTAAAAATAAATATTAGAACTTTATTTTAAATAGATTTTTTGTGTACTTACGGCTGCATAATTACATATAGGACATTTATATGGCTTCTCATCTGTATGGGTACGCCTATGTGTTCGTAGGTGATCTGATCGTGAAAAAAATCTTCCACAATCGTTGCATCCAAATGGTTTTTCACCGGTATGGCGTCGTAGGTGCCTACAAAAAAGTCGATATTAATTATTATCTTAAAATATTTAAGATTATAATGACATTTTACCCTTTTCCTATCTTTCTATTCTTATCTTTAATTAAACATTAAATATCCCAAAAATTTTTTCTTCATATGATAGGTAAACTGTATGAAGAAAGTATCACGAGAAAGTATGAATAATGCAAATTTTTAACTTATAAAAGACACTATGAAGATAGGAATAATTTTTGCAAAATATTAAAAAAAATTCTCTTCCGATATTTGATAAAGAAATGGATGGAAAGTTTAAATTTACCTTGATAATATATCAGGACGCCTAAAGTCTTTGTTACAATATTCACAAATATATTGTTTCTTACCATGACTATCACTCAAAACATATTCTTCTTTAGGAAATGATGTTGTTGAAGAGTTTACCTGTTCATCTTGTGACAATTTATCATTTTCTTTTGTTGTTAAAATAAACCCATTATTTTGATTATCTTCTCTTCTTCTATTATTAACATTATTATTATTATTATTAATTGTTGGTAAGATAGATGTAATATCATATAAATTATTGTGATTTTGATGAGAAATAATATTGTTATTATCAAATGACATAGTTGTTGTACCTCCATTATTACTATTAAAATTAATACGATTCATTTTTGATTGTTGTTGTTGTTGGTGGAGGAGTGTAAAATTTAATAATAACCTTTGGGCATTTAAGATAGTTGAGTCAAAATTATTCTGAAGTTCCTTAACAGCCTGTTTTTGTTCCATCTCAATTAAAGTTTGTAACCTTTCCAGTGAAAAATTATTTTGATCATTTGTGGTATTTAAAAAAATTGATGGTGTTATATGGTTAGGTGATTGATGAAGGAGAGTATTATGTGAATAAATATGCGGGATGGTTGGTGTATTTGATGGTGATTGTATAGATTTTATCATACTTATACCATTTCCCGTTACTGGAGCTGATGATGATGAAAGATCAAGGAAGTTGGTTGTTGATGAAGATGCTACAAATATAGGTATATAATAATTATAAAATTTACCTGAAAAAGATTGACTACCAATGATATCAAAATTAAAACGTGTTTCTTGATTTCCAACAGATCCTGGTGTAGGGATAAATGCACTATCTGGAGCAGAGGATAATGTCAACGGTGATAATCCTGGTGGTGAGAATGGTGATGCTCCATAACAATTATTGAATAATATATTACTAGTAGTGATATGTGTAGGTGATTTAATAGCAATAGGTGATGATATTGGTAAACCTAAACCAGAATCAGAACTAGATGAGGAGTGTCTTTCATTTCTAAATTGATTCCATTTCTCATGTAGTAAACTAGCTTCAGTTGGTGTAAAAATTAAAGAATCATTTACTTCATTTTTTATCATAGCACTATTATTCTATAATGAAAAATAAGACTTTTTTATATTGTACCTTTGGGTATTATAAATAGAAGGGTAAAAGAAATTGTGATAAAAAGAGAGATTATAAATTATATGACTAACTGTTTCAGTTTAAATTTTATATATTTGTACAAATGGTAAAATATAAAAGCGTAACAAAAGAGTTGGTAATAAAAAAAACCTACAAATGAAGTACTATTTATAGAGATGGTGGTAAATGATGATGTAAATGGAGAAGAAGAAGATAATTTTTCTTGAATAATCTTTGACAAAGCAGAAGTTTCAATTGACATTTCGTTTAACTGTCCGGAGGAAGATTTTACAGACATATTTATCAAAATGATCCTATAATTATTTACCAGTCAATATAAGAAACTATAATTATTAACTACTAAAATGGTAATTAACTTCAAAAGTACCATATCTAAAATATTATAATGTATATGAAAGAAAATACACATATATATAAATTTATATTCACATATATGTACACCCACACTTCGCCACCACAATCAGTGTGTTAAAAATTGATAAGAAGAGACATGGAAGCATGATGATTATAAATATATATATATTTAAATATAATTTTCTATGGTAATTTGTATCATAGAAAGTTTAAATATCATATTTTATTGGAATGGAAAAAATACTTTTCAATATGATGATGTAACTATGGCTTCGTTTTTTTTTATCATCTTCACATATAATCAGAAAGTCATAAAGATATATAACATAACTTTTTAAAAATGAAAAATGTGTTTAAAAAAAAGAAGAAAAGTAATACGATAGGAGGATTTAATATGTTGTATTAAAAAAATTACATTTATCATAGAAAAGAAGTTACGTAAGATAACTAAAACCGTTACGTTTGATAAGGAAATACGATGGAAGAGGGACCCACTAATATATTCGCTACTTGAACGGCAGTTATTAATGTTAAGATATACACATATAAAAGTTATCATTATTAAAATTACCATAATTTTTAATCAAAAAGTTTCCCCTTTAACATGTCAAAGTTTATAGAGTAATTATTTAATAGTTATCTAGAAGTAATCCTTTAACTAGTAACAAGGGGTAAAAATATAACTTTTATATTATCAAATTTACCTTAAAATCATAGACAAAATCATTACACACCATACAATTATTCATTCATTCGGTCAGCTGACGATATAAATCTTTTTTCTATTAACTATATTTTTAAGTGTTATAATAATATATCCCTAAAATATTTTAGGTAGAATAAAATATTAGACACAGACAACAACTACGACGACGACACATACGTGAAATGTAAAAATTTCCCAAAACTCCGAGAAAAAAAGATAAAGAAAATAGAAAGAAAGAATTTTTTTTTCTATCTTCTTCTTAAAGATGATCACAAAATTTGTAAAGGTAAAGGAGGAAGTAATACTTTATAAATTAAAAATGTGAAATGTTTTCTGATTGATAAAAAAAAATTTGTCACATTTTAAAATGCAATATATTAATAGAAATATAACAAAAAAAAGTTTAAAACATCATCCTTTGATATTACTTAAGTTGTTGTAATATATATTAAAATAATATTTATTCAAAAAAATAAAAATATATGAAAGTACAAGTTTAAGAAAGGTTACTCAGGGTGTAGATTTCGCCAAAATATATATTATTTCTTAAATAATTAAGAAACAATTGTTAAAATAAAAATATTAAATCATAAGGAGATCACTTGATTAATATAATGGGGGTTATTTTTTCTCACATTTGTAGATGGGTCACTTTAAAATATAATCATAAATATAGATATATAATATATTTTTCAAAAAATTATCACCCACTTCCTCCTCATTTTACAACACACATATTAATAATAAGAAAAACTTGTTTTCCTTTGATACAAAAAATTTTATACTCAAAGAAAAATTTCAAATATAGTATATTTTCACAACACCTTATTGAGAAAAAGAGTTTGAATTATTTAATTAAAGGAGAGGGCTCTCTTTTACATAATTTTTAAATATAAGTCTATAGATATCAGAAGAGAGGATAAAATAGATAGATAAATATGGGCAATCTATCATCTCTACCTAACCTCAATATTATCTAGCTATCTTTATATATAGGATTTTTTGGTGGAACAAAATAAAATAATAATTTATAGATATATATTAAACTTTTTCTTCTTTCTTAGTCAAGAAAAAAAAGATTTTGATAGTCTATACGTGTGGTTAAACTATTTATAAAAATAAATAATGCATTTAATATTTAAGTAAAAGTATATTATATATTGAAAATAAATTATATCTCTTTCATTATCATATATAGATATACTAATACACACGAAATCCATTATAATTAGAGGTAATGTGCCCAGTAATATTAAAAATGAAAGATTATTTATCACTTTTAATCAAAAATCTTAGTTCTTTTCATTTCTTCTATTCATTGATGATAATTTAAAAAAAAACGTTGAAAAAAGTAAAAATGAGTCATAATAATAATTTTTTTAAAAAGCTCAATCATGGATAAATACTGTAAAAAATAAAAAATTTTAATTATATAGTGAAAAAAATTACCATTTTAATATGTTTGCACATAATAATGTCCCTTTCAAACAAAATATTTACACATACCTCTTTATAATGACTTATTACGTAATAATAATATCAAAAAAAAAAAGAATAATGATAAAAAATATAGAAATATTAATATTTTTTTTATCATATTGAAGTTTGAAACAATTATATCTAGAGGCTTTTCAATATCAACCTTAAAAAAAGATGACGTAATATTCTTTTTCAATGACAAAACTCTTATCAATCTCCTCCTTTTCTTTATCCCTTTTTTTTTACTCAAAAATAATTTTCTTATCCTCCTTAAAAATCCTTTTCTTATCCTTTTATATGGATAGCTAATAAATATATCTTCAAAATATATCCATCTAAAAATATAAAAAAAGGAAAATTTTAACATCCATTTTTTCTCCCATTATCTCTACTAAATAAAAAATTTGGTAATGGATATCAATTTAAAAATGTTTCTTAAAATATAAATATATCCTTTTTATATTTCTAGGCACATGCTTAAATAATATATTTAATATCATCATAATATTTTTGAACCAGGAAAAAACTTTTTAATGGAAAAAGGAGGAAGAAATAGGAAACATGAAATACACATAAAATTTTTGTTAAAAAGCCTTGTAATAATTTTATGCATCATAAAATGCGCAAAAGATAAAACTTCCAAAATTTCACTTCTATTTTTTATTACTTTATTAACTTAATTTTGTAGAAAAAGTATCCATGATTTGTAGTTTAATCATTATATAATATTACTTTCCTCTGAAATTATATATTCAATATATGTATAAAAAACAACAAAAAGGAAAAGTACTTTTATTTATATATAAAATGTTGATATATAAAAAAACTAATGAAATTTGAAGAATAATTATATCTAAAATAAAAAAAATACGAGAAATGTAGATGAAGTAAAGGAGGGAAGAGATATAGACGTTTATTATATTTTAATGATGATAAGAGTAAAAAAATAAAACTTAAATAAAATCTCTTTTTTATATTTTACAAAAAAAAATAGGAATATGATCGTCTATTCAAAAAATTCTCATTCTTATTTTTATTATTTTTTTATAACTCTCTCAAGATAATAACTTCTGGCCCACCATCGAAGCTTATCCTTGTAACAACATATCTTAATATTAAGAAGTATAATTAGAAAAATCTTTAATTAAATTTTAAGGAGAAAGAAAAACTATTAATATAATAATTTATAAGGATATTCTTTCTCTATATATATGTGTTTATATTAAGTTTATTTTCATATGCGTAAATAATAAAAAAGAACCTCCTCTTGGAAAAAAAAATATAAACATATAAGGAAGTTAATTATACCTTATTGTAACTTTGAATAAAATTTTTATCAAAAATACTTACAATACATCATTCTCACTCATTTTGATGAACAAAAGATTTTGATATAATGAATTCTAAGAAAATAATGAAGGAGAAATAAAAGAATATGTAAAAATATATATCATGGAAAGCTAATATTTTAAAAAAGGTTTAAAATAACTGAAGTGTAGAATGTATAATGTGATTTTATAATAAGGTAAATAAAAATGACGTTTCTTTTACACAAACTTTATTCTTAATGATGTATTTTCTTTATACTTTTATCCCCCTATATCCTTAGTTAATCAAAAAATAGGATATATTTTATAATACAAATGTTTGTTAGAAAAAGGGAAGCAAAATATAAAAAAAAAGTTTCTGAAATCTTTTTGCAGTAAGAATTTTAAAAATAAGTATAAAATTTCGATAAGATCTGGTTTAGATATATTTTTTAAAATTAATAGCAAATTTTTATATAATATTTTAAATTACAATTTTTGTTTTTTTTTTATAAGATTAAAAGTACTTTTATAAAACGATTAAAACATTTTTAAAATGCTTGGTAAATCTTTTTAAAAGTGTAAAAAAAACTTTCATATCCTTATTTAATGATATTTTTTTATTTTTTATTATTTAAAATTTTTCAAAATATAACTTTATCAAAATTTTACATCCCTCCGTTATTACAATGTGAAGACATCCACTCATTTAATGTTAATATTTTCGCTATTTTTAATCACTAATCAAATACTACCACACATATAACGCATCAACACAATATATCCCTTTCATTTAAACAATAACTTTTGATAATCTAACAATCAAATAAATTAAACTTTTTCTCCTTGATTTTCACTTTATTTTAAGAAACCAGAAGGAATTACCAATGAAAACATATATATTATGAATAAAAAACAACATCCCCTCTCCTGCACTTGAAAAAAGTGACAAAGAATTATTTATGTGTATGTACTTTTTGAAAACTAGAAATGTACCTGACACAAGCCATTTCAATGTACACTAATAAACTTGATTATTATTTAATATACACGGTTCTTAAAGAAAAATACTTTAAAAAGGAAATCACGTGAATGATAAGGAAAGTTTATTAATGATATTTAGAATCTTATTAATTTATCAACTACAATTACTACATTACATGGTGTGTAATCAACGCTTCTTTTTTTAGAATTAATCTTTGTAGTTTACATTGGTATCATAAAAAGATAACCCAAAATTGACTGTGACAGGAGAAAAAATATTTTCATGACAGATTATTTTTTATTTTAATTATACATAGGTTAAAGGTTACCCCTAATCGCAAATTTTTATACACTTTTTTGTAGAAAACATTTTCATGTCAACAAGTGTTATAGTATATGAATATAAACTTTATATTTTTCAACAAAAAATAATAATAAAAGTGTGAATAAAGTATAGACATCCCTATTTATTCAAATATATTTTTTTTAAATATATAATAATATTTTTAATAAATGCACCAAAAATACCAGATAAATATTTACTATGAATAACAGATAAGTTCATTTTCCTCCAACAAACAAATAGCTATACACATAATATTTATACAAATTTATAAAATTACAAACATCAAAAAGATTTTTAAATTCAAATATTCACGTGAACATCATTTGAATTTTTTTTTCATTCTGGTAAATATATATAATATTATTAAAATCAATCTTTGTGTTGATATGTTAAATGACAAAACACATGCATCATTATGTTACAATAAAATCATTTCATCAAAACATTGCGAAATGGATGATTGAAATTAACAGAATTTTACAATTTTCATTGTGTCGTTACAATCTCTCTCTTCGGAAAATATCAAAGATCAACATGAAAAAATAATGAATAAACTGGAATATTTGATATTACTTGGAAATGTATGACTGTTAATTCCATAAAAAAATAATACACATTTTATATAAAAAAAGGTACTTGGAAATCTCTTTCTTCAAACAAAATGCTTCATACTTTCTATAACAATATAACTGAAAAACGTTTGCATATCTCAGGGGGCACGTGATAATTATAAATTTTCATGATGTAATTTTTCATTGTTACCTTTATTTATTATAAATATTTTTTTTGTGTCTCGTCATTGTCGTATCAAAGTTACGAAGACAATATTGTTTATTTTTTTGTTGTTGTCTACTATTTCTGTTTTTTTTATTATTATCGGTTTAAAATGAAAAATATTTAATTTTTTAGTTGGATAAAAAATTGTTTCTTTCCATAGTATAAACAAATTAGATCTCTTTCTGTCTTTAGGAAATAGGGAGTTCCCTTTATTTATATAATACCATGGTATATTGTTATTAAAATATACCACTAAATGTCAACATAATCACATTGTCTTTTTCTTTTATCTTTCACTCAACTATCAATTTGATATTGAAGTAACCTCAAAAATATATATTTTACCATATTTTAATTGATTTTTCATCATTCCAAAAAAGTTGTGATTCTTGGATTACATTCTTATCCAAATATTCATTAATACAGAAAAAGAAGGTGATCCAATATATATATATGTGTTATCTATAATAACGTATATGTTAAAAAGAAAAGTATTTCCCTGTCTCCGCCTATTTTCTGTTGTACAAAAGGACTACACATATATATATACATCAATTTCATCTCCTTACAATTCAGACGGTGGACACAAAGGCAACGACACAGCTGATGATCTATATGTGTCCAGAGTATCACTATTATTTTTCACCAACCTTCTGAACTTTAAGTTTAATCTACTAAAATCTGACCAAAAATAACTCTTTTTCTATCATATATAAATCTATCATTCTATCTAATTGTATATAAATATACATATTTCTATCATTTGCCAATAAAAACTATATGAAGATGTTTGCCTTAAAGTCTGTTGAAGGATTATCAAAATCACTCAAAGTTTGTTGGGAGGATGGAAAAGCAGCACAATTCTCATATTTATGGCTTAAAGATACTGCTTTAAGACCAGCATTAGTTCATATAGATTTGAATACAAAACCAGAAGATTTACAATTTAAAAAAGATATATTAACTGTTACTTGGCCAAGGTATATCTTTTTCTCAATCCTTCCAAGTGATAACTTTTTTTTCTAGATATGCTGAATCATCATTCACTAGCAAATTTTTACGTCGTCATATAACTAATGATTCAAATAACAACTTATTAATTGATAAAAATATCCTTAATACACCAGATCACACACCATCTGAATCATCATACTGTCCAAAGGTTCTTAAAGAACATGGATGTCTCATAACATCATTAAGATTAGCACCAAAAATAACACCAATGGGGATTATTACATGGACTGGTGCCATGAGAGAACCAGCAACTGTCTGGCCATATCTTCAGCAAGTTCCTTCATTGGTTTCAGCTGAACCATTGAATAACAAACCATGTACACTTTACCTTGTAGATATGTATACAGCTCTAAAAGTTTTTCATAATGAAGAACCACATTTGTATAATTATTTGATCGACCATCCATGGGTATACAGGTGTGGCCCATTTGCGGCTCACCATAAATTATTAAACATTCAAAATGGTAAAATGGTTTCTGTAAGTTTAAAATATTTGTTTTTTTTTGTCTAATTTAATTATCTTCAAGGCCATCTTTAATAATGATCAAAGATGCTCAGAAATTCCAATGAACGAGGAATTTTACCTAGCTTTGAAAAAATTTGGTATCATCTCAACAAAATTAATGAAAGTTGTCAAAATTAATCCGGGTCAAATTCTTTTTATTAACAACCAAACAACATTACTTGGCGCTCCAGCTGAATACAATAGAGTTATGAAAGTTTGCACGTATTTTTAAAAAGAATGTGTTTTTATATTTCAAAATTAAAGAAATTCTTTTTCTTATTTGTCATGTATCATCTAAACCAGCACACAATAATATTCTTACGAGATTGATTTAATAGCCTATAGATATTTATATCTTTAATACTGCTTAATTTTTTTATATACCTTATCAATCGTTTTTTAAGAATTTTTTAAAATAAAAATGTATAATTTATTTTGTTATATTTGTTTTGTATAATTATTTTGTGATAAAAAAAAAAGGCAATGAACAAAGGTTATACCCTTTACGATTGTAAAGATAAATTGTAAAATGATTAGACTGAATATAAAATCATTTGTACGTATAATGATATCATGTCATTTCCGTATTATTATAAAGCTTTTTTTAAAAAAACGATAACTCACTTGTAACATAGGGTACCACTCACTTCAAAGGTTAATTGCAAAAGATAATTATCGTCAAAATTAGAACTAACGAAATTAATAAATTAATCACTATGCAACTAAAAAAAAGAACTTCCTTAAAAAAGTCACTGCATCCAACGGTAAAAAAAAAAAGAGAAAAGGTAATTCATCTTCGAGAAGTTACTGCGTTGTTGTTGATCGGGAATGTCTTCTTGAATGATCATTGAACATGCAAGTGATAAGAGTTTAGTTAAACAATATCACTGAAAAATGTTAAAAAGAATTCCTTTCATATGAATATAATGTGATGTTATTTATATCAAAGATCGCACTTTAAAAAAGTTTTTAAAATATTGTTGTCATTTTAAATAATGTTTCCATAAAAGTACCACTATTCGTAAATAGATTCATCTATTCATATTTCTAGAAATATATTTTAATCATTCATAGTCTGTTCAAATTATCTAAAATTTTATCAGTCAGAGTACCAAGAGAAGTCATCCAATCCTAATGATAACACGTAGTCTGGACAATGAAATCACAAGACAAATGTATAAAGTAACAACAACATAATAATCTACTCCGTTGATAATCACAATCATATCGTATTCTCGATTGCAATCCATAAAAGAAGTCATCTCTATTGGACTGGAATCCATCGGAAAAAAGATTCCAATAACAGTCAAATTTGTTCTGTGTTATTTAAGCAAACATTTATTCTCCATTAAAAAGAAAAAAACAATGTGAAAAGAATAAAGTATATCTAACAAACGCATCATAATACAAACTACATGATGAAAAATACAAAACATGTATAAACAAAAAGAGTTCTCTGACAATGTTGATGTACTTCTCCTAGGAAACTTTCACTATAAAGTTGCAGAACTATAAGTTGTGTATTCACATATTGATTATAGTTATTAATATTTATACTATTATTTTCATTGCCCTATATACCATTGATAAGGACGCACTACTTTAATGTTATTGCATCATTTTCCTAAACACCTCCCGTTCACTATCATCAACCTCCTTTTGATACGCCACAAACTTGCAAAGTTTTCTCTCTAATAAGTCTCTTTCTGAAGGCAAATTAACTATACGTTCTTTTATAAACAAAATTGCCTCATCATACCTCTTCAAAGTCTCCAGAATTATGAGGTGTTTGTACATAGCTCCAATGTTCTTTGGATCAGAAAACACAGCGGCTGTTGATATTTCTAGTGCTTTCTTTAAGTCATTCAATTTAAAATGACAGGTAGCCAAATTGTTCTGGAAGATTGACAGCTCCACAAGTAAATTTGCGTCAGGTTTGTCACTAATTCTATCACCCAAAATATTCAATACTTTGTTGTAGATAAATATCGCCCTATCAAGTTCATTTCTTTCAAAATAAAATTTTCCTCTGCTCCTAAAATTCTGACAATATACCAGAAGTTCATCAACTGGAGAATGGAGCAAAACTTTTTGGCGTTCTTGAATTGATATTAAAGAAATTTTAACAATCAAGTCATGATATGGAGGAATATTACAAGAATCCACTGATAATCCACTTTCTCCGTAAGCTAGATGGGATTTTATTTTGAAAACAGATTCCTCTCCAACTTCCATAAATTTACATGCCAATTCAATTCCTTCAATATTTAAAAGGTATCCCAAGATAAACGTCATCTCCTTCGGCGAAGAATCCTTTAAACCATGATAACAAAGGGAAATTCTAATGACATCATTATCCGCTGGTTTATCACCATTTCCATTTTTGATAACTTTCTTCAACAAAGCTCCTGTTCCAACTATATCTTCATATGGTTCATAGAATTCAGTCTCCTGCAAATAATTCACTTAGAATAAAGATGGAAAAAGAAACCTACATCCGCGATGTATTCCAATGGTACAACCATCAATGATAACGATAATGTTGAAGAGAGAAACAAATTATTGCTCGAAGTCAAATTAATCAACAAAAAGATTTTATATTATGGATAAAAATTATCAAATTTCTGGTAATATTCAAATTTCTCCCGCCAGGTCATTAGAAAAAAACCATTTCGGCTCAAAAAAATTAGAATAAAAATTTATTAATTATGCAAATTTTAATTTGGCCAAATAGCTAAAGGGTATATAATATAATAACATATTTAATATAAAAAATGTGCCCAGCAGCACTAGACATTTCATCTAGGAGGCTTTCGTTATAGGAGTATCACATTATATGCTTTATAATTCTTATCGATTGCCATTATTAGTATTTATGTATATCTTTCTATTACTATATTTAACAATATATGCATAAACTTTTTACCGTTTATTTAATATGATAACATTATATATTGAAACTAATGTAGTTTATTAATTGGTAGTAGAGACATTTTTATAATCATTATCAATTATTTATTATTATTTTAACTATTATTTGCAGACTAGGATAACACAGATATACGTCCCGTACAAATGAGTAATAAAGAACCAACGAATGAATTGCAAAAAAAATCAGGAGATGAATTGGATGGAGGTCCTCCAAAGACGGAAAAAAAATTGAAACTCTCCTCTCCATATGGTGGTGAATCTCTATACTACTTTTGGAATTACGAAGAGAAATACAAGAATAAGAATAAGGCTATTGTTGTGGAGATTGTCGACCTAGTTAGGTAATTTTACACTTTTATCATTAAAATTGACATATCATTGTCATCATTTTAGGATAACTAAGCATAAAATCAAAGAAATTAATGATGTGTTGAAACAACATGGCCACGATGTAAAATCTATCGAACCATATTACAATTTAGATAATCTTAGAATACTATGTAGAACTTTTAATAAAGCAGTTAAACAAATCGGTGAAACATATCATGGTATGGCCAAAGGTGATAATAAGTTAGGGAATAATAGTGAACAGTTCCAAGAAATTATCAATAGAGTTTATAATAAGGCTGTAGTTGATGTTAATGCCCTCAATAAACATTACGGTGCTTTCTCCTCCGAGACATATGGTGAAACAACATGGAAAAGAATGGCAACAATAATAGATGAGCTGAAATTGACGGAGAAGGATGTTTTTGTTGATCTTGGTAGTGGGGTTGGGCAGATAGTCTGCCAAGTTGCCGGATCGTCAAAAGTAGGGAAAGCAATAGGAATCGAGGTTGCTGACCTTCCGGCGAAGTATGCCCGTAGAATGGAATTTGAATTCTCAAGATTGATGAGATGGCACAACAAAACGTTCAGACAGTTCAAACTGTACCATGGAAACTTTCTGGATATGAAATATAGGAAGTTGATAACAGAAGAGGCAACGGTAATATTTATTAATAACTACGCCTTCCACGAAAAGTTAAATATGGAAATAAAAAGACACTTGCTCCATGATTTGAAGGATGGTGTTAGGGTGATCTCCACAAAACCCTTTGTCATCCATAAAGAAATAACTGAAAGGACATTGAATGATGTTAGTAGTATAATGGAAATAACTGAATTCAAACCTGTAAATTGTCCAGCTTCGTGGACAAATAAGCATGTTCCATACTATCTGCAGACAGTAAATAGAGATAGGCTGTTAGAATATTTTAACAAGCAAAAAAGAGCCAGAGATCTGAGGGAAATGAAAGAATCCAGAGCATCAAGAGGTAGTTCTGTTTCTTCTACTAGAGTTGATGGCATTGGTGATAGAAAAGACAGTATGGATAGTAAAGATTCCGCGAAGCATAGAGAAAACAGAAATATTAACAAAGCGGAAGGAGGTGATCGTAAGAATGTTAAAGATTTGGGAGACGAAAGAAAGCTTTCCAAAGACGTTAGTAAAAAAAATAAGGAAACCGTTGCGAGAACACACTCAACTGGTAGTCATGATAGCAAAGACGAGAAAGAGAGTAAAGATACGTCATCTGGTATCAAAGATCCAAGTACAAGTGAGTCATCGAAAGAGAATAATAGTGGTAAAGAACAAATAAAAAGACCATCTATAGAAGATGATACAGAAATAATATATGGTGCAACTACGAGGAAAAAATGGAAAGCTATTATTGGGGAGATGTCTGAGAAGGAGAAACCGTCCCATTCATCTTCCACAAGTACTGTTCCCGCCAACAATAACAATCAGGAGACAATGACACCCACAAATGATCCTGAAATGAAAAGGAAAAGTGGTACTTTGGATGGTAACAAAGAGAAACCAAAAATCAAACATGGTCAAAGAGGTCGTCCGAAAAAGGTTGTTCCGACAGCTGTCGCTAATGATGAAGTGACAGCTAAAAGTGAAAGTAAAGTTGATGTGAAAATAACTCAAGAGGATAAAGAAGCATTGGAGTTAATGGAGAAATTAAGTGAAGAGGCTGTTGAAAAAGTATCTCACGAGAAATTTAGTAATGATTCTTCGGTTGTTGAAACACCAATACATATAGATGAACAAAATATTACTATGGAGACTGATGATGAAAAAGATACTAATAAGGATGATGTTATGCTAGAAGTTCACGATAATGATGTGATGATGGAAGATATAACTAATATAGAATATGTTCCCTCGAAAGATCCATTGATATTACAATCAGTTGACATGGTTTTAGAAGAACAACGTCAAGAGATTCTAAAGTTTATTGACTTCATGTATTCGGATGATTTTAAGAAACAAACAGAAATAAGAATATCAAAACAACGCCAGCTCCGAGAATCTAAAGTTCAAAAGATTAATGCTCTAAAAGCAATGATAGCCCTTCAACAGGAGGAAGGTAAACAACTCCTAACAACAAGAATCAAGGAAGTTGGTATAGATGCTAAAACAGCACCAGAATTTATTGATGCAGCAAAATTGATTGTTGAGACAAATAAAGTTAAACAAAAAAGATTAGCTAATTTGGAAAGGGAAATAGCTGCTGCAGAGAAGACATACGAAGAGTATCAGGCAAGAATTAATGCTAAGGATGCCCATGAAAAAAGCATAACAGATGTCATTAATTCAGTGGCAAATGAAAATAATGTTGAAGACTCAATTGATAGTATTATTAATAGTGTTGCAAACAATAGTTTACCCTCAAGTAACTCTGATTCCTATTGTAATACACCAACGCCATCAGTAGATATTCTTACTCAGAGAAGGAATGTTAGAGGCAAATCTGTTGTCAGGAGTGCAGGAGCTAAAAAAATTGGAGGAAATAAGAAGAATACGACAGATAAGAATATGCCTGACACAATAGATGTCGAGTCACAAGTTGAAAATATATTGAAAAAAATTCAAAACCAGAGTAAGGAACAAGAGTCCCTTAAATCACAACAGCGCCTTAAGAGTGATACTAAAAAACGTTACAACGCCTCAACTACATCTACCTCAACCACAACACAAGTATCATCGTCTATCAACCCTGTTCCAATTAAAAAGAAACGTCCTAATGGGGGTGGTAACAACTTATTAATATCTAAATCTCCTCAATCTAATGTTAACCTTGAAAATTCGGTTAGCAATATTATTATTAATCAAGGACCTTCCTCTACAAATAACAACAGTAATGAAGGAATTTCTGTTTAAAAGAAGTAAAAAATGTCTAGAAGAGATTGAGAGAGAAATATAATTAACGATAAAACAATTTGAAACAATAAAATAGGATTATGTATGGAAGATGGTATCATTTTCCTTTTTTATTTATATCAATATTTTTTTGATCTCATCTTCATGTATTTAGACTATCAAATTGATGTTTATACTTATAATTTCTATCTTTTTAGAGTATATTTTTATCACATCTTTACATGCAATGATTAACATGTAATTGTAACACTGATATTTCTTATAATTGTAATATTACGTTTTAGTTATAACTATTGATAGCTTAAGCTAAATTTAGTCAGGAAAATATTATTTTAAGATTGTTTATCACAATTATAAGTTTAACAATACTGCCGAATTAAGTGTACTTTTTTCCAAACAGGTTTGTTACAATTACATCATTATTCATTGTATACAATTATTTTCTTATCATTTTTCTTCTTTACTTTTTATCCTTAAAAGGTTCATGTAAATATTTCTTTTTTCTTTTATTAATAATATGATATTTATTTTATTTGATAAGAAATGCTAAAGAGTTTTTACTCTTAAATATCTTTATTATTATTTAATTAAAATTTATAGGAATATTGTACTAATATAATATTTTAGTTATGGCACTCAATACAAAAACAAATAATGTTCCTAATATAAAAGTTTTACGTAGGAGTGAAGAAAGTCTGCAAAAAAGCCAGAATATTCAAAGTAGTGGTTTAATGGATTCAATATTGTGCCAGATGGATGAGATTCATGCACCATCAGTTGTTGATATTCAACCAACATATAATAATACTTCTGAAGCATTATATTTAAATTATCAAACACTAGAAAGGAACCATCGATATTGGAGTAGGCAAAAACCAACATTTGATAAAGATATTGATTTAATGACAAGATTAATATGGTATAAATCAATGCGTGGTCGAGTGGATGCTTATGCAAGAATGTCTATAACACATAAAGAAGAATTCTTTTCATCTCTTTCTGGTGATTGGATGGACCCTTTAGATAAAGAAAGATATAGTGAATGTTTAAATAAGCATGGTAAAGGTCCAAGAACACCACCTGGATCACCGTGTACAAGTACAGTTGGAGGTGTCATACCTACTGATACTTCACCAACATCAGAAGGATTAACTAAGGTATATGATTCTGTTGGTCGTAATAGTTACTATGATGATAAGAATGTCTTACTGAACGAGTTGGCTGCATCAACAAAAGTATCTGTATCAGAGGTAGAGAAAGCTATTGGAAAAGATTTAGAAGATGTTATTAAAGGTGTTAATAAAGAAACACTGCTAGCAACTCTAAAATCCGCGCTTCTAAATTTATCTAGTGCTGCATCAAAAGAAACAAGTAATAAGATATCAGATGAAGGTGAGGTAAAAAATGAGTTGTCATCTGACGAGATGTCACTAGTATCATCGTCCGATGACAACTCCACGGTTGTATCTATCCTCCCTCCACCACCACCTCCTGAAGATATATTATTATTAGCCAATAAAATGATTGAATCTCCACCAGAACCACCTAAATTTAATTTAGAGGTTAAATATCCTATGTCCAGTAGTAATAATAGTTTTGCAAATATTGATTCTACTATACAACCAAGAAATAATATGTATTCTGGAACACCATCAATGCACAGATCTCAAGAATTATTTCCTATACTCAATTTATCCTGTACAACACCACCACCATCAACAAATAATCCTAATATTTTGTATAGAAATAACGATCAATCTAGTCATTTTAATAGTAGTAAGAGGTACTATCAACAGACACCGAATACTGTTAATCCAAACTTAAAAAGGAAATATGATAAATCACCAATTTTTAGGAATAATAAATATTATAATAATAAAAATGTAAATAATACTTCGACACCAGTAATCCCGGCAAAGTACAAATGTGTCCAATCAACAACACCAAAGAATATTAATAATACCATGAATTATAATAATAGTAATAATAGTACACCACAACCAAGAAGAATACCAACAGTAGACTTAACTGGATCCTCTGCAAGATCCTCATCTACAGCTCCTACAGGACAACCAGCAACAGGGATGATGCAACAAAATACTCTTAGAATGATTCCACCACCTCCACCCCCGAATATGCAAATGGGTGGTAATAATATGTCATCAGGATTAGGAATGTTATCAAATATTATAACCATGAATCAAAATCCTTTTGGACCTGGTAGGAGTCTACCAACAAATGGATCTTCAATGTATGGACCACCAGTAGGTATGAATAATAATCCAAATTTTATTAAAAGTATCAAACCAAATAATAGTAATAATCCAAATTTTGGTCCTTCTTTGCGATGTCCACCACCACCTCATTCTATACCACCACCCATGATGCCATCGACATTGGGAACCAATTTTTGGAAATGATAACTATGTAAACTCTACTTTTTTTTAAAATCTTTTTAAAAAATTATTTCTAATAACCCTAGTTCTTTCAAAAAATTTATTATATTACGGTTATCATATTATTATTACACTATTACCATTATATCTTACTACATTTTTTGTATACTATTTTTATCTGTGATTATTTAATTATAATTAATTTCCTACAACAAACATTATTTCTAGACCATTTTTTAAACTTAATTTTTTTTAATCATTTTTGTATATTTTTTTATCATTTTGTATATAACAACATATATGTTATTTTCATGTATTTATATAGATATTTTATTATTATACATGACAGATATAATTTTTATTAAAAAAAATCTCATATTTTTTATCATCAATAATATTTATTTAATATATATTAGATTAGGATAAGACAAAACAATAATAATTTATAAGATCGTAATTAAACTATGTAATTACACATTTATGGGTAGATATTTTTTTATAAACTTACTAAAGGGAAAAAAATTTCTACTTTATTATTTCCAAGAACAAACGTTTTTCTTATTTTATTTTTTTTATCTTTTTTTAAAAGTATCTTTGTCTTAATCACATGTATATAATGATAATAATATCCATTTATGGGGCACAACGACCAACGAATCTTGGATACAAACAAACATCTCTAATATGATAAGTATTGGTAAGCCAACAAATGAATCTCTCTAATCCTAATCCATAACCACCATGAGGACAACCACCATATTTTCTTTGATCAGTGTACCAATAATAAGGTTTAGCATCAAGTCCAGCGTTTTTGAATGCCTCCAAAAGATCGTCCTCCTTCCAGAGACGCATAGAACCTCCAACAATTTCACCAACATTAGGCATTAATAAATCAACAGACTCTGTTAAACTTGGATCATCCTCACAACGTGCCATGTAAAATGCTTTAATACCAGCTGGGAAACGGTTTAATAAAATAGGTTTACCAATACTGTCAGTCATAAATCTTTCCGGAGCCTCTGGAATATCCTCACCAAATTCAAATAATTCTCCATTTTCATTTTTAACATCATGATCTCTTAACCATTGTATAGCATCTTTATACGTCATTCTTAGGAATGGTCTTTGTGGTGGGACAAATGAGGGGTTAATTGATAAAATATCTTCCTTTATTTTTGGATCAGCCATTAACCTATCAACAGTATCACATACAAGATTCTCTATTTTATCCATTAATTCATCAAATGTTATAAATGCGCACTCTGCTTCGACATGAGCATACTCTGCTAAGTGTCTACGTGTCCTAGATTTTTCAGCTCTATAAGATTGTGCTATACAGTAGACATCTCCTAATGATGAATAACATGTTTCAAGGTACAATTGTGATGATTGTGTTAAATATGATGGTTCACCAAAGTAATCCAAAGCAAAAAGTGTTGATCCACCTTCTACTTGAGTTTGTACAAGAGTTGGTGGAAATATTTCTGTATAGTGATAATCATTAAAATGTTCTCTCATGGCTCTTGTTATGACGGCGCGAAGTTTTAATATTTTTGAGGTGTTCTCTCCACGAATAACAAGATGTCTATTATCTAATTTTACTTCAACACCAGCTTCTTCGTTAAGAACATTATCAATCCCACCAGGTGGAGCAGAACATATAAGTCTCCAGTAGTCAGCTGTCAATTCAACACCTCCTGGTGCAACTTTTCCTTCAGGAAGTTTCTTTAATGTTCCATATATCTCAACAGTTGATTCTGTAGCAAGAGTTAAAGCTTCATAAGTATGACATAATTTATCAGTCATCACAACTTGTAGGTATCCAGAACCATCACGAATAGTTAGAAATATAAGATTTTTTCCTTGTTGTCTTAATCTATGAACCCATCCTTTGATGATAATTCTTTTGTCAACATAAGAAGTTACATCTCTCAATTTAACACTAGTTGCTTTTGGAAGTGATTCATCCAAAGTAAGGGTTATTTTTTTAGCTTCCTCAATATTTTTTTCAGCAGCCAAGGCATCGGCTTGCTTCTTTTCATTTGCTTTAGCTAACTTTTTTTGTTCCTGTTCAAAACGTGCTTTACTTTTTTTGAGAGCAGTTTTTGATGCTGCTTCATAACTTTTGACACCATCTTTTTCTACCTCGATCATAAAGTCACCTGTTGATGAGTTAGCTAGCATCATGGCTTTGAAAAGTGTTGATAATGGTTTTTCAATAGAACCATCACCATCGACATCAGAACCTGTTGTAGGTGAAATAAAATATTGTACTGAAGACATAATATATCTCTAAAAAATTTATATAAATATATTTAATCAAAAAATTAAAAAAAATAAATAAAACTAAAGTAAAGTTAAGTTTTAAAATAAATAATGGGGTGTAAAAATTAATTTCTTAATATAAAAAGGGGTTAAATTAGAATTTGTCTTAACAATTTAAATAAAATTCTATGTCTAAATTTTACTATAAATATCAACAGATTTTTAATGATAAAAATCTATTTATAAAATGTATCCTTAGAATTTGTTCTTCAAGTGCCTGGGTATGAGGTACAGTCGAGCATTTTTGGTATTTTATGTCCTCAGACTTTCTTTATAAGAAACTATGATAATGTGTAAAAAGTAAATATTGAAGAACATATTTACTAAAGGCATACTGTTTTCTTATTTTTTAATTTATTTTATCATTACATTACATTTTATCCCACATGACTATCGAATATGCTCTTCGAAGGCATATTTAATTTAAAGGAACAATTCTTATATATTATGTTAGTTATCTAGTATATTTCTTATCTTTATGATACACTTGTTATATTAACCTTCAAAATAACAACATACTTTACCAACTTATTATATATAACGAACGATCCTGGAGATCACCCCCCATAAGAAGGGATCCTTAGGATTACATACAAATGACGATACAATGATTGATATTTTCTGTGCCATTTTATTATATAATTTTTTTCGCTGTACAATATTTTATTAAAACTTTTTAATATCACAAATTGTTAATCATCTTTTTCAGGTATTTAAAAAGAAGGAAAAACTTTTAAAGAAAAAAATCTTAACCTCTTATGTTATTTATATATTATAGGAGGGACACCTCATAAGGTGAAGCAATATTTCTAATACTATTGAATTTTTTATTCATATTTCTATTGATAGATATTGTACTATTTTTCTAAAGTAATAATCTTGTATTAACCTATACATTGATGTATGTGTAATATTTTACATATGATATTCATATAACTTTTTCTATATTAAAAAAGTGGTACCAAGTTGAAAATTATTCTCCAGATGGCTAATAACTATCTTTATAGTAATTATTACAATACAAATCATGTTGAAGAGAATTCATGGAATTCAGAAGAGAATAATTCAGATGAAGGAGAGTATTATTATAAGACGTATAATAAAAGGCGTAGGCACAAACGGAAAAAGAAAAATGAGAGTTATAATGGATTAGAGGAGTGTCTAACATTTTTTAATGTTTTTATAGAAAATACATGTAAATTTACAAAAGTAATTATGTATCTAGTCATATTTATTATTTTCCTTGTATTTTTACATAATACTGTCAGCAACAAGTTTAATAGAGATTTTGATTATACTGATATTGATAGTATTAATGGAAATTCAACAGAGTATGTTTTGTACTTTTGTTTAACTTGTTATCATTTACTTTATTATAGAGCAATAGATATATTGGAGCACTTATGTAATGATTATAAAAATAATATATTAACAGGTGATAGTTGCAATGAATTGTGTAATATTTATACTTCATCATCTTCGATTAAATATGACAACGGAAATTCTAAGCACGTAATCTCTTTGTACTTTAATACAACGAAAAGGATATTTAAAGGATCAAAGAAATATTTTAGTGATTACAGATCTCTTGATAAAAATCTGAGTGAAGATGAATTTGTTAAATTAATTGTTAACATAATTAATAATCATACAATGTTAGAATTCCCGTTATCTCATTCAAATCACATAATAAATATGATCTATCCACTATATAAAAACAAGAGTGATAAAAGTTTAACAACACCAGATAAGGAAACAATTTGGAGGTTAACTCAACAACCAGAATATATAAATTATAAGATTCTTAAATTATCGCGAGTCCTCCCATCAGTTATCTCGTCATGTGGGCATTTTTATGAAGTTGAAAACATAGTACCATTTGCAATGAAAACTCATTATTTATCATTAAAAAACAAGATTCTTATCCATTTGATGGGGACAGCAAAGTTATTCTATGAATTCCTTAATGAACCTTTAGAATGGTGTGATGTAAGATTTAATAATTTAGGGCTCTCCCAAAATTATATTAAAAGATTCATACTCCTGAACGCTGATAATTTATATACAAAAAGTAAATTAGAAAATATTTTTTCGAATTTATTTTGCACTAATGATAATGATTGTGTTGTGGGAGATTGCATATCAACGTGTAATAATGTAACTAATACCTGCAATCAAAGGAATAACGAGAATTTAGATATTTTTTGTGATAAAATGATTGCTTCATTGTATGGGAAGTATTATAATAAGAATAATAAATTTTTATCAGCTTGTTTTGGAACCGGTGGAAATAAAACAAAAAGACTTAACGAATTACGGCTTGCCTGGGCATGGAATCTACCGGATGTCTAGAAGATATTTAATTTAATACAAATAAATATGGGTATTTTTTTCTTGCTTTTTTTCTCGATATTTTAATTAATGAGAATAAAAAATTATATACAAAATTAAAAATCTTCTAAGCAATTCTATTTCCCGACAGTACCGTAATGTGATGTAGAGGCAACATAAATTTTTATCATTTTACATCGTATTTATGAAAAGTCTGATACAGGTATTTATAATATTTTTCCATGCGACCTGCATAAGTTATAGTAGAAAAGTAGCGGACCCAAGTTTTAACTCATTAGTGCGATAATGTTTTTATACATTTTATACTAAATTTTACTAGAACATTTACCATAGATTTACCGAAGATATTCGCCCATCAATGATGTCAATCCTGGGACGCTGATTTTCTACTATAATTCATTAACCACTAAGCTATCGAGGCGGGTCGCGCCGAAAAATGAAACAGTAGTTATATTAAACGTTCTCATAATTAAGTTGTTGAATGATAAAAGTTTAGTTTATCTTTACATCATATTATGGGCTAGCCAGAAAAATAACTGTTTTAAAAACTCCTAGTTATAAGCATACTTTCAATTATTAAATGTTTTATACCTACTAAGACAGTAATTGACTATTTTTCATTTTAATTTAAGATTTTGACTGCAATTAAAAGTTTTGGCCTTTAAAACTTCTGAAGCAACAAAAAGAGTTGCATTATATACTACAAAATTTTTATAGACGTGTATAAAAAGAATATTTATTTATAAAAAAAGTTTTGTTACAATTTTTTGGTTTCTTCTGATTATTAAATCAAAATATGTATATATAATACTATTTATTGATGGAGTTTTAAAGAAAAATCTTATTAAATTTGTCATCATCAATTGATGATTTGGCTGTTGTTGTGATAACAGTATTTCCATTTAATTGTATAATACTTTGTTTACTGACATTAGAGGGGCATACAGATAACCTTCTTGAATCTCTCTTCTTTTGTGGTGTTAAAGCTAAACGCAAACGTGTTGACAAACTTCCAGGAGTTTTAATTATTAATACTATGCCATAAACTGGTATAGCAAGGACAGATAACAATCTGATTCCCCATCCAAGGTATACTGACCATTGTGGATAGGTATAATCTCCATCAACCATTGGTTTAAAGTTGGTATTATAAACAGCAAGTGAAAATATGATTCCAATGAAAACAGGACAACATACCCAACAGGTTCTCCAATATCTTCCTGGATAAAAGCCTAACATTTCACGAACATTTTCTGAAAATTTATCAATACCATAAAACCAGCAAACTACTATCATTTCCATCATAACTATAAAAAGAAGAGATAAGGAAACACCATAACTATCAAGAAATGGAATAACAAAACTACCACCATATGTTACGGTAGGTAGAGAACCAAAAAAAAAGAAAAATATTACTACTGCCACAAAAAGTTCCCTTCTTCGACCAATAAAACGAGGAAACTCATCACAAAATCCTGTTATAAATGCTTCTATACCAGCAAACTATAAAATATTATTATTATTATCATTTTATAAAAATGAAAACTTACTGTAGAGTCAATTCCAAGAGTAATAAGCATAATAAAAAAAATAAGACTCCATAAATTGGAGTAACTCATTGTAGCTAATGCCTGTGGATAGACAATGAAAATAAGTGATGATTCACCTGCACCAACAACTTCAGAAACTGGAGTATTAGTTATTTCACTCATGTAACCCAATGTTGAAAAGATAACAAAACCAGAGAAGAATGATGTTAGACAATTAACAATAGATGTTACAACGGCATCACGATAACAATTATTATGAAAATCATTGTATGATGATAATGCTAATAAAACACCAAAACCAGGACCAAGTGAAAAGAATATTTGTGTAGCAGCAGCAGTCCATACTTCAGGATCTTGTAATGTAGAAAAATTTGGAGTCAAATAATATGCTATTCCTTTTGATGCTCCAGGTAATGTAATGCCTCTAATAAGGAGAATAAACAAAACTATATATGGAGCTGTAGCTGTTATCCATACAAATTTACCACTACTTTTAGGTCCTTTCCATAATGCAAAGTAAACCGTAAAGAAGACTACAGCTAAACAACCAGCTAGCTCCATTTTAATACCATTTAAGTCATCGAAACCTGATGATTTATGAGATTCCAATACATTGTATATATAATATTCTTGTGATGCTGTCCTATGAAAAGTTGTTACATTTTTATTAATACTATCCATTGGCATTGTATCATCTCTACATAAAGGTGTATTCCATGGATTACCGCATCTTTTCCATGGAACTTCTAAAGAGGATATTGAAGCAAAAGCAAAATAAACAGCTTGTGCTATTATAGCATTATAAAAACAGGCCATAATTGTTGAAATAATACATATACCATAACCAATACCTTTAAAGAGTGGACAAAGACCTTTCCATATTGATATACACCCAGAACGATGGTATTGTCCAAGAAGGAGCTCCAAATAAAACATTGGTAAACCACCAACAAGAAGCATTATTAGATATGGTATGAGGAAAGCTCCACCTCCATATTTATAACATATTGAAGGAAATCTCCATATGTTTCCTAGATCTACAGCATATCCAATAACAGCTAAAAGGAATTCCATTTTATTATTCCATTGTTCACGTGGAACAAGAAGGGAATGCCTTCGATTTGCATTTGTTGATGATGATTGTGGTGGTTTAAGTGAATTATTTATGGTATTGTAAACTGCAGTTGGATCATGTTTATTACTTATCATTAATGAACCATCTTCATTGGATAATTTCTCTAAAATAATAATATATTCATGACTTATCAAAGTTATGATTATAAATTTAACATACCATCAAGTGAATGGTAACCTTCACTTCGAGTACTAGTATTTATACCAGGAGGTCCATCAACAGTTAAAGACATGTCAGTAACAATTTCAGGTATCTTATTATTCCTCCAAATTCCTGGTGAATCCTGGTATTCAGAGGGGTCACCTTAAAAGAATAAGAAATAAATGAAATAAAAGTATAGTAAATAGAAACTTTTTAATAAAAATAAAAAGAAGGGAAAAATAAAGTTATTTAAAAAGTTGGTACTTCAAAAATATAAAAATATAGTATCTTCTCTTCTTCTATTCATTCTTCGTATTTTTTTCTTTTTTGGAATACAAACCTTCTAAGTGAAATGAAAGATTTATATATGTATATATTTTAAGAATGAGAAACAATTACAAAGAATCTTTTTTTTCTCATTTTCATAAACCAACTATTATTTCTCTCATGGTAAATAGATGAATGAATATATATAGAGAAATGAGATGTTTGTGTTAATTAACTGTACAAACCCTTGAAACAATCTTAATTTTAATATATATTACTTCATACATTTATTTATTATATAAATATATATTCAACAAACTCATTCTTCAGTCTGTTCTCTTATCCTCCTCATATCCAATCTCTTTTCCTAGGTACAATGACAATTTTCAGGAATAAAAAATTACCACTACAGAATAGTAGATGATCGGTGTATATAATACATTACAATATATTCTATTTATATATACATCCTCCTCGGTAATTGAAAACCTTAAACCTTCAGAAATTGGAGGACCAAGACAAAAAGAAGTAAGACCTTATATAGGAGGATTAATATACACCTCTACATAGATATCAGTATCACCACTAACAAAATGTATATCTCCTTCATTTATTTTTAAAAAATATTCACCCAAGTACAGAAAGAGTATCTATTTTATTTGTATTTCTAAAAATATTAAGACAAATTGGATTTTTTTCCATTTCATTATGGAGAACTTGAATTGATATATATTTCATTAACACATTTCTATATATATCAGGGATTGGAAGATTTTTTTACCATTAATTTAAAAATTCGGAGTAATAAATTTCCGGTAAATTAAAGTACAAAAAAAAAGTTATTAATATCTAGTGATAAAAGGAAATTGAAGGAAATTTGTTTATGATTAATTATTTTACCCGGAATTGTAAATCTTATATTTCATCTAATATAAAGATTCTTAAGTAGTACCAATTTATAGAAGGAAAATGATAATAATAAATTTAAGTATAAATACAGATATATAAAAGTATACCTGGAGTTTTCGTTTTTCTGGCCCTTCTAATGGAAACCCAGCGAAGCATTTTTCCTTTATTTTTTGGCTGTATAACTTTATCAGAAAAGTTTTATCTTGACTATTTAATAATGTAATTTGCCAATTCTAAAAAAATAAATGAATATTTAAAATTAAAAATATTTTTATGATAAAAATTAAAACTTTAGTAAACATTCTTTATAAATATACAAAGAATAAACTTATATCAAGGAAAGATTTTTATTTTTTAATCTTTAAACTAAAAATATATATAAAGTTTTAAAAAATAAATGATGTTTTAAAAATACAGTTTTGTTGATATTTATCCTACAAAAAGTTATAATTTCATTTAAATAAAATATGAGAAATATTTTAAAAGTAGAAAATAATTTTTTTAATTTAAATAATATTTGTCATAATTTTAAAAATCATAGTTTTAAAACACATAATGTGTGAGAGATATTTCGGCAAGGTATATCATATCATATGATATAATAAAACTGTACAAAGAATAAATCAAAGAATAGATTTTTAGCTTTAAGAAAATCTTTTAATATCATATTCTTGTACAAATCTTATCATTATTTTGTGCTTTTATCATGTAAACAGACTATTTTTAAACGCTATATATTTAAAATGGTACCAAAAACAAGTAAAATTTTAAAGTTTTATAAACCTAATAATAATAATGTAAAAAGTGATATACTTGAAACTTACCTCAGATATTAATTTAAAAGTTCTCAGATAAGTAATGGCATATAAAAATTACCAGAAGTGTGTGATTTTTCTCTCATTAACATGCTCTCCAAACAACACTATCACTGATAGGAACAAAACCAATATAAATACAAAATGTTACAATTATTATTAAATACACTCCAAAGTGTGTGTGAATTTTCACAGAACCAATGAAAAAGTCTTATATTAAACTAAAAAATTAAAAATTTCTTATCCTCCTTCAGAAAATAAATAATATATAAATAAATATGATACATTCATATCTTAACTTATTTTGTGGGATTCTTTTTAACTTTAAAAGTAAAATGTGGCATCCTTAATTAATAGTTTTATTTGGAGTTTTATTTTAAAAAAAAAGAGGAAAAAAAGTTCCTGGAGTATGGAAAATTATATAATATCTGAATTGAGAAAAAAAAGAAATACGGATGGTAATTGATATACAATATGTTTTTATAAAATTTTGAGGTAATAAATAATAATAAAAAAAGCTATAAGTTAATGATATTACTTTTTTCCTATCTTTAAAGATAGTGTTCTCAGAAAATTTAACTCTTTTTTTTCATTTTATTTAATGAAGAATTTGTAGAGATATTACAATGATGATAGAAAAAGATTCATGATTCTTAAGATGGTAATAAAATTTAAAAAAATAAAAAAACATTTATTTGATGTATTAATTGAAGTTAATGGATTATTTTACAAGATTAAGAAACATATTTATATTTAAATATAATTTTCATTTCAAATCTTCTCTCTGCCTTTAATGTTTTTGAAAATGTATACCAAAAATTATTTTATATGTAACATTAAATATATTTTCCAAGAAAATTCTTTCTTCCTCCAAAGATCTTTCCTATATTTCCACATGATTCAATAAATTTCTCTTTCTTTAATGAGAAAAACATGGTTATAGGATAAAAGCCAAGTAATACTATTTCATCATAACAAAGCTTTTGCTTTGATCATTCAGCTTATGAAAAAATATCATATTATTCATACAGCTAAACAACCAAAGAAAAAGCAAGGATGATATACTATAGTATATGGAATAAAATATAGAATAAGTTATTTTGTAGTTAAAAATGTGTCTTAAATAAATTTTTATAATAATATCATCAAACATTGTATTATTTTTAAAAGTAAACTACAAATGAAGGGTTAGATATATTTAAATATATCTAAATAATAAAATAAGGGTGTAGAAGTTTGCAGAATAGATGTATACATCTACTTTTTGCCTCCACCCCTTTCTAATTTCTTTTGATATAAAACCTTCACAAAAAATCTTTTTTTTTGATACTCCTCTCACATAAATATATAGAAACATATTAATGAATATCTTTTTTCTATCAAACAATGATTCTACTAAAAAAAGGAGAAAAAATTGCCTTTGTTTCAAATATTTGATAGTCTTTGTTGTTACATTTGGATAGTAAAATAATAAAAATTATTTGAATCAAATTGATAGTTGTATAAATGTTATATGTATTTTGATAAATATTTTTACACTTTACTTTAACCTTTTCCTTAGTTCATGAAGAAAAAGGGGTGATAGATAGATAGAAAGATAGTATAATAATAAATAAAAGAATAAAAATATATTAAAAAGGAAAAGACCTACTGGATCGGTATATAACACATAAACAAAAGAGGTTGATCATAATGATAGAAAAGATTCTTTATTGTTGATATATTGTGAAAAAGACGCCATATACTCCTCAATTGATATATAATATATTTATGGGAGGAATTGAATATAAAACTTTTTAAAATATTCTTCAAATTATATCTATATATTGTAAAAGAGACAGGGATAATAAGAAGAAGAATGGCAATAAATTTTCTTTGTTCCTTCATAAAATTGATAAATATATGTGTTTCCTCTAAAAATAGAGGTAGAATATGAGTTATTTTTAATTCAAAATACAACTATTACTCCTACTATGACTTTAAAATTCATTCTTTAACAATATAATACCACATTTTGCCTCTTTTTTGATTGTTATTTTTTGATTGAATATATTATTTTTACAATTTAAATAATATAAAAGAACAATTAAGGTACATAAGATACATTCATAGTAATAAGATATTTAATTTGAAAATATAATGACAACAATCATATATTTCCCTCTTTTTTCCTCATTATTTCAAAAAAGTAGAAAAAAATTTAGATTTATTTTCATTCATTGTATATATTTAAAATTATATAAACAAAAAAAAATAAGTTATACTATTGTATAAAAACATTTAAACATTTATTTCAACACATCCTTTTAAATGTATCTTTTAGCGGTGTTAAAAAAAGATATCAAAACAATAATCATTGTTCTTTTGTTTATATTAAATAAAGAAAAAAGTTGATATAATAATTAATCTAAAATCTTAGTTATGATAAAGGGACAAAAGTTATTACAAATATACTTGATATAAATCTTAAAATAATATTTTCCTAATGATAATAATCATGACCTATAAAATAAACTGATATTATAAATATAAACGAAGAAAGTACCATATAAAGTTTGAGAAAAAAGGAAAAGGGTAATTAAATTTAAAGGATCATTATCATTTTTAAAATGAATAGAATATATAATAAAAATGTTATGTATGTTAAAAGGTGATGATGTCGTAGAAGACCCCCCATTCACTTTAATGATTCAGGTCTTTATAAATAGTTAAATCTTATAGAAATACCCCGTAAAATAATGTACTTTTATAATAAAATTTAAAAATGACAAGCGAAGGTGATTTTAAAGGGAAATAAAAAAGGAAATGATATCAAATTAATTGAAACTTTTATTATTCACACATAAAACGAATTTTAAAATATATAAAACTAAATATTATTACAATTAGAATAATATGGGTGTCTCGTGCATATGAATCTCAAGGACTTTCCATGCTGTTGCTGGATTATACTCTTCCATATCTCGGCATAATACCCATACATGAGTGACGCGTACTGGATTTTTCTATAAAAAAAATAATGATTAGAGAAAATGTTAAAAAAAGAGTAAAATGTTAACTTACATCATCACCTTGAATAATTTTACCTTCCCTATTCTTAACAACATTAATCATAAAAGCATTAAAACTAATAACAAATACAGGTCCTTGTTCCATCATTTTTCCAGTATTTAGTTCAACCTTACTAACATCAATAATCTTGGATTCACTAATATTATAACCAATTTCTTGATATTCTTTTAAAGTTGTTGCTAAAACTTTATATGCTCTTTCATGGCACCAACTTTCAAGGACCTTGAGATCATTGCTTATATATGCTTCTAAGATATTTGGTATAACTTGTTTCTCAACGAATTCTAACCATTCATCAACATCAAAATTTGGATCTATCTTAGTTATCTCTCTTATAACTTCTCCTTCAGGATCAGATTTATGGAATACAAATTTAAGTTTGTCTGCTGCATTACGTACAATACGTACAGCCACATTATCACTTTCATCATATTTCATTTTTAAATCTAGTAGTTTATTGTAATATGGATTCTTTTCTGTGTATTCTTTCCAACTATCATACCATTTGGCATTTTTATGTAATGTTATACCTGTAGCTTCTGTGTTAGCTTCAATAGGTCTATTGGCGAAAGCTGTATCTAATTCAGAAGATCTCATTTGTAATTGTTCAGGTTTTTTATACATATGTACTTTAGCTATACTATCAACGTCTTTTGCTACATCACTAACATGTTTGTAAACTTCTGTTTCACCGACTTTTTCAGCAACCTTACCAACAGCCTCACCAGCAATTTTGGCTTTCTTTATTGCTTCTGCACTAGCTTCGGTAATCTTTTTTCCTGCTTCTGTTTTTTCAAATTCATGATAAGCTTTTACAACGTGATCTTTCAATTCAACAGCTTTATGTTTAACTATACCACCTCCTTTGCTTGTTTCTTTCTCGATAGTATCAAACTTCTTTCTAGCATTCTTTACGGCCTCTGTTTCCTGTAATTCTTTTAATCTTTTTTCTAAAGCTTCACTATTCTTCTTTAAATCTTCATTTTTTGAAAATTCTTCTTTTATATTATTTATCAAATTTGAAATAAATCCTCCCTGAGAACGAGGTCTACCAGAATTGTATCTTATTTGCGTTTCATAGTAAGGTAATCTAATTGGAGGTGAATTCAATATTGACTGAAGAGTGTTTTGAAATAATTTATTAATATTCAAATAGCATTATTATCAATAAGCATTATGACTTACATTAGTAGCTTTATAATTTAAACATATTTTAGAAGAAATTTTATATATACCATTTATATTTTTCATATCTTAAAAAAATATATTATTATCAGGAAAAATATGATATACAATATAAAAATTAAAATTTATAATAAAAAAAATCCCATTGGAATAATGTATCTTCTAGCTTGGAATATATCAACACCACGATATGATTAGGTGATTGATAAAAAAATGAAGTGATTATGATTAGTATGTCTAATTGACGTATCATTAAAAATCACATCATAAAATGAGTATTAATTTGAGTGTGATTAAATAAGAATAAAAATGTTTTCAGGTCATTTGTTTTTCTAAATATGAATTTCAATTAAAAGTAAAAATTTATAATGGTAAGATAATTACTGAAAAAAGAAGTGAAATTAACCTCCTTTACTAATATAAAAGTAAAAATAAAGTTCACCTAAAGAACCATTTTCTTTAAATTTTAGTCCCATGAAACCAATAATTTATTTTATAGAAAGATTCTTTCAATGTAAAGTTTTATTTATCTCTAAATACCCAAAATTATTTATTTATCTACCAATATTAATCACAGTATTATCAATATATGCAATTTCTAATATAAAAATTCCCAAAAATAAATCCTTAGAAATATTTTTGCCTTCTAATTTGGAAGCCTATCAGAATGTAAGGAAGATTCAAAAACTTTTTCCCTCATCAGAACCACTAAGAGATGAATATTATATACTAGATAAAAAGGTTGCCTACTTCATTATTGAAGATATAAGCGATCAAAAAAACATTCTAAGAAAGTCCGTTCTTGAGACAGTGTCAAAGATACACAATGACGTAATGGAGATACAAACAAGTAACGGGAAAACTTTCAACGACTTATGTATAAAGAAGAATGGCATCTGTCAACAACACCCATTACCATTACTAATGAAAAAGGATAGCATTCTCGAGACCACAAAACTTATGGCAAGATATCCATTCATGAATTTCGGTAACCTAACAATTGATAACACAATAATATTTGGTGATGTTAAATTAAATAAAAATAAAATTGACAAAAAAGGCAATTCTCAGATCATTAAAGCTAGGAGCATAAAAATACCATATCAATTAAATCCAAATACACCTGAAATTGATGAGTGGATGTGTTTGTTTGATGAACGATTATCACATATTGCTCCAAAAAAGGATATTAATTTATACTATACAACATCAACATCATTGCCAAGAGAGTTAACAAAAAATGGGGAAACTCTTATTCCTTACCTTCCAAAAATGGGAATATTATTGACCATCTCAACAACAGTCTTTTGTATCTCGAAGAAAGGAGTATTTTCAAGAACCTTCCTTGGTTTATGTTCTTTAATAAATGCAGCAATGGCTGTTATTACAACAATAGGTATATTAATTAGTATTGGATTTCCATTTCTCGAAATAATTTATATTATTCCATTTTTAATGTTATCAATTGGTACAGATAATATGTTCCTAATGCTTCAAGCATGGAACGAAAAAATAAAAAATGAAGAGGTGAATGATAGTAATTTCAACATAATATTATCGAAAGCAATAGGCGAAGTTGGTTGTTCAATTTTAATGACAACTTTAACAGATTCAATATCGTACCTTATAGGATCATTCAGTACTTTTCATATTGTTAAAGTTTTTTGCACATATAGTACGTTATCAATAGTTATAATGTTTGTTTATCAGTGTACTTTTTTAACTGGGATTATGGTAAACACATGTAGAATGGAGATTAATGGAAGTATTATTGAGTATGACATCAAATATTTCGATAGGTTTTGGAACGGCCTGTCACAAATCTATACTTTTATCATTGATAAATACATAAAAGTATTAGAGAACAAACTCTGTGCCCCTATTGTTGGTGTAATTTTTTTACTATACCTTCTATTATCTGGTTATTATATTTTTAATATTAATATTGGTATTCAGTTGGAGAAATTGCCACAATCTGATTCCTATGTATCAAAAGAAATTGTTGCTTCAGAGAGGCTATACAACGATTATGGTTTATATACTTATATCATAATAGACGTCTCAAATATCTCTTTATCACTATATGAAGAACGTAGTAAATTAGTGAAGTTATATCGAAAGCTAACTTCAAGGACAGATCTCCTTTCTCAAGATGTCTTTTTCTTTAGTATATTTAACAAAGTTTTTCCATATACCTTTCCAACAGAAGAAATGTTTAAAAATTATTTATTACTCTCATTAACAAAACCAAGTCTTTCAAAATACAAATCTGATTTCTCATATGATAATAAAAATAATTGTTCAAAGATAAGTTATATTAAAATGGTCCTCCGTCAACGGCAATCCACACCCTCCAATATCATGAAAAGATACCAACATCTGAAAGAGATATTAAATGAAAGTAATTATAGTTGTTTTGTCTTTGACAATTCATTTATAAAAATAGATCAAGATAGACTAACTATCAAGACCTGTCTAGAGAATGTTGTTATTGCTACAATAACAATTATTGGGGTTTTTATTATTATACTTCCAAAAGCCATAAGAACACTTGGTTGTGTGATCCTTTCAATTTTATCTATAAATCTTGGTGTTGTGGGTCTCCTTTCGGTTGCCGGAATTAGATTAGATATCATTTCAATGATAACTATGATCATGAGTATTGGATATTCCGTTGATTATATTTCACATGTCATTCTTCATTACCTATCTCAGGAGAATGATAAATTGAAGGTAAGAAAGGAACTTTAGAATTATGATTATAGCAAATAACAACATTCTTTTTTTATAGAAATCACTCAAATTTATTGCTTCACCATTACTTCAAGCATCAACAACTACTATACTAGGTGTCATTATGCTAATTAACATAAACTCTTACATAGTAAAAACTTTTACAATAACAGTTGTCTCAGTTGTTGGGGTGGGACTCCTACATTCATTACTTTTTCTACCCGTAGGACTACAATATCTAGTAAGTTTTGTTATTACTTTTTCTTTTTATAAAACAAAAAAAATAAAAAGTTTTCTAACTCAATATTTAACAATAAATATTAATAAAATATTTTTACAGGTTAGGGATAAAGAATCCCTTAATAATAACAAAAGAAATGATTTAAGTATTAGGATTCAAGAAGTTAATATTAATAAATTAAGTTCAATATACACGTCAAAAGATTTCGGCATTATAAATGCCTATTATGGAGGATAATAATAATAAAATATAATTAAATATTTACAAAAAAGAAAGATAATAGGACTTTAAAAAGTATATAAAAAATTAATAAATCAATTTTTTAAGAAAAATATTTTGATATATATATATTAGAAAAATTGAAAACAAAAAAATTACCTTAAAAAAGATGCTTTTTTTACAGAAACACATGGTGGTGAAAGATGATAATATAATATCATAAATAGATATATAGAAATTCAATGTAGGAGAATGAGATGATACAGTTACACACACAATACATATTCATTTTCAATAATGTATACATATTTGAATATATATATTTTAGGAAAGCAAAAAAAAAGGAGATACAACTTTCCTAGGAAATCTTTGACAAAATCAAACGACATTTATCCAGTCTAACATCTAATTTTGTTCCATTGACTGTCTTCCTAAAGAAAGAAAGAAAAAAAATATATAAATACGTTAAACAATTGTGAAATAATAATAATATCAATATCCCTCTTCCAAGGTGAAGGTTGACATTTGAGAAAACATACCCATCATAAGTGTGTGAAAATTTCGTTGCATCATTATGTGATTCAAATATAATACATATCATTTTTTCTCCCTTCTTCCAAACTTTTTTTACTTTACCAACGGTTTTAGCTATAACTGTTAGCTTTTCTTTTGGATTACCGAATGACCAAGCTTCTGTCTTAGGTGATGGTTCTATTGAGACAACAAGATATGCTTTTAAGACATTCTCAGGATTAACTTCCTCTATCTTTAATTCTTTTGGATCAATCTTCTCATTATTCCTTTTTTTTCTTAGGACTTCTTCACGAAGCTTTTGTTGTTGTTCAACTTTACGAAGGTAATCTTTATCCACTCCAACTATCTTAGCACATTCAAGTGTTGGATTAGACTTCTATAAAATAAAATCATTAAAAAAACTACATTATTCAGACATACCTTATTATTTTTATCTCTTCTTTTCCTTTCCTCACTTCGACTTCTATCCTTCCTTCGATGGTCGTCTTTTCTTTTTCTATCTGAGGAATAACTTCTCGATCTTCTCCTGGAATCTCTTTTTCTACTTTTCCTATCTTTCCTAGAAGATTTCCTTTTACGGTGCCTCCTTTGACTATCACTACTACTATCTCTCGATGACCTACTCCTTCTACTTCCATCGCTTGATGAGTAAGAACTACAACTAGAATGCCTTGATCTCCTTCTACTCCTAATCCCTCTCTCAGCAGCACCACTAAATTCATCAGCCAACTTCGACCAATCTATTTGCATTGTAGGATTCATAACAACACCACCTGTATAAATACCTTGCGGCAGCATTTGACCTGAATACTGATATCCCATCATGTTTATACCTGTCATGGGCGGTGCTGCTGCTGCTGCCATTGTTGGCATCATACTCCTAGGTTGACCATAATTAATACCGCTCATCATTGTTTTACTTGGAAACGCCATTCCTGGATTTGGTCCAAATGGATTGTTACCCATGATACCTGTTGGTGGGATACCACTACGTTGATTCATTCCCATAATCGCTGACTGTTGGCCTGCCGCCGGTCCAAAGGGATTGACATTAGGAAATCCATTGAAAGAACTGTTATTTACCATTTGAGGACCTAAAAAATAATACTTAAAACTTTTTACCTAGTACTTACCATTAAATCTCCTAGGATTTTGGAAATTTTGATTATTAACCATCATCCTTTGCTGAATTGGTTGACAATTATTAGGTCCAACGAATGAAGTCCTGAGAATAACTTTTGATTTGTCATATCTAGGACCTTTATCAAAGTTCCTTTTCTTATTACTATGATGTTTATTGGTTTTCTTACTACCACCACCGAAAGTTATTGGATTTCTTTTTCCATTTGCCGCTTTCCCCTCTTTACTTTCAGATGATTTTTTATCATCATCTATAGGAATTTCACTCTTATTATTTCCTGTCTCTTTAGAGGTAGTAACACTTTCACTACTCTCCTTAGCTTTATCAGTTTCTTTCATCTCCGAAATGCTATCTTGTTTCTTAGGGTCATTCTTAGTACTCGTCACAACAGGCTCATCATCTCTTAATAATTCATCCTCTGAATAGTCTAATTCAAACTCCTCATCATAATTAAAAAAACTACTTGAATATGTACTAGTGGTGCCATTTTTTGTTTCCTTATTTGTTTCATTATCATAATCCCCCTCAAGTAGCGCAACAGCATCATCGTCGATAATATTGTCAGTAGTAATGGAGGAGGCTGATGTTGTAGTTGCTGTTACGGAACCACCATTATTTCCCTCCTCAAGTAATTTATTCTCCTCAGACTCAAAAATTTCCTTTGTGGACATGAAATATATTTTTGCAGGATGAGAGGGGTATAATTACAGGTAGTTAGGTAATATAAGATACCTCTTCAAGATTTGGAGAAAATAAACTTCGATAACTAGTGGTAACGATGATTGACAGAGAGAAAATTTAAATAATGTATGTATAGATAGTGCAAAGATAATGAATGCCTTTGTGGGACAATATGTATTTAGAAGAATATAAAGCTAAAAGTACGGTTAGAAAGAAGTGTATGCGTCCCTCCAATTTGTGAACTAGAGCGCTTTCCGGTTAGGAGTAGGCAGGAGAAGGAGATATGCATATTCCTTGCAGGCGTTACACAGAGAAATAAAACATTATATGTAGTTTCTTTTCTCTCTCTATCCATATGAATCATTAGATAATTTTTTTACTATTATTTCTTATCATCTATGGAATATCTTTAATTTTTGTACGTGTATTTTGTTTTGAAACACTTTATGAACTTTTTTATTTATATTTTTGCTACAAAAAGAAGGACCACCGTAGTAGGTAAGTCTGTTGTT
Source organism: Strongyloides papillosus (assembly GCA_005656395.1). Lineage (NCBI taxonomy): Eukaryota > Metazoa > Nematoda > Chromadorea > Rhabditida > Strongyloididae > Strongyloides > Strongyloides papillosus. The sequence goes on along the minus strand of SRSI01000050.1, from coordinate 4,260,951 downwards.
TGGTTTGTTGCATATATAATATACAAGAATCAAAAAATATACAAATAAGTGAGATGTATCTTAAAGAAATATATGTACCCTTTTTAGGATAAATACTTTTTAATTATAAATGAAACCAGTAGACATGTTTTGACTTGAGATCCCTCGTCTTATTGTTGATTTGTAAAAGGAGCTGGTAACAACGGTTTCCTATTGGAAGGAGGAATTTTATCCGGTTTTAATTCCACTCCGAAAGAAGTATGGTCCCTTTCTTTATTGAAACATTGAACATTGGGTGTTGAATTGCAATTTTTCTTGTACATTTTAAAAACATTTGTCGTTCTTTTATGATTAACAAATTTACCATTATTAATACCATTGTGGTTACTGCATTTTCTTGAAATACCTTTCTTTTTAATCATTCCTTGTTTTATAACTTCTGAGTTCGTCCCGTTTTTGATGTTTGGATGACTCATATTATTTTTGTTATGACCATACAGTCTAGAATTTTTGTCTTTTTGTTGGTAGATAGATATTGACGTCCCTTGGATCGTATTGTTAAAATAGAAGGAAGATACTTCACGGACATAGTGATTTTGGATATTTGTATTGGTCATTGGAGGAGTAATCAAAGATTTAGGTGGACTACTGTCGTTATTGGCTCTTCTATTATTACTCCATAACTTTTCATTGCTGTTATTGCTTACATTTCCAGATCTTTTTAATTTTTTGGGGAAGTTTTTACCATTAACCGATGAGTAATGGCCTTTTGGCAACAATGACGGTGGTGGGATATTTTTGTTAGGTAAAATATTTTTAGAAATCCTTGGCTCTTTTGGAAGAATGGCCTTTGGTCTTTGAATATCAAGGCTAAGTAGAGATGGAACCGTGGATCGAGAGTTTGGTGGTGAAGTTGTGGTAGATTTTTCAGGTGTTGGAAGTATAACTCGTCTACAACCATTACGAGGAATGTCATTTTCTTTGAAGGGTGACAAGATATCATGATTGTCGGAATCTTTTGATTCCTCTACAACAGGTGTCTCAAAAAGTAAGTTTTTGTCTGGGGGACCATCATTTGATTTCCCAAACACAGCAACATAGAAAGGAACATATCTGTCGCTGGTAGTAGACATTTTTAAAGGCAGAGATAATACTTATAAGTGATCTGAATATAAAAATAAAAAATAAAGATGATATAATCAGATAACTAAATATAGAGAGAGGTTACAAAGAAATACACTAAGACGAGGAAAAAATAAAAGAATAAAATGGAATTATGGAAGAAATTTTAATAATGATCAGAAATTTTGAATATTTGTATGTGAATTTATTATTTATCTACACGTGAATTTAGTTTGGAGGAAATTATTTTAGGAAATCTGAATAATATAACTAGTCGAGGAATAGTAGGAGTGGAGTATTTATGCGGAGAGAAAAAAAAATGAGAAAGAAGGAACTTGGAAGTTTTCTCACCTCTAATATGAACCCCTTTTTGTACTTTTTTCCCGTAGTGACAAAGAAGAGGTTAATAATTTATGATAGGTGAAAAAAAGAAGTTTTATAAGATATTTTGCTATACAAATACAACCGCTAAACACTTTTATTTGACAGAGCTTTGTAGGAGAATTACTCGTTGAGAGACATAATGTCGAGAAGAATATATTTTCATTCTATTTCTTCTTTTTGTTATTCCTCTCCTCGACTATACGTTACACAATGTCGTTTTATAATAGAGTCTCTATATACATTTTATGGAGATGTTTTTTTGATTTGGTAAGACATTTTTCTGTTTATTCAAAAAACAGTTACACATAGTAATATAGTCTTTATAGTTATATACATGAGAAATTTTTTTATTATTTCACTTTGATAAAGGATCATAGGGGTTTCCATTACTTATTGATTTATAATTTTTTGGTTATTAGTCATCAAAAGACGTAGTGTAAAACAGAACAGGTTGAGTGTAATATTTGTTGATATATTATTGTAGGAGAATGAATCTTATACAAATAAATAATAAAAAAGAAAGGAAAATGTATATAGATGCACTATTGAAAGGTGGAAAAAAACGGTAGTACATTATCTTTGTAATATCATATTTTTTTTTATACTTCTAAATGCTATAAAAAGTTAAAAAGTATATTAGTATGTGGAAGGATTATAGAATGTCATCGTAGTGGGTAGTATTTTTTCTCCAAAGGCCTATGAAATAGTATAGAAAGGATTTCAGTTTAAATCTTTTTTGAAACTAGATCGTAAAAACCTTTTTAATTTTAATGTACATGTCTATAATTAAATTTAGAAGTCTAATACTTTACATTGATTAACCAATTTCTCTAAGCAAATATATAATTTAATTTTAATCCACATCTTCTACACTTGAATGACAATGTAGTATGTTTCCGCAAAACTTTTAAAATACCTTTATGTTCATATATATCTAAATACATTATTTACATTTCCTTTATTTTCTTTTGCGTGATCATACTTATTCTATGATATTTATCTTTCTGATAGTCAAAAGAATAGGAGTAGAGTATTTAAAATTTCTTATTATAATGATAAAAAAATTATTAATATTTCAATAGTTTTATACACATATCACAAGCTGTTATATATATTTATATATACTATTATAATCATTAACTTCATTTCTATTTTAAACAAAACAATTCTTTTTATTTTGCCGTGTAGGTAATTACAGAGAAAATGACATTATTCATTGTATCATCCTCATCACATGCTTAAATCGCCATATAAACAAAACATGATATATATTTTTTCGTTATCAGTTTTTCATCTCTACATTTCGATGATATATATATGTAGCTTATCAAAAAGTTTATATAATATAGTGGTAATATTATATATCATATAAACATTTAATGATATATTCTCATTTTTATGTATCATTAACATATGCATATTTCTATATTTTCATATTTATTTTTTACGTTTTTTTACACTAAATATTGTCATTATCTATACAAATAATTTTTAATAATTTTATACATTTTCCAGATATAATGTTACCACCACCGCCAATAGCACCTAAACCTAGAAACGACAGCAGTACTGCAACATCTCCTAGTTATAGAAATCGACCTGTCAGTAATAGTTTTAACAATGCTAAGATGTTATTTAATAGCTTATCACAGCCACAAACCAGAACAACACTTGTCAATGCAGTAAAAACACCAGTGGTCCAAAAGGCTGTTATAGCGGGTGCTCAGAATGATCAGGTTCGGGAGAGTGCTGTCGCTATGGGAGGAAAAGTGGCGAAAGATGAAAAATTTAAACAACAATTGGCTGATATTATCAAACATTTTGATAAATCAACAGCTATAACCTCAATTAACAATACTAATAATATTTCATCAAAGTCCTGTTTAATGTCATCTTCAAATACTAGTACAAATAATTATTCTCAACCAATATCTCCGGAGCCTTTAGATCCATTTACCAATTCTAACACTGGAAATATTAATCATACTTATTCACAATTATTATCAACAACAGCAACTAATAATATTATGTCTACACCAAAAAGCTCCTCCATGACAATAGATGATATTCTATTTGGAGATATTGCACAAAATAAAAAAACTGCCCCAAATAGGCCACCACCACCAAAGAAGAAACTTAATTCTATTAGTACACCTTCCTATTCCAGTGAATTGGATTGTTACGAACAACAACAACAGCAAACAAATTTTTATCACCAAGAACAAGGTCGTGATTACCATTCAACATTAGTTGAACCATTTAACCCATACTGTCCATCAAATAAATACGGACCTGGTCTTGCGGCATTGGAGAAGAATTTACGTGGTTCACCAGATATCCATATAACAGAACCGTATGCTGTAGCTATCTATCCATATAAACCAAATCATTTTGATGAAATACCATGTGAGGTTAATGATATAATAATATTAATCAGAGAGATTGATGAATATTGGGTTGAGGGAAGGAATCATAGAACAGGTGTCTCTGGTATCATTCCACTTAATTATCTTCAAATTAAATTACCATTGGCACCAGTTACATCATCAGAGAGTCCATATTACTCATCAGGATATGGTTCAACATCATCTTTATCACCAAAAGGTAATGATTTCCCAGGAAAAGTTGTTGACGGAAGTAATATTGATAATGATATTATCGTTTGTACAGCTCTTTATGATTATGATAGCAATATTGAAGGTGATCTTAAGGTATGTTTTTTAATAGTATATCCTATTTTTTTTTGATAATAAAAATTAAAAATAATTTTTTTGCAGTTTTGTGCCGGTGATCTAATTGTTGTTCATGAACGTCTTAACAGCGACTGGTTACGTGGTCAATTAGGAAAACATATTGGAATATTTCCTATAACTTATGTGAATATTGAAAATCTTGATTCTATTCCATTATGCAGTAATGAAACGATGGTATCTACAAACAAGGAAGTTGACTATGTAAAAGCTTTATATGAATACAAAAGTTCTGTAGAAGGTGACTTAACCTTCAATGTCGGAGATTGTATTAAAATAATTGAGAAGATCAATGATGATTGGATTAGAGGAGAGTTACATGGAGTTGTTGGCTTAGTTCCAATGACATATGTAGAGAAAGTGTAAAAGTGTTAACGTTCCGCAATTTTATGATATAAAGAAAATGTACACAAACTTTTGGTTGTAGTTTTTTGCGGGTGCGGAAGAAGAAGATTCTTTTTAGTCTTATAAATTATAATATATAAATTTCTATAAAAGTTGTTACTTTTTTCTATTTATGATTACAAATTAACAAAAATAAAATGTTACCTTCAATTACTCTATTTAAATATTTTTTTTATTATATAATTAAGAAATTTTTTGTCGTTAGATAAATAAATTAAATTTACACATTAAAGAAGTTTTGTTTTATATTATCAAGTGTTTAATTACACAATTAAGATTTTAAAAAAACTTGAAAACTTGCTCTGAAAATAAAAATGAATAGATTATTTGTTTTAGATAAAATATATAGCATTATAAAATGGTTAAATGAACATGAGACTATTTGTATTTATGTCTATTTTGGGAGATAAAAAAAAGATTTGATTATATACAATTTTGTTTTATTGAAATTTTGTTCTAAATTTACGGTAAATACACAATCGAAAATGTTGTTATTATTGTCGTTATTTGAAATTAAAAATAAAACCATTTAAATAAGTGAATTTTTTTCACAGTCTGCAGGAAGATAATATTTATTTACAAAAAAATGATGTATGTACTGATGACGATTAAATATGATTATAAATGAATGTTTTCAAATACGGAAAAGTGATTTTATGGTTTCACTTAATTTTGTCCCATTAAATAAATTTTGTGTCGGGAAAATTTTCATCATAATATTTATCATCATTTACTATAGAAATATTTTTAACACATTTCTCACAAAAAATAGTAAAAAACATTTACATTCTAAAGTTTGAAACTTTTATTCATCTTCTATGTGAAATAAATAACTTTTTCTTTTATAAAATAAATTTCCAATTCAAATTGAAACTATGTAATATAAAATATTAAAAAATTCGTAATCAGAAAGAAATTTTATTAGAAACTTAAATTGTTAATAAATGATTCATCTTTTACATTTGAAATGACATTAAAACATAATAGAAGCATCTATTTTGGAACGAATTAAATATATTTCGGGGAAAAAAATAATGAAATTCCTTTGGTTTCTTCTATTAACAGACATCTTTTACCAGGGGAAATGAAAAATTGTTTTTAAAAATGTATTTAAAAAATTTAAGATTCATAATGCCTTTGTACTTCAAATATATTAATTAAAATACCTTTAAATATAAGAAAATATTATTGTAAAAAAGTATAATTTGTATATTATTTAAAAAGTATACATATAATGATATAGTTTTTACAAAATCTTTGAATAGAAAATATCATTGGTGCAATTTTACATTGAAGTATGCGTCAAATAACAATATATAATTTTTTACATATATATACAAAGCTTCTATGGACATGTAAAAATTTTAACATAACATGCATCAAATATCGTTCATGAATAATTCTTTCCTCTAGGAATGAGGTAGACTACCTTTCCTTCCATCTTATCAAAAATATATGAAAATTTTCAAATCAAAATGTTATGAATAATACTTTTTCCTCTCCCGTATATCACTCTTTCTTCTAATATCAGACAAAAAAAATGAAACATAAGGAATTTTTTTTTAAATATACATATACAAATATATATATATTTTCTCAGAATTAGTAATACCGCTATACTTTTCTCTAATTTAGTTTTGATATAAAAATAGAAAATTTTTCTTTAAACCAACCATTTTTGTGAATTCTTTTGTCCAAGTTTACATTTATTCTTAATAGTTGTAGTGTCCACAAAAATAAATTCTGTTTTTTTTTGTAAACCTTTCCTAAATATTAGTCTTCTTTTTTACTTAAATATATCTAGTACTGATAAAGGTTGCCATTTGCCATTTTAGTGTAATAACATTTTGTTAGTAAAATTATTACACTTTTAATATTTACAAAAGTAATACTTGGTATTTCATATATTAATGATTTATAAATGCTAATAGTATGCACTTCTTTTCTTACTTTGGTTTCTAAAGTTTTTCAATTGAAGAAGTTGTAAATTTTTATATTTTCTTTGCTATTCAATATAATAATACTTATTTAATTATATAAAGATTATTAATCTTTTTATTTGTACTAAGATTTCATTAGAAGTTACAATTTATTTTAGAAACACTACCAGCGCTTTCATCTCCAAATGTCTCAGCCAAAAATATTTGAAGACAAAGAATACTGCCACTCGAGAAAGGAGCTTTATATGGATTCTACTGTAAGTTTTTCCTACTATAAAATTCTATTTTTGAGAATATCGTTAGGGCCAATATCGTCCTAGACAATCAAAATCTCTTGGAAGACCATATGAAATAGGAAAATTTTCTACCACCGAACCACGCCAATGGCATTCTGCTGCTACTTCCCGTTTAGATGTAAGCAAAGATGTTTTGAGCACTTTCACTAATGATCCTGCTCATACTACTAAAACACCAATCACCCAATGTTACCCCGTTGTTACCACCGCTACTCCATTACAACCTAAAAGTGAAATTAAAATAAGATATCATGATCCTAATTTTCCAACCAAACCTGCATCCCTTTGCGAGACTGGTGAAGTAACCATAGATAAAGATATTATTATTAATAGTAGAGAAGAACAAGAAAAAGTTTTTCTTATTGAAGATGATAGTAATAATACGAAAATTGTTACTCCAGTTCCGAGAGAAAGATCTTTATCCAATTCATCTAATGATTCAACGAGAAAAACTGAAAAATGTGAGGCTATTTATAAGACTCCAAATCCAAAAATCCCCGTTAAACGACCTGCCCAGGAAACATTCATTTGTTCATCACCACCTCCTGTTGTTATCAATCAATCCAGTAGTAAAATTATTACAAAAGCCCCCTCACCAATTGTTAAAAAAGGAGAATCCATGGCAATTATTGACCAACGTCTTCCACCATCTCAAGTAAAACACACAAAAACATATTCTGTTCCTGAAAGAAAAGTTGTTGAAATTCCTACAAAAATAGTTGATGAACATGTTAAAACACCTTCAACTCTTCATAGAGAAGTTCGTGATCAGGTTAAGAGAAGACATTCTGTATCTTCTTATCGTTCAGTCTCTCACTCACCTGTTCCACATAATGGAGAACCAGCACAAAAAGGTTTTACTAAAAGTGGAGTATCAAGTGTTTGTAGACATAGAGTAGTTCATTATGATCAGGTACCAAGAAAAATTTCACAGGTACCAACAAAAACAATACCAACACCTCCAAGTCAACTTCCAACACAAGTTTCTAATCATGTTGTAACTAAAAAGCCAAAATCACCTCCTCCACCAACTGTTTATAAATTACAACATCAAGTTCCTCAACCAGTTATTACAAAAGTCCATTGTCAAACACCACCTCCTGGTTCAATTGTTACAGAAGTTCCAGGCCAAGTACCAAGAGTAAGTCAGGTGCCAACAAAATTTTCATATAAAGAACCTTCTTCAATTGAAATGAAACCAATTAGATCACCATCACCTGTTCCTACACAAGAAGTTATAACAAAAAGAATATTTGATAAAACTCCCACAAAAAGATTTAAATCACCACAATCAGTGATTTCTCAAGAACAACCAATTAAGACAACAACTACACATATACCAAGACATTGTGGTAAAACTATTGTTATTGATAAAAAAAATCAAATTGATCAAAATAATATAAAACATAGTAGATATCAATCAGTAACACAAACACCTTCACAAGTTTATAGATCAACAACGCCAGTTTCTAAAAGAGTCCCTCAATCAACAACACCAATTCCTACACAAGTCTATACTTCAACAACACCTGCCACCACAAAAGTTGGTAGACCAACAACACCAATCCCTTCACAACTTTCTAAATCAAAAGAAATTCAAACAAAAGATATTCCTATTAGAATAATTGATGATAAATATCCTTACCATCATGAACCTGAAAGACCTATATCACAGGTTTCACAAAAATATGAAGATAAAACTGTTCCTGTTAAAGAAAGTCACTATGAAAAAACTTATGATACTGTACAATATCGCCGTACTAAATCACCAGTCCCTTCACAATCACCCCATTATTATACTCCACACTCTTACCATAAAACTGAATACCATAAAACACCTACACCAGTTGAAAATTCACAACACATCTCTCAACAAACATATCGATCACAATCTCCTGCTTATCCTAAACAAATTTCACAAGTTCCTACTACAAAATCCTTTAGAGAGGATGGTAAAGACTATTCTGATTTACGTAGATCACCTTATACTACTACTGATTCTTATTTACAGCAACAACCGAAATATGAACCAATCCAAGTTCAAGAACGTCATCGTGAATCTGTTGTTCCTACTCAAGTACCTGAACATGTGAAACCATCACCAATTTACCATACAAAAGCACCATTAACAACACCTGCCCCCATTAAAGAAACATTTAAAGCACTTCCAGCTCCACCTCCAAAAGTCATTACAACACAGGAACCACAAATTACTCCAGTAGCCATTAAAGGAGAACCAAAATATGCAGTAGTACCAAAAGGTAAACCTACATATAGTAAACTTAAAAGTGGAACTTTAATTCATGAAATCGAGGAAGTTGAAAGCGGAGCTCCAAATATGAATGGAACAAAACAAGATGACAATAACAATACAAAACAGACAATTTATTCTAAACCATCAATTCATTCTCCATCAAGAATTGATACTAAACAAACAACAGACCATTCATACAATAATTATGAAGTTGTAAAATATCAAGAACCACAAACCTTATCTTTAACTAAAGAATTAGATCAAGTTCCTCTCTCTGAAGTAGGTATACGTTCTGGTTCACAAAGACAATACACAAAAACAACACCCAAAGATAGAGAAGTTATTTATGCTCCTAGAGATAGTGTATCACGTCAAACTAAGGAGCCAACTACAACTTATTATGCTAAAGAACCTGAAACATCATATTACACTAAAGAACCAACAACATACTACCGTCGAAGATCACCTTCATCTAGAAAAATAATTGAAGAAGAGTATACAAGACACTATAAAAAAACCGAAACAACTGATGAGGTTCCTGAAAGAGTTGTTCTGTCCCCAGAACCATATTATGAGGGAAGAGTTAAAGGTCAAAAAGGATATTATACAACAACTAAAGATTCACCTAATGTTAGTGTAACAACACATTACAAGAAACAATCACCATCTAGACCAATCTCCAGAGGTACTATTCCTTATGATGATTCATCTGATACAGATCACCATCAAAGAGCACCATCTTTTGTATGTATATATCACTAAACATTTAAATAATACCATTAATTACTTTTATTCCAGAGATCAGTAAAAGAAAGGAGACCAGGATCACCGGAAAGATTAGTTGATGAAGGAACAATTCTCTCAATGCCTGATGGTTTCAAAATAATTCTTGATACAAGTCATTTTCATTCTAATGACGTCAAGATTACCAAGTACGATCATACCCTTCAACTTGAGGGTAAACATTATGAGGTTGATAAGTATACCAATGATACTATTACAAGAAGTTTTGTTAGAAAATATTCCATACCAACTGATATTGATATGAATAGTATCTCAGCATCAATTGATGATAAAGGAATTATGACTATTGTTGGTTATTACAAGAAGAATACTTGTCAAGGTGATGATAAAAGTCTTGTTTATAAGTTTTAAATTACCCCACCTATAGAAATTTGTTTAATGATAATGAAAAGGGACTTAGAAAAATTACTATGGCTTTTAATTAATATTTCCTGCATCATCCGTTAATCTATAAGAATTATTGCTTTTAAATTATGTTTTTCTTTGCTTTTTTTAAATAAACTTCGCTTTTTCAAATAAATAAATGATTAATTAGACTTCTACGATTTATAGAATGAAGGTAATTAATTTAACAATGTTATCATGAAACCTCCTTCTTATTTTTCTACATAAAAACCACTAATGTTTACAAGTATCTTTTGAAAACAATTCAAAATTCTTCAACATAAGTACTTTTTAGATGAAGAGGAAAAATAAAAGAGATAACCAGTTACTTGAAACTTTTTAAAGAAACTTTATATTTATCCCATGACGAATGTTTGTCAAAAAATTTAAAGAAGTGGTGGAGTGTCTACACCATTTTATTGCTTCAATTTATTTATAGTACACGTTCATTTACTGAAAATGGTTACTAAACGCTTCAAGAAATCTGCAAAGAAAACTCCTAAAAAACAAGAGAAGGATTCTGTTGTCCATTTGTCTGGAGATGAGGACGACGATGTCTCTAAGTTTGTTGAGAGAACTGAATACAAAGATAGAATTCCTGAAGATTTAGAATTAGATTTGATGGAATCAAGAACAACAGCTGAGAATTTATCTAAAAACGTTATGATTTTTGCAGATTATGATAGTGGAGACAGTGATGAGGAGGGTGATAAATCTAAAAGTAATTTACTTTCCAAGGGAAGTAGTAGAGGGTCTCGTATTAAAAAGTTGGATTCGGAAAATGCTATGGATACTAGTGAATCATTTACTGGAATGGATGATGTTGATCCTACTGTAAGGAAATATGTTGAATATGTAAGTTTCTGAATCTTGTTGTCATACAACTTGTCTTTTAGTTGACTTTTATGGAAAATTTAAAGCCTATCTTTGAACATTTTCTCGGCAAACTTTCTGAAACAAGCCGATTTTACAAACTCATGTCCTACTATAATATCTTAAGAAATCACATGAGTTGTTTGATCATGTTCCATCTATTTAAATTTAATGATGGAAGAATTTTTGATATGAAAAAGGAGGAGGAAAAACAAATTGACCTAGTTATGAGATTCATGGATGTTTTGTGTGATATTTATCCTGAGGTGGAACAAATTATTTCATTATTGGACAATGAGACGGAGAATGGAGATATATTAAAAGATATGTATGGAAATCTCAATGCTGTTGATTGTGAGGAAGTTTATGCAGCATTGAAAGATTCTAGTGATATAACTGAAAAAGATGGTGATGAGTTGGATTATTCTGAGGACGATCAATTGTCTACTGATAGTGAGGATGATTTAGAAGACAGGGAGTTGCTTCGGGAATTAAAGAAGAAAAAAGATGTTGGAGATGATGAAGATGTAAAAGAGAAACATGTTCAAAGAAGACTTGATCAAGCCATTCTTGACAATAAAGGATATGTTCCTGGAAGTAAAAAGAAGAAGAAGACTCCTGGGGTTAAGAGACGTCAACAATTCCAGAAGGCTTCACTTCGTAATAGATCTAACGTTCCAGGTGTCAGGAAAGAAATCCCCAAACATGAGGGTGAAGCTCGAGGAATCAAGACGAACGTCATTAAAAGTAGAAAATTCTAGAGATGTATTAATTGTTAAACTTTTTTTTGTTATCATTGATTTATTTTAATATTATTGTTGTTGTTTTTTAATATGTATGTTTAATGTATATATTTTTGTAGATAAAAATCATTTATTGGAATTCACGTTTTTAAAATATTTACAAAGAAAATATTGTAAATAAGTTAACCACGATCAGATATTAGTTAAGAAATTTTTTTAAAAACATTTTTACCAAATTGTCCCCTAACATTACCGGGTGGGTAATATTTACACGAAACATAGTATTTATTACTGGCACTTTTGGCAACACCACATCCTGTGTCTGTTGTTGCGTTCCAGACGATTGCTGTGAAATGTCCTGTTGACATTGAAAATATTGGCAAAGCAAAGTTGTATGATTTAACTTCATCATACCAAGACTTTACTGCATCATTAGGAGATGAGGTAGAAAAGTAAATATTTTCTCCATATGTAGTATCAGTATCGTGTTTTAAAACATCCATTTTAGCCATTTTTTCAGCATATGCTTGTGCCTTAGCTTCAATTGTTTTGTTTAATTTTAGTGGTTTAGCCTGGTGAAGCCTACGATATTCATTAGTTTGTTTTAAGAACTAGAAAAAATTATATTTATGGGGAAATATACTTACAGTATCTTTTGTAGATTGGTATGAATCTGTTGTTTTAGGTTTATTACCTGTTGTTGCTTTTGACTCAGTTGTTGTTATTTCTGACTTTTGTGTTGTTGTTTCTGACTTTTTTGGTGTTATTTCTGACTTTTTTGGTGTTATTTCTGACTTTGTTGTTGTTGTTTGTGGTGTATTTGTTGTTACTTTTGGTTTATTTGTTATTGATTTTGGTGTATTTACTGGTTTTTTTGGAATACCTTTTGTTGTTTTTATTGGTTTACCTTTTGTTGCTGGTTTTGGTTTACTTTTTATTGGTGTTTTTGGTTTACTTTTTATTGGTGTTTTAGGTTTACCTTTTGGTGGTGCTTTTGGTTTACCTTTTGTTGATTTTGTTATTTGTTGTTTTACACTTGGTTCCTTATTAATTAACCTAGTCTTTTGTGGTTTTCTTTCCAACCTATTCTTAAATTTTTTCATTGGATTCATAGTTCTTCTTTTTATAACTTTTTTTACTTTTTTGGGTCTTTCTTCCCAAGATCCTGTGTCTCCTTCCTCATTTTGTGAATTGTCTTCTTCGGATTCAGCTACAGTAGTATGACGACGATGATTAATACGAGAAGCATGACCAGTTTTACTATGAGGCTTGTGAACACCATCACTTAAAGCTATAAATTGGTATGCATTGCCATTATTATTGGCAAGATCGTTATCATTGGATGAAAGAGCTTGATTACTTGAAGATTGCTCAGAATTTTTAACGTTGTAGAAACATACAATAAAAAGTGGATAGAATAATATACGCATTTTTAAATTAATGATAAATTATTCATAAAAAAAGTTTTTTATAAGTTTTTGTGTTTGTAAACAATTTTTATTTGCAAAAAAAAGAATATAGTTTTTGTTGACAGTAAAAATATTTGTGGATTTAAAATACTTTTCAAAAGAGCTGTTTATAAACTCCTGATATTCTTGAATAAATATGAAATTTCAATTCAATACTAAATATTATTTATTTTTGTAAAAAATAGTATATCTTAAAATAAGATATAATAAACTCGTTACTACTAATAAATTTTTCATACATTGGAGGATAATATTCATACAAGTAAAATGTAAATAATATTAATTTTGGCTTTGTATAAACATACATTAAGGAATAATATTTATCATATTATTTGCTTAATTGTTAAAAAAGTAAATTTATTTATAAACCTTAAATTTATTAAACTATATTGTTGGAGACAATTAATTTAAATTAAACTTCACATATAGTTATGAAGGTTAAATCAAAACATTTTTAATTTTATTTTTGCTGATAAAACTTAATATTTATCTAATTTTTTTTTTGGTGTCAGAGTTTTCTGGACATACGACTTCAAACTCTTAGACTTGTTTTTGCTCTAAGACATTTGTCTTCTGTTGATATAATTTTTCATAATGTTTATAATATTGTTTATTCATATTTGGATAAAATTTACAATTGACAAGATAGTGTCCTTCGTAATCTCCACTTGTCTCAGTTATACCGCAACCCATTTCTTTGGTATAATACGATACCATTTCACCTAAACGAGCTGAATTTACTTTCATATCTACTTTTTTAAGGTCAAAATATTCTACTCCATTTAACCAAAACATAACTGCCTCCTCAACCATATTGCTATTTAGAATTGCATTATATTCTCCATATTTTGATTCTGAATCAACTGTAAATGTTCCATTAAAATTTCTTGCAACCTGATCTGTAAACTGTTGAGCTGCATCTTGTAGTAATAAACAGTATCTTAAATTTGGAATTTCTAGACGGTTACGGAAAGTATTTGTATCATTCAAATACTAACAATGGTAATATATTTTTTTATGTTATAAATTTACCTTTAGTCTTAATTTATTAATATCAGTGGGATTTTTTGTAATAGTTGATACTGTAGTAGTTGAAGGGGTTTTAATTGTAACTGAAATATATAAAAAAATTCTTTAATTCATCATTTTTACCTTCGTTATTAGTATTGTCGTTGTTATTATCTAAATAAATAATTGGAGATTCTACATATGGTTGACGGTAAGGTTCACTATCAACTAATAAGAAAAATCCAAATGCAATAAGATAATGAAAAAGTGAGCTTTGAAACATTGCAATAGAAAGATGATGCTATTGTAGCAAAATTATTCATTTTTATACAGAAATTGTAACTATTTACTCTGTAATAAACGATTCAACAAATATTAATTTGGGATTCATATAAATAATCAGGAAATTATAAAAAAAAAAAGTTTCTTTTTAACAAACGTTTAAAAAATTAATGTAAGTTTTATTATAAATATTCAAAATAAACATTAAATATTTTTCATATGTATTTATCTAAACAAATGCATGTACTTCCGGAGTTATAAAAGCTAATGTTAATATTTAAGAATGTTTCTGTGTTTAGAAGGTAAACGGCTAAATTTGTTTTATTAAATTTAATATAGTATTTAAATTTATGTTACTAAAATTTAATTGAAATTTTTATTAATAATTAAATGATAAAGAATATAAAAGATATTTATTGAATTTAATGAATCCAACTATATATTTTAGTTATTAAAGGCTATAATAAAAAATTTATATAATTGAATTCTATCAAAAATTTGATAAAAAGTTATATATTTAATATGATGATAATGTTTTGTAACTGATGTGAATTTAAAGAACTATTATCTTAACTTTTTTTACGTAAGACATTTATAACGAATTCATTATGATAATTTCCTGGTGGATAGTATTTGCAGCAAATGATAAAGTCTCCACTATATTTTTTAGTTAATTTAGCAATAGCACAACCTATTTCTTTAGTATCTTTCCATACAACTTGTGTAAAATGGCCTGTATTCATACCAAAACCCGGTTTTTTAAAGTTATACTTTTTTACTTCTTCATACCAAAACTCGATTGCATCATTTATCTCATCAGAAGGCATAACTGCTAAGTTTTCTCCATATCTCCGATCTGGATCATGTATTAATTCGCCTCTAAATTTTCTTGCTAATTTCATGGCATATGCTTGAGCAAGTTTTTCTAACTTTTTACTTCTAGTCAAACTTGGAGCTCCATGTAACTTGCGATAATAATTTGTCTGGTCCAAGTACTAAAAACTGCAAGTAATCATTTAGATGTTCGGAATTTACCTTCTTTCTTAATGAATCAATGTCAATTCCCGAGGATGGCTTTTTAAACGACGTCGTAGTTTTAATCGTTGTTGCCTTTGGTATCTCCTTAGGTGTAGTTCTACGTTTTTTAGTTAATTTTCTTTTAGATGTAGTTTTTCGTTTAGTAGTTGGTCTTCTTTTAGGTTTAATTTTATGTTTAATGGTTGGTCTTCTTTTAGGTTTAATCTTACGTTTAGTAGTTCGTTTTCTTTTAGATGTATTTTTACGTTTAGTAGTTTGTTTCCTTTTACGTGCAGTTTTACGTTGAATAGGCTTCCAGACGATAGATCTTTTTTTACGTTTATTTGAGACTATATCTTTAAATTCAGCAGTTACATTCTTATCAAGTACAGAGTTACGTTTAATAACCATTATAAAATCATTGTTTGTTAATGGATTCGTTGAAGCCGTATTTATAGCTGAATTAGTATCTCTCTTTATCTTAGAAACTCCAATACTAAGATCGTTTCTTTTAAATATTTTTTTAACTTGTTCACCAATACCATAATATTCTTCATTATTTTCATCTACCCTTTTTACTACATCACGTTTAGAAATATTATCAGTGCAATCAATAAACGTTAAAATGAGAGATATGACATATGAAAAAAGAAACAGGCTTATGAACATTAAGTTAATAATAATTTGTGATAATAATTTTTTACTTTTATACTATACCTATGTCATTTATTTATTATAAAAGTCTCATTAAATATTAACTTTTAGATTCATATGGATACAAAATGATGTTTATCAGGAAGTAATTTTCTATATAAATTAAATCTTATAGATCACAAAAAAAATTGATGTTAACATTCAAGAACGTTATTGTGCTTGAAAATAAGTAATAAAGTTTACATTGTTTTGCACATTCGTAATTAAAAAAAATATTTATGCAAAAAAATGTTTAAAATAATAGTACAAGTAAATTAAAACAAAAATTAAAAAAAAAACTAAAAGATTTTAAATATAATAGACCTAAAAATTTTTATTCATAATATATAATGTAAAAACTTTTATGAAAAATATAATTTTTATGTATACAAAACAATAGATAAAGCTTTCTTTAACTGCAGCTGATTTTTGTCAAGAAAATCGAAACTACTACACATCAAGTTGAAAATTTACTTCTGAGAAAGGATTATAAAAATTATAATTATCATTCTATTAATTTTAAAATTAAACATAAAGAATCAACGACAAATTTATTAAAATTATGAATTCAATCTTATATTTTAGTTATGTAAGACTATAATAGAAATTTAATGAAAAGGATTGTACAACTAGCCTCTTTTTAAATGAGCCTAGCATACATGCTTCCATTTTCCTAACTTTTCAGTATATGTTTTGAGCATGATTTTCTAACTCTTGACTTTTAGTCAAATCTGGAGATCTATGAAATTGACGATATATATTTGTTTGAGCCAAGTACTAAAAATTATAATTAATACATCACATATTAGGAATTTACATTTCTTCTTAATGATTCAATATCAATTTCTGATGATGGTTTTTTTTGTTGTTATTAATGATGTTGTTGAGATTGTAGTAGTAGTTGGACTCTTTTTTTTCCTAGTTGTGGATCTACGTTTAGTTGTTTTTCTTTTCTTAGTTGTACCTTCACGTTTAGTAGCTCCTTTTTTCTTCTTAGTTGTAGCTTTACGCCTAGTTGTTACTTTCCTCTTAGTTGAAGGTTTCCGTGTGGTTGTACTTATCTTTGTAGTTTCTATTGTAGTAATTGTTGTAATTGGAATTGTTGAAGTAAAACTCGGAATGGTAATAGCACTTCTCCTTATCATAAAAACTTTGGCATCAGGTTTTTTTCTGTGACATATATTGTTTCAACTTCATTATAGGTATTATAATAGTTTCCACCACATTCATATACCCATTCAGGATCATCAAGTTGAGGAATATAACATTCACTATCAATTAATATTAAAATAATGAATGATATAACCGTAAAAAAAGAAATACCTATGAGTATTAAAGTTAAAACATTAATAAACAATTTTGTATTTTTATACTGTTATTATAACTTTTCAGTTATATTATAGAAGTTCCACCAAATATTAACTTTTAGATTATTACATTTGCTTAGAAAACTATTTATAGAAATAATTTTTGAAAAAATTTAAAATAAATATATGATTTTTTGTAATTCCTTTTATTTACATATGTCTGAAAAATATTATATTTTACAGATTATTATTTAAAAAATTGATGCTAATATTTAAAAGCATTTTAGTACTTAAAAAATAAATGATATAAATTGTAGATTTTGTGTACACACAAAAAAAGGAAACAGGTTTGCATAAAATGTAGCAGATTTGTCCCACCTAAAAAAATTTGAATTTTCTTGATTTGCGTCTAATTTTATCGCAATTATTTTATATATGGAAAATTAAAACAATATTTAGAGTATTATTAAAATAAGTTTTTATTTTTCTAGTATACTATTTTTATTTTAGAAAATAAGTTGTTTTCTACAATCCATTTTAAAATACAAGGTTAAAATTTAATTCTATGTAAAATTGTAAACACTTTTATAAAAAACATTTTTAACATATTACAATACATTTTTTTAAATATTTTTCAATAGTTTGAATTATTATAAATTGTATTTTATGAAATTTTCACATTTCATACTCTAAATTGTTTTCATAATGTCTTTTAAATATCATCTTTAAAAATCAAACTTATGAAAAGTTATAAAATAATATAGATTTTTATTAATTGTAAAAAAAATAACTATTACAAATTTTAATTTAAAATAAGAACGAATACTAAAATAATATTTTTAATTGATAATACCTTGTGTGAGTAAATAATTATTGCTTTTCATTATTATTTTTGTGAAATTTTTAAACTTTTTGTTGTTAGTAGATTGTTTAAAATAGTGATTTTCATTAAAACATTAATAACTTCAAACAAAATTGACTCTTAATAACGTATTTTATAAAATAAAAAACAAGTTGGGATCTAAAATGAGCATAATGTCATAAAAATTATCAAAATTAAAAAAAGTCACATTAATTTAAAAAGTCAAACATATATATCTTTGTAAAAAAAACGGCAAAAAGTAAGCGACGACCTAATATTTTGCGTTGTTTAAAAATTTTTGCTGTCGCTTGATATTTTTTAAATTTGAATAATATTTAATTTTTTAAAATGATGGGACATTTTTTTGCATTATAGATAGATTTGTCAAAATTTGTCCTTTTTTTATGTGTGTATGCTGAAGTTGATCAATGTAACAAACATCATCATATTTAAAATTATTAATATGACTTTATTATTTTAAGACTATAATGTACAATCTATTTTTAAAAAATATTAAATAATAATTTACTAAAAATTTTAGTTTTTTACTAATTAAGATTTACAGTATTTTATCATTTATTTATTAGTCATGAAAATATTATATACTTTTTTTATAGTTTCAAAAAAAAATTGAATTAATATTTTTAAAATATATGGCAATATATAATGTGATAAAAAGATAAACTAAACTTCTATTACTTTACAACTAAAAATGATTATAAAATTTATTTACATTTCAACAGACTTTTGGGTGAATATAAGAATATTTTTTCATTATCATAGTGTATTTATTAATTATATTACTATGAAAAATTCTCTTATTTTTTATCTTGAATAATTTTTTCAAATAGAAGTTTTATAAAATTAAATGAACATTTACTAATGAAAATAAAATATTTAGAATACTGAAATTGTTAATTATCAATATTAAAGGTGTTCTTGAATATCTTAAACAAATGTAACTTTTCGCAAATTTAGTATTTTTGTGATACTATACTTATCTGATAACTCAACGTTTTTCAACAATATATTTCAAGATCCATTTTAGAGACCAATCATAAGTAACGTGATAATGTATTAAATTTCAGTATTTAATGTTGCTATAAAAAAGTAATAAATTTTTATAATTTTTAAAGATTTTAACAGTGAATAACTATAAAGGATATAAAAATTATCCTAATTGGTAATATTTATTAAAATTAATTATTTATTTATCATCTTAAGAACGGCTATAAAAAGTTACTAGTCTTATAATTAAAGAAAAGTTGTTTGAAAATTGCTTTATATTTGAACGTCTATAACTCGGTTTAAAATCAACTTCTAAGAATGATCTTCTAATAAGAATGTAACGAAGAATCTGGGCTTTATAATTAGCATAATATCACTAGAAAATAATCAGTAAAAAAAGTTACTGAGTGGATATAGCAAACGGGATTATTTAGAAAAAATATTAGGTGATTAACAATATATGTCCACAAAAATTTGAAAATTACTGAAATTAAAAAAAGTGTCTCATCAAGTATCTCTCCATATGGATAAAATACAAATGAAGGATTTTTGTATAAAGCAAGTTTCAGTAGGGTGTTTTCAGTCAATAAAGTGGCTTCATACGGAAGAATTCTATTTTAGAATGTTATATTCTCCAAGTTGTTTACAAAAAAGAATGTATCGTTAACCATCTATTGTAATGAAATCGCATTCTTAGATAATTATTCAAGTAGATTCTATGAATGCTTCATCCATATAACATAAATTTAAGGAAAACGAAGTCATATAAAGTAGTTTTCTAACAAATAAACTACATTCAGATAACATTTTCAATAAAATTGTATTAATAAAAATTATTTGTATCTAACGATAATATCCCGCTGAAGATCTTCTTGAAGGATTTTCTATGGGTACTTGATACATTAAATAGCTAAATATTTTTCTTAACCACTTCTAACACCATAATGAATTATCTTTTGTATCAAAAGGCCTTACTAGAGCTTCCTTTACTTAAAAATTCTCTATTGAAGTTTTATCCATATAGAAAGATATTTGGTGAGACACCTTTTTTAAATTTTAGTAATTTTAAAATTTTTATGGACATCCATTTTGAATCAGCCAGAATTTTTTTATAAAACAACCGTTTGCTATTCCTAATAAGTAACTTTTTTTCTTCTGATTAGTTATTAGTGATATTATGCTTATTTTAAAGCCCAGTTTTTCCTCCATATTTTTATCTCAAGATCGATCATTCTTACAAGTTAATTTTAAACAAAGTTATTGACCTTCAAATATGGATCATTTTTCAAACAATTTATCATGAATTTTATTTCTATTAACTTTTGATAATCGTTGTCAAGATGATAAATAAGCAGTTTTATACAGAAATTGTACTATTTACTCTGTAATAAGTGATTCAACAAATATTAATTTGAGATTCACATGAATAATCAGGAAATTTTAGAAAAAATTTTTTTAACGAAACGTTTAAAAAATTAATATAAGTTTTATTATAAATATTCAAAATAAATATCAAATATTTTTCATATGTATTTCTCTAAACAGATGCATGTGCTTCTGGAGTTATAAAAGATAATGTTAATATTTAAGAATGTTCCTGTGTTTAGACTGCAAACGGCTAAATTTGTTCTATTAAATTTAATACAGTATTTAAACTTTAGTTATGTTACTAAAATTTAATTGAAATTTTACTAAATAATTAAATGATAAAGAATATAAAAGATATTTATTGAATTTAATGAACCCTACTTAATATTTTAGTTATATAAGGCTATAATAAAAATTTTATATAATTAAACTGTATCATGAATTTGATACAAAGTTGTATATTTAATATGGTGGTAATTTTTAATAACTGATGTGGATTTACAAAACTTTTATCTTAATCTTCCTTAGGCAAGACATTTTCATTGAATTGATTTGGATAATTTCCTGGTGGATTGTATTTACAGCTAATAATATAATAATAGAATCCATTATTTTTTTGATTTATTCTACCAATACCACAACCCATTTCTTTGGTATTCTTCCATACAAGTTGTGTAAAATGACCTGTATTCATGCCAAAACCCGGGTTATTAAAGTCATAATTCTTTACTTCATCATACCAAAGTTTGACCGGATCATCTATCATAGTTGAAGGCATATATGCCAAGTTTTCTCCATATGTTTGGTCTGGATCATGTATAAGTTGCCCAGAAAATTCATTTGCCAATTTCTCAGCATATGCTTGAGCACGATTTTCTATTTCTTCACTATTAGTCAAATCTGGAGAACCATGTAACTTGCGATAATAATTTGTCTGGTCCAAGTACTAAAAATTACAAGTTATTATTTAGATATTAAGAATTTACCTTTTTTCTTAATGAATCAATGTCAATTCCCAAGGATTGCTTTTCAGACGATGTTGTAGTTTCAATTGTTGTTGTCGTTGGTATTTCCTTAGGTGTAGTTTCACGTTTGGTAGTTGATTTTTCCTTAGGTGTAGTTTCACGTTTGGTAGTTGATTTTTCCTTATGTGTAGTTTCACGTTTGGTAGTTGATTTTTTCTTAGATGTAGTTATATGTTTTGTAGTTAATTTTCTCTTAGGTGTAGTTCGACGTTTTGTAGTTAATTTTCTCTTAGGTGTAGTTCGACGTTTTGTAGTTAATTTTCTCTTAGGTGTAGTTCTACGTTTTGTAGTTAATTTTTTCTTAGGTGTAGTTCGACGTTTTGTAGTTAATTTTCTCTTAGGTGTAGTTCTACGTTTTGTAGTTAATTTTTTTTTAGGTGTAGTTTTACGTTTTGTAGTTTTGCTTCTTTTAGGTGTATTTTTACGTTTAGTTGCTTGTTTCCTATTATATTCATTTTTATCTTGAATAGATCTCCTCATGTTAGATCTTTTTTTACGTTTATTTGAGGCTATAGCTTTAAGCTTAACAGTTTGATTCTTATCAAGTGTAGGGTTACTTTCAATAGTCATTACAGAAGCATTTTTTGTTATTGGAGTTGCTGAAGTCGTATTTATAGCTGGAATAGTATCTCTCTTTACCTTAAAAGCTCCAATATTAAGATCGTTTCTTTTAAATATTTTTTTAACTTGTTCACCAATACCATAATATTCTTCATTATCTTCATCTACCCAATTAATTAAATCATGCTTAGAGGTATAATCAGCACTATCAATAAACGTTAAAGTGATAAATGTTACAAATGAAAAAAGAAATAGGCCTATGAACATTAAGTTAATAATAATTTGTAATAATAATTTTTTACTTTTATACTATACTTATGACAATTATTCTATTATAAAAGTCTCATTAAATATTAACTTTTAGATTCATATGGATACATAAATAATGTTTACGATTATGTAATTCCTAAATAAATTAAATCTTATGAATTACAAAAAAATTGATGTTAATATTCAAGAATGTTATTGTGTTTAAAAATAAATAAAAGAAGTTTATATTGTTTGAACATTTGTAATTGACAAAGAATAATTTATGTACCATGAAATATTGAAAAGAAAAGTACGAGTAAATCAAAACAAAAATTTGAATGATACTAAAATAATATAAATATAATACACATAAAAAGTTTTATTTATAATATAGAATCCAAATACTTTTATGAAAAAGATAATTTTAATGTATACAAAATAATAAAAAAACTTTCTTTTACTGCAGATGACTTTTACCAAGTATGTAGAAGCTATTTTTCATCAAATTGAAAACTTACTCCTGATAAAAGATTATAAAAATAATAGTTATCATACTATTAATTCAAAAATTAGACATAAAGAATCTTCAAAAAATTTATTTAAATTGTGAATTCAATTTTATATTTTAGTTATGTAGGGCTATAATAAAAATTTAATAAAATATTCTGAAAAACATTGATGCTAAATTATATATATAAAATATTAAGATAAAATTTTTTGAGTTATGTAAATTTATAAAACTTTTGTTTTTATTTTTGTACAGGTAAAACATTTTCTTTATATTGGCCCTCATAATTTCCTGATGGATTGTATTTACAGCTAACGATATAGTATCCAGGATATTTTTCATTCACTTTCCCAATACCACAACCCATTTCTTTGGTATTCTTCCATATAAGTTGTGTAAAATGGCCTGTATTCAAACCAAAACCTGGATTTTCATAATGATAATTCTGTATTTCATTATACCAAAGTCTGACTGGATCAACTATCATACTTATAGGCACATATGCCAAATTTTCTCCATACGTTTTATCTGGATCATGTATAAGTTTTCCATTGTATTCTTCTCCTAACTTTTCAGCATATGCTTGAGCAAGATTTTCTAACTGCTCACTATTAGTAAAATCTGGAGATCCATGAAGTTGACGAAACATATTTGTTTGAACCAAGTACTAAAAATTATAATTAATACATCACATATTAGGAATTTACATTTCTTCTTAATGATTCAATATCAATTTCTGATGATGGTTTTTTTTGTTGTTATTAATGATGTTGTTGAGATTGTAGTAGTAGTTGGACTCTTTTTTTTCCTAGTTGTGGATCTACGTTTAGTTGTTTTTCTTTTCTTAGTTGTACCTTCACGTTTAGTAGCTCCTTTTTTCTTCTTAGTTGTAGCTTTACGCCTAGTTGTTACTTTCCTCTTAGTTGAAGGTTTCCGTGTGGTTGTACTTATCTTTGTAGTTTCTATTGTAGTAATTGTTGTAATTGGAATTGTTGAAGTAAAACTCGGAATGGTAATAGCACTTCTCCTTATCATAAAAACTTTGGCATCAGGTTTTTTGACGAGACATATTATATTAACTTCATAATAGGTATTATAATAGTCTTCACCGCACTCATATACCCATTCAGGATCATCAAGTTGAGGGATATAACATTCATTATCAATTAATGTTAAAATAATGAATGATATAACCGTAAAAGAGAAATACCTATGAGTATTAAAGTTAAAACATTAATAAACAATTTTCTATTTTCTATTGTAATTACAACTATTTTTTATATTATGGAAGTTCCATAAAATATTAACTTTTAGATTATTATATTTGTTTAGAAAACTATTTATAGAAATAATTTTTAAAAAAATTTAAAATAAATATATGGTTTTTTGCAATTCCTTTTATTTATATATGTCTGAAAAATATTATATTTTACAGACTATTGTTCGAAACATTAATGCTAATATTTGAAAGCATTTTATTACTTCAAAAATAAATGATAAAAGTTGTTGATTCTGCGTATGCTAAAGTTGATTAATGTAACAGACACCATCATATTTAAAATTATTAATATGACTTTATTATTTTATGACTATAATGTACAATCTATTTTAAAAAAAATATTAAATGATAATTAAACTACTAAAAATTTTAGTTTTTTATTAATTAAGATTTACAGCATTTTATCATTTATTTATTAGTCATAAAAATATTATATACTTTTTTTATGGTTTCAAAAAAAATTTGAATTAATATTTTTAAAATATATGGCAATATATAATGTGATAAAAGGATAAACTAAACTTCTATTATTTTACAACTAAAAATGATGATAAAATTTATTTACATTTCAATAGACTATTGGGTGAATATAAGAATAACTTTTCATTATAATAATGTATTTAATAATTGTATTATTTTGAAAAATTCTCATTTTTTTATCTTGAATAATTTTTTCAAATAGAAGTTTTGTAAAATTAAATGAGCATTTACTAATGAAAATAAAATATTTAGAATACTGAAACTGTTAATTATCAATATTTATCGTGTTCTTGAATATCTTAAACAAATGTAACTTTTCGCAAATTTAGTATTTTTGTGATACTATACTTATCTGATAACTCAACGTTTTTCAACAATATATTTCAAGATCCATTTTAGAGACCAATCATAAGTAACGTGATAATGTATTAAATTTCAGTATTTAATGTTGCTATAAAAAAGTAATAAATTTTTATAATTTTTAAAGATTTTAACAGTGAATAACTATAAAGGATATAAAAATTATCCTAATTGGTAATATTTATTAAAATTAATTATTTATTTATCATCTTAAGAACGGCTATAAAAAGTTACTAGTCTTATAATTAAAGAAAAGTTGTTTGAAAATTGCTTTATATTTAAACGTCTATAACTCGGTTTAAAATCAACTTCTAAGAATGATCTTCTAATAAGAATGTAACGAAGAATCTGGGCTTTATAATTAGCATAATATCACTAGAAAATAATCAGTAAAAAAAGTTACTGAGTGGATATAGCAAACGGGATTATTTAGAAAAAATATTAGGTGATTAACAATATATGTCCACAAAAATTTGAAAATTACTAAAATTAAAAAAAGTGTCTTATCAAGTATCTCTCCATATGGATAAAATACAAATGAAGGATTTTTATATAAAGCAAGTTTTAGTAGAGTGTTTTCAGTCAATGAAGTGGCTTCATACAGAAGAATTCTACTCGAAAATGTTATATACTCCAAGTTATTTACAAAGAAAATTGTATTTTTGAATCATCTATTGTAATGAAAACGCATTTGTAGGGTGTGTCATCCCGCCCTTAAGAAATAGTATAAAATAAAGATTATTTCATATGTCATTATTATAAAAATAGATGCTTTAATAAAATACATTATCCTATCTAAACATCTTACACATTCTGAGGTAATTATTCAAGTAGATTCTATGAATGCTTCATCCATATAACATAAATTTAAGGAAAACGAAGTCATATAAAGTAGTTTTCTAACAAATAAACTACATTCAGATAACATTTTCAATAAAATTGTATTAATAAAAATTATTTGTATCTAACGATAATATCCCGCTGAAGATCTTCTTGAAGGATTTTCTATGGGTACTTGATACATTAAATAGCTAAATATTTTTCTTAACCACTTCTAACACCATAATGAATTATCTTTTGTATTAAAAGACCCTACTAGAGATTCCTTTACTTAAAAATTCTCTATTGAAGTTTTATCCATATAGAAAGATATTTGGCGAGACACCTTTTTTAAATTTTAGTAATTTTAAAATTTTTATGGACATCCATTTTGAATCAGCCAGAATTTTTTTATAAAACAACCGTTTGCTATTCCTAATCAGTAACTTTTTTTCTACTGATTAGTTATTAGTGATATTATGCTTATTTTAAAGCCCAGTTTTTCCTCCATATTTTTATCTCAAGATCGATCATTCTTACAAGTTAATTTTAAACAAAGTTATTGACCTTCAAATATGGATCATTTTTCAAACAATTTATCATGAATTATATTTCTATTAACTTTTAATAATAGTTGTCAAGATGATAAATAAGCAGTTTTATACAGAAATTGTACTATTTACTCTGTAATAAATGATTCAACAAATATTAATTTGAGATTCACATGAATAATCAGGAAATTTTAGAAAAAATTTTTTTAACGAAACGTTTAAAAAATTAATATAAGTTTTATTATAAATATTCAAAATAAATATCAAATATTTTTCATATGTAGTTCTTTAAACAAATGCATATACTTTGTGAATTATAAAAGCTAATGTTAATATTTAAGAATGTTCCTGTGTTTAGAAGGTAAACGGCTAAATTTGTTTTATTAAATTAAATACAATACTTAAATTTTTGTTATTTTACTAAAATTTAATTGGAATTTAAATTAATAATTAAATGATAAAGAATATAAAAGATATTTATTGAATTTAATGAACCCAGCTTTATATTTTAGATATGTGAGCCTATAAAAAATTTTTATATAATTGAATTCTATCAATAATTTGATACAAAGTTGTATATTTAATATGGTAATGATGTTTTATGATTTATTTAGATTTATAGAACTATTATCTTAATTTTTTTTAGGTAAGACATTTTCATTGAATTTATCCTCATAATTTCCTGGTGGATTGTATTTACAACAAATTATATAGTAATAGTAACCATAATTTTTTTGATTTATTCTACTAATACCACAGCCAACTTCTTTGGTACTCTTCCATACAAGTTGTGTAAAATGGCCTGTGTACATACCAAAACCAGGGTTATTAAAATCATAGTCCTTTACTTCCTCATACCAAAGCTTGACTGGATCATTTATCTGAGTAGAAGGTAGATATGCTAAGTTTTCTCCATATGGTGAATCTTGATCATGTATAAGTTGCCCAGAAAATTCATTTGCTAATTTCTCAGCATATGCTTGAGCAAGATTTTCTAACTTTTGACTATTAGTCAAATCTGGAGAACCATGTAACCTACGATATTTATTTGTCTGGTCCAAGTACTAAAAATTATAAGTAATCATTTAGATATTAAGTATTTACCTTTCTTCTTAATGAATCAATCTCATTTCCCGAAGATGGCTTTTTAGACGATGTTGTAGTTTTAACTGTTGTTGTCGTTAGTATCTTATTAGGTGTAGTTCTACGTTTTTTAGTTAATTTTCTTTTAGGTGTAGTTTTTCGTTTTGTAGTTAATTTTCTTTTAGGTGTAGTTCTACGTTTTGTAGTTAATTTTCTTTTAGGTGTAGTTCTACGTTTTGTAGTTAATTTTCTCTTAGATGTAGGTTTACGTTTAGTAATTCGTCTTTTTTTAGATTTATTCTTACGTTTAGTAGTTTGTCTTCTTTTACCTGCAGGTTTACGTTGGATAAGCTTTATCATGTTGAATCTATTTTTACGTTTATTTGAGGTTATAGCTTTAAGTTTAACATTTAAATTGCTATCAAGTGTAGCGTTATGTTCAATAACCTTTATAGAAGCATTTTTTATTATTGGAGTTGTTGAAGTCGTATTTATAGCTGAAAATGTATCTCTCTTTATCTTAAAAGCTCCAATACCAATATCGTTCCTTTTAAGTATTTTTTCAACTTGTTTATCAATGCCATAGTTTTTTTCCTTACTCTCATCTATCCAATTAATTACATCATGTTTAGAGATATAATCAGTACTATCAACAAGCGTTAAAATGATAAATGTGACAAATGGAAAAAGAAATAGGCCCACGAACATTAGGTTAATAATAATTTGTGATAATAATTTTTTATTTTTATACTATACTTATGACATTTATTTTATTATGAAAGTCTCATTAAATATTAACTTTTAGATTCATATAGATATATAAATGATGTTTATAGATATGTAGTTTCTAAACAAATGAAATCTTGCGGATTACAAAAAAAATTGATGTTAATAATCAAGAATGTTATTGGGCTTTAAAACAAATAGTAAAGTTTACATTGTTTGAACATTTGTAATTGATAAAGAATAATATTTATACAATAATATGTTTGAAATAAAAAAAAACGTAAATGAAAACAAAAATTTTAAAAATTACTAAAATAATATAAATATAATAGACTTAAAAGTTTTATTTATGATATATAATGTAAATATTTTCATAAAAATGATAATTTTTATGTATACAAAATAATAGATAAAGCTTTTTTTACTTCAGATGATTTTTTACCAACCATGAAGAAGGCATTACTCATCGAATTGAAAGCTTACTCCTGATAAAAGATTATAAAAATAATAGTTATCATACTATTAATTCAAAAATTAAAAATAAAGAATCTTCAACAAATTTATTTAAATTATGAATTCAATCTTATATTTTAGTTATGTAAGGCTATAATAAAAATTTAATAAAATATTCTGAAAAACATTGATGCTAAATTATATATATAAAATATTAAGATAAAATTTTTTGAGTTATGTAAATTTATAAAACTTTTGTTTTTATTTTTGTACAGGTAAAACATTTTCTTTATATTGGCCCTCATAATTTCCTGATGGATTGTATTTACAGCTAACGATATAGTATCCAGGATATTTTTCATTCACTTTCCCAATACCACAACCCATTTCTTTGGTATTCTTCCATACAAGTTGTGTAAAATGGCCTGTATTCATACCAAAACCTGGATTTTCATAATGATAATTCTGTATTTCATTATACCAAAGTCTGACTGGATCAACTATCATACTTATAGGAACATATGCCAAATTTTCTCCATACGTTTTATCTGGATCATGTATAAGTTTTCCATTGTATTCTTCTCCTAACTTTTCAGCATATGCTTGAGCAAGATTTTCTAACTCCTCATTATTAGTCAAATCTGGAGATCCATGAAGTTGACGATACATATTTGTTTGAATCAAGTACTAAAAATTATAATTAATATATTACATATTAGGAATTTACATTTCTTCGTAAAGATTTAATATCAATTTCTGATGACGATTGTTTTGTTGGTGTTGTTGTGATTGTATTAGTAGTTGTTGGTGTTGATGTTGTGATTGTAGTGGTTGTTGGCTTCTTTTTTTTGCTAGTTCTACGTTTAGTTGTTTTTGACTTCTTAGTTGCACCTTTACGCCTAGTAGTTTTTTTCTTCCTGGTTGTAGCTTTACGTTTAGTAGTTCCTTTCCTCTTAGTTGTAGTTCTACGTTTAGTTGTTTTTTTCTTCTTAGTTGCACCTTTACGCCTAGTAGTTCCTTTCTTCTTAGTTGAAGGTTTCTGTGTAGTTGTACTTTTTACCGCAGTAGTTGTTGTAATTGGAATTGTTGAAGTAGAACTCGGAATGGTAATAGCACTTCTCCTTATCATAAAAACTCTAGCATCAGGCTTTTTGACGAGACATATTGTATTAACCTCATAATAGGTATTATAATAGTTTCCACCACACTCATATACCCATTCAGGATCATCAAGTCGAGGGATATAACATTCACTATCAATTAATGTTAAAATAATGAATGATATAACCGTAAAAAAGAAAAAACCTATAAGCATTAAAGTTAAAACATTGATAACTTAATGAAATAATTTTCTATTTTTATACTTTATTACAACTATTTATTTATATTATAACAGTTCATCAAATATTAACCTTTAGATTAATACAAATGCTTAGAAAACTATTTATAGAAATATAATTTTTAAAAAAATTTAAATTATACAATTTTTTGCGACTTCTTTTATTTACATATTTCTGAAAAATATTATTTTTATGAAATTATTATAAAAAAATTAATGCTAATATTTAAAAGTATTCTAATACTTTAAAAATAAATGATAAAGGTTGAGTTTAGACTTCCTCCTGTATCAAATTGATAGCAAAGAAGAGACCAACATTCAGAAGCAAACATGAATGAAGACATACAACATTTACATTTTAAGATATGGAGAGGAACGGATCGGCAAGTTAATCAAAAATTGGATCACCACTAGTAATTGTGAGGTGAGTATATGTACACTAGCTTTTTTTTTAAATGAGGTTAATATGCGTATTCCACAATTTTTTAATTTTCCTATAACAGGCTGCTAGTACCATGAGATTGAACAAATCTACTAACGGCCTGCAATATATCGTAATTTGGATTCCTATAAGAACTCAAGCTGAAGATACTTTCTCAATGATTTTTTAAAGTTCAGTATTAGAAGGAGAGACAGAAGGCTGGTAGCTTCCATTAATTATTCCAAATAAAGTATGAAAAATAATCTGTTTTTAAATGAGGCTAGTCTACATGCCCTCTGATTTTAAATAAATGAGGAAAATTCGACACGGTCTCTTTGTCATCGTTGAATATAAAAAAAACTAAATAAATTTGATTATAATATGCGTTATAGTGTAGCGGATTTGGAATAACACGAGATGTAGAGCAAGTTTTTATTAAAATAAAGAAAAATTAGTATACAATATATATAATGTATTTATTTATTATAAATTCATATCCCTTAAGAATACCAACTCTACCGCCAATACCACTATATCTATATATCACTAAGAGTTCTCCTTATATAGCCAAAATTTTATGGGCGGGTTTCGTATTTGGTGAGAATTCTTGGCTTGATTTCGTATGTAACAAAGGTTTTTTGGCAATAAAAATTAAGGAATCTGACTAATAAAATACACTATATTAAAAACAAAGTTATATGAAAATTTCCTTCATAAAAAAACATTATAAATAACCATTAAAGACAATTGGAAATCACTTTAATTAGTTACTATCTACCACTTAAAAAAAATGAACAATCTTATCATCAAAGAGTACCAAAACTTCTATGGAATACGAAGAGTCGTACTGGAACTTGAAAACCAAGTTGATGACTGGAAGGCGTCCGAGGAGTACATGAATCTTGCCAATATTGATGGATATCCACTGATCGAGAAAAAATCGGACTTAACAACAACCATTAGTGCGACAGGTAAAAAGAGAAACCTTAACAATTGTAAATTTTTTGTAGGAAATTATCAAATTTATTGTATTATGGTTGAGGATTCAGATGGTGACAAATCTATCCACTCACTGTATTGGGGAAAAGGAGTACCTACCAGATTTCAAGATCACGTTGGGGAGATAAAAAAACAACTGAAGAATCTCATGAAGTCCCAGGAAGATGAACATCACATCGCTTTGAATACGCCTTTCTCGAAGTACCTTATGATGGCCATCTTTCTGCTACAAGGGAAAAAATCTTCATCAAAACGATAAAGTACTATGAATGGCGAGGGTTAAAGTTCGGAATAAGGGCGACCATTGCGCAACTGTTATTTATTGCTGTTTTTTTTGGAATAAAAGATATCTCTATAAGTAACAGTTGCGCAATGGTCGCCCTTATTCCGAACTAGCTCCGCTGACCAATTAAAAAAAATGAATCTTCTAGAGGAAAAAATCGGTGAAACTATAACTGAGAAATCCTATACCTCATGTGGATTGAGGAGGATAACTCTCAGATTTAATGGAACGAGAGAAAACTTGGTATGGAAAACATCCCAAGAATACATAGACCTAGCGGAACCAAAGGGTCTTCTTGAACTAAGAGGAAATAGGAAACAACAAATTTCCAGAGAAAATGACAGTAAAGGTAATAAAGGCTAAAACGATTCAATGATTTTTTCTAGGACACCACCAACTTTACTGCATCATCCTCGGTAAAGACAACGATAACGATACCGAGAGACTCCTATACGTAGGAAAAGGAAACAGCAAACGCTATGAAACCCACTGTAGTGAAATCAGGAGACAAGTGAAGAACCTATTGGAAAAAAAAGGGGAAGAACACGTCATCAACCTGAACACTACCTACAGTAAGTATCTGACGATAGCAATCCTGCTACTAAAAAAAAGAAGGATAACTTTTCAAACCATAAAGTACTATGATGATGAAAAAGAATGCTTAGAAGACGAGTCGACATTAATAAGATCAAGAATATCCTCTTGGCAAAATATGATTAGAGGAGTTTTAATCACAACACACAAAAACTCATAGCTATGAAACATAGTCGAGAAATTTTATTTATTTCTGTGTAAATTTTTCTTTATATCCAATAAATTATTTTAAAATATATTTGTAGTATCATTTATTTTTTTACGATTTAAAAAGAAATATTCACGATTGTTTAATTATTATGTATTAGTATATTCTCATAATATACATATACATTTAAAAAATATGTGCATGTTGCGCGTTTTATAATTGTATGTAACATTTTAAATAATTGACTACATATTTATTTAAAGAGTATATTATAAAAAAATTTTTGTATGTTAAACGTCTTATAATTGTATGTAATATTTTAAAACACATTTTGCGAGTCAGTCGAACATTTTTTTAAAATTTTGAACAACTTAAAATTTTACCCCCCATTTTTATTTCATGAATAAAAAAAGCAACCAAAAAAATGTATGCTGGCAAATTTATTCAGGCATGAAACTTTGAGATACAGCAGTAGTAGTGAGTCAAATTTGAAAAAATTGATTTTTACGGATTTCAGATAAATAGATTTTTTTAAAAATTAATACTGCTTCTAGGAGTAATTTTTTATAAAAAAAACGAATGAGCATGCTTTCGGCTTCATAAATTTACGTCTTTATTGTCTTTTGAAATTTTTTTTAGTTTTTTTATTTTTGAGTACAAAAATCGAAAAGCGCATGTTCTCACTATGCTCATTCGTTTTCTCATGTAATTTTACATCTAAATTCATAGAAATCAAAAAAATAAAATGGGAAGGTAAATGTGTTCTTGAATGAAGAAGAATCTTGCTATTTTCTAGGGAAATAAGACTTTTCAATTTTTGAGTATAAAAATCGAAAAAGCGCATGTTCTCACTATGCTCATTCGATTTCCCATGTAATTTTACATCTAAATCCATGAAAATCAGGAAAATAAAAAGGGAAGATAAACGTTTTCTCATACAAAATATAGATTTCAATTCAATATAATAGAATATTGGTACACTTTTTTAATAAATTTTAAATTTTTTTATAATAACTATTGTTTCTAACAGTATTTTTATATGAAAAATCGAATGAGCATAGTGAAAACATGCGCTTTTCGATTTTTGTACTCAAAAATTAAAAAAACTAAAACAAAATTTCAAAAGACAATAAAGACCTAAGTTTATGAAGCCGATAGCATACTCATTCGTTTTTTTATAAAAAATTACCTCTAGAATCAGTATTAATTTTTAAAAAATCTATTTATCTGAAATCCGTAAAAATCAATTTTTTCAAATTTGACTCACTACTACTGCTGTATATCAAAGTTTCATGCCGAATAAATTTGCCAGCATACATTTTTTTGGTTGCTTTTTTTATTCATGAAATAAAAATGGGGGTAAAATTTTAAGTTGTACATCAAATGTCTGATTGACTCACAAAATGAGATTTAAATTAATGACAGCAGAGCCTTTTATTGATGAAATTTTTTAGTTTTCTCAAAAAATGAATGAAATTAATGTACTTTCTTAGAAAAAATTATAAAAAATTGATGGTTAAAATATTAATAACTACTAATAAGTTTTAATGCTTTTGCTAAAGTAATTGGATTTGTTTTGAAATAGTTTACGAATATTTTTAATAAAAAATGTTAAAATATAAATATAAAAAGTTTTCTTTTAATAAATAATAAAATTCTTTCGCAGAACGATTATTTTGCTTTGAATTTAAAGATGTTTAAGTCGCTGTTAAATACATTTTGATTCATAAAGTGAATCCAATGGAGTATCAAAAAATACATCCCTATTTCAGACTTTTACCGTTATATCTATATATCTCCATTCTTTATTGACCACTTAATTTGACACATATAATTACCTTATTTGATGTTAATTATACTACTTTATTATGGAAATATTTTCTCGGACAATTCTTTGCATGTTTAAATATTGCACATTTTAAATACACATTGAAAAAAGCTTTTCATTCTTCATTTATTAATTATGACAAACTTTAATTATATTAATTATTTTAATAATAAATGATTATAGATTATTTACAATATCTTTAAGGAAAAGAAAAAAGTATGTAATTAATATAACAACAAATTTCAGGGTAGAATGTGTTAATAACATTTATATGATTGTTAATATGTAAGAAAGCGAAATTTTAACTTTTTTATCAATAGTATTGTGTTTACTTATAACATTCTGGTAAATTGATTTTTTACCATATAATTTATTTGGTTTTATGTATAATATTATTCAATAATCTCTTATTTGTCTTTCCGTTATAAATGATAATGTCCAAATCATTCTATTTATTTTTTATTTCAGAAAAAATGTTTTACTGTAAATTCTTTAACCATTTTTATATGAAAAGTCTTTTATTTTGCTAATAAAAAAAGTTTCCACAAATTATCATATTGTTCATCAAACGAACTTTTAAAATTCTCTAAAATTCCAATTATTTTAAAAATATATTGTCTATTATATATAATGTATTTAACAGAAAGTTCCAATAATGGTGTGAATTTGCTTGTTTTTTTTACAATCCTACTATTGCCAGTTTTCTATACTTTTATTTATTTTCCCGAATACTACAATTTTGATATTTTATCAATAATATTTTTCAAAACAGGTTTAGCATATATTTTCCATTAGCATTATTATATATTTTTTTATGTTTACAACATAAAATAAATCACACAATGATTATATTTTGATACTGAAAACTACATTGATTGTTTTATCATACACTATACAGAAGTAATCTTGAATAATATCGTCTGAAATCTAATTGTCTTTCTTATTGTAAAAGGTTGTTTTCCTTGCAACTATTAAACGCCCTCGTTTATATTTATTTTTTAAAGCTTTATAAATATTTAATTTCTATCAATTATAGATAACAATTCAAAGAACACTATTTAATGAATTCAGTTACCTTATTTTGAAATGAAACGAAAACTATAAATAGGCAAATTGTACAAAATATTACAGTATTTAAAAAATATATTTCTAAAGTATTTTAATTCTTTATATAATATATATATATACTTTTACACAACATATCTGAAACACCAATGAAACATCTTTAAGAAAATTTCAAAAAGTCATTTCTAATACATATAAGAGCCCATGTCTGTTGCCGTTCCTTAAAACACTTCTTATCCAGCTAGCATACCACGCACCTGGCCACTTTTTCGTTGCTCTTCAAGTTCTTTTTGAACCTCTTCTTCAATTATACGAATATCAACCATCGTCAGGCCATGCCATTTGTCTATCCAGCAAAATACTTCACGATGGAACTTTGAGAATAAACGTGGGTATTGCTAAAAAAAGTTATTAACATTTTTGTATACTAGAAACTTACTGTATGTGAATAACTTTCGACCATTTTTTGGAGACCAAACCATTTAAAATAAACAGTCACTAATTTGTAAGCACACATAATTGGCTGTGTATTATTTTGCCATCCATTTACCAAAGGTCCTCTCCCAGTTTTTGTCGATTTGAAAATCGATGGTCTAGTTTCATCATGAATATCGGCAGAATGGAGGAATTCATTGTCGTTAGCAATATTAATCATAACGACTTCTCTTTTTGCCAACTCCTCCTTTGAAAGACCATGGGCATTTTCAGTTGTTCCATTGTCAGGTAAGTGAATAGTCTCAACTTTAACGAAGAAATTTTCTTTCATGTAGTCGGGATTAGTCAATATAGTCCTGCAGTATGGATAGGCATTCCAAGCCTCTTCATGTATGGCTAAACTACCTTTTGGAGCAATCTTCCTTACAATTGTTGGAACTTTCGATTGTAAATGATATATTTTGTGAGTATATTGTCCTGAACTATAGTTGCCATCTAGTAAAGGAGTACCCTCAAATGGTTCGTTTTTTAGAACTTCAACTCCCTCACCGCCACCGGTTTCTGCTTTTGATGCTTCAGCCACTGACCATAGTTGTCCTATTTGGTATTCCTCAACAGTCATTGGCAACACGACACGATACTCCTTAATTATCATTGCAGATTCCTATAATAAAAGTTGTGATATAAAAAATAATACACCATACATATACATAAATATAAAAAATGGAATAAAACCTAATCAAAAATAAAATAATACATGTATTTAAAAAAACATATATGCTTAAAAAACTACTATCATAAAAAAATTGTAATCAAATATCCTAAAAGGGTTCCAGTATTAAATCATTCTAAAGTTTGATGTTTTTCCTTGTTCTTTCTCAAATTCAGGATCCTCGTTAACTTTCTTATAATATTTCCAATCTTTAGATAATGGCCTATCACCTTCCAATGTTGATTTTGATAAAGAAAAGTCATAAGGAGCCTCACAATTCTTCTTATCCTCAAAGAACATACCCTTTTTCCAAAAGCTGTAATCAAATTTACCAGCTTTAAGTTGTTCCTTATGTTCTTTGTACAATCTTTCCCTTTCTGCCATTATCTCAGGATGTCTTCTTTCCCAAATCATACGATGCTTCTGTTTCATGTAAACATCTCTGCAATCAGCTTCTGATCCCATTTCACCATACTTTATGAAGAAATTTAATTCAGACTCCTCCAAATCTTCAATAACTTTGGCACATTTATTTACATTTCGTTCATCATAATTAAGGCAACGCTCAACTCTTTGCTTAAGAATATCTAAAATATTACCATCAACCATCTTATCAAGACGGTATTGTTCATTTGCCTCGTAGAAACATGCCATATCATTAACTCCACACTGATCTATCTCTGGAACACGGTTTAAACGGCGGTGATAATATGGCTTCTTATACTTATCATGAAGTGGTTCAACAATATTTTCTCTAACAAACGTTGCTGGAAAATCGAAAGCACGCTGAGCATAGTAACGCATAGTTGGGAAAAACGTCCCTTCGGCTTCAAGTTTTTTTACCTTCCAGAAAGCTTCCCATTCTTTACGATCTTGAAGACGACGACGTTGAATGGGTGTCAGGGTCTCGCTCACCTCTCCAACTTCAGCCATTACTGCACCCATTTGATTTCTTTACTGCTAAAAAAAGAACAAATATAATTAAAATTAAATGTTTTTTTAGAAAATATAAATAACAAAGAAGTAATTAAAACTTCAAAAGATCCAAAGAACAATTTATTGTGATGTTGAAAGAAAAAAATAAACTTTATTGATAATGCTACTTTTTTAAGTATTCTAGATAAATTTCATTTGTGGTAAAATGTCACTTCAATGTATTTGTAAGAGAGTGTACCTCCCTACAACGCGATATATTTTTATACGTAAGTGTTATGTATTACATAAAGAGAGAAATTATATTGGTAAAGAAATAATATACATGATAAAATATGGATATTATCTTCTTAAGGAATATCCATGATAAATGTTATTAGTATTTTTATCCTTTTTTGATGGTCTTAAAAGTGAATAGTTAGTTTGTTTAAGAATATCGGAGAAATTATCACTTAATTTGTTTACGTAATCAACTTCATTCATTATTATTTTGTTAAAATTCTGAAAAAAAAGGTTTTAATAGATAAAAGGGGTATATTCCTACATAGTTATCTTTAGTAAATTTTCTACAGTAATTAGTTAGATATTGAGTATATTTATAAGGTGTCTCAAATGAAGTTTTCCTTTTCTTTTCATCGAACATATTACAGAAATATGGAGAAAGAAGGTATATACATATAATAAAATATTAATTATGTTTAAAAATTTAATTTCAATGTTGTTTATGTATAAAAAATTTACATTATTTACATAGAATTTTTCTAATTTTTTGACCAATTCAATGACAATAAGAGAATACATTATATGATAAGAGAAAACATTTACCTCTATAAGAAATAATGCAGACGGAGCTTTGGTGTAATTTAGGAAAATATTATTTATTTGTAATAATAGCAGTAATTGCTATCGATAACAATATCATATTCATAGTGAAATGAAAAAAATAAGAACTTAAAATGAGCTTAAAAAGTTAATCGTATGCTTTATTTATTGGAACAAGAAAGTACATTACAAGAATATATTTTTAATGTTAGAAACTTACTTTACATATTTAAAAGATATATAAATATTTTAAAAAATAACGTTCTTAAGTTCGTTTTTGTCTCTGAAATAAAAAAATAAGTATAAAGATTCGCAGTAT
Organism: Strongyloides papillosus; assembly: GCA_005656395.1. Taxonomy (NCBI): domain Eukaryota; kingdom Metazoa; phylum Nematoda; class Chromadorea; order Rhabditida; family Strongyloididae; genus Strongyloides; species Strongyloides papillosus. Next base: position 4,222,011 of record SRSI01000050.1, on the reverse strand, counting down.
TTTAAATTTATATCATACTTTTTTCTTATCACATAACTAATATGTTTCATTTTCTAGTAAAATATAAGGATTCATAAATAAATAATGTAATAAAAATAATATTATTATAAAAATATTATTTAATGATTTTCTTGGTGTCTGTAAATAAACTATAAAAAATATATAAAAGGTCTTTTAATTTTCCATGAAATATTAATATAAAACAATTTTAATATTTACCTTTCATAATAATTTCTCATAAACTTGAAGAATGAAATGCTTTTATTTTTAGGATAGAGAACACTCAGTTATCGTCTACAAAATAAACCTTCCATAAAATAAAAATCCCATAGATGATAAAAATTTCATTTTATCTTTATATATTTTAATATGTAAAATATATAACTTTTAATATGCACACAATTTTTAAATAAAAGTTTATAACAGACATTCTTCAGGAAATTTTTAATTTGCTTTATTTATTTTATAATTAACTTGAATTTCAAAATATTTATGATAAAAAATGTGTATAACGGAAATTTATTTCATTAATAAATGTCACTCATCGATGTTTTTTTTAAATATAATTCTCCATTTTTTTGATAAATTTGATTTAATTTATAAAAATAAAAACACTTGAATAGAATGGAAACAAAAATCTCTTTAAATTTATAAATATAAAAAGAACAAATTTTAACTAACAATTCAAAAGAATAGAAACAATATAATGTAATTAAATATTAACTATCAACAAGGCTGTCAAAATTCCCAGACAGCATAGCAAGTTTTCCTTTAAATTCTGCTCTCACAAAACTAAAAGTTAATACAGAACCAATAGAAACATCTTCGGGAGCATTCTTCACGAAGCAAGGAATAATATCAAATAATTTTCCAAGAACATATTTCTTCTCAACTTTGGTTACAGTACATTGATAAGTTCTACCTATTTTGGGACTGAAAATAATAATAAAACGTTACAAGATTTGAGGAGTAAATATGATACTTACGAAAAAATAATAAAATAAAAAGAAATATCTGTATGAAGGCAATTTTGATCTTCAATAATCAAAGAATCTCTTTGTATCGTTGTCTTCACACAACCCAAAACTATACCGTTAAGAGAAGATATCCATTTGCCAAGAAGAGAATTTTTATATCTTCCAACAAATTTATCAAGTGTTTCCAGACAATTCCACTTAAATGTTAAGTGTTTATCCTTTTTTTTAATGACAATTCCGGATGATTTTTGAGATTTTCTTATTTCTTTAAGTTCCCTTATCGTCATGGCTTTTAATTTCACTTCTGATCTTTTTTTCTCATTCGAAGACATATTTATTTTTTAAAGTAGAAAAGAATATACAAGTAAGGTGATAAGAATATACAAAAATTATATTTTAAATAAATCTCGTCCGCAACTTTATTTATCACATCAGTCAGATGTCTTACAAAGACATCTAATGGTATTATGTAGCTACTTGACTATAAAAGGCGGGGAATGTTTAATTACTATCATTTTTGGATACCAATGATAGGTGACGAAAGAAGTGCGTTGAATATTTGTCTCCTTTTCAGGAAAGAGTTAGTTTTTGAATTCTTGAGAAAGTACATTACGTGATCGTACCTCCAGGATGATCAAAAAAAACTTTGACATTTGGAATTTCGTCTTTCTGTTGATAATAAATCACATTTAGACACAATACTCTTCTCATATCTCTTAGATCTTTTTAAATTTCTCTCTACCACTTCATTATATCTAATAGAAAATCTTTTCTTTTGGTGATAACTTTCGACAAACGTCAATTTTACACAAAGCATACATAAGATAGGACAATTTCTTAGTAGATGTTTAATACTTATATATTTTATGAAAAGTTTATATTTATTTTTATCATATCTCTTGAAAAAGATAGGAACACTTTTATAATTGTTAAAATGTCAGCTGCGCACAATTATACCTCCTTATTGGCATTAAGCCTTACTACTGTTAGTGGGGATGTTACTACAAAGAAAGTAAGGATTTTAAGTTGGCACACACATTTATTAGTCAATAGGAGGCAAAAGAAACCACTACAATAAATAATTATTCTTCTTCCATCTTCTTTGTTGTTGTCGCGCAAATATATATATTTATTTATTTATGTGTAGTTACCAAAGAAATTTGTGAACGATGAATATGAACCTCATTACATTATTATCTTGTTGGTGTAATTTTAATAAAACTTTTGGTTTATTGATAAGTATTAAATATATGTGTTTTCATTTTGTTAATTGTAATCTAAGTATTTTAAAGTCTATTCTGTTATTTTACCATTCTTAAAACTTTAACTATATTATATTTAATATACATTTTTTAATTCTATTCTTTAATATATATTTTATTTTCATCTTGTATATTTACTTTTAATGATTTGTACTCTCCTTAAAGTTATTATATATTATATTAATATTTAGATATATAGAGACAATTGTATATTATTTTAACAACAATTAACATCATATAGTGTGTATATTAATTTTATATATAATCTAAAATTCGATATATATTTTAATGTCTGAATTTTATCCACGTTCTGTGATATCAAATGAATTTGGAGATGACTCAATTAGTGTAGATGGATATTGGAAACATAATTTATTAGTTTTACAAGAAAAAGCTCCTAAACCTATCTGTGTTCCTTGTAGAAAATTTATTGCAAATAGACCTGAACAGTATGGCCATGAATATCATGGATTAATTGAAAGAAAAGAAGCAGAAAAAGTTTGTTTTCATTTATTTAATAAATTACATTTTTTTTAAGTTACTTCGTGAGTCCGGTGAAGGATCATATCTTGTTCGGGCTTCTAAAAGATCAGCAAATGCAAACACATTATGTATATTTTTTGATAACCAAGTTCTTCACTATATGTTATATTATGATGGAAATCACTACTTGGGAGAAAAAAGATTCGAAAGTTTAGAATTGATGGTAGCTGATGGTTTGATATCGATGTTTTTAGAAAAGAATGCCTCTGAATATATCAGGAAGATGGCTGAGGAGGCTGTTTATGAACATAGTCCATATTTAATCTACCAAAGAGCAGCTAATAATATATCATCTGATGGGCCAGTGGTGGTGGATGATTTCACGAATAGACCACACAATTTTTCAAGTTTTACTTTTAAAATGCCACATTATTGTGATTATTGTAGGAATTTTATGTGGGGTTTAGTGCAACAAGGAGTGAAATGTAATGATTGTGGTTTTGCTGCACATAAAAAATGTAGTGAACGTGCATATCATGATTGTAGACCAGAAGCAAAATATGTAAAAAGAATGTTTGCTGTAGATTTGACAACTTTATGTTTGGCACATAATGTGTCGATAGCTCCAGTTTTTAAACAATGTATTGATGAAGTAGAACGACGTGGTCTTCATATAGAAGGCATCTATCGTGTTTCAGCATCTCATGAACAAATGGATAGGTTAAGAAAACAATATGATACAAATCCAAATTCAGTAAATTTAAGTGAGGTTGATGATATTCATACAGTAGCAGGTCTATTAAAATTATACCTACGTTTATTACCACAGCAATTAGTACCGTTTTCCAATTTTCAGATGCTTTGTGATGCCTATGGTATGTCACAAAACCCCTCTGAAAGAGCTCTACATATCAAGAAAGCACTAAAAAAATTGGAGAAATGGAATTGTTATACATTAGATGCTCTACTTAATCACCTAAGAAAGGTTGCTGAATATTCAGATAAAAATAAGATGAATGTTGCTAATATTGCTACAATATTTGCTCCAACTGTTTTTTGTGCCGGAACTATACCATCATTGCCTCAACATCAACATTTATTACTAGATTTTCTAATCAAAACACCAGGAATTGTTCCTTATGTCTAGTGATAGTGTATGTCTATACATATATATTTATATATCAGGGAAAATCATTAATTTTTTTTTAAAAAAATACTATATTCTTGTAAGATCTTTATTTATTTATTTTTTTTAAAAAAAAAGATTATATTTTAAAATGGATTAGTAACTTTTCCGGAAGTATTTAAGTAAACAGATTTTATTTGTGAAAAAGCATCTATTGCTGCATGTCCTTGTTCTCTTCCATAACCTGACTGCTTCATTCCACCAAATGGTAATTGTGGTGCTGTATCATTATATGTATTAACATAAACATTACCAGCAATAAGATTATCAATGAAATGATTAGCTTTTTTTAGGTTATTTGTAAATACACCAGCAGCCAAGCCATATATTGTTTCATTGGCTATTTGTAAGGCTTCCTCATCGTCATCATATGGTATTATCATCATTACTGCACCAAATATTTCCTCATGATAAGCTTTCATATTACTGTTAATATTTGTTAATATACATGGTGATAAATAATAACCCTTCTCCAACTCTCCATCTAGTTTTAGAATCTCTCCGCCATATAATTTTTGAGCTCCCAATTTAATACTATTATCAATGTAATTCTTGACACGTTTCATATGTTCCAAGCTAATACATGCACCAATATGTGTTTTTGAAGACAATGGATCACCAACGACCAGCTTTTTGGTTTCATCAACAACTAACTTTGTAAATTCAGATAGAATATTTTTATGAACTAAAACTTTAGAAGCATTAGAACAAACTTGACCTTGGCTAAAGAAATTTGCCATCATTGCCACATAAACAGCATTTTTTATATCAGCATCTTCACAAATTATAAGTGAACTTTTACCACCAAGTTCCATTGTAGCAGGTTTAATCATTTTACTGGAACAATAATTTAAAATGGCTTGACCAGTTGATACACTACCAGTAAAAGAAACTTTGCTAACGTTTTCATTTAAACACAACTCCTTTCCAGTTTCACTATCTCCTTGAATAATATTAAGAACACCACTTGATAAACCACTATACTCAAATAAAATTCCTAAAATAACTGGAGAAACGGGAGATAAAGGACTTGGTTTGTAAATAACACTGTTTCCGCAAATCAAAGCTGGAGCAATTTTCCACATTGCAGTTTGAATAGGGTAATTCCATGCACCAATACAACATACAACACCAAAAGGTTCTCTTTTTGTGAAGCCAATTTTACCATTAGCTTGGTCTAAAGGAAAATGTCTTCCGGAGATGTCAGCAGAGGCAAAATATTCTACACAATCTGCTGCTGATAAAACATCCCAAACAGCTTCTCTAATTGGTTTCCCATTATCAATGGTTTCAATTTTAGCAATCAAATCAACATTTTCTCTAAGTAACCTACCAACCTTTAAAAAAATCGATGACTTCTCTGTCATTGACATTTTTTTCCACTCTCCATTAGCGTTATTTGCAATAGAAACAACTTTGCTACAGAATTCTGAATCAGCTAGTGATAAATCACTTAACACAGAACCATCTCTTGGTGAAATTAATGGTAGAGTCCTCGATCCAACATCTTTTATCAACGAATTTGAAACAAAGTTTAAGGTAGAAAAAATACTATTTGGTTTTTGTAAAAAAGTCTTCAACATCTTTTCTGAGTGTGTAAACAATTTGGAAAATATTAATTTACTATATTTTGAAGTTTTAAATTGTCCTGGGTGTGAACCAAATTTATCATCGGGTATTTTAGCCTTGTGTTTATCAAAATAATCGATCCAAAACTTGAGAGTTTTTCCCTGTAATAAAAGAAAAATAATATATGTTAAAAGTTAATTATTACTTTATCATCAGTAAAGCGCATGATAATTTCTTCAAAAATAAAAGAATCATTATTAGCATATTTGTATGCATAAACAATTAACTGAGAACAATATATGGGCTTTTTTTCATCATCCATACAATTGTAAGGTGTAAATAAATAATTATAGGTGCATCCTAATTGACTTTTTGCCCACGTTACAGCCTTTTCTTTTAGTAAATTAGGCTGTTTCACTGATAAAATATCTAATTTATCGGGATTTAATTGTTTAATAACATCAATCAATTTTTCTTCAATAACACCATTGTGTGGTGTAGAATGTATTATCCTGTGTTCATCAATAAAAATTCCACAATGGAATTCTACTGCTTCTGGAAAGGATGCTGCAACAGAAGATTCAAAGTTTTCAGTTGATGTTGGACTTGGGAATTTAGATAGTAAAAAAATATCACCAACGCTTTGCCCAAAAAACATTTTTTAGACTACATTGGTTAGTAATTGATACTACCACTACTATAAAGTTAAAGAGATAACAAGTTCATGTTAGAGTACCATAAATTTATGTGTTCGTTTTAAAACCAAAATGTATATTTATTCTTTAACCATATTAGTAGTAGTTTAAAAACAAAAATCATTTTCCAAATGACTTTTATTGTAAGTAAGCAGATTAAGTAAGATAAGTATACAACAAAATCAGCAATAAAAATTAAACAGAAAACTCACAAATAATGTAGAGTTGTACAATTGATGATGATTTAAACAAAAAAAAAGAAAACTTTAAAAAGATTTTTAGTAAAAACATGAAAGATTAAAATTATTTATTCAGGTGTTGGTGATCTAGAGATAGAACGACTTCTACGGCTTTCACTACCATTACGACGATCTCTAGATCCTGAACGACTTCTTGATTTTGGAGAACGCGAGACACTTCTAGGTGATCTATCTACAGATGCAGAACGTGTTCTTGATCTCGATCTAGAACCAGATCTCGATCTACTCTTTCCAGGGGAATCGCTTCTACTTCTTTTGACTGATGTACTGCGACTTCGGCGATCAGATGGTGTACGACTACGGCTGCGTGTACGTGAACGACTTCTTGAAACAGAACGATCACGTTTTGAATCTCTGGAAAGGTGAATTCTAGATTTTTCTTTCTCATGTGAAGTAAACTCAGAGTTATCTAATTCATCGATGGCCTTGTCAACGGCTGAAGGTGAACGAAATTCAACTATTCCTGTTCCATCTTTGTAAACATCAGCAAATGCTATTTCTCCAGCCGATCTCATATGGTCTTTAAGATCTTGCCATGACCCTGTAGGTGGAAGACCACTAACTCTAACACTGTATCCGGTTGATTGTCTATAATTTCCACGTCTTGATCTAACATCTTGATAATCACTTCTTCCACCAAATCCTCCACGTCCTCGTGGTCCGTTTCCTTTAACCATTTCTACACGGATTCTACTCCCATCTACTCTAATACCATCACGGCCTTGTATGGCATCACGTGCATCTCTACAAAAATAACATATAAAATTATCAAAAATCATTCATTACTTACCTCCAATCATCAAATTCAACGAAAGCAAATGCTGGTCCACCATGTCTTCCTCTAATTTTAATATTTCTGATTCTTCCATACTTGTAGAATAAATCTTCAACATCCCTTTCACGAATGTCATCAGGTAAATTACCAACATAAATTTTTGATCCTTCACCACGCATAATTTATACGGACTCACCTCTAAAAAAATAAAAAATTGTTATAAAAATTGGAAATAATAAACGCATCAAAAATAAAGCTAATTAGATATAGACACTGTGTATGTGGCTATATTGTATATATCCACAACAAAACTAAAACGACTCTCACTATATCATAATAAACTATATCTTAAAAATTTATCATATGTTAATGTTAGTAAAACGCGCCTTAAAATCATATCAAATACATTTTAAAAAAAGTTATCATTACATTTAAAACTTATTTAAAAATCCTCAAGAATTATATTAGATAATAAAATCCATCCCACGATGTCTGTGTGTTTTAAAGGAAATCATCTAACCTCCTTCCCGGTGTATCCTCCGGTGGTGTAGTAATAAGATACTAATTAACTTGAGATTTTTTTATCAACAACGGTAGTTTTCAGACCGCGACACATATTTTGACAATATAACTTTTTTTTGTCCCAGGAAAATTAAAATATAGCTTCATTTAAAAAATTGTAATGTGTCCCTTGGATATGCACAATATTGAATAATGTACACATCAGAGTCCAGATGAAGCAAAAAATCCTACACATATATCCTATCGTTTTTTTTTTGAAAAAAAAGAGACATACTCCTCCTGGTTTTTAAAGGATTAATAAAAAAATATTAAAAGAACAAAAAAACACAGTAAAATAAAACGGAAATAAATACTACATAATGAATTCCTACAAGATTCTGCGCATATTTATAAACCACTTATTTCACTCTCTCTCTGTCTCGAAGGTATGCATCTCCCTAGAATATAACAAACGGCTTACAAAGCTTTCTGCGTCAAAAAATTATAACACAGAAAGTCCTCCAACGTAACACATAACATCTTTGTCCATGCGCTTCACAATCTCCAGAAGTTATCAATTTTTCTACTTTGGGAAACAGCGATCCTTAGAGAAATCACAATAATATTCAATATAATAATTTTTGAAAAATTATTGTCCTGAACTGCGGTTAAAAAATGGCAACATTTTAATAAAATTTTGAATAAAAAATTGTGTTAATATAGCTGTAAAACGTTGTCGTCATGATACAAATTAACAATTGGAGAAATGTTACTTATGTAGGATAGTGTTTTCCAAATTTTCGTATTGAGAAATGAATCTTTTGGAATATCAATATTAGATTGAATATTAGTAAAGTAATTAAGTTATTGATAAGTTTTATTTGGGGTAGTCTTAAGTAAGGAGATGATAAGAAGTTTATATAAACAATGTGTTCGAAGGAAGTGAGTTTTTATGGAAATACAATCAACTAAATGATAAGAAATGTACAAGAAATTCTAACATATGTCGATATGGTAATATGAAGGTTTTAATTTAGATAACCTAATATGTTATCATAAAAAAGTATTTGGGATGTCCTATTAAAATTCATGTATAGGTTTTTTATTGTATAATTTATTTCTAAAGAAAAAAGGGTATATTAAGATAAAGGCATAACTTTTAAATAATCAGGATATACACCCATAATCTTGGCTATATAAAAAGAATGTAATGTCATTATTAAATTAATAACCTGATCACATTCAATATCTCTAACTTCAATGACTTCCTTTTGTTTATTAACAATTTTTTTAAAAACTAAATGAAGTCTTATTTTTCCATCATCACTTGAATTTTCTAGACTACTAAACTTATAATTCCATATGTATTGTTTAGTAGGGATATCGTAAAGACTTATTCCATTAACTATATGAATAACTAAACCTGAAGGTCTACCGAGATAGGAGCAAGCAAAAGTTTTGCATTGTGTTAATTTGATGCTTTTATAAATTGTATCATAATATGTTGATTCAAACGTTTGAAGTTGGGTGGGTGAATTGAATGATAGATAATGTTTTCCACCATCAGCTGATTCAATTTCTAGAACGCAATCACGTCTATCTTTTTTTGGTATAGCTGTTTTCATAGCTGTTTCTATGATTTTATACATAAATAAGCATTTATTATTCAGGTCATCTGAATTCAAGGGAGGTGATTCGAAAATACAAAAATCAGTTCCTTTTAATATTATAAATCTACTCTTCCATCTAATTTGTATATCATCACAAAATGTTTCTGACATTCTTTCATCAGCCCAACCAATATATTGAATTTTCTCTGAGGTGTGAAGAAATTTATTTGAAATTTTCATTGATTTATGATTCAAATTATTTATGTGGCCTTGAATTTGTTTTAACCATTGTTCTACAGCTTTTTTATCTTCACAATGAATGATGTTTGAAGTCCTCCCATCAACAGTTCTCAATTCAAAGGCATTATTTCTTATTTTGTCAGTTCCCCATAGATATCTACTTAATTGAGCCATCGGTAAGGGTAATTTATTTATTGTTTTCCACCCATCTTTACCATCACCCTGTAAAATAGGTTCATCAGAATTCTTATTACCACTCTTTATATCATTAACGGAAACACTAGATTTAAGAACACTCTTAAAAGGTACAGGTTCTGTAAAGATATCAGAAATACTATGTGCTGTCTTGACTTTTTCGGAGTTAGCTGTCTTGAGAATGGGTGCTATTTGTGGGCAACTTTTAACTGTTAAGGTTACTGTTGTGTCAATATCCTTTAAAATTTTAACAACTTCATCATGAGTTCTTCCTTCAACAGAAATTCCATTGATATCTAGGATTATATCTCCAATGAATAATTGAGTACACTCATCCGCTGGTGTGTTTGGAGCTATTTTTGAGATTACTATTGGTAGAGTAGCAGTTTCATCCACACCACCCTTTATGGAGATACCTAAGATGTTAGACCTTTTTTGGATTGTTATTGTTCTGGTGGTTGTTGATTCACCTGAGTCAAAAGCATTTGATGTTTGTTGTTGTTGAGTGACTGTAGGTATAGAAGAATTGTTATTATTTGAAGTTTCCGTTGGGATTTGAATATAAAGTAGTTCTAAAAAAAGTCAAAATTTTGTATATTTTTTCTTTACCTTTCGTCAATAACAGTTTTGATAGCTTTCCCCTTCCTTTACCATCAGATATTAATACCATTCCACTGTGAACCTGAAATAATAAAAATATCATAATATTTTTTAATATGATAATAATAAAGAAGTTATTTGTGTTATTGTATGGAATGTTAATAAAAAAAGTAATAAATAACATGATTATAAAACTTACAACATCCAGACTTGTATTGCTTCTATTTTTAGCCATGTTGTTTTAACTTTGAAATATTACTTAAATCAATTTTAAAGTAATGCCGTAGTTTAAAAATACGTATTTTTAAGTTAATATATCAGTGATCTATATTGCGATATCAATAAAATATGCCTTTATTTCAATATCAGAGAGAGTGTCATCTTAGTTATATTCCCCAAACTTAAATATAAAATATATATTTTCTTTCTGGAATGTTAATGTATTTATTTGCAGTTTCTAAAGAAAAATATTGTATTTATTATTGTTAAAAATAAATAAAAGTATGGGAAATTAAGCAATTAAAATATTTTTCCTTGATTTCTTTAATTGACATACTTAAAAATATTTTCAAATTGTTTATAACATTTTTTTGAAAACAAATTTTCTTTTTTACCGTCAACATCATTAAAAAATCACTTCTACAAAAGTACGATTAAGATGCAGTGGTACTTGAAGGGAGAAGATTAATCAGAACAAATAAACTAAATACAATTCATATGTTTTATCTTTCAATTAATTAATAGTTGTGTTTTTCATTGATATTATCATCTTCCTATTAAACGAATTGTGTTTTTCACGTGAATATTTAATGATTTACTTTACGCTCCCAATAAATATTAAAAGAATACAATTTTTTTTTAAAAATAAAAGAATGATTTATTTGTCTATTCAGTAATTTTTAATATTTTACCGTATATGACAGATGTTTCAATGAAATTCTTCAATTTCTTTGACACTTTTAACTAAAAACTTTCAAAAAAAATCCCCTTGAAAAATGAAAAAAAAAGTTATCAAAGAACATTGAAAAAAAATGTGCAATCATACTTTTATTCTCTTCTTTTTCTACTTGCACACATGAAAGATGGTCATCCCATATACCCATTTCTTTTTATTGTTAGTAATTATTTGCATTAAAATATATACTTGGTGAGCTTTATCAGTTGTTGGGGTTGTCTCTTCTACATTAAAAATAATATACAAAGTGATAACCTTTTTTTTATAACAAATAATTATAATTTTATCTTTATAATGTTTCAGGAAATTTTCTATCTTACTCCTCCCTTTAGAACAAATGTTAGGTATATAAGTAAGTGTTATTGGTATTCGAAGTTGTATATTATAATAAGTTTTGGCAATCAAAACTTCCTACCTTTAATTATAAAAAGGAATTTACTAAAAGTTTTATTTCTCTACTACAAAGATGATTGGAACTGTTGTTAACGTATTGGAATTTGTATTCATCTTTATTGCTACCTTCCAAGCATTGGTTTCATTTGCCAAACCAACAGTCAGAAATATCTTCGGTGATATGTTATATATACTACCAATTTCAATTATTTTGCCTTATTTTGTTGCAAAAGCTGAAGCTAAGGAGACTGATAACAATTGAAAATGACTGACGATGGCTATTTTATCAAATTCAATATGAATACAAAATCAAGTTATGATACTAATATTAATTCCCTGATAGCATATTTTTTTACAATTAATTAAATTATTTAGCGGGTGTTGTAAAAGGAGAAATAAAAATTCCAATATAAAATAAATTATTATTGAAAAATTATGTCTAATTAATTATAACTAGTTCTCTTAAAATTTTTAAATAATATTATTTTTATGCAAAAATATCACGCCATATTTTCATAAAATAAATCACAAAATAAGTAGTTTCCCTAATCTAAGGTTAAACAAATTGGGTATTCCTTTTTTCCCTAACTGTTAGAAAGAAAAATCACACAAATAGAGGACACATTTTTTGATAAAAAATTTAATGTCACAGCAATTTTTAAATAGAGAAAAGTTTACAATTTTTTATCATGCAAACATCAAAGGAATATTATATATTAATGTTGGTGATCATTGAAAAAAGAAACTTTTAATCAAAGACCATATATTGTTAGTATACGTTCTATTTGTATGCAAGACATGAAATTTTTTTAACAGTTTGATGACAAAATGTTTGAGCATTGGCTAAAAAACTAAATGAATGTTCCGAACAAATAACATTGAAATATTCACCCATTTCTGAAACGGCTGTATGATAAATTGCTCTTTTTGAAACTGATGCTGTTTCAAGAATATTCTATTGAAAAAAAATTTGTAGAATTAGAATAGGAAAGCTTACATTTTTTAAAATTTTTTTTAATGTATCATTATTGCATTGTGTATCCTTCGTTGTTACTTTTGATGTTGTAATTGATTTGTTGTTTTTTGTTTTGTCTTTCTTAGAATTCGTAAATTGTTTATTAGAAGTAGTTACATTTCCTTTATTATGATCATTGTGAATAATATTTACCTCATAATCTAGTGGAGTTTTTTTGACTCCTCTTGTAACTAAGGGAAATTCAGAGCTTTTTTTTGAATATACAACGTAAGTATATAGAAAAATTAATAAAAAAGTTATGAAGTAAATATGTTTATACATATCTCTTATCTTATTATTTTTTAATAGACAAATAATTTTAAGAATATGATAATAATTTATTTTGAAAGGTCATTTTATAATACTTTTGCATATATAGAGCTTTGGAAGATTATAAATATTATTAATCATATCTTCTTTTCATGTTTTCTATTCTATTTTCTCAAGAAATTATATCAATCTCTAAATGTAGTATTATGACATATGCGCTTAATGATAATATATCTAATCAAATAAACGTTGATCCAATGTTTAAAACTTATTGTATTTTCTTAGTAATTAAAATAATTGAGTAATATAATTTCTATCAATAATATTTTAAATAAATAAATATATCTATGTGATTCTCTTTTCCAATAATCGTTAATAAATATTTGGAGTAATTTAAATGACCAGTAATAATACAAACATTATATAAAAAATTATGAAACTAATCCTTCTATTTTGTCTAAATTTATGCTTAAGACTTTACTTCACAAAGCAAATATTGAATCTTTCCTCTTCAAATCAAGTCAAATGGCAATTTGAGTCCTCTGATGGGGATTATGTGGGTGAATCTCTCGTTCCTGGACACATATATGGAGATTTAGAAAGATTATCCTTAATACCCAATACGTTGTATTCAAGCAATTATATCAAAAATCAATGGGTTAGTTATAAAACATGGAAATTTACGACAATATTTGATGTTGATAAAAAATTATTAACGGTATGTTTCGTATATTTATTTATCAATATAAAGATCTCTTTTCTAGTCTTTTTATCAGAAACTTTATCTTAATGAAATTGACACACTGTCAGATATTTTCATTAACAATAGATTAATAGGAAAACTTGCCAATCAACACAGAAAAAATGTAATAAATCTCTTATCAGGTTCCTCAATATCATTATTGAAGGAAAAAAATAATAATTTAACGATAGTCTTTTATTCAAACCCCAAACACGGTAAGACAGCATTTGAAAAGTATAAAAAAACCCATGGAATAATATTGTACCCAGCATCTCAACCACCAATAATAAATGGCTTGGATCATGTGAACTTCATCAGAAAAAGCCAAGCATCATTTGGTTGGGATTGGGGCCCGGCAATAGATAGCGTTGGAGTAAAAAAAGATATTTTTATTCTTTTTGGAGAAGAAAAAGATAATATAGTTATAGAAAAGATCTCTGCTGTCATAGAAAATGATGATAATTATTATATAGTTAGTGTTAAAGCAAAAATTTGGGGTAATAAGATTAAAAATGAAAAAGTTTTATTTGAAATAAGAAAGTTGGATCTTAAGAAGTATGTTACTGTTGGAAATTCAAAGCAAACAGAAATTAATGTAACTTTTAAAATTTTAAGAAACAAAGTCAAGGAATGGTGGCCAGTAAATTATGGAAAACAATATAGGTATACTTTGTATGCTTCAACAGGAAATATTATCCAACAAAAAATAAAGATAGCTTTCAGGAGAGTCAAATTAGTTCAAGATTTTATTGATGAAAAAAATAAAAATAAAGGAAGGCACTTTTATTTCCTCATTAATGATATACCAGTATTTTTAAAAGGGACAAATTATATACCTATTAATATAACTGATACCGGTGATAGCAACGGAAATTGGGAGAGAAAAAAATATTTGCTAGAATCTTTAGTTAGCAGCAATATGAATTCGTTAAGAATTTGGGGTGGTGGCACCTATGAAACAGACAAATTCTATGACTTAGCTGATAAGTTAGGAATACTTATATGGCATGATTTCATGTTTGCTTGTGCTTTGTATCCTGTAAATAAAGATTTCCTAGAAAATGTAGAACAGGAAATAACTGAACAACTAGAAAGGTTATCTCATCATCCAAGCATCATTATATGGGCTGGTAATAATGAAAATGAGGTAGGAATAAATAGTTGGTGGATTACTAATTCCAAGCACTATAAAGAATATAGAATACTTTATGTTAAACATATTAAAAAAATTGTTTCCTCAGTAGACTCCTCAAGGCCTTTTGTCGTCAGTAGTCCAAGTAATGGAATAAAAACTGATGAGGAAGGTGGAATATCTGATGATCCCATGTCTGAATTGTATGGAGATATTCATTACTACAGTGATTTTTCAAATCTTTGGGATACTTCAACATTCCTAATCCCTCGATGTTCAACAGAGTACGGTGTTCAATCTTACCCTGATCCAAGCACGATGAAAAGATATCTTGGAATGGATTATAAACCATTCAACAAACGGTTGTTGTCTAGACAACATCACGAGATGGGAGATTTAGCATTGCAAGCAATGGTTTCTGGCCATTTTAAAATACCATTCAATAAATCAATGCATAATTATTTGCCAAGGTTTACATATTTAACACAGATACACCAAGCAATAGCAATTGAAAAACAATCATTACATTATAGATCATGGAGATCAAAGGTTAATTCCAAAGGTAAAGGTTATACAATGTGTTCGATGTTCTGGCAACTTAATGATGTTTGGGCTGCTCCATCATGGAGTAGTATAGATTTCGATCTAAGATGGAAACCACTAATGTACCATGTAAAACGATTTTTCAGTGACATAGCAGTTTTTCTTGATGCAAGAAAAAATAATTTAAAAATCAATATTATTAATGACAAAACTTATGATATTAAAAATGTAACTTTGAGAATAAATACATTCGCCTGGGAAGCTGGCTTAAAACCAATATACAGTGAAAAAATACCTGTACCAGTTATACCAAAGTTAAGCGCTATTGATGTAAAGTATCCTCATCGAATTAATGGTGTTGAAGAGTATCTTATAGTTTCATCTATCATTTCTGAGGGGAATGAAGAACTATCTCCACTTTCTTACTTGTATCCGGACAAATTTTTTAACACCCCAGCAATAAATGATACGTTAAAAATTGACAAAATAACCGTAGTTGGTAAAAACTCCTACGAAATTATTCTCAAGTGTCAAAATGTCATTCCACTTGTATGGATAGATTTATCTGAAGAAGTCAAAAGGACAAATCCCGATATTGTTTATGAATTTAGTGACAATTCTTTTAGTATGATAACTTCTAGAAAAACGTTAACACTAAAAATTGTTAAGAATCCTTTTAACACAAAGTTAACAAAAACCGATCTAGTCGCATGTTTCTTGAATACATGTGGTTTTAGTCATACAAAAAAACACAAATTCTGATTTTTGATTTTCTTAAAACATAAATTAAACTAATTAAAGTAAATTGCTCTTCAATTAATATACCTTTTATGATAATCACCTTCAATTCCTGATAAATATAATTACTTTAATAAGATTTAAAATATATTCTAAAATTCCAAGATTTTTCTGTCATATTACGTCCATCAGCATCAACCACAACAGATTCATTAATACCAATTCATTATTAAATTAATTACTGATAAAAATATAAACAAACGCATACTATGTAAAAAAATTCTCCCGAAAAATAATGTCTCTCAAATGGAAAGTTAAAATTCCAAGTGGCACCATTATTCCAAAGACGTTTTAAAAATCTATACATATTTTTAAATATTAATTATTAAAATGTCGGCTGTTGAACTTGTTCAAGTAAATTACAAGACTTGTAAAGTAGAAAAATCTATTGAACCACTATGCGATCCAGGAAATTTGTTACTAATTGATAAAGATTCAATATATGAGGATGAAAACAAAAGAGAGTATGTTTTCATTTGTGTTTAAATAGTATATTTTCTTTTATTTTGAATTTCAGAATCCCAAGTGATGAAGTTTTACTTAATATGGCTAGAGATAATACTCAATATCTCTTTAACAAAATCTGGGATCTCGAAAAAGTTACGGTTGATGAGGCTATATGTGCCAAATTACCTGCAAAAACATATAAATTACCAAGAGAAAAACCATTACCAAAAGAAAGGGAACCTACAAAATGGGAGAAATACGCTAAAGAGAAAGGTATTGTCAAAACGAAGAAGGATAAGAAAGTATTTGATGAGGACTCGAAGACATGGAAACCAACATATGGATACAACCGTGGCAATGATAATACAAAGGATTGGTTAATTGAGATTCCTCAAAATGCCGATCCGATGAAAGACTTCTTCAAGGAACGTGAAAATGCTAAAAAAGAACGTACAGCTAAGAACGAGTTCCAGAGGCTTAAAAATATCGCTAGATCTAACAATAAAAAATAAATTTCTTACTATATATTTGTTTGTTATGTCATTTTTTTTATAATTGTTATAATTTTTTTGTTACAACTTTTTACCGATATTTCTTTTTAATGTAAATAAAACAACTTTTTTTTACAATGCTGTTAATGTTAATTATTATATCATAAAATGTGTGTTATAAGTTATCCAAAAAATATATTAATATTCTATATACAATAAAAAAAATTACAACTAATATGAGGGTGGAGGAATAAAACCCATAGTTTTTTCAACGTTATTTATAAATTCATCCAACACGCTTAATGTTTCATCATTTTTGGTTTTAAAATAGTCTTTGACCATTGGGCTATTTCCATTTTTATACAAGTTAATAAGCTTATCAGTTTCAATAAAATTTTTTGAAATAGTGCTACCCTGTGTTAACACTTTACTTGCTCCAGGAATATTAGCATTACATACGAGATCTTCACTATCTTGATATTCAAAATAAAGGTTAGTTGAATTACATGGATTTTTGTCATTAATATTCTTTATAAATTGTTCAAAAACAGGGCAAATTTTTGTTACGGCTATTTCATTAGTGGTTACTACAGAATCTTCATCTTCCAATACCACAAAAAGATCATTGTCACATGTCTAGAAAGCGGCATCTAAAGATCCATTGGTTTCCTAAAAACTTACATCACTTTTATCGGAATCGTCTGATGAGAAACCATCTGATGGAAACTGTGGACCACTCACCTTGAATGTATTAGAAAATAATGTTGGCTGAAGAATATGGTTATTCGAAGCTTCACCTCCATAACACCGATTCTTCTTTTGAGGAGGTTCTTCTTCGTCAGAACTATCGTCTATCGTAATACATTCAATGTGTTTTTGAGGGATTGTTGGTAGTTGCACATTGGTGTTAGTATGCTGCTCAACATTAGTATTTTTTACGCTTTCGATCTTAGTAGGAATTGGTTCTTGAATGTTACTATCATCATCATCGTCTTCTTCTTCTTCATCCTCATCACTATCTATAACAATTATTTCTTCATCGGTTTTTCTTCTCTTTAGAGGCATAGGTTTATCAAGTGATTTACTTTCATCTCCACCAAATAACTTATATGACATATCTGGATACAATTCTATCTCTTCAGCTCTCTTATGCTTGCTTAGAATTTCCATATAAAACCTAGAAAATCAATAAAAGAATCAAAGAAAACATTAAACTTACTCATCAACAGAAATATCATCTGGAGTACATGCAGCTTTGCAGATTTTGCATTTCCATGCCTCACTATTTCTATTTATTTCAATGTAATCTTCCAAGTCATCTGGATTTAGGTGATTGCAATACTTTCCTCTAAACGGAATTCTAATCCTCCTGCGTGTCGTTGAGGAGAGTAAAGAAATCTTAGCAAATTCCAGTTGAATATCACCTGATGTAGACATAAATTTCTTTAAATCTCGACTGAATCTAATAAAGTCAAGTTTTTCTCGGTTTATTATTTCAGCACATATCTCTTTGACAGTCCTTTGAGTTGAAGTGAAGATACCAAAAATAAATCTATCATCTCTATTGGCGGCACTGTCAAAACGCAACTCTATCTTGTATGGCTTATTATTTCTAATATTCTCGGGATTCGCCAACAAAGCTTCATTCAATACCGTAGGAATAGACAAACGATTTTTCCTATCAATACTACTGTAACAAATTTCTCTCGGTAGTAGATTAGTATAATCACATCCATTCACGAACATACGCATTAACACCGGGTATGTATCTTCATGAGGTGTATTATCATTAGACATCAGAAGTTTTGATGAGCGTAACAATACACAATTTTGAGCAACTTGAGTTTTAGTCGAGGCAAGTGAACTGATAGAAATATTACTTGGTATGATACAGTTTATGAAAACAGTATTATTGATATCAGAACTAGTTGAGCGTTGCCATGGAGAGATGTTTACAATATTTTCGTGGAAATAAAGTTTTTTCATTGATCTGTCACCAGTATAAACTTCACTATTAGCCGATCTTAAAGACGAAGATACACTGACTCTCGGAACTGGTGTCTCTATGAAACATTCTCGTGGAAAACTAGGGAAGTTAGTAAGAATGCTTCCTCGAAGTAAAACCACTTTCGCTGTCTCTTTTTGCAATCTTGTAGAATCAAGTGCAGTCTTGAGCCTTCGTTGCAAATCATCTTTTCTCCCGTAGGTATTACAACCTAAATTTTGAAGGCAAAATTTTAAATCTTCAACTTTAAATTTCCCCAATATAAGATCCTTTAAATGTTATTTTATCGTTACGGTAAACCCACAAACTTACTTTGCATATCTTTAAAGTATCTTTGTCAATCATAGTAAACACTAAATTAAATGTTAATAATACTTAAATAACGTCATAATAAAAAGTATTAATGGTAACAACCCTTTGAGAAAAAATTTAAAAAAAAAACCTATATTTTATACAAATTTGAAAATTCAATATATTTATACTTTTTCAAAGAACAAAAATTCTAAAACAAGTTTCTATTTTCTGTACCAAAGTTGTCCTTCTCTCTTGCGTTTCATCTTCTTCTGTAACTGAAGTATACCGTAAAGAAGAGCTTCAGCTGTTGGTGGACACCCAGGTACATAGATATCTACAGGTATGACACGATCACATCCACGAAGTACAGAGTAAGCGTAGTGATAATAACCACCACCATTAGCACATGATCCCATAGAGATAACCCATTTTGAGTCGGGCATTTGGTCATAAACTCTTCGCAAACCTGGCGCCATTTTATTTGTTACTGTTCCTGCAACAAAAATAAGATCGCACTTTTTTATTTTAATAATAAAAAATTTAAAAGTTATATTAACTTACTTGTCTAGGTGAAGCACGAAAAACAACACCATAACGATCCATATCATATCTTGGTGCAGCCATGTGCATCATTTCTACAGCACAACATGCCAAACCAAAAGTAAGAGGCCAAATTGAGCCTCTTTGGCACAAATTAATAACATCATCAACCCTAGCTAAAGCATACTCAGCTAAGCTATTTGTCTCTGTAAATGGTGTTCCGGTTTTGGCCATACCTTTTGGGGCCTGATCATGATTAGTAGGTATTGGCTTAACTACATTTGAACCAGCAACTACTTGAGAAATTTGGGTTGCAGATTTATATAGAGAAGGTAACCCACGAGACAACATCTTCTTCTAGAAATAAACTAAATTAGAAACTTTCTAGAGGGATTTAGAATTATAGTTTTACAGAATACACAATGAAGACGTACTTCACCAATTTTTATATTTGTGACGAGGAAGAATTCTTGTTAGGAAACCACCTATTTTTAATGCACGTAGTTTTTTTGTGACAACTGTCGTTAGTGATAGTATTTATCAGGGAAGTTGGTTTCATTTGACATCCCGTGCATTTATCACTATTGTTATGAAAACAAAAGATTAGGGCATTTTTTAACTTTATCGAAGAAATACTGTCATTTGTGATAATCTTTAACATATTGACATATAAAAATAAAATGTTTAATAATTATCAAATGATCAATATGAGAGTTTTTTCTTTGAGTTTACTGGTTATTTTAAAATTTGTAATAATAAAAGTTTATTTGTAAAATCTCAAGTGATGTAACTGGTATAACTATTGTTTATTGTCCTTATGAAACCATTTTGAAGACAAATTTGATAATTTAATTTGGATATTAATAAATTCTATGATATATTCATATTTATCATACAATAATATCTATATAAAATAATTTTTTAATAGTTACGTTAATCTTTATTAAAATTATTGTTAGTATTTTGAAAGTTGAGATAGTCTTGCACCTTGTTCTGTTATGAAATGAGTAGGTACTTTTTATCAATCCTAGTGATTTTACTTCACATCTTTAAAGTCAAAACTGAAGATGAATTAAGTCAATTGAAAGATTCAGAAGTTTCTGGTGTTGATACAAGTCATATAATATGGGTAATAGCATTTGTTGGTAGTATCGTAATCTTTGGTATTGCTGTAATTACAATAGTTTGCATAGTTAGGAAAGTCAAAAAAATAAGGGAAAAGAGAAGGTTAAGTCAAATGTCTGAGCTCTCAAGTTCATTGGCCTCTAGTAATAAACGATCAAGAAGTTTTACTGGGCAATCTTCAAAGACCAAAAGGACAACCCAAAGTTCGTCATCAAACATTTCTAGAGGAAAGGAATCTTCCACTAACCAGCCAACGTCTTCCGGTTCAATGACTAATGGCAATAACTCGAGTGCGGCTAGTTCGAATACATCAACTGCCAATAAAAGAGTGAATTACTATAGAGACGTTAAAATAACAGCTGTTTGATAGAATAAAAAAAAGATATTAATTAAAATAGATGTTTCATTTGAATAAAATTCATTACTGTTTACTTAAATCATATGACTTTAAAAAAAACACCAAATTCACAGAATTAAAAAGGAACACTAATTTTCCTTTTTATCGTTAAAATTCATTTTTTAGTATTTTACTTCAGTTAAATTCTGTTCTGAAGTTTTTTACATGATCTCAGGAATCTTCTGTAAGGGCTAAAAACAAATTTCTAACCAATTTTACTAAAATGTACTAGCAACTATGTGAGTTTGCTCGGAAACAGTTTTTCGTAATAGCTTTTATATAGAAAAGTATCCATTCGCTAAAGTCTCTTTTGTCTTTTTTTCTGTCCTATATATCACCATTTTAAAAATGATAAAAAATTATCAGTGTAGAAAGGTATTTGATAACAATTAAATATAAGATCAATCTCATAGATCTTAATTTTTAATGCAAAATCACTGGATGACTATAGAGCGCGTTGCAACCTCTTAAGACGTTACTTTATGTATCATTTTTCATTTACACTTTACATTTCTGATTTTAACTCTTTAAATATTGAATCAAAAATATTGTATTTATGAGTCTTCTAAATCCAACATTTTTGGGTGTATCTTTTCAGTCCAACATTCTTTATCCATGAATTCCGTATAAAACCTCTGAATCCGCAATAGAAATTTTGGAGCATTCAGAATTCGATGATCCCTACATGAATTCTCAACTTTTCGTCCATGAAACTCATATGAAAACTACGAATCCGACATAAAAATTTTTTGATCTCTGAATCCACCATAATTACACATGAAAACCCTGATTTTATCATAATTACCTATGAAACCAATGAATCCACATAATTAAAAAATGAAATTACTTAGTATACTTCTATCACCTGTAAATACTTTAGATCCAATCATCTATAATTTTACCACAACTTTTAGACTATGGATTAAAATCATTAACAACAAACTTAAGTTATTATTTAGAACTTTTTCAAGTATTAGGTCTAAACTTAAGTACAACCTTA
The DNA here is from genome assembly GCA_005656395.1 of Strongyloides papillosus. Classification (NCBI taxonomy): domain Eukaryota; kingdom Metazoa; phylum Nematoda; class Chromadorea; order Rhabditida; family Strongyloididae; genus Strongyloides; species Strongyloides papillosus. The sequence goes on along the minus strand of SRSI01000050.1, from coordinate 4,199,511 downwards.
CACATAAGCAACAATTATAGTTTAGCAAAAATGGAACAAAAACATTCGCGCAGCAGCGAAGTCGAACTTTTCTTCCTATCCTTATATCCGGCTCAGATATTGTTCTTTATTGAGTAAATTTAAAGTCTTACCTGGAATGATGCTTGTTTTTTTTATTAAATACCGTCTTATTTATCTAATAAAGTAATTTTTGTGGTCAATAAATTAATCTTACATGCTCTAGACAAGTTAAATTTATAAACTCTTGAATTTTTCCACTAATTATTCTCTTTTATTACGATTTTATTGATTGGAAGTTTTTTTCAAGCCAAAATCTTTTTTTTCTTGAATCCTTTTTTATAGTTTTGCCTTTTTGAAAAGTAGATTTAGATGAAAAAACGCATAATTTTAGAATTATTTTTAAAGGACTACTAGTCTTTTTGTATCTTTTATTGTTATTCAAGTAATTTTTACTACTTATTTTTATCGTATTCTATTTCCGTAAATTATAAGAAATTTTGAATGTACGAATTTAATGAAAATCTCTCTTTTTTAATGATTGATCCAAAACTTTCCAACAAATTTTTTTCAGTTAATACAAGTTTTAAAAAAAGATTAGTTCAATTACTAATTATCTATAAATGTATATAACTTTTTATTGACTATTATTCTTCAGTTTTAACTTTAAAAAGAAGCTTCATAATGACAAAAGTTATAGTCCACGGGGTAGAACATTTGTTATGTACTTCCTTTTTTGATTACCTTTCGGATAAAATTTAGCGACAACCACAACCACATCTTCAGACATCGCAACACCAAGTCCAACTCTTGTAGAACTTTTCCAGATCATCTGTGTAAACATTTGAGTTCCTGGCTTTGCTCTTCCGAGAAAGAATCCGAACTTACTGCTTTCATCATACCATTTTTTTGCTATAGTATTAGCAGCCAAGTAATATGATACACCAATTACCGTTCCAAAATAGCTATCATCACTAGAGCGGGCTATTTTTCCTGTGACTATAATATAATTTGCATGCTTTTGCGCCTCTTTCTCTAAATAAAATGTATATTTTAATTTTGATGATCCATGTTTTTTTCGATAGGTATTAATTTCAAGTAAAAGCTAAAAAAAATGATTAATAAACTATAGTTTAAGTTACTTTTTCTCTTAAAATTTGAAAACGGTTAAAAGAAAAACACAAAAAGTCACACTTTCTCCATATTGAAGACCAAATTTTATAACTATACTTATTTGTTCCCAGGAAAACTGTTATGTCAAAATCACTAATTTTGTGTCTACTTTCACCTATACAGTTTTTTGGATACTCAACTTTTTGACTCGGATTAGCACGTAAAAGTTTAGAATATTGTTGTGCATCTCGAATTGTAGCAAAAGCATAATTACCACACTCAAAAATTTTTTTACTATTCACTTCATACCAAATAATATTAAGCATGTATTCACTTTTCAACAAAGTTCCTCTTGGTAGCTTAAAAGATTTTTTATTAATATTACTATAAATCTTTTCCCTGTATTCTTTTGCATCTTTAAGACTTGGAAAACCATATGGACCACATTCAAAAATTGGTTTACCATTTATTGATATTTCTAAAATTCTATATTCAGATATTTTTCTATATAAACTTCCTATAGGAATTTCTGAAGGATTTCTTATATTAGAACTTTTTAACTTTCTACTATAAATTTTAGCAAAAAAAGAAGAGGTAAACAAAAAATCATTGCATTCATACATCACTAAGCCATTTACTTTATGTTTTATAACATCGTAAGGATGTACCGAAATTTGAGCTTTTCTACCATCGCTCCTTGAATTTATACTACCTTTTATTGAAGCGTATAGAGGCTCATTAAATGTAGCATATATAGGCTCAGAACCACTTTGAGATTGTCTTATTGAATTATGTGAGGAAAATCTTAGTGAAACATATATAGAGCCACGATTTGTAGCATGTGAAGACCCACGCACAGCGGCGTATATAGACTCATATGAACCCGCTTTCATTGACATATATTCAGGCTCTTGTTGTGAATCACGTGTAATTTCGCGCATTGACATATATGTGTGGTCTTCATATGAATTATGTCTGGACTTATTAACTCTGGCGTATACAACACCATTTTTTTTAAAGTGTAAGGAATCATTTTCAGAAGAATGTCGATGCGGTCCTACTGTAGCATATTCTGGTTCTTTTTTTATTGAAGGAACCTTGTCTTTTTTTGATTTTTTTTGTCTTTTACTTCTCACCAATAAATCATCAGATTTTATCATAGAAATTAAAAAATAAAATAATATAAATAATATAAATCTCATTATTGATATATTCCATTACAGTTAAACTAAAATACCTTTATATTATTAAAAATTGATAAAACTTTGTTGTTCTTTTAAAGTATAAATAAATAAATTTTTAATTGTAATTTTTTAAATATATTTATTTTCATGTATATTGTTATTTTACACATTTTTAAGCTTATGGCTTTTCATATTGTATCAGATAATATAAATATCTTTTTTGATTATGCATTTCCGTACAAGTTCTTCTTTTATTTCTATAAAGACCATCTATTTTTTAAACTGTAATAAAAAGATTCTTGGAAAATGTAGCCGGTAAAATTAAATAAATGATTTTACCTTTAAATGTAATATAAATATTATTCCTTAAACAATAAAAGTTCTTGAATAAGTAAAATCGTTAACTTCTACAATATATTATTTGTATGTAGACAGTTGTTATATTTTTTTTAAATAATAGTCAATAACTATGTCTTATAATTAATTTTTTAATAATTAAAACACATAAATTTTTAAATTTTCTCATATAGGCAAATATGAATATTTACTTTTTACAAAATTGCTTCTGAACCATAATTTTAATTTAATTTAGAATATTCTAAAAGGTAATTCAGAATATTTTTCAAAATTATCACGATTTCATTTACTCTTTGCTAGAAAGTTATGAAATATGTTTGTGCTCAATCTTGAAATTAAATCTTATAATAAAGAATTTCAAGTCTTGACAAAAAAATGGATAGTTTAGAAGAGATTTCTAAAATCTTAAAATATTACATTACAATTTCCCCAATATAAATAATTATTTCGTGATAAAAAAAGTATGAAATTTAGCTGTTAATGAATTATTTTTCACTTAAATGATAAATATAATTTCTGAAAAACCAAACAACAGTTTAATTTTAAAGATAAATTTTTGAAATTATAATTTTATAGCCCACATATTTGAAAACACTTTGAATATTTTGTTAACAATTGTTAATTAAATATTTTGATACTTAAATAAGTTTATGATAAGAACGATTGTGGTATAGTGTCAATATATTATTTACATTTTAAATATATATTATATACACAAATAATTGTACAATTTAAAACTTCTATTATATTCAATAATTAATAATCACGTTTATTAAAAACTATTCTAAAATATTAATTTATAAATTTTCTAAAATTTAATAAATGCGGAATTTTTAAAATTATTGATCAAATGCCAAACTTTTATTGCGACAATCGTTCTATGCATTCACAATATTACGAGATTAACTCTAGGTTTCTTTTAATGCTAGAATTGTAATCGATTTATAATATCTGTTTGTTTTAATTGCTTTCAAACAAAAACCTTTTGTATGTTACAATACGTACTAGATATTTATATTAATTTCAATGTATACAGGAATCAATTAATGAAAATCACGCTAATAATGGATTATTATGTTTGATGTTTTAAAATACAGAGTTCAATTTTTGAAAGTGTTATTAGAAAGATATTTTGATGAAATATCTTAGTACACTATTTTTTCTTCGTTTTCGATGATTTTAGCATGAATAAGCTACATGGATAATTGTACAACAGTATACTGATTAAATTTTAGTATATAAGGAGCAATTTTTTTCTCGATTAATTCATTTTTACGTTTCGTTTGATCCTATCACTTAATTATTATACTTTGAAATGTTAACTATGTAATTTTAGGGGTTACCTATCATCATTAGGGTTGTACTAAGTATTGTAAGGGTATAAGCTATAGATAGCTATAAATGTAAGTCATTTTTTCTCCCATAATTTTATTGTCCATTTATTGGACCTAATATTTTTAAATTTTAATATTGTCTTATTTGTTTTTGGTTTTAAATAAAAGTAAAAATAAAATTTTGTGTTGTTGTAACTGACTCTCAAAAAAACCTGGATATACACGCCAGTACATTAATCTTATAAAATTTAACTTATTGTACTTTTATCAGATAAAAAAGTCTTTAATTTAATAGTATTAATTTATATGTTTTCATTAAATTCTATATTACAAGTTATTGAATTATATTTTATCTTTTCCTTTTGTTATTTGTTGCATTTTAGTTTTGTATTATTTTTTCATTCAATTTGCTATAATGGATCCTCGAAGAAGAACGTTCAATCCCAATGAACAAAGTCGTAATTATAATAATACCTTACCACAACAAGATCAAATAAATTATCCAAACAATTTGAATAATATCAATGGACAATTAAACTATTTTGATAAAGATTTAAACACATTTGTTCCTAATGATTTAGTTACTAGTTTACTAAATAGTAATAATGGCATATCTGCATATAATGAACTTGCACAAAAATTTATAAAGGAGTGTGAAAATATTGGAGTTCATCACTATGATGTTGAAAGGCAACAGGTCATATCAGAAATTGAAGATTTAAAAAAGAAGAAGGAAGAAATTATTAAAGAAATATCACAATTAGGAGTATATGCTCAATGGGATAATGATGATTCATGTTCTTTATCTTCACAAGCAGAGGAGTATTCTGATGACGATGATGAGGGTGATGACAATGACGATGTTGAAAATAGAGATAGAAAATTTGATGAATCATTATCTCGAAAATTTAGTACTGAGGAAGAGAAAAGCGAAGAACCAGTGACAAAGAAATCTAAACCAGAGAAATCATCTAGCACTTCACAGGATAATGAGAATTCAGTTAGTAAAATAACTGCAAATAACAATGTGAAAAATAAAGATACAAAGTTTGATGAATCATTATCTCAAAAATTTAATACTGAGAAAGATAAAAGAGAAAAACTAGTGACAAAGAAATCAAAATCAGAGAAATCATCTAAGGCTTCACAGGATAGAGATAATTCAGTTAATAAAATAACTGAAAAAGAACCTCATTATGAAATTATTATAGATGAAGAAGTTCAACGTTGTCAGGAGGATGAAGATACATCACCAAATCTTAACGATATACTATTTGATAAAGAAATGATTGATGAATTTAGTAATAAACTTTTATGTACAGATAGGATACTTAACTCAGAAATCATACCTACAGTAGCAGCAGAATCAGGAAATGTTGATCCTTCCAATATTAAAATTGAAACAGACCAAGGTATACTTTTAACACGTTCAAAGAAGGACCAACTTAAAAACTCTAAAGATACCTCATTTTACTATAAGATACGTAACGAATTCCGCAATAGTTTAGGTTATGTGAATGAAGATATTATCAGTTATGCTGTTGAATTAGATATTAGTAATGATACTTCATTAAATTATTATTAATTAAACTAGAAATTGTATAATACCATACTAACAAACTAAAAATCATGGGATAAATGTATTGCAATTAATAAAACTTTATTAAAAGTAGTATAACGTTATTATATAAAAAGTAATTAACAATAAACTTTTATATCTCTTTTTATCACTCTTTCTCTTGATAATTAATACAATTATCAATTGTAAACTTTCTAAAATCTTTTAAATGTGCTCTAGCAATATCAATTAGTTTTTGGGTATCGTGTTTCTCAGCCATATCATTAAAGAATTTTATCACATCCGTAAAATCCATTGCATTTTCAATGATAATGTATCTATTAGCTGTTAATAAGGATAAAGCAAAAAATAATTGGAAATATTTTGATAGTCCTCCAATGTTGGAAGCCCAAATTATTTCCCATAATCGGTAGACACCATCATAATTTAATTCTCTTTTGAAATCTAACAAAAACCATCGATAAGAAAAGTACAAATGAGTAAAATCTCCATGTGCCATTATCATACTAAATAGTTCTGGATCTGTCACTTCTACTAGATGTCTTAGATAAAGAAAATTGTTATCCATACCAATCTCTTGGGGAAAATTTAATCTCATTCTTTCCATTAATTTTGAGAAACATTCCAACACGATAACTTCATCATCAAATATAACTAATAATGGTGCTGCAATATCACACATTCCCTGGACATAACCCTCCTCTAAATTTCTCCATACATAAGAACACATAATTCTTTTTAATTTTTTTAAATTAGCTGATTTTTTAAAAAATTGATTTGATCTATCACATCTCTCAACATCTTTCTCAATTCTATGTAAATTGGTCCCAAAATTATTTATTAAATCTTCCTCCTCTTGATTTTTATCATTAGATTGAGTATCTTCATAAATATGATTTCTTCCCTTATATCCCCCACTATCAATTTCATCACCAAAAGCTTCCTCAAATGAGGTACATTCATATTGATGACTGTTAATTGAGGTACACTCACTATCGTCATCATCATGAACACCACTTCCATTAAAATGTCTTAGTCTAGCTGATATAAAAGCTTCCTTATCTCTTTGAATGACAATATTTTCAATTTCTAACCAACTTAATTTATCTCTGTTATAATTTTCTTTAAATATTTCAATTTTATCTTCTATTTCCTCTTCCCATGAAAGGACTTTTAATAAATATAACCATGCTTCTTTTCTTACCTCACTAGCAATTCCATAATGATAAACTTTACCAATAAAAATCTCCCATAAACTGTTATCATTTTTATTTTCTCTTAAATATTTCCAATATTCTTTAGTTACAATATTATTATCATTAGCATCTTCTTCATCATACCATTTTATTGGTTGAACATTAACAATACCTAAAAGATGTTTTCTAACTGTTTTTACATGTTTACAATAATTTAACCATCCAAGAAAGGCTCTTGATAAGATATGTTGTTTCATGGATATTAATGCATTACTAATATTAGTTGTAACATTATCTTGAGATGTATTCATTTTATTATCACCTTCAGAAGGCAATAAATTTTCTTGTGATTGATTAGCATTTGATATATTTTCATTAGGTATAAAAGCTGGTGCTGATTTGGGTATCTCAAAACTTCGGAAATTTGATAAATTGTTATTATTAGAAGGTGCTGAAAATGAGAAAGCAGTATGTTGGTGTTTCATTTTACCACTACCTTTATCAGGTAATTTATTCTTCATTTGTGAATTAAGAACTATCCTAAAGACATAATCATTAACTTGATTTTGTTTTCCTTCATCCTCTGAGTTGACTGATGAAGCCTTCGATACCGAGTTAGTAGTTTTTTTCTTCAATTTTGGTAAACTTTTCTCTTGTGTTTCCTTGTTCTCATACATAGGTGGATCCAATTTAAAGAATGGATTAAGACATGTTTCAAGTGTCCCTATGAATTGAATCAAATTTTTAGAATTCATAAATGAAAATGATGCTTGTTGTGAACCATCTGTATCAACGAAAACAACTGTTGATATTCCCATCTCGTCATTTTGGTGTACATGGATATAAGCAATTGTTTTCATATTAAATGATATAATATGTTTTGTTAACACTAAAATGTCTATAGGGTATGGTGATGATGTAAATGGGAATGCCGTTGTTGTTTGTGTTAAACTTGATGATGAATTGGAAGTACTTGTTCCTGCAGTGGATTGGGAACTGTATATGAAAAATAAATATACTTATTGAAGAGAAAAAACTTACTTATTGAGATTCATTAATTCGTTTGGTGTCCATTTAACGATAATATATCCAGAAAATTCCTTATGTAAGGAAAGATATCCTTTTAACATCTTATTATCATCGAAAGTTGAGATTGAAACATTATTCTTACCATAAAGAAGAGTTAATTTATTATTCTGATGTAGTGAGTAGACAAATTCTCTCCCTGATGGTGAGGATGTATTAAGAAATGAATCAGCACTTTTAATAACACTTCCTCTTGTCCTAATCATCTAAAAATAATAATTAGGATATAAATTTATTTTTTCTATTTACAATTCATTGATATTTAGTTATATGGGTACAATTATTATTATTTGCCAAATATAAATGAGAATGGATACGATAAAAAAGTAGTGATAATATTGCCATTTATCTAGGTAATATATATGGTCCTATGAAGATATACACATATATATAAAGCTCTATCTTTCTGTCTTTTCGTTCTTGAGAATGACGTTAATATGAAAAGGGACTTGGAAATATTTGATATTTTAAGAAGGAGTATTAATATAAGAGGATATTATATTAATATCTAAAGATTATTCCTTTTTTCTATGTACAATATTTACAAACATGTATCAAAAAGTAGTATTCATTAAAATAATAAAAAATTATTTTGTTTTTTTTCGTTAAGCAATTTTGTAAATTATTGTCATGAATATATTATCAAGAAATCATTAATTAACGGCATTTTAAAAAGTATGTACACTAATGTACCATAATAAAGATACTTTCTTATCCATAAATAAAATAGTAAAAATTTAAATTACTTAATTAAAATTAATGGTCAAAAATTAAAAAAAAGAGAGGTAGATAAAAAATAATTCTTATCTTTTAAGAAAATATTTAAAAGTGTGAAAAAACTTTGTAGAAAAATAATATTTAATAAAATTTGTTTAACAAACATATTTGGTTGTTTTAAATTTTAACTAATATATCTAAAAATAGATATTATTTGTGGGGAAAAGTTTCTTTCTCTAGTATTTGATTAAATACATATATTATTTATATATAAACATTAATGGTGCATAAAATTTTTATATTTGTAGAATTACTTTTTTTCACTTAATATTAATTAATAGTTTTTCTTTAATTTTTTTTCTCTCTTTTCTTATCATTCTAAGAATAATTGGTCTAATAATAAGGAAGAAGAAGAGATAATCATCCATGAAAAAATATGATTTTTTTGGCGTAAAAGGAAAAATAAGAATATAGTTTAAAGATTAATGATATTACATTATCCTAATGTATCCTTATTAATATTATTAAAAGATAAAGAAATTAGATGGTAAATATTTATGTATGATTAGAGTTGAAGTGTACTTATATAATATGTTGTAAAAATTAATTTGTAATTAAATCCCAATACTAATAACAATACTTTCAATGTGGTTTGATAAAATTTAATATATATAAATGAATGAAAGGACTAGTGAAATTGCAAAATAAGATAAAATTGATAGAAAAAATTGAAAATGACTTACCGAGAGAGGGGGTCTTTTACAAGATTTTAATGCTTTATTATTTTTGATATTTGGTATTGAATGGTTTCCTGGACTGGAGATGGTTACAGCTGATGATAAGGAATTTTCATATTCTCCTGTGCAACTATTTTTTCCTTCTATTAAATTAACATTTTCTTCGAGTAAATTATTTTCTTCCTCTTTCATCAGTGGTTTCATTTCCTTATCGAAATTATCATTTTTCTTATAAGTACTAACACCATTTGATTCATTAAAAAATTCATTGTCTTTTTCATGATGATTTTCCCATTCTCCATTAATAGATGTGTATGATGACGTCATTTTTCTCTACAAAGTAAGGCAATTTCTATTATATTTTTATAATTATTATAAAATGGCAAACGTTTAATATAATTAAATTTAATAATAATTTTCTAACAATAAATATTTGTGATGGTTAAATTGTATTATTAAAGAACATGGAATTTTAATATTTCATAAAAATGATAGATAAATGTCAAAGAAAAAAAATATTCTTTCTTCTAACGGTAGAAAAGTATCTGACGAGAAAATAATTACAGAGGGAAATTGTAGACAGATATCAATAAAAATTGATATTTTATTAAAGTTAAATATTATTAAAAGTAATAAAGAAAATTTTTATAAACTATAATCCATTAACAGGGGACATAAAATGTATAGAAAGTATACATTAAATATAAAATTACCATCATCCATATTTTTCAGTGGAATAAATATGCACTATAATTTTAATATTCTTAAAAATTAACTTCTTATAAAATTATATCCAATAACCATATTAGAAATATTTTAAACATTATTATTTTGTCATTTTATGTGTCAATAGAATTTTTACTTATATCACAAACATTGTAATAATTTCTTATTTATACATAATGAAAAATGCAAACCATTTACATATATAGTAATGTTAATAAAATAACTTCAAAACACTAAATATTTTATTATTTTAAAAGAATAACTAATAATGAAAATTTTAATTAATCGTGAACAGCTGAAAGATTTGATAAATATTTTAACTGTGAAATATTTGAGTAAGTGTAAGGATATATTAAGATTAATGCTTATTGAAATATAAAATACAATTTATGTTTTAAAAAGGGTTTTTTTAATTATTATTAATAATTAAACTAATGTACGTGACTATCAATAAAATTGGAAAATTTTATTATTATTTTTTTATTCTAAATAATTAAACTGTACAGTAGGTACAGAAACAAAATAATAAATACATTTTTTTTATAATTTACACAATGATAGTAAAAAACTATTTTAAAAATGTCGAGGTGCAATAAAAAAAGAAAAATATCAATTATAAGCATATTATTATTCTTAAACAATAGGTAATGAAAATCTTAAAATAACAAGACAAATATCATAACAACAATTGGAATTTTACAATAAATTTTAAAAAAGAACCATAGAATTAACATATTATTATCCGTATTTGAGCATTGAGACACAATCTCAATTTTTCTTAAAGATAACACATCTTTTATTATACTCTCCATTAAAAGCTATTTTTATTGATATATAATACGAGGTCCATTGGCAATCAAATATATACAAGTATATGTACATTTTCTATATCTTACTATCTTTCACCAACTTCTACAATAACATCATCATTAGATTAATTTTTTACTCTAAATTTTCTTTTAAACATTATTATATAATAATACATTTCCTCATATATGGTTAACAGAACGAAAATTCACTAATTTTCTATCTGTTAAAAAAAATCCTTCCTCTATATTAATAAGTATAAGAATCAGAAGACAAAAATTTTACAAAATAACTTATTATATATATTTTTTTGTAATTTTTTTTTTAAATTGCAAGTAAAAAAATTGGATTTCTTTTGTGAGCTCCTACATTTGAATATTGATAAGGCAATTTAAATAATTACATAAAACATATGGAAACGTTAAAACATAATTTTAAAGAAAAGTAAAATCTAATAATATGCTTTAAATTTAAAATGACTTCTAGAAACTAATAAAAATGTTATCTAGAGATAAAAAATTTTAAATATTAAAATGAAATATAATTAATAATAAATTTACCTTTTATACTAACTTTACATCAATTATTTATAAATAAAAAAGACAGACGAATTCATTTTAAAGAATACTAATAAGTTAAAATGTTATAATTTGAAAGTTAATACTTATTTCCCTTTTTAAAGAAATACATTACTTTATATTTATTTAAACAATTATAAAAACAAATAAAAATATTTATTTACAGTTTTTTTACTACTAATTAATTTATAAAAATTTAAATGGCAAAAATAAATTAATAAATAATTATCTAATAATTACTCAGAGGTATATTTAAAAATTAAATATTTACTAAAAAGGAGACTTGTTTTTCACATTTAATCGTTGAGACAGACAAATAACATACACGTAACTTTTGAAAGTTTTTTTTCTTTTTGTCATTACACATAAATAAACCGATAAAAAATTATACAATATAAGACTATAATAGATAAACTTAAAGATTAAACAAAATTTTTACATATTCATGGGAAACATCTCGACCAGATAGAACTTTTTTAAATAAAAAACTCATGATTTTTAACTTTTTTTAATATTAAAATTTATTAGATATTCTTAATATTAAAAGCATGAAAAAAAACAAGTATGTTAATTATACACATACAAAATTATAATAGATAGATTATCACCCGATATTAAAATGAGAAAAAGAAATTACTGTTTTTTTTGTACATATCCACGCATCTTGTTTTCTTTGAAATACATCTTCTTGCCATTTTTTCGTTCTTAATGTTGATGGAAAACACAAAAGGTACAGTTTGAGTTTGATTGAATAAGTGAGGAAAAAATATTTATCATTTTAGAAAGAAAGAGTATGTCGTTTTCTTGAATTGCTAACATAGTGAACATATGTTCATCCAACAGATATAGCCAAATACTTATTACTTTTCATTGTAAATACATACTCCAAGAATGTCCTTATAAAAATAATTTTGGTAAGTCAAAAAGTTAATGTAACGATAAACAATTAAAACAGCATAATAAATTAGTATATTCCTCACTTTTCAAGAACATATAATATAATAATAATTAAAGCCTTTTGTAACCATCAATAAAGAATTAAAAAGAGGAAAAAGACGGTATTGTTTAGTCATCCTATTAACCATTTTCCAGATTAATCTGGTATTAGGAGAGGAATCTTAGGAATTATTTCCAACAACAGAACGTATTCGCTTAAATAAGAATTATTATCCAATTGTTGTTTGGCTAATTTCCAATGAAGTCCTAATTTATGATAAAGACGATTATTTTCAAAATCCAATGTTTTCTCTATAGCACAGATTGTCTAAATAAAAATAATAAAGTTAATTATGAATAAAAAACAACATACTCTTTTATTTAAAAAAACAACAGGCCAGAGAGAACAACCAAGTGTACAGCAACAAAAAAATATCCCACACAAAAACCAACGAAAATTCCATGGTACAGTATGTCTTAGAATTTTATTAATACTTCTTAAGGTGTGTTCTAATTCCTCTGGAGCAACCTTTCCTGTCAGTGATAATGGAAATTCATCCTCATCGAAATGAGAATTTAAACCAAAACTAAAAAGTTTAATACTTTTTTATCAATAATTCTAAAACTTACATCGTTATACTACCATGTCCACGAATACATATAGGTTGGATTTTTGGCAATTCACTTGTGTAGTCAGGTAAAACTTCAATGCTATCGTTATCGTCAGAGTGTAAAACTGATATCTCGTCTTCACTCATTTGTTAATAATAATTATAATAATAAATATATTTTGGAGTCTTTAATACTAGTGTCTTAGAATCTTCCTTTTTCCTATCTAACTTCTTTGTTTTTCCTTCTAATTGTATATATAATGAGGCATATACATTAAAATACACACTGGAGAGAGATATGGATACAATTTTTGTGCCTACTTATTAAGTTCTTTTTTTTGTTTTTTCTAGTCTAAAATATAGTTAGTAAGAAAGTTATTTTAAAAGAAAGACAAAATTTGTAGTAAAATAAAAAATAATAAAAGATTCTTACACGATATAAATCATTTCCTAATATTTTAATATAGAATATTTAATATATATTCAAAAAAATCATCTTTAATATTATACTTTACGAGCTTAATGTGTAAAATTCTATTTTAGAATCCTTACAATGAACTTTTTTTAAAAAAAAAGAGAAGATGAAAAATATAAATGTATAAAAAATAATTAGTTAAATCGTTATATTATGCCTATAATTTATTTATGTAAAATTCGTTTAAACATTATCATCAGAAAACGTTACAATTTCATATCATTGGGTGGAGAGAAAGCACTTCATATAAACACTTCTAAAACTAAGAAATGAAAAAATATATAGAAATAATAAGATATTTATAGTGTGAAGATTAAAAAAAATTCCAAACAATAAATAACCACTACCTTAAAAAATATAAAGACATAAAAAAGTAGAAAAGGGTTACGGAAATAAAAAAGACATAGAACTGTTATTTAAGTGTTAAAACGGAAAATACAAAAAGAGATCATTGTAAAAGTGATAATATAAATAAATATTCATATGAGGTTAATTCAAATATTTTGATGAAATAGAATCTTAAGCAACAAAAAAATATATATACATATTTATAATTTAATATATATTACATAAATGTAGTAAAGATAAAGAATCTTAATCCATCATCCTTTAGAAGAATGATATACAGTTAAGTGATTATTATTAAACTATTAAATAGTCACTATATATAATATATATTTATTATTATCAGCGAAAATATTAAAGACATATCATATAGCGACTATTTAATAATATTATTGTTATTCTACTATTGGGCCCATTTGAAAAAAGAAGAAGTACTAAATTTATGGAGTATAATATATATATACATATAAATTTTATATATATATACAATAAATTTTCTTCACTTCAATGGAGAACTTTGTTATCCAATGGGATATTATGCATAAATATTACATATATATACCAATGTATATATGGAACAGTTAACAAATTTTTACAAATTCTGAACTTTTTAAACCATATAAATAATCTATCTCTCTTTTAATTTACACTATATATAGCATTAAAAGAAAAATATATATATATTTTGATGGAAAAAAAGAGGGTAGATAGATTTTTATTTTTTACTATCGAAATCAATAAAGAAAAAATAGGAGATAAGTGGTAAACAACAATAATTTTAAAATCAAATAAAAAATTTACTATTTACCACTTGAGAAAGATTTTATACGATAATAAAAGAACAAAATGTAAAAAAGAAACTAATTAATGAACAATAATTAACAGGAAACAAAAATCAAAAAAAAATTGGAAAAAGGAAGGAAGAAAAGATAGATAATGACGATTGTTACATGGAATGAAATATAAAAAACATTGTTATATAATCAAAGAATAGAAATGAATCTATCATAGTAAAATTTCCGTTAACTTCAATTAAATAACACAAAGAGTTAAATTATTGTAGAAATGTTTATTAATTATATGGAAAAATGATTTTTGTACAATAAATATTAATAGGAATAGTAAATAGAACATTGGAGAGACAGTTAACTTTAACATAAAAAGGTTAAAAATAGTAAAAAAAATAGGAGACAAATTTTCTATTGCATTGAAAATATATATAATGTTTGGAGAGGAGAAGAAATAGGGAAGTATTTAAGTATCATATTATATATTTATAATGGATATATATAACAATTTTTATGATTGATAGTTCATATAACATATATTTAATATTTTTAAACAAAATGATATATATATTTAAAAATGAAGAGGTCTTTTTATGAAAAATTGATCATGTGAGTTACATATACATATATATAAATATTTGTGATTTGGTAATTGGTTTTAAAAATAAATTAATGATAAAGGAACACAAAAAACGGAATGAATGAAGGTAAATTATAAGTGGTATGATTTTTTATAATCATTACTTTGTAATTAGATTTATAAATAAACTTCACATTCTCATTTACAAAATAATATCAAAGACTAGTTTTATATGATCTTATAGGTTGATAAGACGTTTTTTATGTATTTTTTAACAATGATCGTATCATAAAACAAAATAAGGTATCATAAATGATTTACTTTCATTTAAGTTGTCAAATAAAGGAAAAGAATATTATCTAGTATGAAAAGATACATAGTTTACTTTTACATAGCACTTCACCACCATCAAATTTCTTTCCAATTCGTTCTAGGATAGGGAGTTGATTTTTTGTTTGTAATAGATAAATATCAATCAAACTTTTATTCTTTACAAACTTTTTCTTTATATTCCTGTGAAATCTAAGTAACACTATCAGGAGAAAAAAGTTATATTTTCAAAGTGTAATTTTCTCTCTATCTTTTTCAATTAGCATAAAAATATTTTTATGAGAAATGATACACAACCAAATACTAAATTATTATCTTAAATTTTTTTCAAATATAATTATTATTACACTTCTCTTCAACAACTAACTTTTGTTTTTACTATTAAAATAATAATATATCAAAATGTAAATTAAGAAAGAACTTGAAATGCCCTTTCCTTACATAAATTGTTTGAACAAATGGAGAAATGATAATTTTGTTAATTATCAATGTGATATATTTATTGAAAAAAATTAATAGAAAAAGAAACTACTCACATCTCATTAAAATTAAATGTCATTCTTTTAAAAGACATAAAAAAAACTAAACTACATTCAAAAGAAATAATAATGTTGTTTATCAGAAAAAAAAATAATAAAAACCTAAAATTTTCAAATACAATTACCAAGTACATTTCTTATCTACAAACTGTTTAAACATAAAAATATTTTGAACATTCTATGGATATGATTTTGAGCTTAACACATACACATTGATAATAAAAGTATGGTAGTGGTAGAATTAACACATTCCCTTAAGTTTTTTTTTATGTTAACATGTTGAAATAAATTCTATTTAGTTCAAGGAAATTTTGTTTATAGTATTTATATTTAATAGTATAAGACTTAATTTTACGATTAATCACCACATATTATTAATAAAATATTAATAATATTATTTAAATGAATAGGTAAAAAAAGTATTATTATCTAGCAATATGAAAAAGTACTTTTTATACAATTTTATTGATAATTTATGATTATGTGACGTAATGAAATATTACGCATATATAACATATTTTATTTGTAAGTGAGAAATAAAAAATAAATGGAAATAATTAGTTTATTGATGTTAGATGAAGAATATAAGGTAATCAACATCATCTTCTGTGAAGGCCAATAAAATTATTTATATTGTTAATAAATTCAAATAAAATTATACAATATATCTTTAAGATGGCAGTTGGAATCGGGGATAGGATGAAGAGGAGAGGAAAAGAAGTGCACATTATATCTGTCAATCTATTTTAGGGTAAAACAACAACATAAACTTTGATAATTGACGCATGACTTTTAGATAGATATATTTATATGTGTGTTTTGCAAACAAAAAGCTACTTATTTTCGCTAATTTTTCATTCTTTTTGGCCTTAAAATGAATATATTTTGAATATTAATAAATAATACTAAAAAAAGTTAATTTGAAAAATATATGTTATTCCTAAGGATATAAATTTTTAAAAGGTCTTATAATATAAAAATTTAATTTAAAAAATCTTTATTTTCTTGGGGATTCTAATTAGAGAAATATATAAAATCCATTGCTTTTTACAAACTATTTACGTTTATAGAAATTAAAAAGTGTCTTAAATCAGAGCGAAAAAAGGATAACGAGAAGAGGTATATGAAAGAGGGAGAAAAAATTATGAGAGAGAGAGAAATAAAAGAAAATAAAAATAATTTACTACTATTATTGAAAAATTACATTAATCTTAGAAGAAAAGAAGAAAAAATTATAGTTAAATAAAAATTTCAATAAAGAATTTCCTTTCCATTAATAGGGAAGGATAGAGAGCTACCACCATTGACATCTAAAAAGGAACTTTGATAATTTATTATTATAATTTTTAAATGCTTCCTCGCATAGTTAGAGGAGATAGGAAATATAATTTAGAATGAAGATTGTAAAAAGGAATAGAAAATTTTTAAATCACTTCTAAAAAGAGAAATGATGAATGAGTAGAAACCATAATTATTGTTTTGGCCATATATATTTCTATCTATATATTGAGTTTGATGTGTTGTTTATTGATGTTGTTTTATTGTAATTTTAAGAAAATGTAGTGAACGTGTTATTGTACAAAAAAATATGGAAAAAGCTAAAAAGAATCCTCTTTTTAAAAACAAAACAGAAGAAAGATTTATTAAATTAGTCAAATGTTTACTGTAAAAAAATGTAAAAACAAATGAATATGTATAAACAGAAAACAAAGAATGATCAGTAAACAATGAGCAAATATAAACATACACTAGAAGAATTAAATTTATTCAGTATAAGGAACCGAAAACTAATGGTTAAGATGAAAGTAATATCATTCACATACTCTTTTAAAAATATTACTAGTATTATTATAACAACATAAAGACCATAAAAGAAAGTGTTATATAAAAAACAAATAAGTAAAAAAACATCTACCAAAAAGTTATAAACTTTTTTCTATTCAAAAACATTCTATATAAATCTTCTTTTCCAAAAGTACAAAACTCAAAGTAATAGTGCTTCAACATAAATAAAAAAAGTAAATAGAAAATAGAAAAATTGTTAAGACAATGTCACAATAAGAAACCTTTTTTTTTACTTTGTTTTCATTTGTTATTCTCTTTTACCTTCAGAAGAAATATAAAAATTCAAATGTTTGTATGTGTCACTTATATATGTAAAATATTTGACAAAATTTTGTGTGCAAAAAAAAATATTTTTATGCACTTATATTATCTCTATCTTTTTTTTTGATAAACATACTAGATGTATATTTAAAATATATATAAATATATCTTAATAATAACTTTAAAATAGATGGTTATTTATATAGTTATTGTATATTGGTGGGATTATACAGTTATCTTTTACTTACTTTCAGTGATATGAATATTTTATTTTACCTTTATTTTAATTTAATTTCTTTATTAATTATATGTTTTTACTATCATCTAATACTATTTAATAATAAAACTTTTTTTTATAATTTATTGCTTTTTTTTGCAAAAAAATAAAATACTTATCAAACTGTTTTGATGACATTACTATTTCTATTGATATAAAAGTTATTAATATATGATTTATTTATATATCATATTTATTGATAATTTTATTAAATAATTTAATATTTATTTGTTTAAAAAAAATAACTTTTTCATAAATATAAATTTTAATTTTAGTATCTTCTAATCATCACAATGAAAATGAAACTTATAACGTTTACGAAGGATATAAATAATGATGTTTATGCTAAGATACTTGGACTGAAACTTTATTATGAAGTACGTTTATTGGCCACTAATTTTATGTTTTTTTCTAGTCATTTGAAGCAGCAGGAACTTTATTTTTAATTTGTTTTGAATTCCTTGTTATGGGTGTGGAGTATATCTATCTAAAACCACCTCTAAATATAATAACAATATTTGTATGTTTTAGTGGACTTACTTTAATATCAGCTATTATGATTAAAGGACACCTTAGATGTGGATTAATTTTATATATAATTTATCATGTTGGTTCAAAATTCTTAAGTAAATTATTTTTCGATATTTTTTTAGGTTTATCAAATACTATTTGCTATTGTATTTACATACTTTTATTTTACTAAACAATTAGAGGGAGATTATGTAATTACGAAGAATAACCGGAAAATGGATACATTTCTTGACTATCTCGGTCTTGTTTTAGAATCCAAAATTCTTTTTCTTTTTATTTATGTACTTTCTCGACTTTTGATTATCATTGGTTTTATAGATTTTACTGTTTTTAAGTTAACTACTACTTGGATTCTTCCAAAACCTGATATTGATGGTATTGAAGTACGCCATACTTACTAAATATATTTATATATTTCTTTAAATATACTTAATTTTTAAAAATTGTCCTTATAATATAAAAATAGAAACAAAAAACAAACATTAATAGCTCACTTCTATATATTTATTTGATATCAAATAGAAATAAATTGATAATATAAAACAAGCAACTATCAATTTGGTTTTATCTTTTTTATATTGTTCTTAAGAATCATGTGTAATTTTAACTCTATTAAAGTATTTATAACTTCTTAGAAAAAAGACTTTTAATCACAAATATTTTATCATATAAAATGGTGGAAAAAATTCCAATTCTTTATTCAATATCTCCAAAAGCATAGTGTTGTGATTCATAATGCAATACGTATATGTAAAATTTTGATATTATATCATTTAACAAAAAAAGAAACGAATGCTTAACATGACTAGTGTTTTGTAAAACAGTCATATTTATACATGAACAAATACATCGAAAGATATATACTTTGAGAAATGAAATTGATAAAAGAAAATTAAATATAAAGATGTACTGATATATATAAAATTTATTTGTATTATTTTATCAGAATATACATTTGTAATTGTCTATATTTATAGATTTTTATGTGATTTTAATATACTTCCTTCCTTTTTTTGTACTTTTTTTATAGAAAAATTAATTATATTTATTTATCTTTTTCTAAATTATGGTTGTGACATTAGCAACCTCTGATATTGGTACTTCAAATACGAGGCCATCAAATCCTTATAAACATGCACAAATTTGTGGTAGAAAATTTGATATTATGGTATGTTTTCATTATCCAACACATTTATTTCCTTGTCTTATATACATATTTAGGAATCTTTGAGAGGTGTCACAACAATATTGATACTTGTTGATATAGTTTTTCTTGTTGGAATGTTTTTTTTTTCACCTCCATTTCTGATATTTCGCTGTATCATGTCAATATTAGGATATTGGTGTCTCTATGTGTCAGCTTTTAAAGATGGTAATCCAAGATTAATGATATTTTTCATTTTTAATCAAGTATGTCTCATACAAAAAAATACAAATTTTATTTCTTATTAACTTTTTTTTAGTTTATTGATAATATTTATGCAATTTTTATATTAATCTTTGTTCTACTCATTGATGGTAGTTTTGGTTATGAGCTTTATAGTGATTCAAAGGATGCAGATGTATATAGATCATTTGAAATATTTATTGTAATTTCAAATCTTTTAACGATATGTTGTAAAACTGTCCTTATGAGTTACTACACAAAACTTTATAAATTATTATTATGGCATCAAGAGCATTTAAACAGTATTATTGCTACATATACAAATTCAAATATCTTTGGAAATAATATTTATCCCAATCCACCACCAAATATTTTAATCGTTCCTGGAAGTGGGGAAGTTATACAAAATAACAATGAAAGACCACCATTACCACTATATAATGATATCGTTACTGAATCATTACCAGAAAAAGTTAAACCTGCAGAAAGTGTCGATAATATTGTTAATACGCGCACAGAAGAAGAAGAACAACCTCCCCTTTCACCGTTAAGTGGATCTATTGATTTTATTTCTTCAAATGACTTTCAACAAATACCATTGGATATTCCGTCTATATTTGATATTACACCGCCACCATTAGAAAATGATAACAACGAGATAATCAGACAACCGGATCAACCAAATAACAATGATGAACCTCCACCAATATACTATATTTCAACAAATGAGAAAAAAACAAATGATAAAAAAGAGTATGATAGTGATGAATCTGATAATCCATTTCGTTAACTGATTCTAGGTATAATTAATCATGATCTTAAGAAACGAAAAAGAAAGAACAACTATAATTATTGCATTAATTATTATCTTCCTTTTTTAATTT
The DNA here is from genome assembly GCA_005656395.1 of Strongyloides papillosus. NCBI lineage: Eukaryota > Metazoa > Nematoda > Chromadorea > Rhabditida > Strongyloididae > Strongyloides > Strongyloides papillosus. Next base: position 4,178,311 of record SRSI01000050.1, on the reverse strand, counting down.
TAATAACTGGCATAGCAAGTAAAGTAAAATTTATTGTCATTTTCAAGAATAAAAGATAAAAATTATTTTATCAATAAATAACATTAACTCTTATTAATTTCTAATAATATATTAGAAATAGATTTTCTTTCATAAAAGTATTTTTTGTTTTAAAGTCGTCAATTTATATTGAACATTTAAATAAAATAAAAATCATAAAGTGATTCATGATAAGGAAATATATTTTATACTGAAATGTGACAAATATATATTAAATATTTATAACATGACAAACTTCGATTTTCATTCTCCGTATTGTGAAGATATTTTATAAAAAATTTTAATACAATAATTAAATTAATAATACCTATGGAAAACAAAATAATTATATAAAATTTCTTCTACATAATGGATATGTAAACGATACAAATCATTTTGACTTCGCTTTAAAAACGAGCAAATTATGTTAATAATATAGAAAAAAGATAAGATAGAAAGAACATTTAAAGATTGAAACAATCAGTCTTCTTTAAAGTGTATGAAAGCAACTTATACGCTTTAAAAATCACTTTATCAGTTAATTGATAACGATAACTAATTGAAATTTATTTGTTAGACTTTTAGCTTAAATATGACTTTATTTTTGCCGATCAACTCGTCCGGTAGCGTAGTGTACTGTGAGTTGACTAGAAAGGTAATATACTAGGTTTGAGGTCAACACTGTCCGAGCTTTTTCCGTAAATTTTTGTTAAGTTTGTATTGAGTTTCTAACTAAAATCTCGATGAATAATTTAAACTTTTCTAGTTTCATTGAAGCAAAAAATATTATTTCATAATGAGATATAATAGCAACTAGTTGTTTTGCATAAGACAAAAAATGAGTGTCATGATGTGTGTGAATGAAATAAGACAAAATATTTAAAATTTATTAACTTTTTTTACTTCAAAATTGTTAGGACATTAAGCGTAAGAAATAATTGTTAGAAATAATTAATCACTTCTATTCATCATTACATTTTAAAAAATTAGAATATTACTTTGAGGGTGTTTTTTTAAATAACGTTTTAAATTTCTTTTTGACACTTGATAGAAAATTGCTATTTTCAGGATTTTTCTTTTCTTGGAAAACAGATTTAGTTTCATTATTCGTTGAAGCGACTTTTTTGTTCATTTCTACTAAATATTCTACTGATCTTATATTTTTTTTCTTAGTAGCAGTATCGTTTTCACTAGTAACTTTTTGATTATAAGTAGTTTTATCTAACTCCATTGGTTCATGGACCGTTGAACCAGTTACTTCTATTTGTGTATTTGATTTCTTTATTGTTTCAGTTTCCTTACCTTTTTTATCATTATCTTTACCTTTTTTCTCATTTTCTTTTTTTTCAGTTTCTTTTTTTCCATTTGGTAAATCATTTTTATTTTTCAACTCATCTTTTTCAATTTCTTTTTGTAGCAACTCTAAACTTTCTTGAGTAAAAGGTTTTTTCCTGGTTCTTGAAATACTTGCCAATTTTACAAAATCAGAAGCATCACTTAAACTATCATTTTTCTGCTTTGACTCATTTTCTTCAAATCTTTTTTGTGCATTAATAATTTTCTTTTTAATGAGTTTATAATCTAAAGTTTCATTGTTCATTTTATCGAGAAGTTGTATGATTTCTGTAAATCTTATACATGTCCTATTATATGTCGAATATGTTGGTTGTCTCATACTTTGTTTCATTACAAACATCTTATCTTCATTTTCTATAATTTTTTCCCAATCAGGAATCTCTTCCATTAAAAATATGCATATATAGTACCAACTTTCGATGTCATTTTTCATACTTATTTTATCGCCGGTGTATTGTTTTAAAGCACAAAATGGAGTATTATTACAGCTTCTTTGTAGTCTCTTTTCATAAATTGCTTTAAGACTACCATTATTATTTCCAAGTTTGTCAAAAGATTTATCTTTTTTTGATCTTGTTAATAAATCAAAATCGGAAATTAGAATATTACCAACTATTTTTTTCTCTGTGTCTATTAAGGAAATATGATATGATGTTAAATTCAAAAATCCATGAATATATCCATTGTTATGTAGAAATTCCAAAGCTGATAACATTTTTTTAAAATATGTATATTGTTCATTTGATTTAGGTAAGTATTTATAAACTTGTTTATATTTGTGCAATGACATCATATATGTGCTATAGATAATAACATTACAATTGAGAGATGGAGAAAATTCTATAAACTTTGTTTTTCTGATAACATTTTTATAGTTTTCCTTCTTTACAAGTGTATCTTCAACATCTTTGATGACTTTGAGACCATTAGCGGATATTGTTTTCACATCTATGGGTTGGGAATTTGTTTGATCTTCTCCTCCAATATATTGATGAAAAGCTCCATTGCGTAATATTAAATCTAATTGGATAGACAATTCCCTATTATTATTTGTAATTTTTATTTTCTTAGGTAGTGATTTAGGTATCTCTGGAGTATATTCTTCATCTCCATTTGGTGATGTCATAATTTTAAAAATTTGGAATACTAGCGATTGATAAAAAATCTCTATTTATTTGCATAAAATTATCATTTAAAAAAATTTGAATTAATATAAAAAAAATATCTTACAAAACCGATTACTAATTATGATAGAAAAAATGAATATTTATTTATACTTTATAACGATATTTACCCTGCTGATAGCATCTCCGACGGAGAAATAACATTGTGGAAAAATCTTCCTCTTCTGTTACCTTTTGGATAGAATTTACAATGTACATAGAGAAATTTACCATTTAGTGAGGCTCCACATCCCATTTCAGTTAAGTTGCTCCATATTAATTGGGTAAACTCACTAAATGGATCTATTCCAAAATCAATATTATACGGATAGTTTGAACCCCTATCATACCATTTTTTTATAAGCAAATTACCCCATTTATAGTAAATTTTTCCAGTAACTTGGCCATACATCCTCATTGCTCTTGATTCATCAGATAAAAGGACTTTTTGTTTAGCGATTCTACTTGCATGTTCTCGAGAGAGCTTTTTAAGATTAGGGCTATTGCTAACTTGTCTAACACCGTGATATCTTCTACGTATATTTACTTCGTCAACATACTAAAATATTTTTAAAAAAAATATTGGCTAACAATATACCTTATTAACTAATATCAAAAAATTTGATTGACGAAAACAATAATAATCACATTTACCCCATACTCTATACCAAACCATATTACTAGGTAAATTTGGTCCCAAAAGTACGTCTAAACATAACTTTTTAAAAGGATCTTTCTTTTTTTCAATCATTGATGTATCATATGAAACACTTCCTCTTGGTGTTTTCGGAACACTTAAATTCGGATTAGAACGCAAAGTTTGTAAAAATGACTTTGCATCTTTATATTTTTCAAAACTGTAGCCAGCACATTGATAAAAAGTTTTTTGTTTTTTAGAGTAACTACTCTCGATATTAGAAGTTCCATGCCATGAATGTCTTCTATTATTTGAGTAATCTAGATTATTAGCGCGTGATATAAAAATAAAAATATTTAAAATGCTAAATATTAAAAATTCCATTAGTAATTTTAAATAGCCTTTTTTAATTTTATATATTTAAAATTTCTATAGATTAGTGGGAATACCATTTTAATTTAATAATTTATAACTTTAAAAGTGTACTATAAAATATTTAATTCAATATTGATATAAATTTTGATGCAAATTTCCACCAGGAAAATTAAATATTTAATTTTTGTTATAGTTCATACATGAATGGTGAATCAAATTATGTTTCGATATCCAATTTTAAAAATTTTTCAACTGTCCATAACTTTTTTAGCATATCAAAGATGATTTTACAATAAAACATATCACAATCTGTTTAGCTTTCTTTATAATCAAAACAAAAGGCTTATCTTGACAAGTTGTTGATTTCTTAATTCTTCGTAATGCTAAAGTTAATAGAAGTTTGTTTAATGTGTCAAAATAATAAGTATATAAATATAGGTTACTGCAACTTCTTGTACTTTACTTTAATCTAGAATCATTTTAATAATAACTAACTTAATGATTGGCAAAATATTTTTTATTATTCTAATTATTTTTTGCCAAGCCTTTAGTGGTTTTTGTTGGGGATATCGTGATAGGCAACGTTATTCTCACCATTATCGCTTTCCTCAATATGGAAGACACCGCTATCAACGACCCCCAATAATGGTACCACGTCCAATTATTGTACCACGTCCTATAATAGTACCAAGATATATTCCAATTTATATTCCTCCAAAACCAATAATTATTAAAAGAAGACGTCATCGTTATTATCAAAATGGACATCTCTAAAATCAAAATCAACGATAAGGATTAACTGAAAAAACAATATTTACATTTAAAAAACAACTTCACAAGTGTACAATAATTTATTACTAAATTGAATGCTTAACAATATACCATGATTGCATTTCTTTTAATGTTAGTTTAAAATATTAAAATTATATAAAAATATTGGCTTTTTTTATTTTTTCTTTTTCTGGTTTACTTTATTATCATCAACATCAGGTAATTGATATATTGAAAGATCAAGCTTGGATTTTGAATCAATGTCCTCTACCTCAGTAAAATCAACATTGATTTCTTTGTTGTTATTATTGTAATCTTTATCCAGTATCTTTATTACTTCCTCCATACTACAACGATCTTCTGGATTCTGTAACCATACTTTTGAATAGATACATTCTTTTATAAAATCGGGTGTCTCCTGTGGAAACGGCATTTGATAACTTTCGGTAACAATTTTTTTAATTGCTTCTAATGCTGTAAATCCAGAATATGGTTCTTTTCCATTACTAAATATTTCCCAAACTAAAATCCCAAATGTATAGACATCAGTTTTGTGATAATACTTCTTGTTACGTAATGTTTCTGGTGCCAAGAATTTTACTGGGACTTTATCAGTTGGGTCAAGATCATATTCTTTTCCTACAACACTCATTCCAAAATCTGATATTTTTATATTTTCTTCACTATCAACAAGACAATTTCTTGATGCTATATCTCTATGCATAATATTAAGACTGTGAAGGTAACTTATTCCTCTACCTGCTCCGCAACACATTTTTATTTTAACTTTAACTTCAACAACATTCTTCATTAAGTAACTATCTAAAGAACCATTTCTTACTAATTCCATGACTAACATTAATGGTTCTTGTTGTGCAGCAAGTCCATAAAATTTAACTATGTTTGGATGATCTAATTTCCTCATTAATCTACATTCTTTACTAAATTCTTTTATTTGTTTTTTATTTAATTTCTCAAGTTTAAGTATCTTTATTGCACAATCAGTAATTGTCTTTTTTTTCGGATGTGTAAATTTACCTAAAATAGTAACAATATAATAAAAATATTTATATAATACCGTACCTAATTTACAAACAGCAAAAGCACCTTCCCCAAGCCTTTTAGTTGTCTTAATACACGAATGATTCAATTCCCATGATTTTCTTTCAACAGGATTGAGTAAAAATATTTCATTTTTATTCGATCCATCTTGTTTTCCTTTCCAATAATTTTCAACTAATTCTTTAATTGTTTCAAATTGTTTCTTCTCCACAATGTACATTCCTTTTTGATTTTTTGTCAGTAGATAATGTTTTAATTTTGGAAATTTTAATTTTCCACTCTCCTTAGCTACTGATAAAACATAAGTCCTTGGTTTACCTTCAGCTGGTTGAGATAACCTAACAAGAAAATCTCCTGGTTTTAGGAGCAATCTCCTCATATCTTCACGTGGAAGAAAGCCATGATAGTAAGGCAATTGAAGAAGTTCTGATAATGTTTCACAATTACTTTTTTTGTCCACTACTTCTTGGACCACTGCTACACTATCTCGCATTTCTTATAGAATGATATGTGTAAGAGTGACAAGTCAGTTGATCTTTAATGAATATAATCCAGTAAAATTTCAATATTATTGAAACAATAAATATAATTTTATATTTTCAAAATTACATTAAAATTGGGTATTAACTATTTTTGTTTAATTAAAAATTTAAATCTTTGGAATTTTTAAATGAACAATTAGTAAATAATTTGAATTTCATTTTAATCTAATACTTCCTATAAAAGTGTAAGTCCTCATTTAGAACAAAAAAACAACATTTGTCTTTGATGTATATGACATCAATGAATAAAAATTTCTCACAATCATATATAAAACTTCTGAAGCACTTCCACTAATACATCCATATTTGAGGGTAGTGAAAGAAAGTGAGGTGGAAATGGATAAGATACATTCTTCTAGTCCTGATAGTGTTCAACAGATGTATTAAATGTTAGTTCTAGTACTGACGATACATCTAGAAATTCAGTTGAAATATGAAAAGTTGTTATACCAAAGATAATCATTTGGGTTTCCTATCTTTAAGGTGGTCTTTATAGACAACGTTACAATGATTCACTTTGGTAAATCTGATAAAATGAGGATATAATTATTTCATAAAACAATAAACATAGATTAGGTGATGGGATGTTCAATTAAATGTATTAGAAAGTACAATTCTTTACAGACACTGATACATCTATACATAAATATAGTTGACGATAGAAATGAAAGATCTAGAACTTAACTACTCATTGATAACATAGAAACTGATGTACAAAATAATTTCTATATAATGGACGTGAGAATGAGAACGCTTCTAACTGCGATTTATAAAATATAATGTGTTATAGTTTATGATAATGAAAATTAAGAAAAAGTATCTACCGTTGTATACAAAAATAAGTTTTAAATAATAAAAAATACCTTCAGAATACAATTTATAAAAATATTTACAAACATTTTTTTCAGTTATTAAAAATTTTAGAAAATTATTATACAATATTTACAAGCATTTTTCCGAGTTATTAAAAAGTTTAGAAAATTATTATACAATATTTACATTATATTAAAATAAAAAAACTACATCCCATGCTCAAAGCAAAATTCATCAGCATTATCACACATCTCTCGGAGATATTTAGCATATTTTGCCAAACTAACGGATTTGACATTAGCAACAGACCATTTAACAACTTCATCTTCTTTGTGCGGTTCAATTTTGTATTTAATGTTAAAATTGTGTATGGTTCCTTTGAGACTTGAAACGACCATTCTACTTCCCTCAATTTCACCATGAGCTTCTATGATGCTCATAACTTCCGAAGTCGTTTTATTTAGGAATTCCTCGGCTTTTTCATTAAATATTATTGCCCAGTGACTTCCTGAGTGATCGGAAATCTCGAAAACTACCAATAAAACATATATGAAGCCGTCTGAAGTATTGCCACATTTGGGACATTGGTATTTACCATTTTCATACGTAACTGCCTTCCAACAATCCTTCTGATGACAGGCTTTATAAAACAATTTCTCTACTTTGCTAACTCTGCCAACTACATTAAAGTATTCGCCCCTTCGAACATTACCATTTAAACAGCTTACAATCGCAGAATGAAGGGTCACATTCTTATCAAAATCCGTGTTAGATAGTAAATTGCTAATTTGAATGTTACTGCGCTCTCTTGCGTACCAATTTGAGATATCCCGAACAATTCTTTGACTACCAGGCTTGATAACTCTCGATCTAGAGTGGAATTTTAGTTTACAAACACCTCTAAATTCATCAACCGTAACGCCTTTTAAAATTACAGTCTTATGGAGAAAATCACGGGTAAACTCATTAAAGCAATCCTCCCAAACATCTAAATTTACAACAGTTGCAGACTCATCGATGAGAGAAACATTCATCACCTTTTTCATCCCGAATTTGGTATTTCTGTCAACCGGCTCTCCAATATTATCCACCACAGCAACTACTTCGACAGATTTTCTAAGGAACTTCTTGATTTCCGATAGCCTAACACGATTGATTTCCATAGGAGGAAGCAGAACCGAATCTTGACATTTAACTATTTCAACATCATCTCTTATTATTATTTCATATCCATGTCCGGTATTGTCGTATTTTTCATTTGCTGACCTAAGGGCCTTTGCATTCCCTTTGATAGTATATGACGACCACTCTTCTATCAAACCATTTAGCTGAGCGGCCATATCTCCAAAACACGAGACCTTTATTTCGGTCCCTTCCTTATCAGTAAGATAAAAGTTGAAAACTTGACAGCGTCCTTCTAGTGTGTTAATGCTCCTTGGTGCATTCCTATACGTGATGACTCCTCGAATTTTCCACCCTTCCGAAAACGGATTAATTGACGATATTGGAACAATAGAAGTATTGTCTTCTGAAGACTCGCCTGTGAGGTTTCCAACATCTCTGCTTTCTTCTTCCGGTGGAGATCGAAAGTTTGATTGTTCCACAGGCACTCGCCTACTTTTGTCAATTCTCGAAACCAAATTTCCTTCGGGAATTCCAGAAAAGCGTTTAGGGTTTCCAATAATTGGAGAATCCTCTACAAGCAATTCAAAATCACTGATCCTTAGTTGTATTTTTTTAACATTATCTCTAAGAGTCGTATGTGAACGAAATCCGAGCACTTTAACTATAGATCGGGACTTCTCCATTTTATTTAACTTATATTTCCTTATACCATCGCCCGGGAGGAGAAAAGCTCCATAATGGAAATTCCCATCACTTAGGCAGAGAGTAATCCTATTCCCAAATCCAAAAGGACGGCTATGCTAAAAATGTGAGAAAAATAATTATAGAAGTCAAGATGAAAAACTAACCATTATTTGGAGAATTGGTCTGAGGCCATCCGCACGATTCTTTGCGAGCAGTTGAAAAAAGTCACTGCTCAATTTATGTCCTTGTCGGACATTAGAAGACATTTTGTAACACTGAAAAAGACAATTATTTATAACTAAAGTATAAAAAATATATGCAAAACACTAATAATGATGACAAATAGTGATGAAATTATAAGCAGAATAATAGTGAGGTAAGATGAAATAACCAAAATTATATACAAGAAAACAGATGTTACCTAAAGCTATTTTGCTTTTACTGTTTGACGATATAATAAAAGAAAATTTTATTAGAAAAGTATTTATTCACTATAGGAGTTTAGAAAAACAAGAATAGGATAGTTCATTGGTAATTTATCTAACCAACTACCGCCTATTTCTTTTTCTACATTAGTCAAGTTGGAAATGTCATCATAGTCATTTTTAGGGTCTATTGTAGGTAAAGCTCTAGTTGCATCGTAACCACATAGACTACCGTAAGGTCCATAGAAATTAGGAGAGTTACCTATGTCACGTATCTAAAATCGTATTATGTATGTGGTATTTTTCATGTTACATTTCAAGGTATAGCAAAGCAAATGTCTTAATCATTCTTTCCATTGTATTTTTTAACTCCTCTAAAATCAAATACTGTTTCTTTAACGGTAGAATAAAACTTTTGGCATAGGAATTTCTGATTCTTCTCTAGTAAACATAACGTAAATGAGATAGAGTAAAATAACCGTTAGAGAGACATTCCAAAATCAAATATCGTTATTTTCAAATTTTCGAAAATAAGGCATTCAAAAAGGTTGTGAGTATTGATAATTTGTAAAAATAAAGGCAACTGCTTTTGAATTTTACAACATAGAATAATGTATATAATGCTATCAATCAGAAACACTACTGTATTTATAGCTACTAATTTGCCCCATAAAATAAGTTGTATTTTTTTAAAATAGTTTTTATTTGATAAAAAATAAAAATCTTTACAAATAGATCATTTAGAAATAAGTACAGAATTATATTACAAAATATAATGAAAAATTGAAGTTAATTTTTAAAAGAAGTAGTCTGCTTTAAATATTAATTAATAAAACTTTCAATTGCTTTAATGTATTAAATTTTTAGTTAAATATTCACCAAAATAAGAGTTTGAATTTTCTATTTTGTTTGTTAAATATATTCGAGATTAACTTATGATAGGAGAGTCTTCAGAGACAACCCTGTATAATACAGTTTATATAAAAAAATACAAATAAAAGTAAGTAATCTCGTATTAACGATACTTTGATTTAGCTTTAAGAATTCTAGTTTCACTAGTAGATTCTTTTAATTTTTTATAAATTACTCTACCTAACGTTAAAATGTTTCCTATTCCGATTGTGAAGAAAACAAAACTTGATGCAATTATTTGCCATTCACGATTACACTTCTCCTGACTGTAGAGAGAAAATAATTCATAAGATATTAAAAGTTGAAGAATGTATCCTACTAAAAGAAATGGTATTAAGAATGTTAAACCTTTAAACATCCAAGAAACAAATCCTTCAACTGTTATATCCATACAATGTCTTTGACCAAGAGCATGTAATCTCCTAAGACAACCACTTTGATAAGAATATTGCATTATCTTTAAAAAAAGGTAACAACATTTAAGGAAGATAAGTAACAAAAAACTAACCTGAACAGAAGCAACATATAAAACTAAACCTAATAAGTAGATTCTAGTATCTTTATAACATTCAGAATTGGCCCATGTCAATATAATACCACAAAGAACGCATGAAACATAGTGATGCAGTAACCACCATCCTTTGATATGTGAACCATTAACACGTAAGATAGATTCTCTGATTGTCAATGTACAGTAATACCAAACTAGAAGGAAATTTAATAGAGCATCCATGGCCCTAAAGGGGAAAATTAATGCCAAAATAACCATAATTATTATAATATAAGAAACATTAATTTTAAAATCTTCATATTTTCTTTTGTAGTCATATCTTTCATCACCTGTAAGAAGTTTAAGCTTCAAATTACTTCCTAAGATTAAATTAAGATACCATCCATTCCCTTCTGCTGGTAATTCACTTTCCATAACCTTTAATCTTGATGTTGTTTCGGGTGTCAAGGAAATGATACTATTTATCTTCTCATTCTCCTCTTCAGATGGTTTGTAATTACTATTTCCTTTAATACTTTTTACTTCAGATGATACATCTTTAAGCCTTTTAGAAATATGCTTAGTATGCTTTAAACACTCATCTTGAAGTTTTTTAAGATCACGTAACGTTGACATATAAGTTACATGTTTCTTCTCAGCTTCTACAAGCTCTTTTTGTACACTATCCCAATCCTCAAGTGCTTCGGTAATATCCCTACTCATACCTACAAATGTATATTTTTTATAATTGAATACCTATGTTTCTAAAATAAATATTTTTCGGATAATACCAAATAGTTAAAAAAATCAAGGAAAAGAATTAAAAATAAATATATACAATAAATACAAGAAATATTTAAAAAAAATTAAAGCAGAAGTTCAAAGAAGACCCAATTATTAAAAAGTATTATGATTATTATATTGCTGTTTCCCTATCAGGGTAGGTGTTTTGAGGAGATTGAATATACGGTGATGGTGATTTTTTTACACCATTTTCAAGACCATTACCAATGTTACTAAAACTACTTTGTTTCTCATTCAACCAATTGGTACTTGGTGATTCACTTCTGATTCTTTCACCCTTCTGAATCAATAGACCACGTGCTTCAGGTATCTGTAAGGGGTAATACTCCGACCTATGAATAGCCAAAGCCGGACCCCAATCGTTTTCTGGACATAGAACATCCCTCCATCGTTTTGTGAAGTTACCCTTAACGGTACAAAACTGTACCATTCCATCTGATACGATAAAAAGAATTGGCATTAAAGATAATCCCCACCCAACGAGATTGGCCCAATATGGATATCTGTATTCTTCATAATACATAGGTTTAAATTCAATCCAAGTGAATGTTAAGATAACTAAAAAGACAAATGGTGTCAAGAATTTCCATACAATTTTCCATACTAAATATATTGGTGGATAGAATCTTATCATCCACCTAATATTATCTAAAACATTATCAATTCCATAAATCCATGACAGTGACATGATTTCAAAGAATGCTATTATAATTAGAGGCCATTGGCAGATGTAATATTCAAAAAGCAATATCCAATATAGACCACAAGATGAGCATAATGGTAGACCACAGAAGTAAAAAAGAACTGCAACAAAGGTAAGAACATGACGATGATTCTTCCTTAGCCTTTCAGGAAATTGATCGCAAATGGAGGAAACAATAGTTTCGACAACAAACATTTGACTTGAAAGGAGAATTAAAAATACAAGTAAGAAAAATAGGGCAGCATAAAACGGAGCTATTGGTAATCTTGATAGTGTTTCAGCAAAAAATACAAAAATTAATTGTAAACCTGTCTTCCATTGGAAATAATTAATATTGATATTCATTTCATAACACATAAATCCAATTGCGGAGAACGTTAAAGCAGCAGTCATGAGTGATGTTACATGGTCAATTAAACCCAACACCCAAACATCTTTGAAGACATTATTATGAAATCGATTATAAGAAGATAATGTAATTAGTCCTCCTGAACATGATGAGAGCGAATAGAAAACTTGAACTGCAGCCTGTCCCCATACCATAGGATTCTTGAAAACACTCCAATCAGGTTTAAAGAAGTGTTCCAATCCAGCTAAACTACCAGGTAAAGTAAGAAAACGTACAATAAGAACAAATAATAATACATAGGGTAATATCACAATGATATAGGCAGTCTAAATTAGTAATACATATCAATTAACTTCTAATTAATTAAATTAAACCCTACCTTCCCAGCTGACTTGATGTCTTTAAAAAGAAATAAAAATACAAACAACCATGATATAAGAAGACAAATTGCTAATTGCCAATTAATAATACCAATATCATCAATACCATCAGAAATCATCAAAACTTGATTATGGAAATATTCTAATGCAGGCATTGTTTGGCTTGTTGTCCACAAATTACTCTCTGTAGTTGCTGATTGATTTCCATATGTATTAATATCAACGAGACTATTAGAACACGTTCCATTTAGAAGGACAGTACCATTCATCTCTGTACATGTTACCAGGAAATCTCTATTCCATACACTACAACTTTTAGAATTCCATCCGTTGACACAAGTTGCCCAAGGTAGTTGGAATTTTAAAGAATTTACAAAATAGTATATTGACCATGAAGCTATGACATTGTAGTAGATTCCAAAGAAAAAAGAAATAAATAACATTGATATACCGATACCCTTAAATAAAGGAACTACTTTCCATATTGATAAAGCTCCTAATGAGATAAATTGTCCCATTGACAATTCAATAAAGACAACTGGAAGCGCAGCAAGAAAAAACATAATAAAATAGATTACTATAAATGAGACGCCGCCGTATTTTGATACAAGATAGGGAAAGCGATATAAATTTCCTATTCCAAATATGTATCCAGTAACTGATACCAGATATTCGGCTTTTGATGACCAATTACCTCTTATTTTGTTTTCATCTCCAGATCCGGAGATATCTTCAAAAGGGTATTCAATATCCCCTTCGGGGATATATTCACTGTCATCCTAAAAATTATTTAAATAAGTTAATAAAAAACTAAGTAAAAAAACTAACCTTATCAATGAATGGAGGAAATATACGTCCATCAACCATTATTTTCTAATTTTTTTTGATAAAAAAATATAAACAAAATATGTTTCTAACGTCTAAAACAATTATTCTTATCAAACTCTTACGATAGCTGTAGTAAAACCAAAATTAATAACATTTCCCTCTTTTTCTTTAACTTGTCTTTTGATCACAACGCCTAAACTTTGTGTATAACGTTCTTTCTTTATCACTCTTTTAAAAAAGATATGTCATATTAAACCACCAGTTAAGTTTTCTTCAATAAATTAAAAATACACATCAATAGATTATATATATTCTTTCAATCACTCTCACCCTCTTCCTTCAATCAAAATCCTTCTGACCCTTCCACTAAAAATCAAAAACTTAATTAAAGTAACAATAAAGATATTTACTTTTATTTGATTGGAAAAAAAATAAAGTACATATAACTAAAGAATAAGATACTAACAATAATTTAACAATATAAATACTTATTTGTAACATATATAGTACAAATAACTAATCACATGAATAAATGATTATCTAAAAAAGGTAGGGAAAGTTCCATAAACCAAATAAGTCACAAACTACAAACTACTACTTTTAATAGACCAAAGATATGAAGTAGAGAACTGCACAAAAGCAATAAAATCTGAGAAAACCACTGAAATAAAAGTAGAATAAACTTTTGTAGCAAGGAATACATAACAACGAGTCACCCGAAAATAACATCAAAATCCTGAAAAGATATTAATTGGAGAGTGATACTTTCCTTATGAGTAGAATGTCTTGATGAGAAAATAACAATAGTTTCATCACATTTCTTCACTATTCATTTACTATAACGTGCTCCTTCATTATATTTTTTATATTGTACTTTACTAAACTTTTTCCTTATCAATATGGGAGAGACTAACGACTGTACTGTTGGGGAAATTTTTGAAAAGTATAGGGATTTAATACTTAAAGAAGATGGCAATTTTTCCGACAAACAAGTAAGTTCTTTTCTTGTAATTCTAAAATTATCACTATTTTTTTAAGTCTTTACTAATGGACTCTATTGAGGAAATGAAGAAACTAAAAAGTAATCTCGAGATGTCGAATATTATATCTTTAAATGAACAGATTGATGAGATATCTTCGACCAATCTTGAGATGCTACTTTTACCTTACTTGATTGGAGTGGCTTATTATAATGTTAGGGCTACTGATCAAGAAAAGAGGATGGATGTGTTATCAAATGTTAGAGTATGTTGATTTATTGTTATTTTTATCAATATATATTTCTTCAGGCATATATGAGAGAATATTTAGAAGAATTACGTATGTATTCTATTATTGGATTTACATTACCGTGGCTCAAAGATATAGAAGATGAAAGTTCTGAGGGCCCTTCAGTGTCTAGTAAAGATAAATTAACCCCATCAGAGAAAAGAGAAAGAATAATTAAGAGGCATCAAATGTATAAGAATCTGGAAGATCAACTTAAGGAATATGAACAAGAAGCCTCAACATCTGGTGGATTAGATGAGGTAACTCAAAGAAATTATGTTCTCGCAAAGATGAGAACTTATGCTCTTAAAGCAATGATGGATCTCGAGAAAGTTGATGAGGAATATGACATTCTAGAACATATGTTAAAGATAAAACGCGGTGAAATTGCTGAGGAGAAACCTAAACCTCCAGTCAAACTGTCAACTTATCGAATCGTAAGGAATGAGGAACAAAAGAAAGTTTTCGGAATGGGTTACAAAAACATTCCAACACTTACGGTGGATGAGTGGTATCGTGAGATGGACAAGAAGGGTCATTTTAATGTTAAACAAGATTCTGGATTACCTTCCAATGGTCAAGATGATACAGATGAGGATGATTTAGATGAGGAGAAAGATGAAGCAAGAAGACAGAAACAAATATCATGGGATGAGTATACTGATTACCATCGATCCGGATGGGGAAATACCTACAATAGAGGTTGAAAAATTGTATATAGTTTAACAGGAATTGATTAATAAACTAATTGTTTGTGTTTTTTCTTATATTGATATATTTTCATTTATTATTTTTTATGTTTTAAAAGGTGGTTTATTATTGTTTTAATGTTTTAGGTTTCATTTAATTTTGTAGATGGCTTTCTCTCAACCAAGACAATCGAAGAATGATTGGTCAGATGATGATGAAGAATGTGACATGGAGTTAGATTTAGGATCTACAACAATTAAAAAGCCTATAGACGGTGGAAGTTTATGGTCTAATGTGATAACTGAACAAATACTCGAAGAAGGGACATCAACAACTTCCGTGTTTTGTGATAAAGGTTTTTCGCGAGATGTTGAAAGTTATTCAATTCCTAAAGATGTTAAAGTATCTGCAGAAGAAAAGAAGGTAAGTTAATAGAAT
The DNA here is from genome assembly GCA_005656395.1 of Strongyloides papillosus. Lineage (NCBI taxonomy): Eukaryota > Metazoa > Nematoda > Chromadorea > Rhabditida > Strongyloididae > Strongyloides > Strongyloides papillosus. The sequence goes on along the minus strand of SRSI01000050.1, from coordinate 4,162,477 downwards.
TCAAACTCAAAATTATTTGTTTTTGTAGGAAACACTGATATTCGATAAGAAGAAGTTTTGTGCAGACTTATTTTCTGATTTTGGTACTAATAATGATGATAACACTGAATTTGGTGTGCTAGGATCAGGTACGAAAATCCCAAGTTCTGGTCATATGAAATCAAATGGTAGGAAAAGAGAAAAGGCGCACAATAAAAAACCTTATACGAAGAGTGGTGGCAATAATAAAAAAACAGAAAGGTATGCTGATAAGATGATTTTATATTATTTACCAGAGAATTGTGATAATGATACACTGGTTAAAGCTATAGCTGAGGGTCTATCCGAAAGATGTGTAGATTTAATTGAACGTTCTGTTTATATTCTAGGTCAAGAAAAGTGTCGTGAAATTTTCGAAATGGTTCGTCAAACTGAGATGGCTGGTGGGTTAAAAACCTTAGATGAAAAAAGAAGAAGATCTCCTGGTGGCATTTTCATTTATCATATTAAGAATCATCCTGAAATTACTAAACAACAGAAGGTATATCAATTATTTATAATTTTTTTATGTAATTTTTGTCTTTTTAGAAGTATGTTATTAATCCGCCTAAGAAGAAGGAAGAAGCGGAGACAGAATAAAAATTATTACTACTTTAACAGTGCTATTCTTTATCAAATTTTAGAGTACTCCGGAAAGCAGCTACACTATTTTAACAACTTTTGTTTTTTCATAATTATACACATCAAGTAAAATATAATTAGGATGTATATATATTATCAAAATTGTTTTACAAACAATCTTAACACTGTTATAAACTTTTAACAATAAAATACTTTTGAAAATTTAATGTTTTTTTAATGTGGGATTTTTCTTATTTTATGGGAAAATTGCTACAACGAAAAAGTTTAAAATACTAATCTTTATGAAAAGAATCAAATTTTTAAATATAGAAGAAGTTTGTCACACATTTTTTTAAAGATGTATATCCAATATGTAGTTTGAATACTACTCTTTTAAAAAAAATCACTGTATTTTAGATATTTCCAGGGTAGTCAATATCAAGAGCAAAATTACTTTTTTTTAGTTCAAAAGATTATGAAACGTGATAATCTGGTGATTAATTAATTAGGTGATATTTACCAATTTGAATGTTTATGTTGATAGTTCAAATATACTTTACATTGTGGGAAAATAATTACGAATTTTATTTGTTTTAATAAGGACATCTTTGTCAATATATATATGTAGTACTTCTTTTTGTTAATTGTTGTTTAATAATCTTTTTAGAGTATAAGTTTATTACTTCCTGTTTTAAAAAAATTTGTGCTATTTTTTTGAAATAGAATAACTAGAAGTTAAAATTGAATAGGGATTTAAATTGAATGATTAAGATATAGAATTTGAGAAAAAACATTATCGACCCATTTATTTATCAAAATAAGTACAATCATTTAATATCATTCCAATATACCCCATTTTAAAATTCCTTTCATAATTTGTTCTCCTATTTAAGTAACTTGTAAATATTTTAAAGAATTTCCTTGTTTTCTTGTTTCCCTATACTAGTATTTTTTTATCAATCTTTTCTTATAAGAGTGGTACTGTGTATGCAAATATACATATATGTAATAATATTTTATTTAACATTTTTCAAATTTTTTTCTACAACAACCTTCAGGAAGGAGAAAAGTAAAATATTATTATTATAATTATATATATTATTATAATTGAAAATAAACTTCACAAAAAATTGTGTATTTATATATTATTTCATCTGTTGCTTAATAACATCAACGAGGATACTGTAATCGTTTTTATATGTAAAAAAAGTTATTTGTATGGAAGAATTCACTTTTTTTCTCATATTTTTGTTCTTTTAGTTTGGTAGAAATAATTCATTTAAAGTGAGTTGTTTTTTTGATGTAAATTAATTTGTTTCAAATCACGTTTTATCATATTTATGAAAATAGGTTTTTTTCTAAAAATTATTTTAAATATAAATAATTAACCAAATTATTTAAAAAAAGAACTTTTGAAACAACAAAAATTAAAGGAAAAAATAAACAAGTTTAAGGTCAAACTATTTTGTAGTATCAATACAACTTTTAATATTGCACTTTCCTTTGTTATGCGGAGAATAAAGTAAAAGTGCTTCAATTTTTTATAACATCTTAAAATGACATTTACCAGGTTGAAACAACTTTCACTTCGAATTAAATGTCATTTATCACTAGAAAACCTGTAAATTTTTTTTCTTAAAAAGGGTGTTCATAAGAATAATATTTACAGATACAAGCAAGAATTTATTTATTAATTAATACACATATATAATAAAAATTAATAAATTATGTGTAAAATGATAGAAATATGAACATTCAAGAGAAATATCATTTACTTTCTTTTTATCAAAATTACATGATTTAATATTGATTAACAAAATCTCCGTATTTATATATTAAATTATTCGTAATAAAATTAAATGATGCTTCTTCATTTGTGACATTTGTAATTACATTTCTATAAAAACCATTTTTAAAACAATGTTTTACGTTATAATAATGAAGGTAATTACAAAAAGTTGCATTTCATACTTGACTTTTTATCAGCGTATTTTTTCTTCAATTATTTTGCATAAATATTCTTTCTATGGAAAATACTTATGGAAAATGGTGTGTTTTATTTATGAAAGAAAAATTAGTGAAAAATATGTAAATATGCATTAATTATATATTTTATTTTTCAAACCTTTAAATTAAATAGTTTTTCTCACCCTAAAAATGAATACACATCACATTCATTAATATTTTGAACTTCAATAATACAAATTATCATATGTATACATAAATACATATTTACAATAATTGAAGATTGATTATTATGATAAGATCGACATTCTTAATCATCTTTGTATAATAATACTAAAAAGTTGTTTCGGATCTTTGTAAACAATTTGTTTTTTACTTATTATAAATTAATTTTCTTTTTTTTTATTTAATTTTAATGTTTATATAACTTTTTTAAACTAAATATAGTACATTTTTATTTAAATTTAAGGAAAAAATTGTTTTATGGTAATTAGGAGTAGTAAGAAAAAGTTGTTGAATGAGTTTAAAATTTCTAATGAGTATAATATTTAAATTATTTAGATGATTGAATAATAATTAATCAGAGAAAAAAGTTTTGGTAATTATCTTTGAATGATGTATAATATGATTATAAATAAAAATATAGAAATAGAAAAATTAAAAGATTAATTATTTCTGTCTACATTAATCAATGATAAATTTATTACAGATGAGAGTTGTTGTCTTATCATGGTTTTTTTTTTATAAAATATCAAAAAAAAGATTTTTAAAATGGAAATGAAAAAGGTTATCTAGTTGTTGGGACAACTTTTTTTGTCTATCAGTGATTTCTAAAAATTTAAGCCAAAGCACTAAATTGTATAATTTATTATTATTTAAAATTAAGTTTGATAATTTTTTTTATTTATTAAGCAGTTTTTAATCGTCTCATTATCAAAAAAATTACACGTCAATCTTAATTATATGTTTTAAAAGTCATATACCAAATGAAAAATTTTAAATTGCTATCTTTTTTATATGTATATATCCTCGTTAAAACTAATAAAAGAATCCAAAACCCGAAATAAGAAAAAAAAGAAAGATTTCATTGGTAAATGTCCTTTGATAAATTACCCATTGAATTTTATTAATGATCATTGAGACACATTTGCATTTATAATACCAATCTTTTTTAATGATAAAATTTTTGCAAGCATCTTCTTTTTATGCCTCTTTGTTCTACACTTCTACATTTTTAATCATTCTTCTTCTTCATTCTTCGTGATGTCCTCCACCACCATCAAACAGCGACCCAGACATATGTTGTACACCATATGAAACAAAAAATCTTCATTTATATAATTCAATATTTTAATAGCATATGAAAAGATGTGATAAAATAACCTTGGTCAATTGGCGAATTTTAATACCAAAGTCTGGAAAAATTTTTTTGGAGTCTATCTTGATGATATCATTGTAATAATGTGTATATTTATTTTCGAGACATTATTTTATCATATATTTATGTATTTTTTTTATCAGGAAAATTATTTACACAAAATAAAATATTCATAGAAATAAATAATATTTTAATAATTATTGCTTTTTGATCATAAAAAGAAATGAATTAAATGATAAATATCTTAAACTATTTGTATGTTGTATGATTGTTTATTTGATGTATAATTATTAATTAAATTTCATAATCAGGATAAATTACTTTATTGACCTTAGACAATAACAAAACAAATTAATCATGTATAATTTTAAGGTAATAATAGATAACCTTAAAAACAAACTTTAAAAATAAATTTTTTCTATTTGAAGTTGGTGTCTCAATGTTATCAGACAACAACAATAACCAATACCACATTTTTGTCTCGTTTATTCCTTCTGTTCACTGGCACGGATTATAGATATATTTATAATTACCTTGATTAATAATATTTTTAATTAAACAACAACAATATTTATATCAAAATAATAACAACCTTGTGATGAAAAGATCTTCCTTGTCTGACAATTTTCTTCAACTTTTTTGGAATAAAATTGTTTTTATTTCATCTATCTTAATATTCTTTTATCAATCACATATCAAGGAAAATAATTATTGTTGTAGACAACAAAAAAAAACAGAAAATTAAGGCACAGCAATTTGTTTATTCATATTTGGTATACAATTATCATTAATAAAAATAATTATTACCTTCAAATTAAATGATAAACAAAAAAAAATTTCTAATGTTAACAAAAAATATCAATAATATTATAAGAAAAGTAAGAAAAAAGTATAAATATGAAATAAAATTAGCATAGGTAAAATATGTATATCAAAGTATGAACATATTCATAATCTTCAAAAGATTAATCACAAAGGACAGTCTTCTATTTCATAGATGGAATTAAGAAACTAATGAAATACCATTTACTTTTTACTCTTTTGTCTTTTTCAAGTTTTCGTAACATTTTCTCCTTTTTGTGTTAAAAAATCTTCTCTCTATCATACATCTCCTATACTTTTTCTAATATGGTGATTGCTATCACTTTTTAAAAAGATCTTACTATTAACATTTTAAATGTTAAAGGACAATATCAAAATACTTTTATATATATAATACATACATATATTGTATATACAAAAGGGTAAAGAAGGCATTTTTGGGGGAAAAAAAGATTTATATCTATTATCAGTAGGAATTTTAATTTATCATAAATATATTATAGATAAATACCAATCTTTTAACTTCATGTCAATCAAAATAGACATAATGGGGTGTAAATATATCTACAATACATATATTCATAAAAAAAAATCGCCGAGGACATCTATTTTTTTATCAACACAATTATTATTTTTTACGATCAAATTATAAATTAAGGTTTCTTTTTTTGGGCATTTAAAAATTGTTTTTACTACCGTTTTATTGCTTTTCTTTTTATATTCATTTTCTCTGTATTTTTTTAACATTATTGCTTTTTTTTATTATCACCTCAATTGATCATAACAAAAATGATATTAAATTAATTTTGTGGAATATTTTTGTTCTTTTTTTGCATATTTACCTAAAATTTAATCATTTTTTCTCTTAATCAGTTGACAATGACGTTGAAAGGTAAATGATTAAAATATAAAAAAAGGATATGTATTATGATAATGTATCAATTTAGTGAATGAGAAAAAAATTGCTAATTAAGCTAAAAATTTCCATTTTACAATTATTAATCATTCCTCTTTTTTCCTTCTTGAAAAAGGAGGCGTTCTAGTGATTAGTGTAGAAAAGTTTTTCCATCATCTCGAAAGATAGATACATATATACCATCTTGATAAATATATTATTATTATTATTGTTTATTATCATCCAATCACCGGTAATAATCATATAGGTAAGTTGAAATCATCTTTAAAAAAATAAAAAGGAATATCTGGTCATAATGTACCAATTGAAGAAGTTAAGAATATCACACCTATCATTAATTCTTTTCTTTTTTTGGTATTACTATCGTTTTGAGCATCTTCAATTTGAATATATTATATATATATACATATATATTATATATGGGTGTAGACAATATACATATGTTGTGTATTAAGGAAGGACGATAAATTTACACTACTATTTAAGAAGACGATCGAGGTGGCGAACATTGTGACACATACACGCCAACTTACTTTAGGAATTAAAAAATTTGTTGTGGCGTAACAAGAAGAAGAGGGATTTTGGGTTTTAAAGATTTAATATATTTAAATTATATCATAAGAAAGACAAGACCAAAAAAAGAAAATCTTAATAAAAGTTTTTTTTTGTTATTGGACGAGTATTATATTATATTTAACAGAAAAAATATATATATAAAATATATATTATCGTTTATTTTTTGGATTGTCTTATCTCTTGATATGTATTTTCTATTCCTTCTAAGGCAATCCTCCTTTAATTTATACTTATTTAACAACCTTTGGATTCTATATATATTGGTTTGTCTTAATGAAGAAGTGGATAGTATTCCTTTTGACAGTCGAAGAATGGGTGAAGATTATTTTAATAATGATAATATGGGTTTAAAATTGCCAAATTCAAATACTAAATATGATATTGTATCATTAGACAATCCTGATATATATAATGCTGTTGTAGGTTTATCTTTTACTCATTTATCATAAAATTTCTCCATTTAAGAATTATCTTAATTTATATGGATATATTCACAATTCTCTACCAACAACTAAAGAATTTTCACATGCAATTAAACGTTTCCAAGATTTCAATTCATTGGATGTTACTGGAACTCTTGATTTAGAAACAATATATGCTATGGGTAAACCTCGTTGTGGTAATCCTGATTTTATCAAATCACACGTTCAAAGGCGATCTAAAAGATTTCGTAAGTCTCCATTTTGATCAATAAACATAAAAATATTCCAATTTTTACTAATTGCAAATAATTAATCAAACTTTTTTTCAGAGACTGTTGCAAAATGGGAAAATAAAATTAAGGACGGTGAATTGTCATTAAAATGGTATATAGGATCATATACCAAAGATATGACACGAAATGATTTAAGGTATACCTTTTTTAAATATATTTTTATATTAACATATATAAAAATTTTTTTTAAATTATATCTTATAAATATTTCACCCGTATACATATATGTATATGTATGTATAGTTCTTACAAAAATTTCTACAATCGTACAATTATTATATATGTATATCAAAAATCTCTTCTACACTTTTTCATTTTTGCCTCTTAATTGATGGACCTGACAATATTAATTGACAATTGTTTTTGATAATTTTCCTAATCGCCATTTAGAAATATTTAAAGATATAGAGTAGCATAATGATGACCTAATTATCATTAGAAATAATTATATTTTATATTAAGAAGATTACTAACTTGAAATGGTAATTAGCAGAAAACTTGATTTTTACAATACACTGCTTCTTAAACTAAGAATTTTTAATTTAATTGATCTTGCATTGTTTTTTCTTTCCATATCTTAGTAATTTTTTAAATTATATTTAATATTAAATGATTAGTAAATTTTTATCTATTTCTATTTTAGGCAAACTGTTCAAAAGGCATTTCACGTATGGTCATCACAACATAAATTACATACTGTACCAAAGAAGTTTGTCTTATCATTTAGTGAAGCTGAGGGAGAGAGTGATGCGGATATTGTTATTAAATTTGCTGAAGGTGAACATGGTGATTCGAAATCATTTGATGGTCCTGGATCACCAAACAAAGGAAATATTCTAGCTCATACATTTTTTCCAAACAAACAAGTCCATTTAAAGTTAAATGGTGATATTCATCTAGATGACTATGAATTTTGGGTATCTGAGAATTCTCGTAAAGAAGGTGTTAATCTCCTTCAAGTTCTTATCCATGAAATTGGACACTCATTAGGTTTAGGTCATTCAAAGAAAAAACAATCAGTCATGTTCCTACAATATAAACGTGATCACGGAAGTCGACCTAAACTAGATATTGATGATATGTGTGGATTATATTGGACATACAGTAAGACAAATACTTTTTTGTACTCTTATTATATCCTTTTTTTTCTTTTTATTTTAGTTGGGAAAAATGAGATGTGTCTTCAATATTTTACATTATCAGATATCTCAGTACACCATACATCGAATGACTATGATGAAATTGTTGTTAGTGATCAATTTATGGAGGAAGGAAATTTAATTGATAAACCACCCCCTGATTCAGGAACATCGAAAATGTCATCATTTAAAAATATTAAAAAAATATTTAAAAATACCGAAGTTCCGTTATGTAAACACGACCCAAGAATACAAAAACATTTTAAATTAATGTTACGAAAACATTTATCATTTGATGAGGAATCTTCAACAATTAAATCACAGATGATGTGTGCATTTTATGAAGGTTTCCACAAAACATTCAATACTGGTATCCTATTAGATATGGAAAAAATACGGATTCAATATCAGTTACATTATGCTAAATATTTATCTTTTGTTAATGGTATGCCATCAGGAGATGATAATAATGATATTGATACTTCATCAACAAGTCCTCTTCTAAATTCATCCTTTTATAATGAGGAGTATTTTGATAATTTGTTGCAATTTTTGTATAATGAAACGGGAGAAATAAATATATGAAATTATTATTATTTTATCAAAAATTCTATCTATATATTTGGGTGCAAAGCTTTATATCAAAAGAACAAAACAACCTATTACCAAATTATTTTTATTTTCTCTTTTATACTATTCTGGTTTCTTTTTTTTATTACTTTTTGTATCACTTTAACACACAGGATTTCCTTTTTTTTTGTTATTTTATTTGTCCTTACCAACTATTATATATATTGGCCGAAAAAAAAATCAGTGCTGGTACTGATTAAGTAAAAAAGATTTATATTCCATTTTTGCCTTTCCTATATTTGGCATTGGAAATTGTTATTAATACGGATAAATAATTATTTATATATTTACAATAAAACCCTCTTCTTCTTTGAAATGACAGCATTTTTATCTTAAAATGTTATCATTATACACACAAATAAATACAAATACACGTACATTTAATTCCTACGCTTAGAAAATTATATATATTTGTAAATTTGTTCTACTATTTCCAATAAATTTATAAATTATTTTTCAGTATAATATATTTCAATGAAAAAAATAATATATATGTTTAACGAGTGATTGTAAAATGAAACATTTTTCGATTGATCAAAGTTAAAAATATACATCATATATTGAATCTTGTCTCGATCTTTGAAAATACTAAAAGGCTTTCTATTCGCAAAAAAAAAGTATAATATATATGTCAAGTAAAGAAATTCTAAAAATAATAATCTCTCTTTTTTAAACTAATTTATCAATAAACAAAAGCACTTTAACTAACAATATTTATAGATTGGAAAAAAATGAAGTATTTGAAGTTTAAGAGAAGTAAATTAGGCAAATTAAACAATTAAAATTATCAATAACAAAAGTTATAGTATAACTCTTGTCCTATTGTTTGATTAGAGGTAAAAAATATAATTGTTGATAGATAAAATAAAATATTTCTATCAATATTGATTGTATGATATAATAAAATAACATTTTTAACACCTTTTATATTTTTTTCTTATTAGAGAGAAAGTAGAGTATGTATATATTGAATTATATACAGTTGTCCTGATATAAATGATGATAATATTAAATATATCAGCTGTTAGGTTGATGTAATAAAACATATTTCAATGAAAAAAATGTAAAGTTTCAATAATAATTTATTATTATAAACATTTTTTAAATTTATGTAAAGGATTACGCTTATTAAAGAAGAATATTTCTACTTCATCTTATTCATTCATCATTACTTCATCATATCATTTTTTTTATCATTTTTTGTCAAATATTAATCAAAAAATAGAGAGTCATTCGGTATGGGACAAGATAGTACAATAATTGGTTTTATGTCGTTTTTTGATATCTCATTAATTACACTTATCGTTATCCAGTGATAAAATACAATATTATTAGCTTATTTTGCGTGATAAATTATATTTAATCCAACATCTTGTCACTGAAAGAATGAAAATTTGTTCCCCTCAATTGATATCATTAATTTAATAAATTCTCTTACATAATTATTTATATTAACATTATTTATAAAATTAGGTATAATACCAATTTATAATATTAACTTATATCATTAATTATATAAAAGAGAGAGTATTATTAATTTCTACTTTTATAAATACATATGCACTTTTTAAGCAAACTATTATTAGTTAAAAATAAAAAAATTTTCTACTCTAAAGCTATTATTTTAACAATTCTTTTCCATAACATTAAAGTTAATCTATAAAAATTTTTTTCCTAAATTTATTCACCATAAATAATTTTATATTTTTCTATAAATTTATTTATCTTTTTTCAAATCTTTTCTTATCCTCAACTCCAACATATAACACTTTTCCTTTGTTTTATTTTCTTATCAAAATTTTATTTACAAATAATTTGCGCAATTATATAATTCCTCTTATTTAGAAAGTTTTAGTCATACTATAAGATAACACCTATCATATAGTATTTAAAATAAAATATTATATATGTATATTGAGGAACACATGTTGTAATATTATCCCAAATCAAATGTTGCAAATATTTATTTCTCTTGGAAACTTTTTCTCCTGTTTTAAAAAAAAGAAAATACATATTGTTATGTATTTTTTAACAATTCATTGAAATAAATAAATTATCATTATAAAATTATACATACTTATGTAATATAAATAAACCAACATCAAAAGACACGTTGTTTCAATTTTTAGTATTTTTCTAAAATATACATACATATAACAACAATTTCTTCTTCTCCATCTTCATGACACAAAGGTTAAGAAGAAAATATATACAAATGTATACGCATATGTAGTTATCAACATTATCATCATTACCATTATATATATTCAAAAATACAACATATCTATAATTTTTTTTCTCCTTTTCTCCAACCCCAAATTACGTACATATGCAATGTTTAATGTGTCTATAGGAGAATTTTCTCCTGACTTTTTTTATTAATAAACATAATTTATATTTAAAGGTACTTTTTTTCATTTATTGTAGATTTTCTAGTGACAGTTTATCTTTTTTTTCCTCCCTCTTTTGGTATATCTAAAATTTTTAGGAAAAAATTTTTTTTAAATTAGCTCTTTTAAAGTAGTAGTTTTATTGTATTGTATGTGTTACGAATGTATATAATGTATTTTATTGGTAATTGTTTAACAAACAATTTAAGTTCCTATTTGTACTCCAAATTATTTTGTTTATTATTATACTACAATCTATGAGAGGTAAATATATATTTTAGGGAATATTAAAATTTTTATTTTCCATTACAAAATTATAACCTTTAAGATTTTTTTTTGTTTTATTGATAAAATTAAAACTATTCATACATTATCTTTACTTTAAATTTATTTTTTATTTCATAGATCAATATATAATCTTTGGAAATTAAAGATTTTTTCTACAACTTTTTTATATTCTTCTGAGACATTAATGTAAAAAGAAAAATTTCTTCAAATATTATATTTATATGTTTCTATCATATCTATATAAATTTATTTTTATTTAATTTATTTTTTCTTTTATAAAAAAATTATTTTTAATTTTAATATTACATTTTGTTTCATACATCAAGTGTACATAAAATAATAATTCGTACCACTTTTATTATATATTCTATTTATGTATATTGCGATACCTATATTCATTTTTGTTATAATTTCACTAGAAGTGATTAATGATTAAGTATTTTTTTTCCCTCCACCACATTCTTTCATTATATTAAAAAGATTCATTGTGAAAATCATTATAATTAATATGATGTGCAGTAAAAAAATTGTTAACCTTGTTATATATTTTTATTATAAAGGCATATGTTATTTTAATTGAAATATAATTATTTCTCTATTTTTAGTTTATTTTCTTAACAAAAAAAACATCTTTATTTTTCCGTTTTTCTTTTATGGTTAACTTAACATTTATCTACCAAAGATTTAAGTATATATGTAGTAATATATTCAAAATCTTTTTGTCCCTCTATATTGGTACATTTAAATTATTTCTATATATCATTAAAGAGAAAAAAAGTATTTATTAATATTTTTTAAACTAAAAATTAGGATAATATCTTTGTAGTGTTTTAAAAATTATTTTAGTATTAAAGATACTTAATTCTTCTTTTATTATTCTTTTTTGGAAATCTTTTTATCACTCTTGCCATATTGTCATTTTCTTCGTTTTTAAAATATACCTTTTTCATTTCCTTTAAAACATTTTATATATATTTGTATTGCTTTTAATTTTTATAATTATATATATAAATATTTTATTCCCTTCTTTCTTCACACATAAATATAACACACATATTTATATACAGTCCTCTACAGAAACGGATATAAATTTATATAATTTAAATTACCTACGTTAAAAGTTTTTTTATGAAAACCTTTTATATCTATCATACTGAGATTATTTCTTATTCTTGAGAATGTTTTAAATATATTGACTTTTATCTTTCTTTTTTTGCCTTCAAAAAATATACCAAAAATATTCATAACAATTTTATCATATTTTATAATAAAAATTCTTCATAAAGTTATTTCTGTTAGACATATATCATATCCTTCTAACTATTTATATCCTCATTGACACTCTTTCCTTCACATAACATTAAAAATACATATATACATATTAAATAAAAAAAATTCTTAATATAGGAACAATTAAAAATAAAACGGTCCACAATATTATTCTTTATAACTTTGAAATGTGACTCATCATACCCAATTTAGGTGTGACTTTTTTTATCAACAAAATTATTATCCTCTTTTTTTTAACAAATATATTTATTTCATATCTATAACATTCATCATTATCATCATTTTACTGTTGTGCCTTTTCAATATGTTTAATATTATTATACAAGAAAAGTTTAACCTTGCTTTTTGAATCTCCATTCTTGCCACGATTCATAAAAATATCATACATATACCAAACCATTTTAAATAGCTATCTTTTAAATAATATAAACTATATATTATATTTACTATCTTAAAAATTTATCTTATTTTTTATTTATAATTCTCCTAATGTTTATTTTTTATTTCTATCAAGTTTAGTAATATTTAATTTTTCTATATTTTAATAAAATAATAATACAAACACTTATTATAATTTTTTTATAATTTATAAATAACAAAAGAAGTTACATTATTATTTTTTTACTATAGATTAAAGTATACATTTTTTCACGTAACCTCCCAGATGTTTATAGAAATGTATATATAAATGATCAACAATCATTTACTTGTGTGTCAAAAATTTTTCTCCTATAGCGCACCCACATCAATCTAATTTTTTTAGAGTGATTTGAGTTAAAAATTTTTCTATTACATAACCGGTAAATGTATGTATGAAAATATATTTTATCTATTGAATTATATTTAGTATATATGGTGTTCCTTTTTGTTATATAATACTTCAAAATTATTAAAAAAACTTTTTATTCATATATAATATATTTGAAAGGGTAAAAGTTTTGTTGATATGATTTTTGTATCTTTATATGTTCAAGAAATATAAATATATATATGTGTATTTTAAGTGAATACCATGTCGTTTTTCACTTCCACCCCCTTAATGTTAATATGTAGATGTATTTATATAATGTTATATATTACAAAATGTATATGTATAGAGGAGTAAATGAATGTGTCATAGGAGAAAAGTTTGTTGAAGTAAAAGACAAAAAAAAAGAAAAAAAAGGGAAGAAAACGTTCCGAAGCGAAACGAGTTTCAGCGACCTTTAACTAGTGAAAAGATTTTCTTTATTATTTTTTTTCTCACTACCATTAGTCAAAATGTGTCTTTTATATCCCCAATCTTTTTTATTTAGAATTGTAATTTTATGTGGTGGCTTTTTCCTCTTGTAATGTTATGTACTTCTCTTATATTTTATATATATACCAAATACTTATTTACCTCTCTTTTTCTTATATATCTCTTTTCTTATATAATATAAATATAAAACATTTTTAATTGACAAAAAAGTTTATTTTCCTTAAACTTAATTATTTTAATTTAATAATACAACCGTAAAAAAAGAATTACATATGAAAGTAAAAAAATAAAGTATTTTTATCTCAAATGTTTTTGAAGAGAAGCTTAATTTTAATTAAATGTCATATAATGTTAAGAAAAATTTTTAAAAATATATTAAACTTTCGTTATCTCAATTTAATTTTTCTATTTAATACTTACAAATATAATTTTTTTAGTACTATTGAAATAGAGTAATTAAAAAGTTTACGTTATCATTCTTTAAATAATGTACATTCTCTCCTGTAAGCTTAGCTCTTTTCGATTTTTATCATATCTCATATATTTGTTGTCATATTTATTCATCATTTGTCAATTTACATATATTGTTTCTTATCATTTTTATACATTATTATCCTTTTTACAAACTTACACGTATTTTAAAATTTTTTTAATTAAAAAAATAAATTATTTATTATATTTCTTTTTTTTAGGTTTACGACCTCTCCTGTAGAAAATAAAAGAAAAAAAGAAAGTTGCAGCAAAAGAGAGAAATAAAATTAGATATATTTTATTAGTATCAATAAATTTTCAAAAATAATATTAAAAAAAGGATAAAATTTTGTTTTGCTGCAGAATATTCCCTTGTCATTATAGTATTGAAGGAAATAGAAAGAAATTGATTGGTTGTCTCTATCTTGAAATAGAATCTATAGTACTTTAGTTATTTGATCATTATATTATTAATATTATATAAATATTAAAAAAAGAACGTTAAAAATATTGTTATATAAAGTTTTATAATATTGGCATTGTATGTGTTTAAATATGTCTACTGCTGGCGGTACTGTTTACCAACATGCAACACATAAAGCTACCCGTGATCAAATAATAGAAGATTTCAAGAATCGTAAAAATAAGGTTAATGAATATAACTATGGTAGTGGTAGTATTAATGAAAGTAATGTAAAATCACCATCGCTTCAAAAAAGTAGTGGTGAAATTAATCAAAATGAAAGTAATGAAAAAATTGGAAGATATGATAAAGCAAATAAGACACTTAATAATATTAATATTCATAAATCAATCAGAGATGAGACAACAAATTATAATAATGAACATTCACGTGGAGATTCTGGTACTGAAAGTTACCATCCGGATAATCATGTAGATGAAGATGATGATAATCATAATAATGATCCGAAAAAAATGTTTATTGGTGGATTATCATGGCAAACAACACCAGAAAAGCTTCGTGAATATTTTGGACAATTTGGAGAGATTAATGAATGTATGGTTATGAGAGATCCTCAAACAAAAAGAGCTCGAGGTTTTGGTTTCATAACATTTGTAAATATAGAAAGTGTTGAAAAGGTTTTACAAAAGACGGATCATGAACTAGATAATAAAAAAATAGATCCAAAGGTTGCCTATCCAAAGAAAAGTCATCAGAAACTTGTTGTTAGAACTAAAAAAATCTTCATTGGTGGTCTAGGATCAACATCAACACGGGATGATTTAAAGGGATACTTTGAACAGTATGGTGAAGTTAAAGATACAATACTTATGTATGATAAAAGTACTCAAAGACATCGGGGTTTTGGCTTTATAACATTCGAAAGTGAGGATGTTGCTGATAAAGTTTGTGAAATACATTTTCATGAAATTAATGGTAAAATGGTTGAGTGCAAAAAAGCTCAACCTAAAGAGATTATGTTACCTGTACAAATAAATAAGAATCGTGCTGCAGCAGCAAGGAATGTTTATGGAATAGCTCCAGAACAACTTTTAGGTATTTTAAATATTTTATATAAATATATATTTTCATTTTTGATAAAATAATTTTATAATTATAGCACTTCAAAATATGAATAATTGGGGAAACAACATATCGTTTCCAGGTAATCAACCACAATATCCAGTTTCTTATCATCCATTAATGAGTCAGATGTCAATGTCACCACAAAGAACATCACCAGGATCATATAATGATATGAATCGTGTTCATCCATTATATATGCCTAATAGAAGTCCTCTTCAATTATATAACCATCCTCATCATCAATTACCATCGAATTTTGGTTCATTAAATATTAGTGGTGATGTTTTTAATAAATACCCAAATCATGTCGTCGCTGGAAGTAATGGGATATCTAGATAAGAAACTAAAATATATATATTTGTATAATAATATTATAATAATAATATTCTCTCCTTACGGTAAAAAATTTTCATACTATGATATGTTATATTGTTTTTTTTGTAACTTTTTATTATTATTTATATATAGTTATTATTATACTCGACATATATATATTTTTATTAGAATAATTAGTAAGTAATAATTATAGTATAAATACCTTTAGGCTACTCTTCTCCTTAAATATTATATTTTTGTAGTTTCAAGATTAAAAAAGTATAGATTGATAATACAATGGATTTTTTTATTTTAAAACGTATTTAGTTATTAATTGATATTTATATATCATAATTGTGGGGAAATATTTTATTTAAAATAATTCCGTTTTTTAATTTTTTTCTTATATTTTATTGTATTTTTTTTATCATTATTCTACAACTATATATTTAAATATTGTATTATTTTTATTCATCACATATTTCATTTGATTATTTTAATATTGAAAGGATAACTTTAGTTAATTATCTAGATATTATTAATATGATCTATCTATTATTATTAGTAAATTTTCAAAGATAGGGTATAGATGTTTTGTTTTATAAACTTATAATATTTTTTGTCTTAGAAATATAATCATTATGAGCTTAAAAACACTTTTTTTAGCTTTTAAAGATTTACTTTTGAAATCAACTTTTCTTTATATATGTATACAAAATACAATAATGTTATTATTAAGGTGAATTTGGGACGTGTGAAAAAGTGTATTTCTTAATATTCAATTTTAATCCTTTTTCAAGATTATTTTTATTTTATTATTGTAACGAAGAGGGATATAAGTAATATTACAAGCTATTTTTCTCTATTATTTTTTTCTTTATTAAAACATACTATATTACATGTATTTTTTTATCTATTCTGATACATATATATTTATGTTGATTTCTAGGTTAAATGAAATAAAATATTTAATTAATAATTATTGTTATGATGCATTTTAATAAAAAAATATTAAAGTTTTTAAAAAGGAGTAAGAATTTATCTTTAAATATATCATAAATAATTATATAAGTTTATTTTATGAATTTTAAACTGATTTAGCTCATAATTTTCTAATTAAAAAGATACATTTTACTTATTAATTATTATCTTTCTATGGGTTAGGTATTGAAGAAAAGTTTATCTATTATGAAATTATAAGTTCTTTATTTTCAGGGTCACTTTTTTGTGCACTTGTTTTGGTCGTAGTAGTTTTACCATCTTGTTGTACTACTTGTTGATCATCAGAGCCATACTTACTTCTTGGATCTGTTGGCTTATCAATTTGTATTATCTTAGAGTTATTGTCATTTTCCTCTTCATGATGATTGACTTGAGGTTGTTTTACGGTTTTGCTTACACCAGTTTCTTTTTCTAAAAATGCAACAACTTCAGTAAAAGATGGTCTTTCATCTGGATTTGCATGCCAACATTTATCAATAATAAAATTTCTGACTTTCTCCGGTACCTCATCAGGAAGTTTCATACGATAATTATATTTGACAACTTTAATAACAACTTCAAGATTATTTAAATTAGGATAAGGTTCTGCTCCATCATTAAAAATTTCCCAAAACATTATACCATACGCAAATACATCAGATTTTGTATAGTACATCTTTTTTTGAATTGTTTCTGGAGCAAGATATTTAATAGGAGCTTTTGTTCTTGGATCTAATTTATATTCGGTTCCCTCAATACTCATACCAAAATCAGAAATTTTAACTATATCATCACCAGTTAAAAGGCAATTCCTTGCTGCGATATCTCTGTGAATTATTTTTAAGGAATGTAGATATTCAATACCGTTAGCAGCACCACAACAAAACAGCATCTTTTTTTCTGTATCAACTTTATTTTTTTGTAAATATTTATCTAATGCTCCATTAGTTGCTATTTCCATTACTAACATTAATGGTTCTTGACCTGCAGCAACACCATGTAATTTTATAACATTAATATGATTAAATTTTCTCATTAACCTAGCTTCCATCATTATTTCTTTTATTTGGAACTTTGTTAATTTTTCCAATTTAGCTAGTTTTACGGCTGCTGGAGTTTCTTTTTTTGATGTTTGATCTGTAAATTTGCATAACCATACCTCTGCAAATGCTCCTTCACCTAATTTTTTAGTTGTTTCAACTTGGTTATGATCAAGCTCCCATGTTTTTCTACCAATGGGATTCACTAACATTATATTACTGCCACAGGATATTTCATTTCTTTGAAGATGATAATGATCGATTAATTCAACAATTGAATTGAATGCAGCTTTTGATACCATGTACTTTCCATTTGGTGATTTTGAAATAATGTAATGTTTCATTGATTTTGTTTCTTTATTATTTTTTTTCTCCTTCTGAACGACACTTAAAATATATGCCTTTTCACGTCCTGGAACCGGTATAGAAAGTCGTACCAAAAAATCACCAACATTCCTTAGCATTCTGTTGATATCTTCTCTCGGAAGGTACCCATGATAATATGGCTTTTTTAAAAGATCCTTAACACCAACTGCTGTTTCTTCAACCATCAATTAATCAAATAAATGATATACAGATATGAAGAAAAATATAGAGGAGAAACAGATATATGTTTTTTTTCGGTAATTTTATTTGAATATCTAGAAATTCAAATTTTGTTAGATTTATAAAAAAATATAATTTTAAAAGATGGTCATCTACATATTTTGATTGTTCTTTTTCTATTTTTAGCATAATATTATCATGAAATTTTTTTTCTATGTTTTTTATTATGTACAAGAAAAGATAAAAAGCGTTGTTTTGTAACAAAATCTGTAATTTAAAGTATTTGATTATTACTAAAAATTCTTTCCAACAACGATGATTACACCATTATTCTATTATTTAATTTATCATTCCTAAGTTCTTTATCAAGAAAAAGAAGATTAACAATTAAAAAAAGTAGAAGTCTTCTTAGTGTAGTAGGCAGCAGGAATTCTCTAATAACTCTCAGACATATATCCGATGATTTACAGGGTTTTGATAAAAACTAGTGATTTGAAATCAAGAAAAAATAAATTGATTTAAGTTACTGTTTTTCTATTTAAATTTTTAAATCCAATATTTATCATTTGATTTGTTGTCATCTTTAAATGATAGTTGGAAAATTTTACATATAAATATTAAAATTTTAGCATAGTTTTTTTGATACTTATTCAATAATTATGATTCCGTTAACAGTTTTGTCGTTGTTTTTCTTTTTTCATTTAATTAAAATTTTAAATAGATGGTGTGATGAAACCAAAGGATGAAAAAGGTGATTTTACAAAAATGAATAGTGGAAAAAAGAGAATTATGAATAATGGATCAATGTTATTGACACTACAAGAAAATGAAGAACTATTTAATCTTTTAGATATTGATGAGTATTCTATATGTTGTGGTATTTGTCGTATTTTCAAAACAAATAAACACTTTTCTCCTGGTTGGGAAATGATTGGAGATGGTGTAGTTGTATATACCAAAGATTATTCTAAGAAGTTGTATTCTTTAAAACTATTTTGTTTAACAACTAAAAAATGTGTTTGGGAATACATATTGTATGTTAATTTCTTTATCACTTTTACTTTTTTCTTTTAGACATACTAATTTTATGCCTGTATTTGGATTTGAAAGAATAGATACTTTAGAATTTGAAAGTAAAGGATCAATATATTGCATTAACTTTTCCAATCATAGTGAAGCACAATTATTTTACACATTATTTAAAAAAAAGTTTGAAAGAGATGATAAGCGTCAATTGATTAATGGTAAAAAAATTACGGAGAATGATATTCCATCTTCAAGTGAATTTTCATATCTTAATATGGATTGCACTAAAAGTGATAAAGTATCAAATATTAATAGTAATAATAAAATAATAAGAGACACGGATCAATCGGTTAAGGAATTACTAGAAGCTGCGGGATTTGATTATTTAAAAATAAAAGAAAAGGATTTAAAGTTTGCAAGAACTTTTGTTGAGGAATATGAAAAAAGAAAAAACGAAAGTAAAGCAAAGTTAGTCCTTAATAACGGTCTTATATCACCATTGTCAAATATCAAATTAGAAGATGACAATTTTAAAATGATTCCTACAAGTTTTAACGAAGAAGAAGTAACCACTTCCAATAAAACTCTTCCAATTCCGCCACCATTACCACCATCAACGGATGGGAAAAGAAATAATATTAGTAAAAATTCAGATAACTTTAGACTGTCATCGAATAATGATGATAAATGCATTGATTTGATGGAACAAATAAAACATGGTAAAAAATTAAAGCATGTTGATGATACGGTGAAACTTCAACAAAGCAGTAAAGAAGAGAATTCAACTGATCTTAATACCAGCCTTACAGAAGCTTTACGAAAAGTAATGAATGAAAGAAGGAGAAAAATTTCTGAGAGTGACTCATCGTCTTCTTCCACTGAAGATTGGAATTAAAATTAAACATTTCCATGGCTGTATTTTTCATATCATGCAGTATACAACTGATGTAGACATATTTTACTAAACATTAAAGTTTTTATGATAAAACTTTCTAACTTATTATAATTTATTAACATTAATCCCTTTAAATAAACAAATGATATACGAAAAAGTATTAGTTATTCTTAAATTGCTAATTAGAAATTTTAAATAGTGTAAATATAGCTCTAATTTTCACTCATTTTCAATATCATTTCTTAGGATCATATAAAATTCTACTTCATTTTAAAAGTTGAACTGTGTTCAAATATACAATAAATACAAAGTCTAACCTGGGTACACTTTAGGAATTCCCAAATTCTATCAGGAGCAGACTTTAATTTCTCCCTCTAGGTATAACAAGCTTTAAACTACTATATTCTCAATAAAAATCTTCTGTTTCACACTATTCTTGTTGCTAATATTGTCATTAATAGCATAATATTTCTCAGAAGTATCCTCTTTCTTTTAATCTTTCTTTTCTCAACAGACTTTTAATAACCGTCCTTATTTGATTTTCAAAAACTTTTCAGGATTCTTTTGTTTGATCTTACCATAACAATACACAAGACATGATATCAAATTCTTTATATTGTTGCGTCATTTTCCTCACTAAAAGAACCACTTGATCATAATCAATATCAAGATTCCTTTCACAGATTTACATATTATTGAATCTGAGAAAATTATTTGTACAAATGTTCCATCAAAAGCGAGTATATAATTAACCTATCTTCTGCCAATTCTTTAAACATCTCTTTTAATGTCTTTCCTTTTATTTCAAGACTACTATCATTCTTGAGAATTTCTATAAATTAAACTGTTTATGAATTTTAACAACACTGTGTTTTGATTTTCCTATATGAATTGAAATATCTCTCATGTTAAAATAATTACTCCGCTTATAAATAACAATCAATTTGTTACAACTCTTATGAGATAGTGTGTGAAATGTTTGGAAAACATTGACCTTAGTTATTAAACATTAAATAACTAATTGAGGTGATTAATGATATCAATATATCTACTACTAGCTAAAAGTCTCTATATGAAGAAACACTTTACCAATGTCCGGATAAAAATGCGCGGGATAGTTGCAACAACTTGATTACATATATGACGACACAAAACAACGCGACATCGTTATAATGTCTATACCATCCTTACTATTTAATGGTGCATTTAAATAGCCGTCTAACAGTTTTGCATCCTCTCCCTGATATACCTATTTTTTTGCCCTCTTACTCATTTTTACCTCCAACATTTTATGGTTGTTATTTCTTTATTTTAATTGTATGTAAATAATATTTCTTTTTTTACTATATTTGTTTTACATTTTTTTTTTGTTAATGAAATTTAATTAATTCGTACTTTCTAGACAGATGGATTTATCAAATAGCATCCATTTAGTGAATACCTCCAATGCATTATTTCAAGAGGCGGAGGAAATGATGATGAGCAGTGATAGTGGTATGTTTTGTAGTTTTTTTTAAAAGCACAAATGTTATTAAATATTACCTCTCTTTATAGCTGCAATAAGTTTATGTCAGACAATTAAAGATCTTTTGGTTCGTTGTCAATCACTCGAGGATTCCAATAACACATTAGAGACGGAGCTGATGCGGAAAGATGAGAGGATGTCTGAACTAAGTAGAGAGTTATCAGTTAAAGATGCCCAGTTATTGGATTCACGGACGCAGATTAAAGTCCTCCACAAACAGAATAAAGAATTGGAAAATAAAGTAGAGAAGTTACTAGGTGCTATTGATCTTTTGAAAAAAGCCACCTCTGGGGATACATGTTCTGATATATTGGCTATGTTATCGGAATCTTATTTTAAACCACGTAGAACTACAAGGAATCGTGAAAGTGAGGTTTTGGAGGATAGTATGTTTGACAAGACTGGAGACTCTTGTGATGACATTTTGCCAAGTCATCAGTCTCGTCACACCTCTGGAACTTCTGGTGGAGCCCGTAAAAGATCAATTTCCACACAACCTTCTCACTCTCAGAAGCGTTTTGCATATGCTGAAGATGTTAGAAGAGAGCAGACAATAGCTCCTGGGACTACGCAAAATCTATCTGTTATAAAGGAGAATGGCAGTGATGTGACACCAGTCCTCAGAAGGAGAGATATTCCTCCAGAAACTACTCCTGTTTATCCTGCATCCAAAGTCAAGCTTCGTAGATCTCTCTCCGAAACAACAGTATATAGTTGCAAGCAAAGAAATATGATGCTTTCTACTGAGGAAATTGGAACATCTGGCATTGATGCAAGAAGTCTTGCTTCGTTGGACTCAGCAGCTACAGAAAATGCATGGGCTACCGATATGCATTCTATTGCCTGTAGATCACATACGTTCGAGAGATCTTCTCTTGCAATGGGATACTGTGATTGCTGTAAGGCATTTGTCATAAGATCAAAGACCATGTCTAGATGTACTGATTGCGGTATAGTTTGCCACTCTGAATGCACTGATAGAGCACCAATACCGTGTGTTCCTAGAGGTGCACCTTACAAGTCTGGATCTAAATTAAAGCTTAATCTATCTGAGGTTTGTCCTCGCCGATTCCCTATGATACCATACATTGTTGTACACTGTGTCGTTACATTGGAGAAGTTTTACTTAACAACGGAAGGATTGTATCGTGTACCGGGATCAGAATCAGACATCACAAGACTTTATAATGCTTTCTTGTACAATAAATCAGTACCTTCATTTAAAGAAGTAGATCCAGAGACTATTGCTGGATGTCTTAAGAAGTTTTTACGTGAATTAAGGAGTCCTGTTATACCTCAATCATCGTGGATGGAGTTTGTCTCTGCGGTCACTAAGAAAGATACGAATGCTCTAACATATGCTATCGTTGATCTTCCAGCACCCAATCTACACACATTATCTTATTTATGTCTTCATTGGCAAAGAGTAGCAGAAAGTTCTCAACAAAACAAGATGCCTATCGAGAATATTGCCAAAGTTGTGGGACCTACAATTGTAGGATTCTCTAAATCCCCAAGTATGTTAACACCATCACAAATGGAAAAGGAGACAGAAGTGCAATACTTGGTAATGCTATCATTGCTTCAATTACCTGAGTGCTATTGGATGCAATTTCTCACCAAGAAGACCAACGATACGACCGGAGGCTCCAAAACGCCAATAGGTGCAATGAACACTCTAAAAAGAAACCAACTCTATCAGAAGACGATGTGTAGCCTGAGCCAGGCGAATGACGTTGTTTCATTTGAACCCGAAGCTATTGGTGATTGTACACAAAATAAATTAAATAATACTGTTTTCTCTTCTGTCGTTTACACACCACCACAAATGACTCCTGGTGGAAATCACCTTAGTCCAAGGACTATTAAACGCGACCTTATTAGAAGAGATTATGTTAACAAGAAATATTATTAATATTTTTCTGTAATGTCTTTTTTTGTAATTTATATTTGTATATTTATGTATATTTTAAATAATGGCTTGTTTGATTATTTAAAGTAAAGTAATTTGGTTACAAGTTTTATTTTTGTGATAAAAAAACGTTTTTAATTAAAGTACTAATAAAATTTTTTGTCATCGTGTTGTTTTATAAGTAATGATTTGAAAAAAATGTTGGATAAAGATAAACACAAGTTTGTTATCAGTGGAAAAAATATTAATATAATAAGGCGGTTAGTACCAGCTATAATATTGTGAAGAGAGGTCTAAAAGATGTAAATATCGTTAAGAAGAAATTAAGATAAGAATTGTTCAATGATAATTAATAACAGTATATTACCATTAATTGATAATATAGATTTAATATTTGTTATAATATTTTACTTATACTTATTAAAATATTATTTTATAAAAATTTTATATTTATTTATTTTCTATAATGAGTGATAGTATAATAAAAGAAGATAATAATGAAAATAAAGAATTTGTTAAGAAAGGAAATAAAAATACATTGGAATATGAAAAAAAAATAAAAAAATTACAAAGTTATTATAATGACGATTTATTAATTGTAGAAGTAAGTCAAAAAAAAATTTTTTTTAAATTCATTATCAGAAAGTGAAAAAAAAATATATGTCTAGTTCAAGGAGATCTCTTGATGTGGGTATAGAAAATGATAATGATAAAAATGATAATAAGAATTGTAATGGTGAAGTTAAAAACAATGGTGTCTCAAAATCACTTGAAAAAAATATAGCTTTAATAACATTATTAATTAATATTTTTTTAATTATATCAAAAAGTGTTGCTTCATACTTATCGGGGTCTTTTTCTATTTTGTCAACTGTCGTTGATTCAGCAGTTGATATTACAGCCGGTCTTGTTATATGGTTAACGACAAAAACAATAAAAAAAAACAAGCCTTATTCTTACCCTAGAGGTAGGAATCGTCTTGAACCATTAGCTTTAGTAAGTGAAGTTCGAAGATAATTAAAAGTTTATGTTATGATTTTAAGATAATTGTTTCAATTATAATGGGAATAGCATCATTACAAATAATAATTCAGTCAATGAAATCTATAATAGAAGGAACAATTAATCCACAACTTGATATTACTTCAATAAGCATAATGATATCAACAATAGTTATTAAAATGATACTATATTTGGCATGTTATCGTTTTTCTTCCTCTCAATCAATTCAAATTCTAGCTATGGACCATAGAAATGATTGTATATCAAATTTTTTTGCTTTATTGTGTGCAGCATTGGCAAAATATTTTATTATATATGCAGATCCAATTGGAGCTGTTGCTGTGTCAGTGTTTATTGCAAAATCCTGGCTTTCAACCGGTTTAGAACATTCACAAATGCTTGTTGGAAGGTCAGGTGATGGTACATTAATATCAAGAGTCATTAATGTTACAATGAATTATCATGAAGATATTAAAAAAGTTGAAAAGGTCCTTGTTTATCATATTGGAGTAAAATTTTTAGTTGAAGTTTATGTTAGATTAGATGGAGAGATGACACTTTGTAGATCGGATTCTATTCTACAGGGATTGCAAGAGGGATTAGAGTGCCTTGACTTTGTTGAGAGAGCTTTTGTATTAGGAGAACCATATGTAAAAACATAAACAAAGATGCACTTTCTAAAATTACATCATGAATATTTTGACATTTTCTTCTTTTCTTTTTTTATTATTATACATGATACATAATTTTATTTTAAACATTTATAACTATTCTTTTTATGACTAAAAATATAATTTATTTTCTTTTAACTAAATATATTTATATGTATACCACCCTATTATCAATTATCCAGACAAATCACAAATTTTTATAACTCTCTACCAGACGTTTCTCTCTCTTTTAATGTAATACTTTTACAATTATAGTAATTTATGGTAGTCTTTTTGTTATTTGGTCTTTCTAAGGAATATTTTCATATAAATACTATTTCATATTTTTACTTTTTTACATTATCTTTTGTTATCACTAAAAACAATTAAACTCATCTCTATTTTTTACTTATCATCATTTTCCTATTATTAGTTGATGGAAAATGTTTTAAGTAAATTTGAAATTATTAGTTAAAAAAAAGAAAAGAAATTTTAAAAAATATTGTTGTCATTTTTGATTAACTATATTTTTAATCTTTAATTTATTTCAAAAGGAACTTGTCAAGTAATTTTCTACATTGTAATAAGCAACAAAAATATTTTTTTTATCATTGTTTTATTCACATCTTAAATTAAAGTATTTTATCTGATTTAAAATGGTTCGTATTTTTTTCTAAATTTAATTTATGATATATGTTTTGGTATAAATTAAATTATGAAAAAGTTTCTGAAAAGTTTAAATTGACTACCACTATTTTTTTATTATATTTATTCATTATAACATTAAAAATGTTTTCAGTGTCTCTTTCTTATAGTGTTAAAATTCACTTTACAATGTTTGTTATATTTTTTTATCATTTTTGAGAAGCGAGAAAATGTTCTATTAAAAGTTGAAAAGAGTGAATATGTATATATTTATTTAAATTGTCATGTTTAGAAACCTAATCTTGAAATTTATAATTTAAAATGTAGAAATACATGTAAAATATATATTTATGAGAAAGGTGATATATTTTATATAAGTTACATGAACCATTAATAATTTTTATGCTTTCTATAAAAGAATTATTTTTTTCCCAATGACTACATGAAATTTTTAATTAGTGTTACTGCTTAAATTTATATCCTTTAATCTTTTATATTTTTTTTATAAAAATTAATATATTCTAAATGAAGAAAATATGAATTGAAAAAGAAAATTCTAAATATAAATTTAATATTTTCCCTCGTTCATATTTTTGTTCTTTGATTTAGAAGTACTTATTTAAAATACACATCTTCACACATTCATTCTTCATTAATTTTTAGTTTCTTCCAACTAATGCATCGTATATATATATATATTATTTAAAAGCAAAAAGTTAAGAGTGAGTGCCTTGCGAGTATGAATAATCATTTATGCTCTCCCCATAATACTATAAAAGATTGTATTATTTACACTATATTTAATATAAAAATATCCGAGATTCAAAAATTTTTAGAGAAAAAAAAAGAAAATAAATACACTTTTTGATATCCATTATTACTATAATGATAGATGTTTCCTACAAATATATCAATTTATCTCTAATATAAAAGACAGAGAGAAATTATAAAAAGTTTCTTTAAAAAAAACCACTATCCTCCTAATGATTCATCTTTTTTTACAACAAGTCTCTTCATATAATATATGTTTCTCTATTTTATTTTATTCTTTACTAATCATATCACATTTTGACAACAAACTACTAACTGTACAGAGGATAGTTCAATTTGTATTTTGTCCCAAAGTAATTTAAAATACATTTTGACTCTCTCAAAATAAAGCTATTATAATTTATAGATAGTTTTTACTACTGTACTTTATTTGTTTACATAAAACAATATCATATATATTTATGTATGGATATAGATAAAAGAGATGTATAAATATATAAATTGTAGATTACACGGTTAACTTTATTATTAAATATATTTGAATATTGCCATAAGTAAATGTAAAACTACTTTTTTTTGTAGATAAAAAAATTTTAAAATGAGCACTTCATTTATCAATAATAGAATTGTTTTGACTGATGAAGGTAATTTTTAAAAGTTTATCAATTTATATAATTGCATTTTTTTATTTTAGAATTAGTTGATGCTTTCAAATTGTTGGATGTTGACCAAGATGGAGAATTATCAAGACACGAAATGTGTGTTCTCCTTCGCACTATTAATATAGAGCCAACAAAAAAGGAACTCGATTTTATCTTTGATGAGATTGATGTTGAAGAACGTGGAAAAATTTCACTTGACGAATTTGTCAATTATATGAAAAATCCATTTAGATGTCTTTTTACAAAAGATCAAGTAGAAGAGATTTTTAAAGATGTTGTTGAAACTGAAGGTGGAATAACATTAGGTAAATAAATAATCTTTTATAAATATTACTAATTATTTTACTTTTTAGAAAGTATTAAAGAAGTTGTCAAAGACTATCTGGATGAAAATGCCATGGTAATGCTTGAAAAACTTTTTGCCAAAGCTGATGTTCATGATGATGGAGTGATATCGGTTAATGAATTTTTAAAATTAATGAGAAAGATGAAAGTCTCTTACTAGATTATATATATGGCTTATTTTGTATATTCATTTAAAAATGCTTCTTCTTATTAAAATACATGTAAATTGTCAAAAAATAATTACATCAAAATTTTTATGTTGCCCTGGTGATGAAATAATTCAAAATATAAAATAATGTTTACTAAATTTAGAGTAAAAAAATAAATAATTATATTCATGAAATTTTAAATATATTAAGTAAGTACAAATTTATTGTTAAAGTGCAAAACAATATCAATGTTTTTTATTAGAACATGATTTTTTTGTGTAAATATAGGCAATAGAAAAATTCTTTATTCCATCTCTTTTCATGGTTCTCAACATATTATTTTTTTTTTAAATTATTTATGTATTTTTGAGTTTCTTAAAATGAACTTGTATTGAAAGTTTATTATGAATAACAAAAATACACAAAAAAAAATCTTTTCAATATGCATCTATTTTATTTTTATGAATTTTTCCCCCGTTGTGGTACACTTCTTTTGAAATAATTTTATCTTTTATGTATATATAAATAAATATAAGTTATGCCTAAATATTCCTAAACAAATTGTTTCTATTTTGGCATTGATATGACAAAACACATCACAAACATATAAAGAATAATGAATAAGATAAATGATAACCCAATACCTAAAGATGTTTTACATTTTGATGACTATTTTCACGGGTTATCTTCTTTCTTCTGCATTTTATCATCTACCAGTAACCAAATTTTTTAAAGCAAATATAATGTTGTATAAATAAATTATTAATTAACATATTTTAATGCATTATATTATTTAAATCAAATATACTCTTCTAAATATGTTAATAATATTCATTACAAAATTTTATTATCAATACATTATTTCATTCATTAGATGCTGCTATTTCCATACGTTTTATATAAAAAATCATTAAAGATAACAAATAAAAGTACTAAATAATACACAATGGCATTAATTATTTTAAACTGAAAAGAGAAATATATCAAATTAATCATATACTTTTGTTTTTATTTATACTCTGTTCAAATGTAAAAAGAAGTAGTATATATTATTTTAAAGAAAACAGAAAAACTTCCTATTATCTCTTCACAAAAAAATGGCAATATAAAATAAAGGATTTTTTTATGGATAAAAATATTTGTTTCATAATGTTTTTAAATACTATAAAAATAATATTTTACATATTACTTTATGTATTTTTAACGATACAATTGAAGTTTGTTTTTCTTTCAACAAACTAAAAGTAAGGAAATACATTTTCATTACATAATATTACGTCCCTAAAAATGTTTTTTCCATGAATCATTTGATATTGAAAAAAGTTATAATCATTTAAATGAAAGAGTAATAATATAATAACTAAATCATAAATATTTATTAAATATTAGGTATTGAAACTTTCAAGGTGTTGAAAACTCATGATAACTAAGAAATTAATTTACAATGTATAATAATTTATTTTTTACTATTATACAAAAAAATATTTTATATCATATTATCTTCTTTCAAATCAAACAAAAATTATCATATTTTCAATCTTTCCACTACTTTTTGGTGGTTTATCAGATTTTTTTATATATTTTAATAGTGAGAACTTTTTGATGGTGAACTTTATCTAGTGTCCTTCTTATCTAATTTTGATTTAGAGTTTTTAGTATCATTTGTAGACTTTTCATTCCCTTCGCTAATACTAAACTTTTTGATTGACACTTTCTTCGAATTATTAGTATTATTAGATTTTCTATTGGAGTCAAAGCTTGAACTAGGGCTTGATAATGAATTTACTTTAGATTTGTTCTTCAAACTTTTAATGCTCTTTAAACTTTTAGGCCCCTCTAAATCTTTATTATTAACTTTTATTTCCTTCTTTTTATATGATGGCCATGTTTCTAGGGGTTTAAATAGTTCTTTGAAAGATTTTCCTCTCTTACCATAGATATATGCATTCAAAAAGAAAAATACAAACAAAGGTATTAAACTACCAAATGCTAGGGTATACCCAAAATATTTTGCTTTTTTAGGGAAATGAACCATCTTATCACCAACTCCATAACCTGGATTATCTGTTATAAATGAATATATAAGAGATACTGATAAAGTTAATAAAATCAAAGGTGTAATAAAAAGCCAACAATATTTCACAAAAGATCCAGTAGGTCCACAAATACTAGAAAGTTTGCTTTTTGGATTTCCAATCATTGATCTAATATCGTTCATAAAATTTTTAACTCCATAGAACATTGTTACAGCGAATAATTCAAGTACCAAAACGAATACTAAGTTAAATCCTGTTGTGTATTCATTAAAAATAGTAAAATAGTAAATACCACCGTTGAAACAAAATATAATTCCACAAATGTACATCAGAAAACATGAAATAAGAACAATTTTAGATCTATGTTTTTTTGTTGATTCAAATGAATCATAAAATGCTGTTGCAATTAAATCTACAAAACATACTTGAGTTGAGGCACCAATTAAGAATAACATTAAGAAGTAACAAAATGCCCAAATATCTGAGTAACTCATTAAACTTGTTGCTTCTGGGTATACAACAAAAGCAAGTGTTGTTCCAGATGCAACAACATCAGGAATCTTTTTACCCGTCTTTTTAGCCAAAAATCCAAGTATGCCAAATACAACACCTCCTCCAACAATACTCATAAAGACATCAGCACCAGCAATTATTCCAACATCAACAAAGACATTATGATTATTTGAATTATATGATGCTAATGTGTGCATGTTACCCATTCCAATAGAAAAAGAAAAAATCAATTGCGTTGAAGCGGCTACCCATGTTTTGTAATCAAAAATACGTGAAAAATCAGGTTCGATTAAGTAAAATTTCAACCCATCCATAGAACCATCTAATTCAAATGATTTGATAAGAAAAGCTATTACAACGATATATGGGAATATAGAGGTAAAAACGGATATTTTTCCTAAAATTTTGACACCCTTCCAGGAAAATAAAAATATTAAGATCCAACAAACTGTTAAAGAGTAAAAAAGCTTCCAATTAAAGTCTCCTAAATTATCAAAACCATCTGTTCTCCGTAATATATATCTATCAAAAAACTCTTCTGTTGCTGAAGTTGGAGTTCCATTAATATTTTTAAAATAATTATCTCTTATATCAAAAATTTCTTTATCAGTATGACCATAATGACAAGTATTGTTTAAGAAAATGGCTTTTTCATGATTTTGAAAATCTTTTGATCTACTCTCATAACAATTTAAATTTTTTATACTTGAGATACAACTAAGAGTATTCCATGGATTATCACATGAAACATATGTGCTTGCCTGACCAATTACAATGGTATATAGATAAAGAAGAATATACGCCATTATCATTATGTAAAATGTTGCAATTAAAAAGCTATTTACTAACATAACCCATCCAATTCCTTGTCCCACAGGCATCATTGATTTGAATGCTGTACCACAACCTGCTCGTGAAAATTGACCATAATTCATTTCAAATTGGAGCATTGGAATACCAATTAATAGAGATGATAAAAAGTATGGAATTAGAAAAGCACCTAAAACAATTAAAATTTAATTTATCAAAGCGAAAAACTAACTTCCACCGTTTTCATAAGCTACATATGGGAATCTCCAGATGTTACCAAGTCCTATAATATTAATATATATTAAAGAAGTGAATATTTTAGAAACTTACCAACTGCACAACCAATAGCTGTCAAAATAAAAAATACTCTACCACCCCATTGTCCACGTTTTTTTTCGTCTATTTTTGTACCTTCACTAGTAGCTTGAATCTCTTTTGTACTTTTACTACTCATAATATTAACAACTCATCAATATTAGACAGATATCTAACGGCTATCAAACAAATTTGTATAAGAATTAAATATTAATTGAAATTAATATTTCTGAATAATTTTTCTATCACAATTGACTATAAAGAATATTTTAAATATTTTTTATGATTGCATGTTCTTATAAAATATGTTAATTTGCTTATTATATTTTTCTTAATAACCATATTTACCAACATCTTACAATATTAATCTTGAATCTCATTCGATTTTAGCATACAAAAAAAACTTGTTGTTTTCAAAATACCACTCAAAAATGAAAATTGACCTTTTGACAAATACACTATAACCCTCCGGCGTAGTGTTAGAAAAATAAAATATTCATTTATTTTTTTAACAAACGTTATTGATCTTAAATATTCTAAGTATACTCCATTTAAAAAAATTAATTTAACAGTTATCATAAATATCAAATCACTTAAAAACAAAATGAAGCAACACTGTTCATAAATTTATATACCTTTATTTATTATTGTTTGTGAATTTTCCAGAAAATGTGTTGTATATTTTAAAAAACAGATATGTAAGTTGTTTTGACTGTACATGATTCGAAACGACTTACATATGTGTTATAATAATTTGACATGTTTTTTTATATAAATGTATATACATTTTTTATAAAATGTGTATACTTTGTCAAAATGACATTACCTGTACATTTTTTATAAAAATGCACATGCATTTCGTATAACTTACCATAGACTTTTTCAAATGTGATTAGTTATATTTACATTAATGTGTGATCAATCTTAAAAATTAGACTTCATTTTTTTGCCAAATTAACTATAGTAAATAGGGATTTTAAACAAGTCAAAAGGACTGAGACAAAATAAAATAATGCCAAAAATTCAAACATTTCAACAGAAATTGACGATCTCTTTATATCTTTCATAAAATATACGAAAGATCTTGATTATAAACACTAAAATAATAAATTTAGCATATAATAATTATGTTTTTACAATTAATACTGTCTTTAAGTAATGTTTTATTCTTTTTAAATATTATTGTATTTTTATATTAATTTAATCTATTTTTCAACAAAAATATTTAAAAATTAGCAAAATTCAAGAGCGTGAGAAATTTTTAAAAAATTAACCAATGTATTTCATTATGTTTACTTGCACTTTTTTTATAAAAACAATTTTGAAATTTTTGATTTTTATTAATTTGTTTGTCACAAACTTGATAAAAAATTTCTTTCTATGATGCTAAATCTTCTTTCTGGTATTAATATTTAATCAATTTTATCTATTATTACAACCAATTGAATAAATATAAAAGTTTTATTTGTCATATCAATTAATTATCTCACACAACATTATAAAGTTAAGATTCTAAAAATTATTATATATTATCTATTCAAAATTTCATGTCAGTATTTACAAAATTTGACAAACTAAAGACGTCAGCAAAATCGAATTCAAAGGATTCTAAGGTTTTAGTACTATTTAATGAACTTTTTTTAGATTTTCCTTTAGTTTTCGATACAGAAGTTTCATCATCACTTTGATTATTATCGTTATTAATGATGCTTTTTGATTCCCAATCATATGGGTCAGTATATTTTACATTGTTACTTTTCATAATATTCAAAAAAACGGTAGCAATTTTTCCATAATCAGGTTTTGAGGAATATTTCAGTGTTTTTAAGTATGATGTTATAGAAACAAATGTAGTGTATCCTGGAAACAATACCTCTTCTTTTGTTGATTGTTTTAATTTTAATGTTGTTTCCTTATCATCACAATAATCCTCCCAAGGTAGTAGTTTTATAAATTCACCCAAAACGTACATTAATGACCATAAGTCATCACATCTTCCTTGCTCATAACGTAAATGAGTATTGATGGAACAATATTTAACTGTCCCTCTAAATAGTGCTCCATCTCTAGCAACACGATGTTCAAGTTTACCATTTTTCAAGATTGTATATTCTCTTGCTAAACCAAAATCTAATATATGAATTATTTTACTAAAAATCCCATCATTTCCAATAGCAAAGTTAGCTGGTTTAATGTCTCGATGCACAACACCAATTTCATGCACTTGTTTAATGGCATGTAAACATTGAATGGCAATACGTATAAGTGTTGGTAAAGTAAATTTTCCACATAAATTATGAAGATCAGCAAGATTTTTTCCCAATAAGTTCATAACTATATAACAATATTTCTCTTTTTTGCCAGATGTTATCATTTTCAAACTACAAATTTTCCCTTTAAGTTTCTTAAGTATTTGTGCTTCCAGTTTTAAAACCGTCCCACCCGTAACAAAATTTGACTCAGCCTTCATAGCATAATGATTTCCATTGTTAATATCGACACATTTATATACAGAACCACAACCACCTTAAAATGGTAAAATATTTTCGTAAAATTATAAAAATTTACCTTCACCTAATTTTTTAACTATTTTGAAACGCTTTCCAATTATTGTACCCATTTCTAAGTTAACTGGTCCTTGATTTGGTCCATATTCTGCTTC
This sequence comes from Strongyloides papillosus, assembly GCA_005656395.1. Classification (NCBI taxonomy): domain Eukaryota; kingdom Metazoa; phylum Nematoda; class Chromadorea; order Rhabditida; family Strongyloididae; genus Strongyloides; species Strongyloides papillosus. The sequence continues at coordinate 4,127,708 of SRSI01000050.1, read as the reverse complement.
TTTTCCAACATCTATTTCATCTTCTATATTACCCATATTTTATTATATTCTTATAAAAGTGATAAAAAATAACTATGACATTTTTTATCATATTTACATTATCTGTAAGGCACTAAATTATCATAAAATGTTTCTACATAAAATTCAAATTATGTTTTTTTATAATTCAATAATAAATTGAATGTATAAAGTGATTATTCATTCTATTATATAATTTCCAAATACTTATTTCATATTTTAATTAATATTTTATTTTATAGATATTATAATCTGAAATACATATACGCTGTATTTTTCCATTAAAATCAATTGTAAATATTTAATATACTTTATTATATATTTGAATGTATAAATATTAATATACTTTTAACAAAAAAGTAGATCATATTTAATTTTTAAAGTTACATATTATAAAAGGAACTTGTATAAACTTTTAGTGCAAAATTTTATAAAACTATATTTAAAAGTATTGTGTATAATAATGAAATTTAAAGAGAAAAAATATATATAAACAATAATGTTCTTGTTTATTTTATTATCTATAAAAATTAGGCATAAATAAATAAAAATTAGTGATAACTTTACGGATAATGTTATAAATTCTACACGAAACGTGTATTATATTAAAAATTTCTTTCAATTTTTGATACAATACATAATTTCCATAATATTTAAATAGGTTAGTTATTTAATTAAAAGTTAGTTATAATAATATATGAAATCAAACACAAAGTAAAAAATTATATTTATATTAACAAGTAACTACAAAAAAAATTTATCACCATTATATTATAATATACTCCTTAATTAAAATCAGAAAAAAAAGCTTTCTTTTTTTACCATTTACCAACTGATATGTTTTTTCTCCAGTCCCTGAAAGTAAAAGAAAACTTACAATTCATGAATTTAAACTTTTACATCATAGCAAGTGTAAAAATATTAAATAAATCATTTTTATTTTTAAAAGTCGTTTTAAGTACAATTTTTTTCAAATGAATATTAAAAAATGTTTGTTAGTGAATGTAAAGTAAAAAATTTTATTTTGATTAATATGTTACTAATAATAAGAGGAAATTTTTTATTCCTAATATGTTTCTTTCATAAATAAAAATATTTATGCGATTGTTTAGAAGATTTCTATTTTTAAATATAGTTTATAAAAAGTTTATCAATTCATTTTTTAATGAAAAATAAAAGAATATATCGTTAGTAAAAAAATATGCATATCTACAGAAAATACCTATTTTTAAGTATAAAAATTACATCTAGCTGATGACAAAAAGCATACAAAATCACAACAATAAATGATGCAAAATTTTGTAGAGATTAAACTCTCTTATCATTTTTCATATTCAATTTTAACATTTATCTTTTAATAACTATTAAATTCCCGATTTTACATGAACATGTTACAGCTAGCTAAAAAGCTGTATACATGTAATTTATAAGCTATAATCTGTTTACAGGTAATTTTTTGTTGACTATAAGATAGAAGCTATTTACAAAGCTATGAAATAAGAATATTACCTGTATCCAGATTGTATATTGGAAAATAATAAAAACTTGAAGGTTCGTGAAGGCAAATTAACGGAGATAAAGAGGAAATCTCGTAAAAGACGGGCAATCGATGGACATTCTGATAGGAACAATATTAGAAATATCAATAAATGACTTTTTTATTTTAAAATTTTTTTATTTGCAAATTTGTTTTAGATAAAAACTTTATTCTAGTTCTACTCTAATTAAAAATACACTTAATTATATTAAGATTGTATATTGATTTACTGTTAAATCTATGAACGTATAGAAAATAGTATGGAAACATTATTAAACTATATATAGACTATATTTCGTAAAAATACTTTGTAAACATTTAGTCTATACAGGCATTTAGTTTCCACACTAAACTTAACTGTAAAATACCTAAATCTAGTCTAGGAAAATCAAAATTTGTAAAACCGGGTTGTGATTCACAAACTACGATATTATTAAATACAATTTCATTAGAATTGTAAAAATTTTAAAGTTTTTTACTTATAACAATAAAACTAAATAAGAATATAGAAGAAATAATTTTTAATTATTGTGGTAACCTTTATTTATAAATTTTATTCTTTTGTTTTAAAAATGATTCATTTGTAGTAAATATAATTTTTTTTAAAAAAGATAATAAAATAACATTAGAATATTTTTAAATTGGATCATTTTACTATTTAACAAGTAGAGGAAAAAATTGTAGGCGTAAATCCTTCCGAAAAAAACTATAATTTGGATGGTATATAAATCGGCAAATAATTATAAGGCTATGATATTTTATATAAACTAGAAAATATGAACTTCAGTTTATTTATTTTTTCTATAGAAAATGTATAAAAAATGATTTACAAAAGAAATGAATATATTTATTATAAGAATTTTTAAATAAAAGATAAATTTAACAACTATTAGTGAAAATATTTCTAAAAATATAAGGTAAGTTTTCAAATTTTTTTGTAATAAAGTAGATTGATAGGTCACAAAAATATCATACAATATTTACCATTTTCTTTTCTCAAATTTATTTTACAAACCCCCATTTTTAAAATGACAATCTTCAATGTATGTAAAAATTTTTTACACTTTAATCAGAAACAAACCCATCAATATATGTCATAATTTTATTTCTAAATTTTTTTATGTTTAATAATCGTTAAATGTGAGAGATTTTTATATTACTGTTTTTGTGGAAAAAAGTAAAAGTATATGTTTGTAAACTTTTTTTTGATCCCTTTTTATAAATGGATATTATGTTAGTCTTAAAACATGTCTGATTTTATTTATAGAAAGATTTTTAATCTATTAATAAAAAATAAGATTTCTACACTTTTTTTATATTTATTTAAATATGTATTTAAAAGAGATAATATATATTATCAAAAGGTCTTATCTTCATTCACAAAGTTTATTATTCTTAAATACATCTTATAGAGTAAACTTTAATCATAAAACTAATTAAGAAAACCAATTTTTTTTAAGATTTACAACACTTTCTCTCATTAGCATAAGATTAAAAGATAGTATAAATGTGTATGTATGATGAAGTTTCATGAAATATATTACACACATTTTTCACACATCTCCATTTAATTTTCTCCTTCTGATAAAGTTAATAGCTTTGTATATTTTAACATGTACGTATATGTGCATTTCATGAAAGAATTTTTTTATCACGTCCCCTTTTTATGTTTAGTATTTGGCTTGGAAAAAAAATTATATTTTTTTATGAATGATTTAACAAATGATTATAGCTATTTATTTTTAATGTAATAAATTATTTTATAACTAATATATAAAATATAATAAATTCATTCACTTTTTTATTCATTTGATAAGAGGGAGAAAAACTTTTATCAATAAAATACTAAAAAAGATAATTATATTTTCTATTATAAAATCATAAAAATAGTCTAAAAAATTATTTTCATTTAAAATTTTTTTAAGTATCTTTATAATTTTTTATTTTAATATCTATATTTTGTTTAACAATTATATATATTATATAGATATATCTAGAAGAGAGCTTGTTAGAGTTATAACTACTTTTATAGTTGTTTTAACTATAAAAATTATAATACTAGTTATTTTAGATAAATTTAAGTAGAGGTTGTTATATCTAGAACTAATTCTATGTATTATGGGTAGTTTATTTTATTTCATATATATAAGTAATTTTTCTAACAATTTTGATCTTAAATACCAATTTTCATGATTGTTTTGTGATTAAATTGTTAAGTATATGTTGCTTTGAGATAATATAATAAAAAATGTACCATTAATTATAAAATAATTTTATACTTGTAAATGTATAATTTTTTGATAAAAATTATTTTATTTGATGAAATTTATAAGAGAAATATTTACATTCGCGTAATATAATTGGTTGTTAAGTTAATATTAATGCCTTCTTCCAACATTAATATCAAATATAGGCATTATATTTCATATATATTATAAAAGGAACAAAAGAAGATACTTTGAGATGTTGTTTTGTATCAATAATAAAAGTATTTTATTTTATATAGACCTACATACTTAATATAAACTATAAAATCTTGAACATTCTTTTGAATAGTTTTAAATGATAAAACTTAGAACTTTTTCTTACTGATCAATTAATACATCTATATATATGTGAACTTGTGTTTATCTAAAATGTTGTACTATTTGAAAGAATATAATAGGTTGTTTCTAACTTCTACTTTCTTACAATCGAACATTTTTATTCAAAATAATATTTAATTTTATTGTATGCATTGTTTTTTTACTATAAAATTTGTTATTCATTCACTACAAATCTATTGTCTGTTAATCACTTTATTGATAAAAAAAGTATACTCGTTATTTACAATTTTTTTTGACAACACTTTCATAATTTTTTTTTCATTATACGTACATATTCATAATTTTCCAGTTACATACATCCATACATATAGGTTTTTATAACTTTTAAATCATTTACTCCAGTTCTGTTATGTTAAATTCCAGAGTTTTATATTGCATATATTTTTTAGAAGTGTAGAAATATTGCATTAACGTTCTTTACTTCTTCTCATATATACTTTTTATATATTATTTTAGTGTAGAGAAAAAAAAGTTGTTTCATATAATTATTAAATTAACTCAAAGTAATGATATGAAAGGAAAATGATAACTACTAATAAATTTTACTCAGTTAGCACCTAACTACATCAACATTTTATGTCTATATCTGTATATATACACGCATATACATTCATTTTTCTATTTGTTAAATGAATTGTATGAATACAATTTTATTTATGTTTATATCTTCAAAAAAATATTATGAAATATTAATAATGTTCTTTTGAATGTAATAAAAATTCATTAAAATGGTATTTGAAACTAAATCATATTTGGAACGTAAATATTAAAATGATAGAAAATTTAATAATAAAAAGTTTGAATCACAAGTAGTATTAGTGTTTTAAACCAAATTAAATATTAAAAAATTGTACTCTTTTTTATTTCTTTATTCATAACTTACTTAAAATACTTTAAAAAAAGATATTAAGTTTTAACATTATAATATTTGAATATTCCATTATTATTTAAAAAAAGACAACTTTTTATATACGAGAAAAGAGTCTTTAAATTTTTAAACATACATATAACTCTTAAAAATAATTTTTACACAAATATATAACTATTTAACAGTTAGCAATGAATATGATACAACACAAATTATTTTATCTTAATGTTAAAAAATTCTCTTTCTTCTATACTTTAAACATTCAATTTTTTTTATTTTCTATATGCTCCTAATTTTAGTTTTTAAGTAGTATCATAGGCAGATATTAAATTTATATACATATTGTTTATTAAAACATTGTCAAAAGTTGAATGTGGTGATTGGAGAAAAGTTATAATAAAAATTTACCATATTCCCTTTTTTTATTATTTATTATAATGTCATGTATTTTTAAAACCAATATGATAAATAATATTTGTAAAAATATCATGAACATTAATGCTACGTTTTATCAATAACTTTTTTTTAAAACATTTTTATTTTGTTCATTTAAAAATATTGTAATCAAAATTAATCTCTTTTCTACAATTACCTATCATTATTTTTATCTCCCAAGAATATTTTTAAAAAAAAATCAAACTGTATCTAAATGTATATATTTAAAAAAATGTTTGTATAATTTCTAATTATATTTTCCTTTTCGCATATCACGTGTAAAATTTACTAGATAAAGAAGTGAACTTCTATTTTAAAAAATTTACACCTAAGTTACTGAAATTTATGTCATTCCATCACACTTTTTGATTCTTCTCTCTACTCTCTCTAATATCTATGTTATATTAAACTCCATCTTACAAATTTTTTTTTCACCATTCAATTATTTATCCTAAAAAATTGTAGTATATCTGACCAAGAAATATTTTTCTTTTCATTAATTATCAATATAATGATTAAATTTTATTTGATTTCAGGCATTTCTGATAAAATATTATTCTAACAAGCCATTCAAAATTTAATCACACCTTCCTGATTCTTAAATAATTATTTTTTTTCTTTATTAAATTAATAGTAAATTTTAACCCCACATAATGTCATATGATAAAATTTTAAAGACAAGATGAAAACATATTTATAAAACTCTATTATACTATCCATTACTTGATAATAATACTTCTTCTGTAGTTAGTTATCAGGATAAACACAGAAGATGTTTAATTCTTTAACATGTATATGTCTCGTCACGACATTTTGATAAACATATAAAACTTTCGACTACCATCCAAACAAGATAGTAGTTTATTTTGAAGAGCGTTGGATATTGTGTATATCTCCAATTCATAGATTGATATCCTATTATTTATTAATTATTTTTTAACTTACTGATACATATATCATACTTAAATCAATGTCTTATGGTAACAAGAGTAAAGGTCTTATCTCATTAGGAGATCTTTTGGCAACAAAGAAAGCTCAAGAAGAAGAGGGTGTAAAAGTAATCTTAACATAAAATTTTATTTTTTTTATCAATAATTTTATTTACAGCCCAAATTTTTAACAAAAGCTGAAAGACAAGCCTTAGCAATAAAAGCTCGCCAGGAGGAAGCAGCAAGATTGCAAGCTCAAAGAAAAGAATTTGAGGAGAAAGAAAGGAATTTATGAAGGAGAGTGAGAAGGCATCAGATAAGCGTGATCGAAGACGTGATGAGGATAAAGAACGACGTAAAAATTATGAAGATCGAGGAGAGAGTGGTACTGGATCATCATCACGCCGCTCCAAGGATGACGGAACTCTTTCATCATCAAAAAGTAAGAAGATGGATGAGGAAGAGAGAATGCAGTATGAGGAACTAATTAGATCACGTTATCTTGGAAAGGATAAAGAGAAAAAGAAACGTAGGCGTAAACTTCATGGGAGAAATTTTAATTTTGACTGGGAGGAAACTGATGACACATCAAAAGATTATGACAAGTTATATAAAGAGAGACATGAAATTCAATTTTTTGGACGTGGACATATTGCTGGAATGGATCCAAATGAATTGGAGAGAGATAAAAAAGATTATTATCAGCATGTTAAAGAGGAAAGAAAGGATAAATTTGATAAACTATTGGATGAAGTAAAACCTAAAAAAATGAGGAAAGATGAATGGGAAGATGTTCATTGGAGGAAGAAACCTTTAGAAGCTATGAGTGAAAGAGATTGGAGAATATTTCGTGAGGATTTCAACATTACAGTTAAAGGTGGTTCCATACCTAAACCAATAAGAAATTGGAATGAAACACCAATACCAAAAACAGATATTGGATATAATTCATAAAGTTGGATACAAGGTTAGTTTAAAATCACTTCCAAATTTTTTTGTCTTATTTATATATATATTTTTTTTGAGAAATGTACATATTTTCCTTGTTTTTTCAACCTCTTTATTTATTCAGCATGTGTCTTTTGTCTATTCAAAACATTTTTTAGAAGAAACTTTGTCTGCATTTTACAACTTTTAACAATAGTTGTTCAAATATTTTCTGCTATATGTGTTTCTATCTTTGAAATTTTCCCATTGTACATATACATACAGGATGATGTTGTGTTCACATACTTTGTTTATGTTGTCAATTTAAAAATCTGAGTTTCATATTTCTGGTTATATTGTATAATATATATAGATAGATGTATATATATATAGATTTTTCTAAAGTATGGAAATATTATATTTAATATTTCCTCTTTGATATATTTTATTCATTATTATTTTATAAAGGAAAAAAAATGTTTGCTTCTTATGGTTATTAAATTAAGTCAAATGGTTAGAAAAAATAGATATAGCAATAAAATTTACTCAGTTAGCACCTAACAATGTCAACATTTAATATATATATATATAAACATATATATACATCTGCATACATAAATTTTTATATATATATTTTCATTTTTCCATTTGTTGAACGAATACAATTCTATATATATTTATGTCCAAAGGAAAAAAGTTACGAAGTATCTGTGTTCTATATGTGTATAAACCTCTACATAAAATAGAAGCATAAATTTTAACTTTTTACGTGGACTTGTACTTGTATTACATCTACTAATTTTTTTATACTTAATGTGTACTGTAGTAATGATAAAAGTTCAATTATAGATGGTATTTGTTAGTACTTAAAACTGAAAAAGATGTGTGTTTGAAGGAATTTGGTTTTCCTTTTTCACGCATATTTTTTCTATATATAATTTATTTAAAAACACAACTAGCATTTTCAAAAAGGATATCAAGTTAACTCTTTTTGATATTGAATATTCTATTATCACCATTATTCTCACTAAAAAAGATAATTTTTATTGTAAGAAAAGACTTTTCAAATTTTAGACACATTCTAATAAACAACAAATTATTGTCTTAACTTTAAATTTTATACATATATCTTATTTAAACATTTGTAGTTTTTTTTTTCTGTATGCTACTAATTTTAGTTTTTAATTTTATATAGTATCGTATTTTGTTTACTAAAATTTGTTAAAAGTTGATTAGAAGAACTATAAATAAAAAATTTAGCATCCTTTTTTTTACTAGGAAGTCATCATGAAATTGTTCTTTCATTTTGATTACTCATCGGATAATGGTAGGAAAATTTCATGAATTTGAGATAAATTTATAACTTTTTCCTGTTGGTTTTGTAGAACTTTTTTATATTTATTTATTTTTCTTTTCTGATAAAAATATATAGAAAAATAGTAATTATCTATGATTACTTAATAATTATGTTAAAATAAATTTCCAAGTATAGATAATTTAGTGCAATTTATTATTAAAATAAAAGCTGTTTTTTAATCATCTTAATATATAATATTATGTTTATTTTTGTTTCTTTTATACATGCATCACATGTGACCTTTAATTAAAAAATGAACTTTAATTTTAAAAACTTACACCCTAGTTATATAGTTTATCTTTCCAATGTACCTTGCGATTCTTTTTTTTCTCTCTCTTTTATTTATATTGATAAGTTGTTTTATGAATTTCTAACTAACTGACATGTTTTCCCTTAATTAGATACAAATGTTAGATGTAAAATGAAACATATTTTTTTCTTTTTTTTTAAATTGTATAAAAGATGTAGATTTAAAAATAAATATATTTTTTACCATGTTTTTATATTAAATTTTATATAATAAAAAATAAATTACCAAAAAAGCGTATATTTAAACAATATATTTGTTGTTTCTCTCTTTCGTTATTTTCATTTTTCCAATACACTCTACAACAGGCTTCCGTTTCTTCATCAAAATTTTACAACACATATTTTATCCTTTATCACTATCTTATCTTTTCCGTGTCTCCATTCTTATAAATAATTCAATGTCAATAAACGTTACCTTTCCTATATTTATATGTATCAATAGATGATAACATTAGATACATATTATTATTAAATATATATATATATATGAACATACATACATATACCACATTACGTGTGTGCTGTATCTTTGACTTTTTGTTTTTCTTCTATAACAAAAACACACGTAAATGATAAATCTTCAATTAATCTAATAACTCATAAAATTATTTTATAATTAATAATATACCATATCATTTTTAGCATTTAAAATTTTTTATTTCTCTCTATCTTATTACCACAGAAAATGGTACATCTAAATGTTGTCTTTCCTTTTAATTAATCAGCATTCTCCTCTCTACAATCTGTATTTTATCATTAAAATTTTTATTTTAATTAAACTTAATTATTTTTATATATTTATTAAGATTCTTTAAATATTTACTCTTATTTGAAGAATTTCTATAGTAAAAAAAGGAGTATATGTGCTTCAGTAAAAACCATATAAAATTTTTATTGTCCTTTTTTCCATCTTCTAATTATCTTTCACGTACTTAATTCAATGAAAAGATATTTTTTTTCCTTTACTATATTTTTATTAATAAAGTTTATTTGTACTTTAATATAACATATATTCAAATTATGTGGACATTTAAATAATATATATTTATGTGCCAGTTTCCTAGGTTTCACATTCGTTTAAATGTCATTTTCACATGTTGTGTAGAACACACACGTACATTTTTATCTATATATTTTCTAATGACAATATGTGTGTATACACACTAATACTTCATCTTTATATTGATAATGTATTGTGTAAAAAGCTCTTAACATGATGCTTTAAATAATTATTAAAATATTTAATACATTTTTTTTTCTTCCTTGTTTTATTTTTATATATTTTTAGGAACCAACGCCAATTCAAAGACAAGCTATTCCTATTGGTTTAAGTAATCGTGATATTATTGGTGTTGCTGAAACAGGTTCCGGTAAAACTGCAGCATTTTTGATACCTCTCCTAGTATGGATAACAACAATTCCAAAAAAGGAAACAACTGATATATTAGATGGAAATGGACCATATGCTGTTATTTTGGCACCTACAAGAGAGCTCGCTCAACAAATAGAACAGGAAGCAATCAAATTTGGACAACATTTAGGAACTAAAACTGTTTCTGTAATTGGTGGAGCTTCTAAAGAAGACCAGGCATTAAAAGTTCGTATGGGTGTTGATATTGTTATTGCTACCCCTGGTCGTTTAATTGATACATTAGATAATAGTTATATATCATTAAATATGTGTTCTTATCTAATTCTCGATGAGGCTGATCGTATGCTTGATCTTGGTTTTGAACCAGAAGTTAACAAAATATTAGAGTACATGCCAGTTAGTAACATGAAACCAGATTCTGAGGAAGCAGAAAATGAGTCGAGTTTACTAGCAAATTTTATGACTAAAAACAAGTATAGACAGGTTAGTTTAAAAAAGAAGTTTTAATATAATTATTAACTAGTACATATATGATTTTCTTTTCTATACTTTTTTTTACTTCTTATTTTATACCCTTTTTATAATAAAATTAGGAAAAGTTGATTGTCTTTATGGTTATAATGTCATAAGACATATATTTTACCTAACTAATAATGATATATATTCTAAATATAAGAGAGAAATATATTAATTATTTACCAATATATGGTAGTATAAAACTTTTTTTTTCTTTTCCTAGATAATTACTGTTAAATAATATAATTGTGATTTATATTTCTATATGTTTAATTATTTCTTTAGACAGTAATGTTTACAGCAACAATGTCACCGGCAATAGAAAGATTAGCACGGCAATATTTGCGACGACCTGCCATTGTTTATGTTGGTTCTATTGGCCGTCCAACTGAAAGAATTGAACAAATTGTTTATATGATATCAGAGGAACAGAAAAGAAAGAAGATTATTGAAGTACTAACAAAATATTATGAACCACCAATAATTATTTTTGTTAATCAAAAGAAAGGTGCTGATATATTAGCAAAAAGTTTATTAAGTATGGGATTCAATCCAGCAGTCCTTCATGGTGGTAAAGGACAAGATGCCCGTGAGAGTTCATTAGCAGCATTAAAAGAAAATAAAAAAGATATACTCGTTGCTACTGATGTTGCTGGTAGAGGTATTGATATTAAAGATGTAGCATTAGTATTAAATTATGACATGGCTAAATCAATTGAAGATTATACTCATAGAATAGGAAGAACTGGTGAGTTATTTATCATATCACAATATTTTTATATATTTTTTAATTTTAGGTCGTGCTGGTAAGAAAGGAAGAGCAGTTACATTTTTGACACCAGAAGATAAAGATGTTTACTATGATTTGAAACAATGTTTAATTGAAAGTCCAGTATCTGTTTGTCCACCTGAATTAGCTAATCATCCTGATGCTCAGACAAAACCTGGCGCTATTGTCACAAAAGACGCCAAGATGAAACTGTTTATCGTAACTAATGAAATGATCTAATCTTACAATTGATATCATTCTTCTATTTATTACACATATGTCTATTTTATTATATGTTAATTGAATATGTCTTTTCACTTTTCATCTCTAATTTACTTTTTCTTCTTTATTTCTCTATATTGAATCTTATATATATTTTTTGTCGTTGTTATTTATAATTTACAGTTATAGTCTGTTTATTATATTTTTTTGTAATGTAATTGTAAGATTATATTATTAATGATGTAATTAATTTTCAGAGTGCTTTCTCTTTAATATATTACTCTAAAAAAAAGGTTACCTATTATGGCAACTCTAGAAGACGAAGATTGGCCATCACAAAAGTTTAGAGATCATGTCATTCAGAGATTGTATGTTAAATTATCCCCCTAAAAAGTTTTAATGTGTTTGTTTTTTTAGAGAACCAGAATTACAAAGAAATCGACAACATGCTCCTAATTTACCTGTACCTGGAAATGCTAGAGAAGTTGAAGACTATGTTTTTCAAAAATGTACAAGTAAAGATGAGTATATGAGAACAATAGCTAAAGTCATTAATGCCATAAATTGTAACTCTAAATCTTCGTCTATGCCTTCGGTATTGAGTAATCATTATAACAAAAACGGTTTGTCTCCTACAACTGGAAATAATCCTCCTTCTAATATTCCTCCAGACCCTCAAACCAACACAACAAAGTGACATTCCTCTTTCGGTAGTCGGTAGTGGTAATGTTACTACAAATACAGAAGTTCCCAGTAGTAGACAATTAAATCAAGTTTCATCATCAGGTGTACCAATTCAAAGACAATCACCATTGCCATCAAATAATAATATTACATCACATACACCCCCTGTTAGTGGTGGTATTCAACAACAATCTTCAGGTAATAGTGGATTCCCTAATACACAACAACAAATTAACTCATCAACTGGATATGGTTCACAGATTCCTCAAAATATGTCTCAACCACAATTTATGAGGAACTCACAACAAATAAAAAATGAATATAATGGTATCAATGAACAGGTCAGTTATGGGATTCCACAAGTAAATTCAATGTATCCACAGACGATGAATAAACCAAGTATGCCGACGGAAGACATGATGTCTGGTAATCCAATGATTCAAAGACAAAGAGGGTGGAATGTTCAACAGGATAATGGACAATATATGCAAAATCCAATGATTCAGGTACCTCAACCAAATATGGGTATGGGACAACCAATGATGCAGTATATTAATCAACAACAACCATATACAGAATATGCTTATCAAAATTCAACTATTCCAATTAATAATTCAATGAACTTTAGTAATAATTGCCTACCAATACAAAATGAAAAGATGTATGAGGGGAAATTAAAGGATTTACGACAACATGCCAATATGATAAAAGGTAAAGCTAATTATTATAGAAGTTCTGGAAATCCAACAGCAGCCAGTAGATTAGATTATATTTATGAAGTTCTGATAGGTGAAAAGAAACCACCTTATGAAACGATAATGAAAATTGAGGAAGAGATAAATAAAATTTTGCTTTCACAAAATATTATGGTAAGTAATATTGGAATGTCTTCACAAATAGGTGGCCCAATAATGCAAGAACCAAAACTTCTCCAACAACAATATTACTCTCAACCACAATGGATGGGACCACAACAGATATCAGGAATGAATTCTGGACCATCACCATATTCTGTTACAGGGGCAAATCCAATGCCTCATCAACAATATAATGTACCAACTTCACCATCAGGATCCCAGCAACAACAATCCTTGAGACATTCACCATACCAAATTCCAAATAAACATTCACAAGGAAATTATACATCACGTCAAAGTAGTCTACCTCATAGCAAAACACAATCTCAACCTACTAATATAAATACTTATCAAAATAATTTTCATTATCCCAGTCAATCACTGACAACAACAATAACAAATAATGGTAGTACACTTGAAGAATTATATTCAACTTCATATGATCAGATGCTTGGATCAAAAAGTGGAACAGTTGATGAAATTAATAGTTTATATGGACAACAACAACAATCACAAAACAATCCTCCTAATTTCACAACATATTTAACGAGTAATATGAATCAAGAAATTAATACTTTAAAATCACAATTTACTTTTAAAAATATTTGTGGTACTTATGATGGTAATTATATTAATGTAGATGTTGTTTTTAATAATTTTGAAAAAGATTTTCCACCGTTTCGTTTAGTTATTCCAAAGACGTATCCAGCAGTGCCGGTATCCTTTGAACAACTTCCTCTAGATATTGGTAAGTTTAATTAATATAGTATTATTATTAATTTACTTCTTTTTCTTATTTTAGAATCATTTTTATATGAAGAGGTGCAAAGTCACATGTATAGTGAGATTCGTAAAAAAAATCCAAAAACAATTACAGATATTTTAAAGATTGCTGAAAGTGCAGCGTTAGATTTTTATTCAAAACAACAATGTAATCAAATTAATACGCCAGGTTTGGATGATATTTTTAGATCATCTCAGTATGATTCCGCACTTCAATAAAAAAATAATGATGATGTTTTTTTAAGGAAAATGATAGTTGATGTAGAAGATTTTGCTGTGTTATAATGAGAAGAAGCTCTTCGCTTTAAAGAGAAATGACAGTTAAATTTTTTCTGATAACAAAATGGGAAAGTATATAAAGAAAAATGGTGATTATATCATTAGATCAGTTTTTAAATGATTTACTCTTTAATTTCAATGTTTTACTATAATTTTATATCGATATTCATTACTCTATCTTCAAATATATAAATACCATATATTTACTAAAAAATAGAGATAATGGAGTGATATATGTAATTATTATCAGTCAATTTAGCCAAGAATGGGATTAATGGGAATATCCATCATTTTTCGATTAATTTTATTAATTTTTCTTTTTTTAGTATTTTTTTATTATACATTTATTATATATATATCATAACATTCTATTTTTTATTATTCCACTCCACACATATTTGTTTTTATTATTATTTCTCCACAAAAATTATTAATATATATATAATTGATGTATCAATTCATTCCTACAAATATAGAGGACATACACATATGTATTTTGATTATTTTTTTCCTTCATTCTTGTATCTTATTAGTTCTGTTTAATAGTTTATTATTTCTTTTATTATTATATTTAAATTGATATTATACTTAGAATTTTATATCAAAAAGATTCTCTATTATTATTGTTAATGTATTTTAACACCAACATATAATATGTACATTAGTATATTTTATCTTTATACCGAGGTATTTTTTATTTTAATAAATTACTTTCAAAAAAAAGAAAAAAAATGGATATTTTTTATTGTTTTGTTTTCGATATAAAAATATATATAAACTTTTTTATGTGCTTTATTGTTTTGGAAGTATCAATAAAATTTGTGATATAAATAAAAAAAATGATAAATTTAATGGTATGATATAAGAGTAAATGATTTTTTGTTAGAGAGGAGACAGGTTCAAGAAAGAAAGTTTTTCTTATACTACTAATCTTGTTTTTTTAAGCACGAACCATTTTACCAGTTTTTTGCATTGATTTCGGTGTTAAGAGTTTTATGATTGTTCCAACAATATTTCGATCATTGGAAAATAACTTTCCACTTTTTTTCTTCTTATCTTTTGGTGTTGCCATAAGGAAGTCTCTATTTAATGTTTTCTTGTATCTTGGGGATGTTAACTCATTAAGCAAAGATTCTTCATCAAATTGTGGTTTTTTATTATCATTATAGAGACTTCTACTTTTCTCATTAACATTTCTCTTCGGTGATTTACATGGTATGGGTGATATTGAATTTGAGTAGTAGTACTTTTCTTTACATCTTGTGGTACTTTTGACACTGTTAAATTTTTTATATTTTCCTTTGGGAGTCTCCTTAGGTGTTTCTTTGAAGGCCCGATTTAAAGTATTTGGTGTTGACATAGGCGTTGGTGGTGCTGATACTACTTTGCAATAATTGCATTTTTTGTTGTAACGATTCTGGTTTCCTAATTCACAAGGAGATGGTGATAATAAAATTCCACTACTTTCTTTAGAATCTTCTTTGATAACCATCATTTTCACTTTTTTGTCATTTTCAATTGGAGCTTTATTTTTTTCTATAATAACATCTTCTCTTAATTTTTTGACTTCCTCCAAATGATTAAATGTTAGTGGAGGTGGGATGTTTGATATTTCAAAATCATCATCAAACTCATCATCATTTGATAATACCTCTTTTTGTGGTTTTGTTAGTTGTTTGGTCGTTAATTGTTGTTGTTTTAAATGAGTATTTGTTGTTTTGAATGGCTTTGGGCCAGAAAGATTACGGCTTTTAAAGTAATACTCATTCGTATGTTCTTTAGTTTTTTTAGATGAAGAATCTAGAAAATCACTTTCTTTTTTATTCTCCTGATTAAACCATGCATTTGAAAAACTAATATTTGTTTTTGCATCATTTTTCAAAACTTCAACCTTTGAATTACTCTCAAATTCTGTTAGTTTTTCTTTAAATATATTTTCTGATTTTATTCCTTCGTTTATTGGATCTTGGGTAATTTTTTGGAAGTACGAAACTTTTGCATTAAATGGAGCTTTTGATATTGTTTCATTACCCTTATCTTCTATATTTTCATTTTCATCCTTTTCTCCAAATATATTGAATTTAGGTGTTTTTCTGTACTTAAATATTATAGGACTTTTTTCAATAGTATCAGTGGTAAATTTTTCATAAAATGTATTCTCATCATTGAGGAAATTTTTGTCATTTTTCATGTAATCATCGAGTTGTCGAATTGTGTAATTTTTTGTTGAGATGTGGTCGTTTTCAAAACTATAATCATAGGTCTTATCACAACATGCCGTATGAATACTTTGAATATCGTTATCAAATTCTTTTGGTGTATAATAAACTTTAGCTCCTGTTAATTTACCACCGCTATTAGTTGTTTCTTTAGCTTCATAAACCTCCTCAAGATCATTGAATTCTTGAAGATCATTTTTTGGAACATGTAAAGTAAATTTTAGTGCTGGTTCAAGTTTACACTTCTCTTCATTGAAATCAGCTGCTGTCTCAACAAGATAACCACATCTTTGTGAAACACCTTCTGGTTTCAATAGACAAAAATCAAATAAAAAGAGACTATCAGCAAAACATATAGGTACGAGTGATGTAAATTTTGTGTTTTCATAAACATATTTACCATTTGGTAAGTATTTCCAGTTTTGTTTTACTGAAATATAGATTTTTGAATAAAATAAAATTGGAGATAAAACTTACAGTAAGAATTATGAAAATACACGTCAAGATTAGATTTTTGTTGATTGTTAATTGCTTCACATTGTTGATAATCATTACTAGATCCATGAATTGAACCATACCAATATAATTGTTTACTAAATGATCTCTTGATAGCCATATCTTTAGCCACAAGACCTTTTAAAACTTTGTCGGCACATCTTTTAGCATGAATATGAGAGGCTTTTTTCAATGAATCTTCATCAGCTAATGGTTTTCTTTTCTTTAAATAATTGTACATATAATGTACATAATAATCATAGGCATATTGTGCTTGATAAAGTAAAGTTTCAGCTACCCTATTGTATTCATAATCAGGACGATACTTTAAGGATTTTTCTCCAGATAAAACCATTTAGTAAATTTTTTTTTAAATTAGTAAAAATGATAACAAATTATAAAGAATATTCTATTTATATAGTGATTTAAAATTTTCATTTAAGATCAACAAATTATGAATAATAAAATCATTATTTTTTATTTAAATTATTGTAGTGATTATGTATGGAATAATTTATGTCAATCATTTGATTTCACTGATGATTCATGCTTACATACTATATTTTTTATTATTGTTAGTTATGATAAAATAATTAAAGTATACTTTTAGAGAGTTTAATTTCTTTTTATATCTTCATTTAATTTTGCCAATCAAAAGGATGTCCCATTTCAACATCATTAGCTGCCATAATTTTTTCTATATGATCTTGATAATACTGATAATTAATTTCATCATAATACCCAGTTTTATCAATTTTCTGAAGCAAAGGAAATATTGTTCTGTACTTGTAGACATCGACTTGTTGATAAGTCCATGTTCTTAAATCTTCTTTCATATATTTTACCACTTCAAAATCTTCCTTTTTACATTTGTACCATGGAACTTTTCCTTGTAAAGCTTGCATAAAACTATAAAACCACGATTCAATATCATCTCTTGGAGAGGCTGGTATTAAATTATGAATTGGTAATGAACAATAATGAAGTGTTCCAACATATCTCTTTGGTTTACGTGCTAATGCCAAATCAACAATCGTTCCATGACGTTTGTAGGCACGACAAATACCAAAATCAATTAATTTTATTTTAGTATCATTTTCACCTGATAAGACAAAGTTACTTAATTTAATATCACGATGAACGTATCCTGTAGTATGGAAAAATTGAATAGCCTCTAGCATCTGACTACCAATTCTCAAAGCAGTACTTCCACTAAATCTTCTTTTGGGTAATCCGTTCATAATAGATTTTAAATTTTTTCCTTGGAGAGAGAGAACAAAGAAAGCTCCATCACTACTACAATGAGCTCGGTAAATTTTACAAAAATAATCATTTTGTAATTTTGTTACAACGCTCAAAATTTGATACTCCTGTTCAAATGAATCTTTATTCTTTAAGAATTTGACAGCATACTTTCTATTAGATTTAGATGAAAAGACATAATAAACTTTTCCGAAACCTCCTTGTCCAATAACTTCTCCCAAATAATGATGTGGAAGGTATGCTTGAATAAGTTCCTTAAAATTTTCCTCCTCAAAGCAATTGGTAGCAAAAGATGATAAATTTAAATCTAAATCTTTAAAATTACATAAAATTCAAATTATTTTTTGGAAGAAATAAAAAACATACCACTATTTTCATGAATACATTCAATTTGAGGTTTTTTAATATCATTATTACAAACAATATAATTGTCATTTAATATTTTAGTATACTTATTATCTATATACTTCAATTTGGTATCACAGTTTTGACGATGACAAAGATTGGTAATATTTGGAGATGGAATAACATTGTGCTTAATGTACTTGTTATCCATACCACCACAACAAATCATTGAAGAATAATAAAATCATTACAATTTTTGATTAAAAATCTTAATTATTTTATTATATTAAAATTTTATTTTTTTTTTATATCAAATTCAAAATTTTCATTCTTTTATTCATAATTCAGAAATACATTAATTTAATGATAAAAAATATAATAAAAATAAGAATTTATTTACTTTTCAGTGTGTTAGATAAAAAAAATATAATATTGATAAATGTGGAATATTTCTTAATATAATTAATTATTTTCTTTATTTTTTTTATCTAAAACATTTTGATTAGCATTTTATGATGGTGAACTTACTTTTTTTAACCTTTATTCCACTTTTTTCTTTGTAAATAGACATGGAGTCGTCAACAAACTCAAATCCATCATCACTTAAAATTTTCCTATACCTTTTTATTCTTGAATTTTGAACGTCTTTTTCAAATTTTTCATATGTTTCAAATAAATCATTACCATATTTTAGTAGGTTATATGGATGGCAATATAAGCTTGTATAATATTTATCCTTAAAACGAGACTTATATGTTAAGGATTCACTATCAGTTATTTGAGAATCACAATTCTTTGAAGAAACATTTAATTTATTGTACCATTTCTTTGCATGACTATCATGGCATGATTTACAATCATCATGACATGTACTACAATCATCCTGATTAGCCAGTTTTTTCATTACATCACAACTGTCCATGATCTCATAACTTGATTCGTCCTCCTGTATTTTTGCTTCTTCAACTTTACTAGCCATTAATTTGTCCATTTCATCTTTTGTTACAAAACTTAAAAAAATATATAAAAAACTTTCATATTACATTAACTTACCATTTTTCATAGTAAAATAATTGATCATCACTATCAGGATTAACTTCCGGAAGGTTACTTAAATCAATATATTTATTTGAACAACTATGTTTAAAATATTCCAAGTCATATTTTTTTAAATATTTCTTAAGTTTTCCAGCAATTAAGGGATCTATTTGAGTTGAATCACTTGTTTCACTTTCATCCTCTGTACTTGTAATTTCTTCGTCTCCTTGTGAAGTTGATGTTCCCTCTGATAAATTGTAAGTTTCATCGTCATCGTCCTCCTCAGGCGTGGAGGTATTTGAGATTAAAGACATTTTAATGACAAAATATTTGTATGAGTATAATTAAATTGATGAAAAACGGAATATAAATAGAGCTCTTAACATGCAAATTTTAGAGGCTATTTGATTTACCATGTTTTAAACTGTTTTTCATATTAAATCAAATGAAATATATGAAAAACGTGTCATTAAAACTTTTTTATAAAATATTTACTAATATAACTATAATAGTAGTAAAGCATATTTTTTTACTTTACAGATAAATACGTAATTCTAAGTGTATTAGTTGCTATTTACATAAATTATTACCACTTAATTTTACACAAATAATGTTACATTAAAAATATTCGTTTTAAAAAAGATATATTGATTTTTTTTACCAATAATTAAAAATAAATCTATAAAAATTTTTTACATAATACATCATAGTTTAATCTTTTCACAGCTTTCATATATAAACGTCAGAGATTATTTACTTTTCAAAAATATGATAATATTGAAATCGTTATTCTTAAATATCAACAAAAACAACCAGTAGTAATTTTTGACATACTTAACATCCATATGTTAAATTTTAAAGAAAAATATTTAATTTTTCACGTTGACTTCCGTGTACGACATCCACCCGTTTTTTTACTACAATAACAAAAAATAAAAATATTTTGATAATTGAATGTTACTACAAAGAAAGAACAAGGTCATCAGCTTGGAAATTGATATCTATGCACTTTAAAAACTAAAAATTTATCTAACGCCCTCTTGTTATACTAAAAAAAGTAAAACACCTATAATTATTAATTGGTTAAAAACAACCCTGAAAACAAAATTTCCACAAAAATTTCTAGAGACACTTCGTAGGCGTATTGTTTAAGAGTAATTATCATTGAATGTTTCCAATCACCCGTGATTTTAGAAGAAAAAACAAGAGTACAAAAACCACCAATTTATTGCAATACCATAAACACGATAAAAATACGTTAAAGATATTTGTTAAAAATCAAAAGATGGTAGATCTCAGGGAAGAGATCAGTACACAATAAAAGTTAATTTATAGAAAAGTTATAAATAAACTTGGAGGTTTAAAATTAAAGTTGTCCACAGTCTTCGATTCTAACAACAGATTTAGTCTTTCCTGATTGAGTTCCCAAAGATTCTACGTTCTTGACAACATTCATGCCTTCAACAACTTTTCCAAAGACGACGTGTTTTCCATCTAACCATGGGGTAGAAACCTACAAATTCAAACAATTACAATTTTCCTTTTGAGGCACTAAACTTACAGTCGTAATGAAGAATTGACTTCCATTGGTGTTTGGTCCTAGAAAAAAATTAGAGAATAACATTCGCTAAGGAAAAACCTATAAACATACCAGCATTGGCCATAGAAAGAAGTCCAGGAACTGTGTGTTTCTCTTTGAAGTTCTCATCAGGGAATTTCTCTCCGTAGATGGATTCTCCTCCAGTTCCGTTTCCGTGAGTGAAATCACCTCCCTATAAAAATAAAAGTGTCGTTATAACATATGTGTATCTAAAGAACATACTTGAAGCATGAAATCTGGGATAACACGGTGGAAGGTACATCCTTTGTAGTGTAAAGCTTTTCCCATTCTTCCCATTCCTTTTTCGCCAGTGCAAAGGGCTCTGAAGTTTTCAGCGGTTTTTGGGACGATGTCGCTGAATAATTCAAAGACAATTCTTCCCAATGGCTTTCCATCGGAGGAAACATCAAAAAAGACCTTTGGGCGAGACATGTTTTCTTCTAAAAAAAAGAAATAAAGACAAATTATTTATCAATAAATGAAAGTATTATCAAAGACATTTGTACAAAAAAAACAAACATAGAAAAATCAATTTTAACAACATCCCAAATGTATATAAGAGATGAAAATCCCGACAAAGTCTTTTAGCTTGACGATAAGCGAATTATAACAAAGCAGGGGATAAAAAAGACTTAAAAATGATAGTAGTTAGATAGTAAATAAACCATCTACGAATGGAACGTGGGTTTATGATAGCCATTCCAAAATATTTATAATGAGTCTTGTCTAAAAAGTTATAGCTCTTGGAGAGATTTTTTATATGCAGTGGAAGAATGTTACCATAATTATGTATTATAGAAAGTTCTGGAAGAATCTATCAAGGCCAAACACTTGTAAAGTAGGAGCGTGTACCTTTCTTCACAACAAAGAGAAGGAGGAGTATTTGATCTCCACCTTTTGCATCACTTTCTATTATTGGTTATCTTTATTATAAATTACTAATGTGATAACAATAAAGGTTGGGGGAAAAGTTAAAATTAAGTAAGTCGTGATGTCAAATGATCTATACGTATTTTGGTAGATAGGTTATTAGCGACAATGATGATAATGTTGTTACAATAAAAAAAAATAACGATTACCAAAGTTTTAAACTTTACATAAAGGCATTTGATGTAATAGACAAATTATGATAAAAGCTAGAATGTAAACATATAACTATTGTTTAACACAAAAAGTGAAATTGATATTATATTTGAGATGTGTAGAAATCCAACAACTATGACTTTATCTAGAGTTGTTCACCGTAAAATATTTACATTAGAAATTAATTTTTTATTAAAATTAAACATAACAGATACATTACAAGAAAAATGAACAAAATATTGATAAGAAAGTATTAAAATAATAATCTAAAAACTCAACAATTATAGATACAATGATACATACATTAACAACAAATCTAATCTAAATCATTTGAAATAATATTATCTTCACGAACATCAACGTAAGCTTCAGGTTCATCGCCTTTGCGAGTATTTGCTCTTCTATTGTCTGCTTTCCTTTTCTGTGATTCACGTATAATTTTATGTTCCTTTCTTGCGGAATAGACACTTTTTGGTACATGACGATGAGTAGCAATTTTTCGAACCTCTGGATGACTCTTATACTGATTAATGAGAGCCTTATTATAATTGTGTGTGTGTTTTTCTCTTTTACTTAATGGACCCATTTGTTCGGAGGAATTTGATTTCCAAACACGAATATTCATTTCATTACTACCAGACAGAATATATTTCGAATCCATTGTGTAACAAACAGAATAGACTTGTTGCATACGTTGACCATGATAAATTTCTCTCGATCTCGAGCTTTCTACATTAAATATCCTGACGGTTCTGTCATATGATCCACTGACGAATTCCTTTCCTGTTGGGGCGTAATCAACACTCATAACAGCGGCTGTATGATCAGAATGGACATTTAAAGCTCTATTGAAATGACGTATATCAAATGTATATAAATTATAATCTTCATTAGCTGTTGTAAAAGTAAATGCTTCCATTGGATTCCAAGCAATAGAGTTATTTCTTAATTTCATAACAAATTTTGTTACGGGAACTTGTTGACGCGTATCCATTATAAATACAGATCTATCACTTGTTGTTCCAGCAAATATTGTTGGTTCTACAGGATTACATTTTACATGGAAAACAGAGTTAACTCCGAGATCATATTTATGATATGGTGTATCTCTTTCCTGCTTCCATAACGAGATACCTTCACCACAAACTACAAAATCTGTTGAATCATAGATATGTGAAACACCCTGTGGTACATAATCTAAAGCCACTGAAACAAGGGGTTCCGTATCCTTTAACTGATTAAATGTATACTTTTGAACATTAGGCCATTCCCAAACTTTTAATTGTTTATCATATCCTGTTGTAACTATTGATTTACCTTCTTTTCCATCTATTGAAATGCCAGTCAATAGACCTTCATGTGCTTGAATAGTTGCTAGACATTTAAGCGTTGAAACGTGCCACAATTTAAATTCACCATCACGAGCCCCACTAACAACGTAACCAAGGTAATTTGGATGCTTAGTTATACAAGTGACAGCTTCATTATGACCTTCTAATGCTCCAACAAATGGTTTGGCAAAAACTCTATCTAATTTTGCAGCATTCAATGCACGTGTATATTCTATTGCACTTTGAAATGTATCCTTAGCAGCATTAAAATTTCTCGTAACTTAAAAATACAGATTTACTAGGAAGATTTTTATCATTATTACCTTTAAAAATATTACTAGTTGACTCTCTCTGATAGTCATCAGGATTTCTTGAAATAACCTTAATTCTAGGGGCCATTATAGGGCAATATTTTGATAAGTAAATTTTAAATTTCTACCCCATCTACATATACATTATTCCAAAGGTGATCGTTACAAATTACAGATTTTGGGCGAGACTAATTGCATTCATAGACAATTTCATGAAATCTTGCTGTAAAATCCAGGCTTTAATTAATTTCTGTTTCATAGAAGGAAAAACAATGGGGAACCTCTTACTTACTGATATTTCATTATTAAGATTGTTTCCACAACCGTATTAAGTAGACATTATTTGGAGAAGTATAACTTATATTTCTTGCTGTTATTGGAGATCTAATATTCTTTTCTTGTGCTAGATAATTACTGTCAAAAGATGAATTCTAATCAAAATATCCACAAAGGAAAAGTAACATCTCTCTTCGAGTTACAAGTGGAGATGAGTAAAATGAAAGATGAAGCAAAAAAAGTAAAAAAATGTCCTCAATACGTCTCTGGTGGTTTTTCATTGAAGAAACGTCCCCACGAAAGTAAAGGATCAACTAGGCGAGAAAAGGTTGATGAAGAGGAGGAAGAAATTGAAGAGAAACGAAGAAAAAGTTATACGGCAATGGAGGAAAAAACAAAGAGATATAATGAGATAAAGAAAAATTGTATTTATGATGAAGAATTGCTAGTCCAACCTGATGATTATGATTTTCCAGAGAGAAATTGCAGTGAAAGAAATGATGAAGAGAGTGGTGATTTGCTATCACAAGATATTTTAGAAGAAAATTTTAATCACGAAGATTTATACAGAGATTATGGACCATGTAACTATACATTTAGTGCAGATGAAATGTTAAAAAAGGTGCAACAAGATAATTTAAGGCAATTGAGTAAAGAAACGTTAGGTGCTAGGGAAAAAGCTAAAGAATTATCATATCAACGGTTAAAGGAGACATATCAGCGTGTTATTAAAGCATATGAAAGAAGGAATC
The DNA here is from genome assembly GCA_005656395.1 of Strongyloides papillosus. NCBI lineage: Eukaryota > Metazoa > Nematoda > Chromadorea > Rhabditida > Strongyloididae > Strongyloides > Strongyloides papillosus. The sequence goes on along the minus strand of SRSI01000050.1, from coordinate 4,102,527 downwards.
GTCCTATTATTTCATTTGAAGAGTATGTCGCAGAAAATACACATTATTATACATTTAAAAAAGATAATGATTTAGAAGATCATACATTATCAGATGATAGTACAGAAGGGAATATTGAGAGGAGCAAAATTAGAAGGAGACGTGAATGGGACATTGGAAAGGATTTAATTTATCATTGAAACTAATTATTGTTTTATTATCAATAAAATTTATTTCTTTCGTGTAAAAAGTATACAATATCTGGTACATAGATTCTGTAATTATTATGAAAATAAAATATAATGTATCTTTATTAGAATTGGCAGAAAAAATGTTGACGTGATAACAATTTATTGAATCAAAATTAAGTATATTGTTTGAAATAAAAATTGTAACCATTAACTTTTTATTAGTTATGTAATAAGCTAATTTAAATCAGGAGGACATTATTATTTTATGACCTAAATTATAAAGTATATAAGAAGAGTAAAATTGTTAATAATCATCAATTGTCCTTACATTCATTGAAGAAAAAGATGTCTACAAAACTTATACTTGCTTTCATTGCTGCCGTCCTTGCTATTGCCTCAGCTGGTGGACCATTCGGCTATGGATATGGTTATGGACTTGGACACTATGGTTTTGGAGGTCTTCCATATGGAGGATATTTAGGATTCCGGAGATTTGGTTATAATGGATATCCAGGATTTTCGAAGTTAGGTTATGGACATCCTTATTGGGGAGTTTCTGCTTACAACTACTCTCCTTATTACAACGGACATCCAGTTAGTGAATATGGATACCCATTCTTTGGTAAGGACATTAGTTACACTCTTCCATACAAAGGATATGGAGATTATGTTGCCCCATATGGAGGCGTCTCCTCAGTTGCTGCTGCTTCCTCTTCATCGGCAGTTGGTTTTTAAAATCATAAAAATTTATAATTTGTTTGTCAAAAACGTTTTTGAATAAATATTGTGATCATTGAACATTTTATCATTTGAAAATATCAGTAATCATAGGTATACAAAAAGTTAAATTGTTTACATTACCTTGATTTTGTATAATGTGATAATAATTTTTTTTTGCTTCATAAATCAACATATCAAATGATAACATGTTTGACATGGAAAAGCCAAGTGTTCTTTGTTATAATATTTTACTACAAAAAATTGTAACATTCTTTTATATTAATTTATATCTAGTTGATTTAGTTTGAAATACTATAATTCTAAAATTTCTTTATCTTGGAGATTCAACCTATTTTAAAGCTTCCTGTTTAGGAAACTGATTGATTAATTTAAATTACAATTACTTTTTTTTCATTAAAAAAATAAGACAGGCAACATTATATCTACTGAAAATTTCCGAACTGTTTGGCTTTTCTAAAACTTATTTTCAATAAAATTTCTAAAAAATTAGTTGTAAGAATTCAAGGCTAATGTAAGTTATTCAATAAAACATTAAATTCTAAATTTTCAATATAATTTTTTGTAAATAATAATTTTTAATTTTTGGTTTTAGATTGTGAAAAGTTCGATCAAATACATTTAGTCAAAAAAGTGTTTATTTAAACTGATAAAGAACAATTTGCTTAATTAATTTATCAGTAGAAAGGTAAAATTACCAGAATAGTTATAATTTTTAATGCAAAATAACTAAAAAACCACAATTAAATTTTTTTGGCAGAAAAAATATTCAAATTATTTTAGAAATACATCATTATTCGTTTTTTTATCATATATTTATGTTGTAACACTACATTAATTGTCCAAATACATATATATTATTAAAGATGTACAATATTTTCTGAACAAAAAAATTAAAAATTTAATTTTGATTTTTTAGTATGATGAAATTTTTAATTGAATTTTTATAAATAAATGCTATTTAAATATATTTGATACTATTAAAATGTATTAATGTGTTCTCTCTTTAAAGGCTTAATATTAGATTTAACCATTCCATTGACATTTCCAGGAGGATAATACTTACAAACAACAAAATACTGGTATTTTTTAGTTCTTGAAATCCCACATCCAAATTCTTTTGTACTTTTCCACAATAGTTGTGAAAAATGATAAGTTGAAGGAGTAAGCTTAGGATTGTTAAAGTCAAAGTATTTAATTTCATTGTACCATGTTTGAACAATGTATTCAGGAAATTGATACGTTGACATAGCAATATTTTCTCCATAGGTATTGTCACCTTCATGGCATAAATTATATTTATTCTTACAGACGCGTTCACTCACTAGTTTTTCAGCCCATAATTGAGCTCGTGTCTCAATTATCTTATTAACAGTAAGATTTGATACTCCATGGCGCCTTCGATATTTGTTTGTTTGTTCTGTATACTAAAAAAATTAGTTATTATATTGTGAAACTTACGATTTTCCTTAGCTTTGCAATACTAATATTGTATTTGTCTAATTTGTGAATATCATCTTTTGGTACTTCTTTCGGTGGGATAATTGGTTTTCCTGTATCGCCTTTAGTAACAATTTTTTTATATACATGATTTAAAGTCCACTGGTTATTATTCTTTGAATCACTCCTCCAAGATAAATCCCAAGAGAAAGAATTTCCTCTTCCATAAAATATGGTTGTTTTCACTCCATCAATATATATATTGGCAAACATAAAAGCTGTACCTTTACTGTTTTTAAAACATTTCATAGCTTTATCATATTCACTATAATGTTTTCCATCGCAAACAAAACTTTCTTCATTGTTGCTATTATATTGGGTTATGGAAAATTTTTGTCGTAAAGAATATCCTTCCTGAATCACCATAGAAGAATAAATTATTAATCGAAAAATAGTTCTAAAGATCATTATGAATAGCGATTTTTAGTATTTAGAATACATGCTTTATATATACAATTTCTGAGTTTATTTTTTTATTACACAAAAAAAACAAACCAAATATTAAATTTAAATGATTGCTATTGTTTTAGTGTACGAGAAAAAATAAAAGATCGTTGTTTTAATATCATCGCTTATATAATAATTGAATTTGACTTTAAAAAACAAATACTACACAAATTTTTAAATAAAAAGTCAAATACACAAAACATTAAACATATCTAAAAGAGAATATTTTAAAAAAGTTACAATAATAGGTTTGAAATTTAATGAAATTAATTAATAAGATCTAATCTCAACAGTTATTTTTTAGTTGAGAATACTCCTTAATCTTGATCAGTATAAAGTAACGTTTTTGTAGTGTAAATGTTTTATAACTAAAACAAATTATCAAGTAAAATAAAAGTACCAATATATAATTTAAATATTACCAGAAAACGATTTAATTTATTTTAAAAATAATACCAAATCACAAAAACGACAACATCAAACATCAGTTATATTAATAAAGTTCAAAGAATTGGATATTTAGAAAGCTACAAATTTCACTTTCTATAGTGTTTTTGTAATAGTTGGGATGATGGGTCCTTCATTCGAATCTCATAATGATTTTTTCTTACTATTTTAAGTAAACCTTTGGTAGAGTGTTCACAATATGATGAAAAATTTTAATTCTAATGTGTAATTTTTTAGGCTGCAGAAATGTCCGTGCATCAGGAGGAAAAGCCAATTGACAAATCACCTGATGGAAGGTACCTTAAATTTGATGAAGAACTTGGGAGAGGAACTTTCAAAACTGTTTATCGCGGATTGGATACTGAAACAGGAATCACAGTGGCTTGGTGTGAGTTACAAGAAGAAAAATTTACAAAACAAGAACGTCAAAGATTCAGAGAGGAGGCTTCAATGCTAAAAAAATTAGAACATCCAAGTATTGTGAAGTTTTATGACTACTGGGAAAGTCATGAGACAGGAAAAAATAATTGTATTGTTTTGGTAACAGAATTGATGACGTCAGGAACATTGAAATTGTACATAAAAAAATTTAGGACGATAAATGTTAAAATACTAAAAGATTGGAGTAGGCAGATACTTTGTGGTCTTCATTTTCTTCATACAAGGGATCCTCCAATTATTCATAGAGATTTAAAATGTGACAATATATTCATAACGGGAACAACCGGAAGTGTTAAAATTGGTGATTTGGGATTGTCTACTTTTAAGAATATGACACATGCTAAAAGTGTAATAGGTATGTATTAAGTAAAGTTTATAATATAATGACGTGTACTTTTAGGTACTCCTGAATTTATGGCTCCGGAAATATATGATGAGAACTACGATGAATCCGTGGATGTCTACGCGTTTGGTATGTGTTTACTAGAGATGATAACAGGAGAATACCCATACGCCGAATGTAATTTTCCAGTGCAAATATACAAAAAAGTTACTGCTGGATTGAAACCTGACTGTTTTTACAAAATACCAGATGAGTATATGGAACTTAAGTACATCATAGACAGGTGTATAAGGAGAAATAAAAATGAAAGAATGACCATTGGGGAGTTAATGTCGCATGATTTCTTCGCTCCTGACGATCAATATGGTATCAAAGTTGAGATTAGAAACAAAGAGGAAGATAATCTAAGGAATAATACGATTTTTCAAATGCAATTGAGAGTAACTGATCCAAAAAAGAGAATTGAGTATAAGCTTAATGAAAGTGAATGTTTAAGTTTTTATTTCGATTATTTTGATGATAGTGCAGAGGATTTGGTAGATCAGATAATGGAACAGCAAAGTATACCAGAGAATGACCGAAACATTTTAACTAAAATGATAAAAGACAAAGTATCTCAATTAAGGAAAGAGAAAGAGGGGAAACAAGAAGAAAGTAAAATTAACAAATTAATTGATGTAAATGATGAGAATTCCCAGGTTAAAAGTACACCAATTTCATGTGTACAAAAAGTTAGTATTTCGGATCATTCTAAATATGGCAATTTTATCCCGTTATCAGCAGTTAATTCTTCAAATGACATGTATGAAGACGCAGTTAAGAAAGTTCTAAAAAAAGGAAGATTTAATATTACGACAATTAGTAGTGTTCAAAATCCTACTGAAAAAGTTTCTTCAATGTCGGATGTTCCTTTTAATCATATTGAAAATGGTATTTTGGAATGTGGTGCTCCTAGAAGTAAAGAAAATGAAGAAAGGCATGAAGTTAAACACAAGGAAAATAATGTTCCAACTGAAACAACAGTTGGATTGTCGAAAGCTAGTCTGATGCCTCAATCATATGTAGATGCTGTTACTCATCATGAAATACAATTAGATGATCCGAAATATATTCAAAGCCTGTCTAATAAATTAGTAAATAATGTAAATGAAGAAGTTGGAAAAGAGATAATGACAACTTTGTCGATTCAGCAAGTTAAGGAAAAAGCTGTGGATGATTTAAATAAGAAACAACCTGAAGAGAATTTAAAAATAATCGAAGCAATAGATGGTGATGATATAGATGTTCCTGTTTTCAAGAACACTGGTAATTTACAACTAAATACGGATAATATTGTTAATTCAAGCCATAATGGTAAAAATATAATTTCTCCGCGTAATCTTTTAACTGTTGAGAATGAATGTTTAAACAAACAGCCTATTAAGGGTGTAAGTTCTTCTATTCAGGATTTAGAATTAGGAATCAAAAAAGCGCTTAGTACTTGTGGTGATAATATCCATCAGAATGTAAATGTTTCTGAAGATGTATCCAATTATCAATGTAGTCGTGTTCAACAAAATTTATCTACAAATGTAGTTCAGCCACAGGTGAATCCACCAGAATCACATTCGGGAAACAATGTTGAGGAATTAAAATACCTACTAGAGATGGCCCAAAAACAAATAACATTACAGCAACAAATGCTTTTTACTGTGATTGAAGGTAAATCTTCTAAAACACTTGATCAATGCGGGTCATCTAAAGAAGATGTCAATGTAAGTAATAATTGTGGTGACAATCAACTTCTGGACATTCGTAACCAACAAAAGTCCACAATTTCCACTGATGATTACATACACCAACCACCGATTCATAAGGTATCACTGCAAGCGAATGGAACTTCGGAATGGCTACAAGCACCATTAGATAACAAAAAAATACTACCAAATACATTATCAGGTAAGTTAATTTTTATTGATAATTTTCAAGTATATCAACAATCAGATAATTTACCGTTTTCACAAGGACCACCGCATAATTCTGGAGGTGTAGACGAGGTTGACAAAAAATCAGACTTCATAAATCTGGGACAAAAAAATTGTAGTGACACAATTTCGACTACCATAAGTAATTCTAGGAAAAATTCAGTAACGAGTGTGTATGACGAGAACAGAAAAGAATCAATGATACTAAATCCATCTTTATACCTGAATTCAAACAATAAGGATACCAATAATTCTTCAAAAGATTGTCTTCGAAAGAATTCTGTTGAATCATTTAATGAAGAAGCTCTAAAAAGATTATCATCTCTTCATTGTAACTTGGCAAATTTACTATCTCAGGAAGTTGAGGACGTATTAAACTACCAAACTTCTAATGATGCTTCGAAAAATTCTAGTTCCTCCTGTCACTCCTCGGAACACCACTCAATTATAGAGGCTGACTTAAATGTTATTGAGAAGGAAACTGAACTTTTCAAAATTGACAAACTTGTGTATTGTACTTTGGAAAGGCACAAAAAAGAGTTACTTGAATTAAGGAACCGACAATGTACGGAACTTCGGGAAATCAAGCATCTTTCTAGTTTGATGGCTCTTAAAACTCAAGAATTATTGAGACAATTAAATGTTGATAATGAAGAAAGTTTAGGAAAGAAATGTTAGAATGAAATTCAATGAATAACTAAAACTAATTAATGTAGTATTTTGTGTATACAAACAATAAACAAACATAATCACTTTTGTATTTATTATTAACTTAACATATTGTTTAATTTAATTTTAAAATAGAATTTTTAGAATAATTAAGAAACTTCTACTTTTCTGAAATTTTAACCTCATTTTGGACTTGCTTCCTTTTTGTATTGTGTGTGCACTTTACAAATACCATGCTGCGGAAAATGATTTATTTAACCTTTGTCATTTTGTATAGAAAGTTTTTATTTAGAGGAAATGTATATCAAAGAAAGAATTTCGTGAACCCATTTTCTAAAATCACAGTACAAAGTTCAACATCTCTTATATACTTTATTTCAAGATGTTTCATGTAGACAAATAATTATGTGGAAAAATAATCTCATGACAAAAAGTATATTTTAAAAGATTGTATGCTGTTCTGCAAACTTTGATTTTTGTACATGATTAAGAGATAGTCCTTGTGAGAGTACAGCTTCATAGTTTAAATCATAAAATAAGTATCGGATTTGAATTGCGTCCAGAGTTGGAAGTAAAATAAAAAGTTTCCACAGAATACATTGAACTCTTCACTACTTTTTATTGCGAAATTTATTGTTAAAGTAAAACTTTATCCAATTGTTGTAACAGTTGATGTAATGTTTCAAAATCCTTTATATGACCAACTATCATGATTATGATACCTAATATATAAGGTATTTTTGTTAACTTTTTATCATTCCTCATTTATACTGTGGCGCTAATTATTATCTAACCACAGGGTAATATTATATTTATTGTGTTATTATTATTTAGCTAATAAATTTTTATTGTTAACCCTAATTTTACTTACTTTTTACTAGTGGGAACCAACACAAAACACTCTTTTTGGTTTAATTGCTTTCGTTTTTTATCACATAACATTCTCCTTTTTTAATCTATTTCTCTGGTAGTGAAATCGTGGAAAGAGACCTTTTAAAGTAGTAGTACTTGTACCAACATAGATTTTTTTGAAATGTTTCGATAACTTTAAATTGTTGGTGCTTGTTGATTTTTTGTTTTTACTGTTTCATTATTTATTAAGTTTTTTTGTTTTTTTAGGTGATGAACGAGAAACAAAGTAAAAAATTATTTTCCATATATTCAGACTTTGAAGAGCCAAATACCAGTTCTTTTTCAAGATCTCATTTGAACTTTATGAAGGAAGAGTCTGCAGATATTGCTAGTTTGCTGATGTCGAAAAATAGTGGATCATCAATATGTTCTTTAGATAGTTGCCTTTTTGAGAGCGAAGGAGAGAATTCTCCATCGCATTTACCATTAAGCCACCTTGATCTTAGTGATTTGGATTTACCTAATTTGGAGAATTCTTCCGATAAGAGGAGAGATAATTATATAGCTTCTTTCAGTTTTACCTTACCAAGTTACGAGAAAATGGCGGGAAGCGACATTTGGTCTTTTCTCTCAAATACAAACGACAGAGATGTTATGGGTGTTACCGAGGATGTCCCCAATTCTACTACTCCAAATACGTCTCGAAATGCTCCATTCGCTTCCAAATACGAATTGGAACCTTCTGCTTTCGACTATCCAGGTTTAACGTCTGATGAAGATGATGAAAATGAGTCGTGTATTAGTAGTTTTTCGTTTCATTCGGATGACAGGAAATCTATATCTATAAGCTTATCTAGTATTGAATCAACGAAGGAGTCTCCTATATTGTCTTGCATTTCTATTCAAGAAGATGAAAAAGATAACCTTATTTCAGTAAAAGATAAAAGTAGCGTTGTTAAAGGAGAGACTATCACTACAAATCTCGATCATATTGGAATTAGTATTAAACGCTACCAAGAATTGACATATGAGCAACTTAAGAAGGTAGATATCCCTAACAAGTCTTTTGATGATCCGATTGTATTTAATGAAATACCTTTTTCAAATCTGTTAAGTAAGCTTAGGAAATGATTGGTAAAGTATATTTTATTTTAGAGTATTACAAATATGACGACCATACAAAAGAATTGTTCTACGACAGATTAGCTTTAATGTTGTATGCCCTTTCTTTTGTAGTTAAGGGAGCAGGTGAAAGTACAACTGACCGATATGAGACATTTTTTTGCAGTTACTATCAAATAACTTGCAAAACGTTTAAGGAATGGACAGGCCTAACATTCTTTGAATTCATGAAAAGTAGATACTGCTCACCTTATTTTAGAGTGGTATATGATGAAATTGAGGATAAATATCTCGTTCGCTTCAATGAATCTGATAAAACATTTACTCGATTAGGAGATGAAATGATCGCGGTTAGAAAAGTCAATACAGAAATGATTAGAAGGAAATTGGTTGAAATTGATAAAAAGCTAATTGAAGTTGAATATAGGGAAGATTTCCTTCAGGAGAAATTGAAGTGGTTGAAAATCTTATCTTATGCTCCTAAAGACCTTACCGAGATTCCAATACAACATTTTGCACATAATTTTCAACATTACTACAACACTGAATTGGATTCGAAATATTTGAGCTCTAAATTCGTAAGATCTTCTTTTTCTCGTGTTGTTAAGTATGTTTTTCCCAACGAACTTGAATTTATAGCAGAAAATGGTGGAAGTATAAAAGTACTTTGCGATCTTGGGAAGGCAATTAAAGATACCCAAGAAAAAATTAATTTTCTTCAGTCCGAAGAGTACAGAAAGATGTTGAATACAAGGAAATCGAGATTAACTGGAGAACTTCCACCACTTTTTCAAAGAAGACAATCAAAGGCACCTCGAGTATGGGATATTCCAATGGAAGAAATCGACCAATCTTTAGGTGCTGAAATTCAAACGCCATTACATGAAAAGTACTCCAACCGAAATTTGCCTACTGGTGTCAGTAAAAAAAGTAAGACTGCCTACACAAGCTCGAATGTTCTCCAATCAGAGGATGAAGCAAGTTCCGAGGAAGATTAAGTTTCTTTGCTTTCAATTTTTTTTAAAACAATTTTTGTAATTTTTATATTTTCTTGTATAATAAATAAATTAATAAACAAAAAATTGAGTTTTATTTTATAATGATAAAATTGTTGGAATAAATAAGTGATTAAGAATATCTTTAGTTACGGAAATTTAAGTTTTTCATTTTCTAGCATGCCTAACATTTCTTAGGAATCTTGTCCACTAAGTTTTGGTCATATTCCAAATGTGATTCAATCATTTTAATGTCTTCAGTAAATTGACTATCTACAGCCGTCGCAACTTCTCTCATGGATAATATGCCAACTACATCACTAACAGTCATACATATTTCCTTTTTCCTGTGAATTGTTCTGGCAAGTCGGCAAGAGGGCATTTTTCTTAAATGTTCTCTTAATGGAATGTCATCTTTCTCCCATGTTAAAACCTTCAAACAGCATATACACTTGGCTGAAGGAATTCTTTTCTTCATTGTCATTATGAACCCTGCTTTAGCTAACTGAAAAATAGTAGTGTAAATAATATATAAATATTCAGCTTACTTTAAGAGAAGTACACCTAGATCCTTCTAAGTCATCAAAAGGCCATTTATTAAACGTTTTCAGCCTATTTCTAGTTAAAATTAATTCAGCAACATTAGGATCAGTAAATGAAGCTAAATTAGCTATATCACTAAAATGATTTCTTGACATCTTTAGAAGGACTTTAAAAAAATCCTCAATTGCCGCAATTAATTATGAATGAACAACACAACAAAAACGATGAATAATTAAAATGGTAACAGCAAACAACCACAAAAGTTGCTTGGTAATCAAAGTTAACATTTTGATAATGAAAATTCATCAAAATATTTAAACGAGATTCTTATAGAAGAAATGGTATCCATTAATTTGAAAAACTTTTAAATAAAATGCTTTTGATTTTGTATAAATTTAAGAGATTTTTCATTTAAAAATCAAAAAATAAAAGTATCGTTGTTGAAATACTTTAGTAAGGAAGATCCTTTTAAAATTTTATTAAATTTAAATATCAATGATAAATTAATAAATTTGATATAAATATTTTACATTAATAATAAATAATATCTAAACAAAAGTTATATAATAAAATTACTATGGATATATTTTAACTGATAAATTTATTTTTTAGAAGTTCCATACTAAAAATAGGAAGTGATTAAGCATAACTTTCTTTTGATTGATCATATTTTAACACCACACTTTTCGAAATAGTTGTTAATCCCTGAATACTATTTGTATAGTAATTTTTCACTTTTTCATCAAACGATAACTTTAAAATTGATAACAAAATGTCAGAACAATTGAAGAATAATTTCGTTATTGTAAATTGATCAATCAAAATAGCAAAGAAACAAAAATTAATGTTAAACATCTAAAAATAGCCTTAATTTAAAAAGTTAAACTTACCTCAATAAATTGATGTAAAGTAATATAAACTTTTTTTTTATTTATCAAAGATAATATACTGACAGTTACTCTAAATAATAGAATTATACCATATCCTATTTTAACATTTTGAGGTAGTGAAGCAAATAAAATGTTACACAAACATAAAAAAGCATCACATATACATTCACATTTCAAGCATGTTCTTATTGAAATCTTGAAGAAAGAAGATTCTATTGTTCCCGTGAAACTATCATACAGCAACATGCTTTTTAAATGTTGTCAATAGTAATAAAATTCTAGATAAAATTTTGAAAATTACTTTATGACATTCAAATTTATAATAAATTATTCATTTAACGAATATGTATCTATTCTTGATCATAATTACTTATGATACTGGAACAAAATGCAATGGCATAATATTTTGTGAAGTATTAAAATAATCTACATACTTTATTTCAAAAAATCAGAACAAATTTCCTTAAAAATGGACTTTAAGTAAAATAATGTGTTGTGTTAATGATAAATACAAAAATAATAATATCTTTTCTATATATAATAAATTTCTATGGATAGCAGCAATAAATCGGTATACTTCATACTTTACTTCTTCTTAAATCTTCATCATCTCCTAGATTTGATAGCATTTATTAATTCTTGTGTTTTAAGAGCCATTAAACTAGATAGATGTTTAATTTCTCTAAGTTCTGTACATTGTCGATCTCTTAGTTCAAGCAATTCTTTTTTGTGTCTCTCTAATGTACGAAATACAAGCTTGTCAATTTTATAAAGTTCACTTTCTTTTTCAATAACGTCCAAATCAGCATCGATAATTGAGTGATATTCTGGTGAGTGGCAAGAATAGGAAGAATTTTTACATACATATGAAGGTACATTTTTCGTATTGCTTGACTTTTGATAATTCAACACATCTTCCACTTCTTGTGACAGCAAATTTACCAAATTACCGTTATTCAGTGACAATTTTCTAAGAATTTCTTCGTTGGATGAATCAATAGAATTTTTCTGAGGACAATCTTTTTTGTTCTCGTCAAATACACTTGTTACTGAACTTTTTCTAGAATTACCCATGGTAACCGGAGTTTTTTCGTCACACATTTTCTGACTTTTATTAGTGGAGTCTTTTTTTTTCTCAACCTCATCTACACATCCTTTTCCTCCAGAATTATGCGGTGATCCTTGTGATAATGGTAAATTATCTGATTGTTGATATACTTGAAAATTATGAATAGAAACCAACTTACCTGATAATGTATTTTGTAGTATTTTTTTGTTATCTAATGGTGCTTGCAAACATTCCGAAGTTCCATTCATTTGGAGTGATACCTTTTGAATCGGTAGTTGGTGTATGTAATCATCAGTGGAAATTGTGGACTTTTGTTGGTTACGATTGTCCAGAAGTTGGTTATCACCACAATTATTACTTACATTGACATCTTCTTTAGGTGATCCACATTGATCAATTGTTTTAGAAGCTTTATTTTCAAATACGGACATAAGCATTTGTTGTTGTAAAGTAATTTGCCTTTGAGTCATTTCTAATAAATATTTCAATTCATCGATATTCACACCTGAATGAAGATCTGTTCGATTTGTTGGTGATGGAACTGACCCCTTAGGATTGTTTTGAAAAGTAGATACATTTTCCTGATCGGGACTCGCTTTATTGGCACCATTGTTAGAGTTTACTGTTACACTACAAGCACGACTTAACTTCCTTAGTCCCAAATCTAAATTTTGAATATAGGAATCCAAATCTTTGGCCAAATTTCTATTCTCACTTGTAAGATAATCATGTGGTAATATTTTGTTTTTATCACAGTCATATGAAATAACGCTATTATCCGTGTTTGATGGTGAAGAACTTCCAGTACTACTAAATGGGATGTCATCTGTAAGTGTTTTTGATATCTTAAAGCCATCTTCATTTTGTTGATTGGAAAAATTAACTATATCTTTATTTGTTGCATATTGAAGTGAGGTAGATATCAATAGATTTTTTCGAATTTGCCCATTTAACATATTTATTTGTTCATCAGACAAACTTTGGGTACACCTTACTTTTCTTAATTCTGGTTGATGAGACATGGGTGCTGTATATATTTTTGATGCCAAGTCGATTTTTGACATTCCAATGGATTTTGTAACAACGTTGTTGTTTTCTATAGACTGATATAAAGATATATCCGTATTTTCTATATTTGCCAAAACATCATATCCTATTTCAGTATTTTCTACCAAACCACGTGGAACATCTGGTGATTTAGAATTCTCATCAAAAATACATGGTGGTATGTTAACTGTTTTAACGTCGAATCTCCCTTTCTTAACTGTTTTTTTGTCACATTTCGGGCAATTACCTACTGATGGTAAATTTATATTATTTTCCGTCAATATACTACAGCTGTTGGATTTTTCACAACAATATAGTGAGGAAGTCGAACTACTTGATACATCATCATCTACTTCCAGTATTTTCTCCGCTTCATTTTCTTCTAAAACCGGTGTATCACTTTCATGAGTGTAGTATGGTACAATAGACTGATCCATCAAGTTTTCTACCGTATTGTCCACATAATCGGAAAAAAACAGCAACTGTCCAGATTCGTTTAATATCTGCTGGATTTCTTCTTTTACTTCAGTTACATCTAATTCAATCTCAGAAGATGTATTATTTTTTAGAAGATCTTCTTTGTTCTTGAGTTCAATCTTGACACTATATTGATCATCAGAAGCAAAGAAATCATGAGCTATTAGTTGTCCAATAGTCATTCTCTCGTCCTTATTTACTCTTATGCATCTTTCTATAATATCTCTGACTTCAGGATATTTATCCGATACTTTTAAAAGACAATCAGGCTTCAATCCAGCAGTGACTTTTTTGTACACCTGAATCGGAAAGTTACACTCGGAGTATGGATATTCTCCTGTTACCATTTCCAATAAACACATTCCAAATGCATATACATCAACTGCTTCATCATAATTTTCATCGTACATCTCTGGAGCTATGAATTCGAGTGTACCTAAAATAAATGGTATACTTAATTTTATATAGTTGACGTACCTAGTGAACAGTTAGCAAAGGCCATATTATTAAATTTTGACAGCCCAAAATTACCAATTTTAACATTTCCCGTTGCAGCCAATATAAAAATATTATCACACTTTAGGTTTCTGTGAATAATTGGAGGGTTCTTTGTATGCAAGAAATTAAGACCACTAAGTATCTGTCTACTCCAGTGCTTTATTATTTTCATATCCAATGTTTTAAACTTTTCTATATACAACTTTAAGGTTCCTGAAACTATCAACTCCTTTATCAAGACAATACATCTACCTTTTCCAATATCATCATATTCCCAGTAATCATAAAACTTTTCAATATTTAGATGTTCAAACTTTATCAACATTGAAATTTCACTTTTAAACTTTTGAAGTTCTTCTTTGTTAAATTTGTCTTCATCTAATTCACACCATGCTACAGCAGTCCGTGTTTCTGTGTTCAATCCGCGGTAGACTGTTTTAAAAGTTCCCTTTTCAAGTTCTTCATCAAATTTAAGAAATCTTCCGCTTGGTGATTTGATAATTGGTTTACCATCCTGAAGTATGGACATCGTAGAACTCGGAACACTAACGTCGAAGATTTGACTGCTTACGAATAGTATAGACAATACACCAAACGTTTTTGTCCTTTATTAAAAAAAATCACTTTAAGATTTCAAGAGCCCATTATTCTTTTTTGTTCATCATTTCAATCGTTATATCGAATCTCTGTATCTTATCTATATGATGTTAATTTATTTTTTTACTGCTACTTGTTGTTAATATCTTAAAATTTATTTTATTTTAAAAAGTTAAAGCGTAAGTATATTAAATATTTAGTTCAGAAAATTAATTATTTATTTATTTATTTTTATTATCATTTTGTTGTTCATCAGGTTTTACGATTTTTGTAGGCCAAACTTCACCGGTATACTTGGTTTTGAAGGCTCCTTTTGGGACATACTTTGGGTAACAGACAAGTTCACGATTATCTGTAATCTCAACACTGGAAACCTGGACATCTTTGACTACAGACTCGTGTGTTTTACTAGGTGCTTCCTTAAGATGAAGTGCAGCCATTGAACGTAGTGTTATCAAGCATATAGTTCTATTTTCGAAGTATTTGGGATTTCTATTGATCATAACTCTTAGAGGTTGGAATGGATTCAGGTCCTGTGGATCATCTATACATTCAGGTAATTCTAGCTTTCCCTGTTCCACATCTATTAATGATGTTGAATCTAGTGGTATGGAATCTGATGTTGTGTCATCTGTATTGTCGTCTTCATTTTCAAGTTTTGGTACCCAAAATGGTATTCCACATGAATCGTAAACATTCCAGTTATTGTTGTTGTTTTCCTTGTGTAGATATGGCAACTTGTTACTCAAAACATCATTTTTGATATTTAAAATATAGTATGGATGTTGGAGATCTATTGTCCTACATGTTGGAGCAGTATGACATGAACCAAGACTATCGAAATTTTTCTTTTTTTTCTTTGTTTCATTATTATCGATTTTGTAATTTAAATGTAAATTTTTTTCCTTTATCAATTCTCTGATAGGTTTTTTGCTAATTTTTTTATGATTACTATTTATTTGCATATTACTGCTACTACGACATATTTCACTAGTTGGATTTTCTATATTTGAAGATTTTCCACTGTTTGGTGAAATACATTGCTGTTGTGTTTTTTCGGTAGATTGTAAAGTATTCTTCTTTTCTTTTTGTGTACAAGAGACTGTTTTACTGGAGTGGGATAAATCGCCATCTGATTTTGTTTCCAAAACTTTTTCCTTACATATTTGAAGGAGAACATTTGGTGGAGGTAGTGATACTGATGTTGAATTTTCTTTACTGTCTGCAGTACTGTTACAACAAGATCTCTTTTGACACAATTTTTGTCTATGCATACGTTTCTTCAATTTATTTTGTTTTTCTTTTTTGATTTTTTTCCTCTCAGCTTCTTGATATCTTTTTTTACGACGTTTTCTTTCTTCATCGATAACCTTGGTGATGGAACTAAATTCTTTTTGCGTTAGTTTTTTCTTTTTTTTACTGGTTTTACTGACTGATGGGAGTTTATTGCCTAAATTTTTAAAGAAATTCATACTTCCATATAATGTAAAGATAAGTAATTATTAAAATACTTTATGACTTGATGGAATTTTGAATATTCTGTAATTTGAATAAGTAGCGGAATATTTATATTAATTTATACATATGATAATAAAAAATACTAATTTATTATTTAATCGTTCTCTAACTGGTAAGATATATCAATTCGGAATATTGAAGTAAAAAATTTAACAACTTTTTTAAATTATTATAAAATGGCTAATTAAAAATGTTTAAAGGCTTGTGGTAATCTATATTCTTAAAATCATAAAATGTATTATATTTAGAATGTGATATTATATTCTTTGGTACAAATAAGACCTTTGTATCGTGTTGACAAGATTCAAAATACTCACAACACGTGTAGGTAAATTGGATATATGGAGTAATATCAAAAATTTCATTATCACTTCCATATAGTTTAAAGTTCCCATCTTCATCTGTTAAATTTGCATCTAAAATATCATCAACAAAGACTAGAAAGATTTCATAGTGTTTATTGTTTCAAACTTACAGTCTTCTTCTTTTAATGTAACATTGAGAAATGAAATTGGTTTTCCTTGACAAAGAATTCGACCCTTTACTTTAATTTTTTGTACTTTTCCATTAATTAAACTATTAAGGTTTATAAAGAAAAAAAGAAAAAAAAAAGATACATTTTCTTATTTATGATATTAATAATTATTATATAGAAATTTCTTATTAATATTCAAAACATTAGAAAAAAGAATTTGTTTATATTGAAATTTTATCACAATATAATAAAAAAAATGAAGATATTTTTTATCAATCAAACAACACAATCTTTTAACATTTAACCGACCAATCATCAATGAAATGTAAGTACTAATTATACTTTTAATATTATTGATAAAATATTATAGCTATAATTTTTGTTTTCATAATTAACTATATCCTGTTTATTACTAAAAGTTTACTCTTTATCACATCCCTAAGGGAATCATATAAAGTACCTGTCTACAATAATAATCATTTACTTCCATGGGATATTGATAAGAATGCGATAACCACATTTAATTTGATTTATTCTCCTATCAATATGTGTTTATTGGAAACAAATAAAAAAACAGAAAGATATGAAAAGAAAATTTCATTTCCTATCTCAACACTTGATAATGCAAAATTCCAAAGAAGAGAAAAGAGAATATCAAAATTTGATGTTAAACTCTTTTATCATGGAATGTTTTATCTGATATTTTTTGTTGTTCTTCCATCAATGTTTTTAAATAATTTAGATGTAAGTTCTTTTTTATTCAGTACTCTTAAATCTATATTTAATTTAGAAATATTACAAGACTGATAAGAAGAACTCGAAATTAATTGAAACAAGTAAATTTTCCTCAACTAAAAATATAAAATTAACAATTACTAATTTGTAATACTCTTTTGGATTTGTTCTGAAATAGTGGACGCATTTTTTTTGGGAAAAAATGTTAAAATACAATATAATAGTTTCCTTTTAATAAATAATAAAATTCTTTTATAGAACGTTTTTTTTTTAATTTAAAGGGGTTGGAGTCGCTGTTGAACGCATTTTGCATCATAAAGTGAATCCAGAGGAATATCATAAAAAATGCGCCCATTACTTTCAGACTTTAACATAACTAATCTCTCATACTTTCAGTATATTTTCCAGGAATATTAAGTATATCCTCCTTACCACAGTATTTCTCAGCCTTTGTCTGTGCTACAACTTTTGTGTAGATAATAAAGTATCTAATCATTTCATTCTATTATCAATGTTAGAAGTTTAAACAAATGTAAAATTTTCAATAATTAACTTATTCTCCTCAATATTGGCAATTACATTGGGTTTCATTTCCCTT
This sequence comes from Strongyloides papillosus, assembly GCA_005656395.1. NCBI lineage: Eukaryota > Metazoa > Nematoda > Chromadorea > Rhabditida > Strongyloididae > Strongyloides > Strongyloides papillosus. The sequence goes on along the minus strand of SRSI01000050.1, from coordinate 4,084,392 downwards.
ATCAAAGTAATACTTCAAAACATTTCAAATGCTTTTTTTATCTGATTTCAAATACACAAATATGATAAAATATTTATATGAATTTTTCATATCCCTTTTAAACACAGGTCACGGGAAACAAATATTATCATTTCCTGTTTCTATATTTACACATAAATGGGAAATATCATGACAAAGAAATAAATATATGGATTCATGGTAAAAAAAATCTTTTATTTCATAAAAAAACTAAACTTTTATATTCTTGAAAAGTCAAAGTTTAAACAACTACTAAATAGTAAATTGCAGTTGTTTTTTTTGGTCGGTTATCAACGACCATATACACATTATACCAACATAGTTTTATATATCATATAACAACTTCCAAAAAGTTTATTTCCACATTCAATCCGTCATCACTGATAGTATTTGTTTGTTTATTATCTATTTCATAATATTATCAAATTCCTAACACTTAGTACACTATAAAAATGGTTCCTGATGGATTTAGATAAAAATTTCACATTAAAAGTTTCCTAAATAAATTCCCACGGTCAGGTTATATTATGTGTTATACATTCCATTCCAGATATCTAGAAACTTCCGTAATTTGTTATTCATCGATTTTAAATAAATATGATCCCGTGTTTCACTATATTTATTAATTTAGTTTTGCGCGAAGTTTATTGCGAAATTTGTCATTGATTAATATTTTTTTAGTATACTAACGTTAATATCATGTCTGCGGCAGCAACTCAAAGACTTATCTGCAAAAGACAAACACTTGATGAGGCATATGCTCCTCCTGCTAATTTCCTTGAAGTCGAGGTTGTTAACCCAATAACTCATGGCGTTGGAAAAAATAGATATACAGATTATGAGGTTAGATTAAGAACCAACCTACCTGTCTTCAAACAAAAGGAATCTTCGGTACGTCGCCGTTACTCAGACTTTGAATGGCTTCGTAATGAACTTGAAAGAGATAGTAAAATACTTGTTCCTCAATTACCTGGAAAGTCAATAAAACGCCTTCTTCCATTCCGTAATGATGATGGAATTTTTGAAGAATCGTTCATTGAAAGGAGGAGAGCTGCATTAGAACAGTTTCTAAATAAAGTTACAGGACATCCTTTAGCACAGAACGAACGATCACTACATATATTTTTACAAAATGCTGAAATTGACAAAAACTATTCTCCTGGACGTATTAGAACTAACTAATTTTTTTATTATTATATTTGTCTACTTAAAGAATAAAAGATAAAAGTACTTTTTGTGCACTTATTATTTTAGTAGGGATTTGGTTTAAATTTCTTCAAACATCTTCATTATTGTCTATATCTACTGTTTTTTTTTGTCATGTTAAAAAATGTTACAATTTTATACATATAGTTGATAATTACCTCTACTTATTGGTTTATCAATTTAGCTTTGTTGATTTTGGAGTCTTCTACTCACTAGCTTTTGGTATATACGAAAAGGATTTGATATCCTTTTACTTTCAATGTTTGAAAAGGAATATTTATAGAGTAAGCACTACATCTTTGTAGTAGTTGTTTCGGAAAAAATCTTATGTTTAACAATATTCAAAGCTATTGTTATCAATTAAGGCATATAAAATTTATTGCTATAAAACTAAATATTGGATAATGATTTTTTAAAAAATTGTTATAATATGTATTCATTGATATTTTCTTCTTATCATTATAATGACATCTCAAGAATGATCTAAACAGCAAGCTTCTTCTTTGAACGAGGTGGGCATGGACAATATGATGCATCTTGGCCAACTTTTCCTGTACTACCAGGTGCACCAGGGTAACCTGGTGGTCCCTGAGGTCCAACTGGACCCGTTTCTCCACCTTTACCTGCTCCTCCTTGGAATCCTGGACTTCCATCCATTCCCTGTTGGCCTGGGAATCCTTTACTTCCTGGTGGACCAACTGGTCCTGGTGGTCCTCGTTCTCCCTTTCCTCCATGGTCTCCATCAGCACCCCTTTCTCCTGGTGGTCCCATTTTTCCATTGATACCTGGTTCACCTGGGCTTCCTTGATGTCCTGGTGTCCCTGGGAATCCCATCTCTCCAACTCTTCCTGGTGTACCGTTTGGTCCTGGTTCTCCAGGTGGCCCCTGTCCTCCAGGCGTTCCTGGAGGTCCTGGTGGCCCTTCTGGACACAATCTACAATTCTTTACTACATCTATTTGAACTGCTGGATAATTTCCTGGGATACCAATTCTTCCTGGAGCTCCTGGTTCACCGTTATCTCCATCCATACCAGGTTCTCCCGGTGGTCCTGGAGGTCCAGATGGACATGTGTTTCTATCATTACATCTGCATTGTCCTGGTCTAGATGTTTGTCTCTTATCTCTTATATATGGAGCAAAAATATTTCCTGTTTTTACTTTAATTCTTGACCATACTTCAGTTTGAAGAACACGGAATTGAAGCATATCCTGTAACATTTTGTTTTATTTAATACTAATAATTAAAAAACTAACTTGTTGTACATCCTCAGATACAATAGTAATACGTGTCCATAAAGCAGGCAAAAATACACAAACAGAAATTAGTGATAACAAACTAAAGAGAATCGCTGTATATGCAGCAAATCTAGCAGCGGTTACTGTCATAATTTGGTAATAAAAATATTTTTTTACTTAATTGAATATTTATATCTCCATTAATTCATCGTTCCAGCATTTTTCTTCACCTTAGGCTATCTAATTATGTTTTTTAAACAAGTATATTAAATGTAATTATTTACGACGTCTTTTTAAATTAAAAAAATCAATTTACTTTTATGAGGCAAAATGATAACCATAAATACAAAAATGTTTTGATTGATAACATTATATACATTCTTCCACGTGATACAAGACAAAAATAGTGACCTTCATTCTTACATTTTATCAATTTTATAACCGTTCGAAATGTCTTTCTTTGAAAACATTGATATTGGATTTTGGGATATCTTCCTAACGATCATTCTACTTTATCTCATTTATATTATGTTTATTAGAAAAGAACCAGAAATTCCTATGCCAAAAGTTATTCCACCATTAAAGAAACAGGATTTGACGTTAGAAGAGTTGAAAAAATACAATGGAAAGGATGATGAACACATTTGTTTTGCCATACTTGGAAAGGTAATATGAAAAACACCACATACATAATACAATTTTAGATACTTGATGTAAGCAAATCTCCTAACTTCTACGGACCTGGTGGACCTTATGGCAATTTATGTGGTCACGATGCAACTAGAGCTTTAGCTACAATGGATACTAAAAATGTTAAAGATGAGTACGACGACATATCTGATTTAACTGATGGGGAAAAAGAAATAGCCAAAGATTGGTTAGATAAACTATCAATGAAATACCCAACTGTTGGGAGATTATTAGCAGATGGAGAGGAACCCAATGACTACGGAGATGAAGTTTCAAAAGTAGAGTTTTAATGATAACTACAACTTTTTCCTAACATTGTTTTTTCTTCTACTTCACTTAATAAAAATTGTACCTTACTCTCTATTGTCTTGTAACGATTTGAATTTTAAAATGAGATTCTTTATTCCAAGAAAAGTAAACAATTTTTCGTGTTTATATTTTTGTCATAAATAAATCATTTTAACATGAAGAGGAGAGCGAAAATTACAATTAAACCAAATCTAAATATTCCTGCGGCTCCTGTGAAAGTAGTGGAAAAGGAACCTGAAGAAGAAATTGAAGTTCCGAAGGAAGAAGAGGTTAAAGGTTTGATTTTTCTTTCTTATTAAACTTTAATAATGTTAGTTTTTTAGAACCTATTGAAGAAGTAGTGGAAAAGGTTAAAGAAACGGAGCCAGTGAATGAATTTACCTTCCAAGCTATTGAAGAAAACGTCTTGTCGTCTCCAAGTATTATAAATGTTTCAACTAAAGATTTTCCTATAGAAGTACCTTCTAGAGATTCTAGAGCACCTTCTGTTTCCTCTCTCCTTTCTACATCCTCAGAAGAACGACGTAAAAGGAGGAAAGCATTCACGGGCAAAGAAGAATTGGATCCAACCAAGTTTACAATGATGGATTTGATTTATTGGAATCCTAAGACTGAGAAAGGTCTCGATAAAGAGAAATTCAAACTGCCTAAATCTTCTACAATTGCTCCAAGACCTAAACTGGTTAAAAAGGATGAAGACAATTTAGGGCCACGTGTTAAAGTCGATGAGTATGGCAATTTAGTAATAGATGAAGAAAGTTTAGTTGTGAAACAGCAGGCTGAAAGTAACATTTGGGAAACTGTCGATGAATCTACCCTTCCACGTAAAATAACGTCTCTCAGTTTTAGGAAGAACAAAGTGATAAGGAGATCTTATGCATGGACACCGGAAGAAACGGACTTATTTTATGAAATACTTCAAGCGACTGGTCCTGATTTTACATTAATGCATCAATTTTTTCCAACTAAAGCCAGGGCTGAATTGAAGGCGAAATACAATAGAGAGGAGAAGGTGAACGGGATGAAGTTGACACACGCATTAGATTCACCAGCTATGATGGATGACATCTTCTTCGAAAAGTGTTTAAAAACAGCTGAACAGCTTCAGAAAATTAAGGATGAGATACAGGAAGAAAAAGAAAGGAAAGCTAAGGAATTGGCGGAAGCAAGAGAAGCGAGGAAAGAAGCCAAATTAGCAAAGTTAAGAGAATTTGAGGAAGCTCAGAAAAATGCCAATTCTGGCACTGATAATGATATAGATGTTAAACCTGCATTGCCACCAATTCGTAAAATATCAAAGTCTTATGGCACTAGATTAAAGAAGAGGAGAATTGTTGAAGACTCTGACTAGTATGTAAACTAGTTACCTTAATTGTTTTTTTTTGTTATGTTAAGTCTGATTGTTATGTATATAATTATGTAAAAATGCTAATAAAGTTTTTGTAGTCGAGTTTGGTTGTATTTACGGGGTTTTCGATGCCATAGTGGATTCAAGATTGTTCTTCAAACTCTTCCTTTGATAAAATGTCTACATATAATTAAAACGATAGTGAGACCCGGCCAGAATTCACAAGATACGTATACATTCCTTCAAATAATGGAAAATTTAAATATTTATTTTAACGAAATTTAAGTGATAACATCAAATATCCCTAGGCAATTGATCTTATTACAATAGTTAAAAGCTTAATTAGCATTATTATGTTAAAAAATGGCATAAATAGGCATTATGATTGCAATTAGAGCACTTTTCACAGAAAAGTATTAAATAATCGCCCTCTAATTAAACTAGAATATTTGTACATTAATGGCCAATTATCACCTCAAGCATCCTTCAAAAACAAATTAAACAATTTATAATGGAAACACAATTATATGGTAATGATAATATTATCATATATTACAAATAAATATTTATTTATTTTACCAGAAAGACATTTACAAAAAATAATCACTGATTCATACTAAATCTGGACTGGCAAAATCTGCAAGAATGAGCATCGAAACTTGATATCGAGTTAGCTGCAGACAATGTTCTACCCAATTCTCTATGACTATTTAACTCAACTTGGTCTATGTATCTTATCCAACGTATATCTGAAGGTATATATGGGATGACATGCTTTGCAATATATAAATTTTCAATTATATATGCTTTTGATGATTGTTTAGCTCTTTTTTGCATCAATGATGCATAAAATTCTGATACCATGACCACTTTTCCACCAACTATTGCCAATGCTGATTTGGCATCTTGGATTTTCCTGCCAAAGTAGTGAATCTTACGTATATACTGGACTCCTACTAAATCAATACACATTGTTGTTATGGCCAAACCAACGATAATATAAATTAATATTATTAATATTTGATCTTTTCCCTTAGGTAATAGATCTCCGAAACCTTTAAAAAATACATTAATTATCATTATATTTAACATACCAACTGTTGTCATTGTAATAAAACTAAAATAAAAACTATTAAAGAAACTCCAATCCTCCAAATGGGACATAAGAACACCACCAAGTGCTGTATATAGTACAAGAATTGCTAAAACAAGAAGTGCTGGTATCTTTTGTTCTTCAACAACCTCCATGTGATGATTGAGACCTCGAGATTGGCACTCATCACATACGTGTTCTCCATCAACATGATGAGCTTTATGTTTCATCTTTCTATTATTCCTAAGAATAAAGTGTTTCATTTTTAGATATTTCCCATAACTCCAAATAAGGTGTTCTGATAAAAATTTACCCATATCAGCTATGGTTACAAGTGTCAATGGAATACCGAGTATTGAAAATATTATACAAAAAATTCTACCATATTGTGATGTTGGTACCGGTGATCCATAACCTATTGTTGTAACAACAGTCACAGCAAAAAAAACAGCCGTTGAAAATGTCCATATCTCGATTATGTTATTGTTTTTAATTTCCTCACTTGTCATGAAGTATTTTTCAAATGCTACAAATAAATGATCACTTAAATTATGCATATGTTTTTTTGCTATATTTCTCCATTCCTCAGGACTTGTTGTGTTCTGTACAGCCAATTTCATCAACTCACTCACAAATTGTTCTTGTCTTATTTCAATTAATTTTAACTATAAAATATTTATAAAAAATAAAGTAAATACAAACAAACCTGCTCCCTTTTAGTATCAAATTCATTTGGTCTTTCTATAGTATAAAATAACAATGCTCCAAGTAGTGTATAGACAAAAGATACCAATACCAAGGCAACATGAGGCAATATAAGCTTAGCGTACTTCCTTACAACAGAATACTCCTTATCAATTTCTTCCCTCTCATCATCAGACTCTTTAGTCTGTGAATCTGATGTCATCATAGTATCCTCGCAATAATTACCTGATAATGGTGATCTCATATCTCTGTCATTCCATGAAACATGTGACGGTGTTCGTTGATAACTTGTAACTAAAGCAGATTGCTACAAATAGTAAAAAAAAAAATTTAAATACAAATTTTCAACTTAATGAAATTTTTAAAAAATCTTTTGTTTAGGTGAAAGGAATATTAGTTAAATATTTAAATTCCCATTCTTCCGGAAGAGGGGTAATGTTAATGAAAAATGAGATGTAATTTTTGGTGTTAAAATATCATAAAAAGAATCAAAATATTAATGTTTAGGATTAAATTTTCTTTAAGCAAAAAAGATAAAATAATCCAAGGTTAATATTTTAACTTTCCTCAAAATAATGATATTTATATTAAAACGGAAAGGAGTGTCAATTTAATAATAATAATAAAATTAATTAAATCTTTCTTCACAATATTTTGATGAAATTTTTTCATAAAAGATGAATAATGGATTTTGTATATAAAGATTGTCAAAAATATAAATATATTTTTCAACTATACTAATGCTATTTAACTGGAGGGGAATTTTTTTATCTTTAAAGAATATTTGATGAAACATACATTTTTATGCCTCTTTGGAAACTTAAAAGGAATTTCTCCCACTTTATCCCGAACTTCATATGTTTCTATATCATCTAATTCCTCATCGGCCATTTGTATTATCTCATCTTCATCGTGAAATCTATCGACAACAACTCCAACACCAGTTTTGGCATATTTATCTACCTTGATTGATGGAGTCCTTCCTAACAATGCAGCATTCCTGAATGGTATTAAATCATTTGAAGTTGTTGGAAACATTGAAGGATCATTATTATTATTATTACATGCTGGATTGTTAAACAATAACGGTTCGCTTGCTTCATCTTCGTATCTTTGATTTCTTGGCGATGGGACATTTATAGCTATTGGATTACTGAATATTGTAGCATGATTAGGACTTCCATAATTTCTTCTTTTATCACTTTCTTGATGTAATGCCGATCTACTTCTGAAGGAGGAAAAACGACTTGCAAAATGTGACATAATATAAAAATAGTATAGCTATACAAAATATAGTTAAAATAAAGCACCTTTCAAAATAGAAGAACTTAAATAAATTGTCTTAAAATATATTGAATTAATTTCCCCAAAAGTAATATCACATCTATCTATGTATAATTATTTATTTTATTTGTACCAACATTTAAAACTTTCTTATCTCTTCTTTTATTAATGCAAAAGCTCAAGTGTATTTTGTGAAAGCTATCAAAATTGTCCTTTTTTTTCAAAATTAATGTAAATTTCCTTTAAAATAAATTTAGCTTCTCCAATTGTAAAAAATTTCTCTATAAGTCTGATCTTAAAAGTTAATTGACCACCATATATTTTAAATTAAAATAATTGGTATTGCCGTTAGCTTCTCTTCTGATAGCATTTGATTTTTTTTTATCCAAGAAATATTTAAACTAGAAATAGTCAAATAAAATATTAGTTAGATATATGTAGGATATAAAAAAAGAATTAGGATAACTTTTAAAAATTTATATATGAATCGTTCGCGCATTCTTATTTGATAAAATATATAATAAACAAACAAATCCCAAAACTGTTTAATGGAAACATTCTCTTTAATACGTTTATAAGGATGTATTGTTTCTCTCTTCTAAATTACACATATAAAGTTAAATAGTTGAGGAAGATTATTTCAAGTTTTCCAATACTCAACCCAGGGGAATGATTTGATTCTTTTAGTAACTTATTTTCAGTAGGACCTTTTTATACAACAAAAGTCATGACTTACGGCTACTATATATCACATTATGCTATACTTTTTAACCATCTACACATCTATACAAATAGATTTCATTTTTACACAATATATATATATTAACAAAATACTATTGTCTGATACTTTTATTTTTAAATGATAAACTTTGTCTTCTCCTCTTTCTTATATATTAAACATGTGTATTAAAAATATATATAAATATACATAACACGGTTTCAAATTTTAATGGTAACTCATTACATGATAAGAGGAATAGATAGGGAATTTTTAAAATATATCATTGTAACTTTTTTTAATGTTATCACAATTCTTCTAAAAGATGCCGATTGATATGGAAAAAATATTATATATGAATATAGCTCACTAACGTACCATTAATCTCATTATAGATGTTATCTGATAAATGAATAGTAAATCAGCAATACAAAAAAAAATATTTTTAAGCTTGAAAAAAACGTTAAAAAAGATATGTCAAATTAATTTGACACTTTTGATAGAAGTTTGATAAGAAAATAGAAAAACTTGGATTGTAATAAAATAATAGAAATTTCTGTTTCACAAAATTTGACATCTACAGTGTCAAAATAATTTTTTAAAAGTTGTAAATAAATAAGTTATTTATTTTTAACATTCTTAAAGTTACCTAAAATTGAACAAATAAAAATATGACACTTTTATCATAAAATTCTTTATTTAAACAAGAATATCACTACTAAAAGTAAAAATGTGCCTTGTCTACACTTATTAATAAAGTTTTCCGTTTATACTAACAAAAAGATTAAAAAGTATTTCCGAGGACAGTAATTCATGTTCTAAAAAAATTTAGAAGATTGTAGATGCCAAAAATCATTTAAAATAAAAAATGTTTAGCTTTTTTATTATTTAGACGTTGAAAAAGAAAATTAAAAGGAAATATATAACTATATACATATATATAGTCAAACTATAAAGTAAATTAAAAAATAAAAATTAGCAAAGTACTTGGGAGAAAAGAAAATTAGTTCATAAAAATGTTAATACCAAAAAAAGTTAATAATCCTTGTCTTTGTTGACGTCAAAAAATTCATGAAGGGATATGTATATTAAATAAAAGAATAAAGAATAGATACCATCATATAACTTTAATTTTTTAAAAAAAATATATGATAAGTAAATAAAAGTGCAATGTATATGATTTAAATTGATACAGTTATTGTTTTTTTTCCTGATTCCAATGGTATATATGGAGACATATCCATATGAATTTCCTTTATTTTCCCATGAAATTAAATTACATTTACTTCAATTAAACTGAAACATCTCATATTTCAATTATTTAAAACATTTCTACTGATTTCAGTATTCCATATCCACTTATACATAATTAAATTTCAAAATTTTTCACCCATCAATTTCCTTTTTATCAATTATATAAATGATTAAAAATCTTATAAAAACTCCATGTCACATATATACTAAATATCTACTTTTATCTTACTTTCGAGAAAGTATATTTATTAACCCCAAAATTTCAACTACCATTGTTATAGTATTTCCCTTATCTTAATGTTAACTATTTTAATAGTTTTATCTTAAATATATTTTTCTTTTAAAATGGCGAATCAAAACAATATTCTTTTTTCTTAATTTATTTCGATTTTAAATGCCATATTTTTCATTGAATTCACAAATAAAGAGACTGAAAATGCCATAACTCTTAGTTAGTAGTGGATATTTATTATATCCAATGATAGATGGTTGACATAAATTATTGTTTCCAAATATAAATGTATATATATGACTATTTTTGATTTTTTCTTTATATTTCTAGTTTACCATTCAACAAATGTCATATCCTCATGATGTCCCATCTAAAAACGACAATTTTTTATTAATAAACAAGGAGATATTATTTTTACCTACATCTAACCAACCAAACGATATAATAGTTTCCTGGAACTTTGAATCTCCAATTAGTATGATTGACTGGATTGGATTATACAAAGTTGAAGAAAAAAATCCACTGTATTATCTTTCTTATCAACAAATAAAATCAACAGTCACAACTTCGTTATTATTTAAATTAAAATATGAATCCATTAATGCCTCATCATACTCACTAAATTCTACCTTCATTTTCCGGTACGTTTATCTTTAATTATTTTTTTAAAAAAGTTAAAAATATTTTTTTTCCACTATTCCATTTTCTTGATTAATATCTTTTCAAATGCCTACACCACAACAAGTCCCTGTAGATGGATATTTATAAAGTTAAGAAGTTTAGATTGTCAAAAAAAGTAAAACTTAACAGCAAATGGATAAAAGGTCTTTGTAAAGTGAGAATTTTTCAATGATACATAAATATGTATATTTATACATTTTTCTTTAATTGTCAAATCTCTAAAAAGTTTTTTAAATATAATAAATTTATCTATTACTAATATATATCTATATATTTGATAAAAATTTTTAATAAAAAAAAATGTAATAAATATATTGTAATATTAAAAATTATTCAATCTACTACTTTTAGGTATTACGATGGAATATCTGGATCTTTACGTGCAACCTCCCCACAATTTTGTATCTTTTCACATGCACGTCTCATTATTCATGGTATAATTTAAGCTAATCTAATTAGAACTAACTTTTATCAATATTTTTAGAACTAAGTATTAATGGGCAAATACATTCCTCAAGAACAAAAAAGCAACAAAACATTAAGAGTTGCTTTGGTAAAATTTATTGTGGAGATTTTTCCTATAGAACATTAACTATTGATAGAATAACTAATGACGAAGAATTTAGATGGAAAAATTTAGTAAGTAGCTGATAATTTTATGTTCTTTAAATTATTTATTCAGAAATTTCTTTTTCCTGTCGATTGCTCTAAAGACTTAACTGTTGAAATTATAAAAGAAGAACATTTCTTTGGAAAAAATAAAATTCTTGGCATTGCAACAATTCCATTTTTGGATCTTATTAATTCTGCAAGAAATAGGTTTGTTTAATTATTATGTTTCCATAACAAATATATTATTTTACAGAAACCTTGTCAGTTACACTTGTCATCTACGAAAACACACTATACAAGAGGAAGACATAAAAGTCCCTTCATTAATAAAGGAGACTTGTCAATCTTCAAATATTGCTTGCTTAACTATAACTATTAGAATTACCCCAACCGTTGAGGAGTCATTAGATAAACAGGAGAACTTGTTACTATCACTAACTAATAATAACAACTTGACGAATCCATTAATAGCAAGTAAGTGGTTGTTGTTTTTTTTTAAAAAATATTATTTTTGGTTTTGTTTTTTTTTTGATTAGAAAAATTATATATTAAGAAGTATCATGATTAATGAGGAGAGATTAAAAACAACTTTTTTTTAAATCTCCTTCTTAAGAACAATTATATTTCTTTCCAAATATGTCATTCATTCAAACTAATTTTTCATCTCTACACTCTTCTTTATTCCTTAAAGCACATGTTAATTCCTATTTTAAAATACTAAAGATAACATTATTATGTTTACCACATAATTCATCTTTATCAATTTGAAATCATAATCTCTCCAAATATTTTTCCACATATGGTTAAAAGAAACAAAATATTGGGTTTTTTTTTATCATATTTCCATCTCAAGATACTCTAACATTGCTACTGAAATGTAACATAAATGAATACTCTTGAGAGATAATCAAAGTTTCTTTATACTATTATTTAACAATTTATTTAACTTGCCATATTGTCTTTTAAAAGATTATATATAAGAGCTAATATATTTTAAATGACTTTTTTGTTTATGCCCAAAAATTAAATGTCATATTAAAGCACTTTTTAAATAATAACCAAATCCTTTTTTTATTTGAGTGGGTGTTTTCCTATGACATACGGAGAATATAATAGTTTTAAAGAAATTTTTTAAAAACTATTTTATTAATTTAATTTCAAAAGACCATTTTCAAAATAATATAAATATTTATTGCTATTTTAGCCATGAATAAACCAAAAGACTGTAACAAAAACGAAAGAGAAATAATGTTGGTGAGGAAAAACATGCCTTCTGATAAAAATGCTAACACTATTATCTCCCTAAAAAAGAACACTTCTTCTATGACACGAGAAAATAATCAAATTGACTATTCTATTTACAATCATTCTACAAATTCCTTATCATATAAAAGTGACTCTAAAGTTATGAATACTCCTCAATCTTCAAGCATTTCTTCTGGAGTTTCTAGTCTTTCTGATTCATCTACCTCATCAAGTAAAAGTAGCACAGATATTATTTCTAATTTACCTAAAGGTATGTTTGCACTTTTTTTATATATAAACTTTTTTTAGGCTTTGAAGCAAGAATTGACAAAGATGGGAGAATTTTTTATATTGACCATATTAACAAAACGACAACATGGAATTTGCCAGATAACTATGAAAAAAAATCTTTTATTGACATAAATAATAGAAAATTAAATACAACTGACGTCTTAATGAATAATTTCGACATGAAATATACATGTACCAGAAGAACAACCGTTCACTCATCAAATGACGTTCTTCAACCAGCTTTAGCCTTCCTACAACGTTCTGATTTCCTAAATATCCTCCAAACAAACTCAGAAGCATTAGAGATATATAATTCAAGTTCATACTTAAAACATATGATAACAAAAATAAGAAAAAAAGAAAATGAAGACGAAAAAAACAACATTTACTATTACGAAAAATTTTCAAAAAACAAAGAATTAATTAACTTTGTCAATTTATTTGCTGATAAAACACAGCCATTGCCAGTTGATTGGCAAGAATTAACAACGATAAAAACAGATGGTTCAACAAAGTTCTATGCTAATCATAAGAACAAACAGATAACTCCTATAGATCCAAGATTACCAATTGAAATTAAAAAACGTACTAGAAGTGTCCCATCTAAAAAAAACAATATTGAAGATGGTATAAATTCTTTAACAAAAATTTATCAGAATATTGATGAGATAAAAGAACTTGTCAAAGAACACTACCCGCAATTGACGAATAGAATTTTTAAAAAGTTAAATTTAATATCAAAAGTTGGCGAGACGGCTTTATTAAGATATGCCAATGACTTGGATATTATAACAGCTATAAGTCTATATGAAGAGAAATGCAAAGAAAAAAGAGATATAGAAAGGAAAAATGATACAGATAATAATAATAAAGTACAAAATAATGATAACGAAATTTATTCTATCGAATTTAAGGAAAAAGTTAACTATTTCTATACAACATTATCCAGAAATGGCTATGGTACTGGCCCAACAAAAATTAAATTATTATTAAGGAGATTCTTTTTAGTCGAAGATTCATTTACCAAAATATTATCTATTGATTCTACCCAATTAAGAAAATCACAATTCACGGTTTCTTTTGAGGATGAAGATGGTCTAGACTATGGTGGCCCTAGCAGAGAATTATTTTTTTTATTATCAAGAGACCTATTTAATCCATATTATGGACTTTTTGAGTATAGTAATTCTAATGTCTATACTGTCATCATTGCTAATGATAGCACTAAAGTTAAAAATTATCTTAAATGGTTTGAATTATGTGGTAGAGTTATAGGTTTAGCATTAATACATAGATGTCTAATTGATACATTTTTTTCAAAACCATTTTACAAATTATTACTCGGTATACCATATACCGTTGATGATTTAAAAGATATGGATATTGAATATTATAATAGTTTAAAATGGATATCTAATAATGATATTACGGGATGTGTAGATTTTACATTTACAGCAACAACAAAAATTAATGGAAAAAATATTGATGTCGATTTACTACCTGATGGAGGTAATTTATTAGTTACTGAATACAATAAAGATCAATACATCAACTTGCTACTCAAACATAGAATTGAAAGAAATATTCAAGAACAAATTAAAGCTTTAACTAGAGGTTTATATGATGTTATTGATTCCAATTATCTACGTGTATTTTCTCCATCACAATTATCACTCCTCTTATCCGGAACTATGGATATAGATTTAGAAGATTGGAGAGAAAATACTGAATATAAAGGAGGATATTTCGATTCCCATGTTCTCATAAATTGGTTCTGGAATGTTGTGTATAAGTTAACTAATGCTGAAAGATTAAAACTACTTAAATTTGTCACTGGTACCAGCAGTATACCATTTGAAGGTTTCAAAGGCCTTCGTGGTTCTAATGGTGGATTAAAAAAATTTACTATCGAAAAATGGGGAGAACCAAATAGTTTGCCGAGAGCACATACATGTTTCAATAGGCTTGATTTACCACTTTATAAAGATCAACAAACAATTAAAAATAAATTATTAATAGCTATAAATGAAAGCGATTCATATGCCATAGAATAATCCTTTTTTGTCTTTAATAAAATGTATTAAATTTTCCTTGTAATCTTTAATAACCATCTTGGAACTGATGCTTCAACCACATCAACAACCTCCACATTAAAGTCATTTTTAATCTTTAAAAAATCCATAAATCCTAAAATAGATCCTCCAACACCAAAATAATAAAGTTTTCCTCCTAATAATCTAATGGCAAAAAAAGTTTTAATAAAATATATTAGTTAAACATACATATAAGCATCAGGAGTATCCTTAAGATTATCGCAAAATACCTGATAAAGTTTTTCGTAATTTTCCTCGCAGTATATAGTTTCAGTTGTCAAGATAATATCAAATTTAGTTCCACTTTCCCTAACTTTATCATTGAAATATTTCCAGTCTCCAGAGATATATGTTGTTTGATTCCCATTAAATCCGTTCATTTTTACATTCTCCTGTGTATAACATTTTAGTACAACTTCATTAAAATCTTGAAAATATACATGAGATGATTGAAGGAGAAGAGCACAAATTCCAGGGAGCCCGGCTCCACATCCTAATTCAAGAACCGTCTTCCCTTTAAATGTATCATTTCCATTTTTTGTTATATAATTACACATATCAATAGCAGCTTCCCAAACTTTTAATCCACCTAAAATATTGACTCTTATCATACATCATAGCTATTACTTTACCTTCATAAATATTAGGAATCAAATCACTTTTATCTATATCTTTTAATTCATTTGAATTTTTATAGTTTGATTGTTTAATTAAACTACTAACCTCCTCAGAAGATAAATATTTAATTATTTTATCATTACATTCTAGTGTTTCGGGCATATTTAAAAGATAAAAAGTACAATATTTTAAACTTTAATTAAATAATTTTTGGAATAATATATATATATTTAAAACTATTTTACTATCATGTAATAAAACTAAAGAACTATTGTTAAACTTTATTGTGTATTGGCTGCTTTTTTTTGATTAATGTGATGTTTCATATCACTTACACATGTATAAACATCAAAACCAAGTTCTCTTCTCTCTAAGATTGATGATCTCATGTTAACAAAAACATAACAATTGATAAACTCTGTTCCCAACTTTATTTCATCACATTTTAAAGCAACACTGCATAGTGTATGGAAGATATTTCTAAAGCCTTTTGGAGATTTTTTAATATTAAAGTCTTCCAATGAGAACAATTCTTTTCTATCTAATCCAAATACATCAACACAGTACTCTCTAAATTTAAGGCGATTATAGTTAACAAGATCCATACAATCTACTATTACTTGATCTACATTAACTACATCATATTTGTATTTTGGTGTCAATGATGAAGCCAGTTTTCTCAAAATTTCCCCATCACTGTACAAATTGACAAAATTTCTCTCAGACAAATAATTTGACTTTACTATCCAGTCATATTTTTTTTCAAGTGTATCACTGTGGATTGTTTTAATTGCCCATGAAGTGATTATTTGAAGTGCTCGTTGAATAACGGCACGTTCTTTATGACTAATCCATTCCTTTGGGTTAAAAGTTTTATCAGCCTTAATTGGTTCAAGATCTTTGGATGGTTCTGTTACAGTAACCCCTTCGCCGATTATAGTTTTTCCACAAGAACATCTATAAATTATTTCTCCATTCTCGTTCTTTTCTCCTAATACAACTTTCTTTTCTTCAACAACGATATCCTTAACTTCTTCTTGAATGTTATTATCACTCAAAACAATATTTTCTTTTTCATCAGTCCTATTGTTTTCACGATCTTGAACTGTTAAATCTTCTGTAGAAGATTCTGTACTACGTTGTACTTGTTCAAATGAACCTTGAGAAACTTTTTCGCATTTATCATTAGCAATTTCTTTTTCCGTAACCATATTAGAAGGACCTAAAAATAAATAGTAACCATTAGAAGAAAAAAATGTGAACGCAAATATAGAATGATAAAAATATCAGGAAATAGCATATTTTATTACACCAATGGAACATTATAATATTGCGATTAAAATGATAAAAATTATATAACTAAAAGTATAAATAAATCGGGAATAGATTAAAACATACCTATCTATAGATAAGAAAGCTATTAAAAAAAAATAAAATTTATAAAACATTAAGATTGTTCTTTTATCATTCTTGGTAAATGTTTATTTCACCAAAATAATTACATTTTCATTCATAAATTGTTAATAAAAAGTATAATAATATTGTTTACGATAATTAACCATACTTTGTGAAAGAGATAAAAATTATTAGAAAAGATATAGATGAATTGACATTACAAAAGAAGATTAATATGATAAAAGAATGTTAATCCAAAATATCCATGGTAACATTTGCGCTTTCATACATTTTTGCCTTACAGAAGATTTACATAATACAATGGGTAACATTTATAAATATCAATGATGAAAATATGAAGAAAATTTTTAATATATATATATACTAAAAGCAGAAGACTTAATTATATACCTATACAACCATCACATAATATTATATCAAATCCTTTATTTTAATTTAAAATTAATATTAATATTATTCAATAATATCATATGAAAAGATTAATGAATTATGGATAATGAGGATGTACAAGAAAACACTAGAAACAAGCCATCTTTTGCTTCCATTGTCTATACAACAATTGTAAGAAAATTTTATTTTTATATTTATTACTAACAATTTTTAGATCATTAAAACATTCTTGAAAAATCTTAAGAAAGAAAGTCAACTTGAAAGAATGTCTAATTATCACGACGACTTAGTATTTAATGTTCAACCATCATCTAGTAGACAAAATAATATTGATAATGAAGTAACCTTAGAGGAAGGTAACAAACAAAATAATGTTGAAGTAAACGAAAAAAAAACTTCCAAAGAAGTTAACCAAAAAATTGTAAGAAACATTAGTGATTTAAAAATTAATAATCCTCTTCCAAAAGATGAAAAAAAATTAAAAATAAATATTTATTTTAAAAAAATATTTAAAAAATCATTTTATAAAGATATACTTTTTCAAACAATTAATCGTTCTGGAGATTTTTACTATTTCTGGACATTATTTGTTTCAATTGCATGTTTTTATAATTTAATTTTAATGGTTGTCTTTGTTTACGATAACGTTTTTGGGGATCTTTACAAAATTTGGATTTATGGAAATATTGTTTGTGATGTTATTTTTTTAATTGACATTTTTGTTCAATCAAAAATAAGTTACTTAGACGATGGCATATACGTCACAAATTGGAAAAAAATTTCCAAAAAATATATTTATAGTATCCCCTTTCTTTTAGATATCTTAACACTAATTCCATTAGATATTTTTTTAATCATTAAAAAAGAGCTAACTTATCTTCGTCTAAATAGGCTATTGAAATGTTATCGATTCAACGAGTACGTTGAAAGGACTTCTATGAGAACAGGCTATCCACATGCTTTCAAAATTTTTGTACTTATAACTATTTGTTTAATATTATTCCATTGGAATGCTTCATTCTACTTTATTATATCTGTCCTTGGTGGTACTAATTCTGAAGACAGAAATGATTGGGCATACACCGATGTCAAAAATGCTGACCCATTATTTCCAACTTGTGATGTAAATATTGATGATCATATGGGAGAATGTGGATTTAACGAAACTGGTCGTGACGCTAATTACACTTTAAAAAGAGAAACTTATATTGATGAAATGATGGCTTATTGGAAAGATAAAATGTATATTAGCAAATATTCCAACTTTACAAAACAATATACTTTATCATTTTATTGGAGTTCATTAACATTAACTACTTGTGGGCAACAACCATACCCAAATGCTTGGCAAGAGAATATTCTTGAAGTTATGGATACAATTATTGGTGTGCTTGTTTTTGCTACAATTGTCGGTTCTGTAGGTGCACTTGTGTCAACTGGTAATCGAGATAAAGCTGAATATCAATACATATTAGATGGTATCAAATTCTATATGAAATACAGAAATGTTGAACCATTGTTTCAGAAACGTGTCATTCAATTTATTTCATATCTTTATAATGAAGGAGGATTTACAGATGACAATAAAATTTTAGACTTTCTACCAAAACGTCTTCAAGGACAAATTGCTGTCAATCTACACATGCAAACACTTATAGGAGTTAATTTATTTAAAGATATGGAACCTGGACTTTTATATGCGCTTGTTCTCAAGCTTAATCGTGTTATGTATGCACCAGATGACTACTTATGTAATATAGGTGACCCAGCACGTGAAATGTTTATACTCAAAAGAGGAAAACTTCGGACTGTTGATAAGAATGGTAATGTTTTAGAGGTTCTTGAAGAAGGATCAACATTTGGTGAAAGTTCTATCATTAAATTACATGGTAAACTTAATAATGATAAACAAACATTAGCTTTACAATCTATTGGCTATAGTGATGTATATATTTTGAAAAGAGATGATGTCATTAAAATTTTACAAGATTACCCCAAAGAAAGAGAAAATCTTTCACACAGAATAAGAAAATTATTTGAAGAAAACGCTGAAGCAAAAGAAAAGTTAGATATTACGGATTTAGGAACTACTCATAGTATCGAAGAACAGTTTGAAATTATGAAAGAGATAATTGAAGACTTAGATAGAAGAATAACAGAGGCATATGATAAGTTTGACGTATCGTCATCTGTTATCAAAAAGAAAGTAACGAAAGTTGAAGGAATGTACAAAAAAAGCAGACTTAAAATTAAAGAAGCATATAAGAATAGTCTCCAAATAAGATTTTGAAAATTATAATATATCATCATTCTTCCTCTATCTTTGTTAATACTTAATAAATAAAATACTAAAAAATACAACAACTTTACTTTCTCATAAAACAATCCAATTTCTTTGTATAACAAAATAATAATTCCTCAAAATTGATTTGTTGACAGGAAAGTATAATCTTTAAAACGGCAACAACTGTCATTTAAAAGAAGAAACCAAGAATCTTTCCTCCGACGTGTTTTCTTCTGGCTTCCTCGTGATCCATAATTCCGGCTGATGTAGTGAGAACAATGTATCCGAATTGACGTGATGGAAGAAGAGTTGTTGTCCATCTTTCCATATCTTTGTGAGCAATGTCGAATCTTGGAGAAACAACTGAACATTTGTTGATTCTTCCTGTAAGATTAACAACAATCTTTCCAGCACGATGGTCGTCAATAATTTCAAATTCACCAATATATCCTAAAAATTTAAAACAAAAAAAATTTTTTATTTATATAATGATAAAAATTACCGTGCTTCATCATGACAGTAAGGAATTTAACGATAACCTTAGATGATGGTCTAAGGATAACTTGGCGTTTTCCACGTTTCTCAGCATTATTAATACGTTTTAAAGCATCAGCTAGGACATTCATACGCACCATGTTGATATATTAAGTACAACAAAAAGACCCTAAAATTATTCAACAAAATGATAAATCTTAAGAAAATCATAATTGTAGAAACTAAAAAAATCAACAAAATGTACAGAAAAATTTTCTGATTATTATAGGAACCAAATATGGTCAAATATCCTTTCATGTAGCTTTAAAAAACCACAAAAAGATTCAAATTTCAAAGAAATAGAGGACATATTTTACCGTATGGGAGAAAATTACGTTGGAACAACGTCTCTTCTGATAATAATACTTGGGCCTTATCTTCTTTTACCACACATTAAGAGTTAAGAAACTTCCGTGTATGTATGAAATTTTAAGAGTAAACAAACAAAAAACAACAACAAATAAATAAATAATAATTTTTATTTCGTAAGTGATAAGTAAAAAAAATCATATACTCCATTTGAATCCTTTATTTCATTATAATGAAATCTTATACATAAATAATTTCTATTTGTCTATCTACATAATATAAAAATATACATTTAAATACAAAAGTTTAAAAAATAATCTACATTTGATTCAAGAAGGGCGATTTATATGTCTTGTTGTCCATGGTACTCATCCTTGGAGGGAGTTCAGGCATGTCCTGTCGAAATGGAGAGACGTATTCTTCTAAATTTGGCTCCTTATTGTTACTAAGTGCCATGGTACTAAAATCTCCCAAAAGATCGTCAACAGTAACTTTTTTTGATTGTTGGTTTTGTGTCATTCCATGATTATAGTTTACTTGTTGGGCATTTTGTGGAAATCCAGACATATTAGTATGCATCGAATAATTATTGGTAGGAACAGAATATACAGCGTTAGAATAATCATGATTCATATTATTCGTCATGTTCTTACCATATTCATGATTGTTTCCAATACCTACATGAGAAGGTTGATGTACTGTTGTGGCGTTCATACTTAGTGGAACTATTTTTGAATTATTTAAAACAAGCGGATTCACTCTTCCATTACTTACTTGTTGTGGTATTGATGTATTCATTTGTGATTGCATTGGTGTATTCATTTGAGGCTGTACTGATGCATTCATTGAAGGCATTGATTGTGTACTCAATTGAGGTACTGTATAAGTATTCACTGAAGATATAGTTCGATTGTTCATTGGAGGCATTGTTTGAGTGTTCATTGTAGGTGGAGTAGGGACACTCATTGTTTGAGTATTCATTGGAGGTGGTGTTGGTGCGTTCATTGAAGACATCGTTTGAGCACTCATTTGAAGCGGTGTTGGAGCATTAATTGAAGGCATCGTTTGAGCACTCATTGGAGGTGGTGTTGGTGCATTCATTGAAGGCATCTTTTGAGCACTCATTTGAGGTGGTGCTGAAGGATTCATTGAAGGCATCGTTTGAGCACTCATTTGAGGCGGTGTTGGAGCATTCATTGAAGGCATTGTTTGTGCATTCATTTGAGGTGGTGCAGAAGGATTCATTGAAGACATTGTTGTTGATGGATTGTGATAAGGAACGTTACAATATTGTCCATAGTGATTCATATTCTGAATTACATTATTCTCTGGGACAAACTGTTGATAGTTACCTTGAATAGGTGTATAATTAGCTGGCATCACATTTTGGTGGTAATTATTATAGTTAACAGGTTGGTACATATTATTAGGATGACTGATACCATTATCTGTTGGAAAAGATGTGGTTGGCATTGTGTTCTTCTTATTCATCTTTTCTCGATAAAATGCCATCATATCAACTTTCTTACCCTTATCACTATCATTTCTAACTGATACTGGTCTTTCTTGAGTCGGTGCTGGTTTGGTACTACCAAAAAGACTCATAAAATCATCTGTTTCCCTTGCCATCATCATCTCCTTCATTTTTTCCTCTTCAAGTAACTTTTTCTTTTGTTCCCTCTTAATCTCATCTTCATATTTTGCTCTCCAAGATTCAACTGTCTTGGAAATTGGATTCAAAATCTTAAGTACATCTTTGTAAAATGTTATACCATTGGCCACACCTTTTAATCCAAGATCAACAGATTCATACGAAGCAACTAACTCTGCAGCTTTCTTAACTCTTATCAAATTGGCATTTTGAATTGTTTTCCTAATTGGTGCAAAATTTGCGTTAGCATCAGTCAATGCACTTAATATTGTCTCCTGTGCACCGATATTTAACTCCAAAAATCTTAGTGATTTGTCATGTTTCTCCAGTGCCTTCTTACAAATACCCTCCTGGTCACCGTACTTTTCTACCATCAATTCTTTGTAAACTTGGTTATTTTCTATATCGTCTATAAGTTCATTTAGCAATGTATACCGCTGCTTCTTCATAGTATCTACTTTGTCTAAGATACTTTTGAGTTTACTACCCTCTTCTGTATGTGATGGAACAAAAGAGACGAGATCTGGACAACATTCATTTAACTTTTCCCGAATCTCAGAAACTGATAAATTTAGTAATTTTATGTTAGATGAATGAATCCCGGCAGCTTGACGGAGATTCTCATTAACCTGTTTAGCTTGAATATGTCTTTTATCGATGTCCTCAATGTTTTGACGCATTTTTTCAATTAATCCTCCCTCTACGACACCTTTGTTTGATACAATATCCATCGCTTCACGTACCTTTTCTATACGGTTTTCAACTTCTTTACTCATTTCAATAACCTCATCAAGTGTGGTAAGAAAATTCGAAAAGGTATCAGGATGTGATTGTAGTGAAGCAATACATGTCAACAATTCTTCAGGAAGATCGAAATCCCTTACATCTTTATCGAGATTCAGAGCACTTAAATGAAGTTCTATTAGGAAGGAATCTAGCTCTTCATCAGCTTTATCAACTTTTCTTATAATTTCATCTTTAAATTGCTTTTTCTTCTCCTCAAATATTGATACACCTTTTATCACTTCAGATGGTAAAAGTTCACCAAACATATCGTCACCGGATACAGATCTGTCATTAACATTAAATTTAATTGCTTCTGCCATTACTTTACCTTCCAAAGCTGGTAACTCTTCAAGACCAACAATTCTTGCACAATAAACGATATCATTTTCTCTATGTATCTTTTCATCCGCTTCCGTAATTATCTTTTGAACATGACTAATGACATTCTTAAGCATCTCGTTTTTATTTTTACCCACACTAGACATTCCTGCATCAATATTTTTTTTCGATAACTCAATATATTTTACTGCATGTCCATACTTCTCTTCAGCTTGGCACTGTAAGGCCATGTAGTAATCTCTAATGGCAGAATAAAGATTGGATTTTGCAGATAAATATCTTCTAGAATCTTCCAAGACAGACGACCCCATTATCTCTTGAAGTGCAGGACTATGTAATTGAGCAGAACATTCTGAATACATTGTTACTAATCCTGCAGCTAACTGAGCAATTACAAGATTCTTACGACTCTCCTTAATCGCCTTATCCAAGACACACTCTTGAGCTTGCCCTAGGAAAAGAGAACAACACCAAGATAAATATGGACGAGACAAATCTGGTGCTCCAAGATTTATACCTTCATAGTCATCTAATATCATTTTTAGTGTACCAGCAGCATACTGGAAATTCATAAATGCACTTTTTATTGAATCATTATTACTTCTAGACTCTCCAGCTGCTATTGATGAATGGATTGCAGCAATAGCATAAAGTACTGAAACCAATTCATAATTTATATCGTCTTGAGAGTTTCCGCCTCCCAAATCATCTGGTGAATCACTCCATGTGAATGGTATTACCATTTCATCACCTCTCTCCATTGGAAATCTATTCTTCATTAAAGCCATCTGACAATAATATCTTTTCATGACCAATACTTGTTCCATATCACATTGAAAATTTTTAAAATGTTCTCTCATATTTTGTAATTCATTTAAACTTCCCTCAAACTTATCAGGATCGTTTTGGTAATGTATTAATATATACTAAAAAGAGAATATAGATAATCTATACATAGATACCCTACCTCTTTAACCTTTATTTTAAAATCCTCCGGAAAATCTCCACTTGCACTTTTACGTGGTATTGCCTGCATAGGCGCTCTCGGTATACCTTCCATATCTCTTTTTAGTTATCCTGAATCTGGAAAAAACAAATGAGGTTAATAATCTCTATTTAGTGTCAATTTCTAGGGAAAATTAAAATATTATTAAAGTAAAGGTATACACGTGGCGAAATTAAATATCTAAATTTTAAATAATAATGATCAGAAAGTTTCCGTTGGATGATGAGTAGACAAAATATCATATACATACGCAACTCCAATACAAACTTGTTTTTCGCTACAAGTTCTTTCAAAGTAAAAACATCCATCTTCGTATTGTTAAATTTTTTTTGTATGTTTACTTTGGTGATAAATGTTAAAATCAATCCTACTTTTTGTGTGTATTAGAATGAATAGTAAACATTTGTATATGTATGAACAATGATGCCTAAATATGATAATTACATGAATATAATTCGTGTAACATAAATTCAACAAAATAAAGTAGGTTGTTCTAAAAATTTTTTGGTTTGTCATTCCTTTTTAACAAACCTCAATTATACACAATCCATCCACTTTATTTTTCCATCGCAATCATATTTCTACCTTTCTACCTTTATATTATTTTAAAAAAAATAATGAAATTTCATTAAAATTTATATATTGTCATCTTGAAAAATGCCAAGTCTCTTGTTTTTTTTCTATATTATTTACTCATTACTAATGTATATCATTTTAACGAAATATTATGTATTAAATTGATTTTATATCATTATCATATGCATACACCTCTGCAGTTATAATAATTTATGTTCCGATATTTTAAATTCCTGTTTATGTATACTAACTGGTACATTTGAATTTTAAATCCATAGGTAACATATGTTTTTTATAATATTTTTTTGTCATATAAATATATACTCGACTAAGCAGTTAATATTCAGCTTAAACACTGTTCTCCTACATATATATATGCATATACAATTGATAAACAATTAACTATATCTCTATACTTTAACTCTCAACTTGTCATATTTTTCTAATATAAACTTCACCAAGTTTTAGGTGTATGACAATATATAATAAATAAAAAAGGTCATTTTCATATCTCTCCTTTCCTTTTGTTTTTTGTTTTGTTTAGCTTTCTACCTATAATTATCATAAAATTTTTAGACTTATACATTACTTTACTTATATTCTTGTCTATACTAATTCAGTGGAGAAACTTATAAATGTTACAATATGAAAATACCTATTATTGAAAAAACATATGACAAAATATCGTCATATCTTGTCAAAACTAGAGACGCCACCTCGGTATCATACAATAGATTTGACAGAGGTGATGACAACTCCGATGAAAGACCTCCACCAACATCGATAATTGTACCACCATTCGATGAGAATGACTCTGAATTCAAGGTACTTTTTGGTAGATATCATTGCCAAAAGGCTGCTCTAATTTGTGCTGTTTTTGGTATGTCATTTATTATACTTATGTTTACAACAACATTCTTTGAATTTGATTGGTATAATCATGAAAGTGGCGTTGATTTTATGACTCTTCTTGGACTTTTTCTTTACCTTATTTGTGGTATCCTCATCCATTACTTCATCATTTACGGAATCAAAAAACAACAAACAATCTACTTCTTCCCATTCATTGTAATTTACATGTTCTTGATACTTAGTGAAGCATTAAGCCTCTTTACTGTTGTTATCTCATTCATCTACTTTATCAATGCTCGTAAGGCTAATTCTCATCCAGAAAGTCATCATCACTACTATGAAATCGTGATGTATGATCACACAAAAAATTCTGTTATCATTTCTGCGACAGTTTTGACACCCCTTATCCTTGTACAATCCATAATGATATATTTAGTTTTGAAATGCAGGAATTTCGTTGCTGCCAAAAACGCTCATGCTGCTGCATTAAGAGTTGCTGAGAGAGCTAAACAACAGTATCCCGATATTGAAATAATCCATGGTTCAAATACTGACAAAAACACATTGCATAATAATCACGACATTGAAAGAGGTGTCCCACCAACTAATTCATCATCATCTCAACAACAATTACCATCTTCATTCTCACCCCAAGACATTGAAGAAGAAATTAACAATGAAACCAATAAATATTAAATTAATATTTTTTAATGGAAGTTTATTTCCATTGATATTTAAAAAAAATCAATAAAAATTATTATATTAGAAATTTATATATTTATTATACATGGCAAGTTTTAATTTGAAGAATCTTTCTCAAGATTTAGTTCTTCAATAACATCCAGTATATCTTTTGATGGATGTTTTGCTGTATACTCTGCAATCTCCTCAACAAACGCAATCCTTTGTGCTTCAATACTCTCCTCAAAGGCATTTAATCTTGCATCTAATGAATCTTCTGCGGTAGATAGATCTGTTGCTTTACTTGTTAACAACTCAACCTTCTTAATAGAATCTTTCATCAGACAATTATCCCTATCTAATGGTGGTAAAAGTTTTCCACTAACATATGCATTAAAAACATCCTGATCCATTTTTAAACTTTCGCAATTCATATTTTTTATATACTCAATTGCACATGAAAAATTTGTAAAATAATACCCGCTTTCGCCTTTTATAATTCTATTTTCATGTGCAAATCTAGAAATAAATTTCAGATTTGATTGTATTAATGGAGGATTTGCACGGAGAATTACATAGATAAGTCCTGGTAAAAATTCATCTGCTGAAGCTGGTACACCATCACGAGATTGTTTTAATGCTTCTAAGATTTTCCTACAACCTTCTATTAAACTAGCTAATTTCTCTTCTGTACTTTTAAAGACATTTATATCAATTACTTTAGCTACAGCTTCATCTATCAAATCTCTAACGTTATGTTTTGAAAAATTTAATTCTGTATCGAGGAAACCATAATTTACCCAGTAAAGTGAACGGATTCTATCTTGCAAAGAAAGATCAGCAACCTCCTCTTCACTACTGTTTCCAAATAAAATGTCATAACACCTAACACAAACAACTCTCTCAACAATTGATATACATTCATTGATATCCAAATGCATAGTGTTACGCAGTTCATTTGCTGTTTTAAGAAGTTTATTCCAAACACTGTCATACAAAGTCTGAACTATTTCCGATTGTTCATCACCACCTATGAATCCTTGGTTCTAAAAAAATTATATAATTACTGGAAAAGGGAATATTTTAACATACATCTATTAATTTTTCTATTGCTTCCTTTGTCATTCGATCAATAATTTTTCCAACAGCCTTAGGAAGTTTTGTTTTCATGTAGGAAGAATATTCCTCCATAGTTGAAGCGCTCTCAGGAGACAAAGAACGTTTCCTACTAAAAAAAAATAAATATATATTTACATATTAAAATTGATTATATAATCATACCTAACAATATCAATATTAGACAAAGATTGAGAATCTGTCCCTTGTTCAGGAAAGGAAACACCACCTGTACTGGTAGTTGGTGATAACATATTCCTACTACGAGAGGCAATTGTATTAACTGTCGTAGTTAGGGGATTCTTAAGGAAATGTGCTTTAATTGTACTTGAAATACCACTATCATTCGATGATTTTATTCCACCTTGAGATGTTAATACATCTTTGTTCTTGGCAAAATCTTTTAATCTTCTTGTCTCCATTTGACTAATTTTCCAACAAACTGAACAAAGACCCTTCCATTGGGGGGTTCCATAATGACCACATCCATTACGACATTTCTATAAATACAGTAGATAAAAAAAGTTACCAGTAAAAACCTTACCAATTGATCTTCTGATATATAGACTTTAACACGTTTATTTTCCATTTTCTAAAAAATAAATACAACTGGTATTTACAAACTTAAGTGATAACTTTTTCCGATGAGAGTATAAACATATCATTCTTGAAGTGACTTCTTTGGAGAGATGACGCTTTTGATAAGAAATTTTTTGTTATACATTACTAAGAATGTTACTGAAATCTTTTTTCTCCACTTCATCAGGTAATATTACTTCAAAAATCAATATTTCTTTCTTTATAGTTCTCCAAAATTGTTATAGAGCTTCACTAACGAATGTTGGAAGACCGATACATATTAAGGATTATATTGTAGAGGTAATGAGAAGTGATGGATCTATTATACCTGCTAGAGTTTCTGAACCATATCAATTAATTCAACTACCTGGAGATATAAACACGATGAATGAGGATGAACGAAGACAAAGACTTGCAGCAAGGAAAATTAAAGTAAAAGTTGTCAAAGAAGAAGTAATTGATGATAACTTCGATCTAGGAAATTATGAAGGTTTATGGAAAAATTAAATCTTTTTATTTTGTTAATGATATATATTAGTAAATATTAATTCTTATTAATAACAATATTTTTTATTTCATCAATAGCTTCATCTAATTGTTCTTTTAAAGTGCCATCAACGTTCCCTTTTGACTTAAAAACTTCAATTACTGCGCCTTGTGCTGAAGTGAGTAAACTAATTTCATCTTCATTGACTTGATTTGAATTCTTGAAATTTAATATAAAGTTTCCTACAAATTTGCCTGATCCTGACACTGCTATTTTATATCTATCAGCATATAAAATCAAAATACCAAGTAGAAGAGATTTTGCGTGATCAGTAGATTCTTGCAAAGCCTTAACAAGTCCATCTTTATAACTGGATACCAAGTCTGGTACTAGTGATTCATGAGGTCTTTTAAAAACTAATCCGCAACTATTTTTGTTTCCTAAAGTTTTTACTGCTTCATGGAAGAGATTAACGTCTCCAGAAGTTGTTGATGCATACAAAGAGAGTATATCTTCTTTCATATCATTATCACAATCCATCTCTTTTATTATTTTATTTCTTGTTCCTGGGGATGTTAATTCTTCAACTGGTCTTTCGGAGATTATAGATAAAATGATATTTGCAAAGTCAATTCCAGTATTTTTAAGAAGATAATCCTTTAAATCAGTTCCGGTTTTGTCTATAAAAATATATATTAAAAATAACTATTAAAAATACCTGGAAAATGTGATGCACCTTGTTCTAAGATACAAAATGTTTCATATAATGTTTGTCCATTCTGTTCTAGCACTTTCCTGTTCTTCTTTTGATCACTACTTCTCGTTAAACTAAGGTTATTCATAGTATATATAATTTCATTGTTAAAAGTTTCCTCAAGATCTGTTGATATTTCTTTATATATACATTTAACAATATTTTCTGGAGCCAAATTTTCTTTCTCTAGTTGCTTTAGAAGAGTTGCATTCGGTAATGGTATAGTTGCTCCCTTACGTACCTCTGTTGTACTTTTTTTTGCGGGCTTCTTTGATGAAGCGCCTTTTTTCTTGCTCCCTTTACCACCTTTTCCGGTTCCCCAATCTTCGTCATCCGAATTTTGTTGGTGTTTTCCTTTTGTTTGCTCTTCTTTAATGCTTATAATCAAATTTGGAGCCTCTTTAACGGCGATTTCCTTTACAATCGGTTCCAAGAACTTCTTTATTGTATCCACAAGTGACTTTTTGTATAAAATTAATGAGGCATCGGGTGTGTCTAAAAATTTCAAGTCATTGCTTAACTTCCAATATTTCTCCTTAATGATATCTATATCAACTTCAGTAATAGGATAGGATAATTCATTACGCAAATATCCCACAACATCGCACCATCCACTATTTCTTGCATCATTTTCCATCTCATTAATGTAATCAGTTAATTTTTCTTTACCAATAATTATTGAATCCAAATGAATTATATTTTTTGAAAAAGATTTCCCATATATTGCATCAAAAGTTTCATTTATATTTGTGATAAAGAACTTCTTAAAAATCCCACTATCTATTATACCATCAGAATTGAATTTCGACTTGATGTAACATAGTGTAAGGTCAATATAATACTTTGGTATGTAAAAATTCTTTTTTGTTGAATTTTTTAATCCAAAAAGTTTCCCATTTATTACATTTTCTTTTTCCAACTCATTCCATAAACTCCAAAATATGTTTTCTGATACTGGAATAACAGAAACAATCTTTTCCATTGGAGTAACCTTTGTAACAGAACTTAGTATTGAAGCAATATACATTTTTTGTGCTGACAAATACCTTCTTGTGTATATGGTATCTCCATCTTTAACAGCAGCAATCTTATTTCCTATTTCATTTAATACATATGTATTGATAATGGCAGTTGGAAGGTCAAACAGTTTTGTTATAGATAAAACTGACATTGTGCCAACATCATCAAGTTTATCACTAATTTCATTGCATAGATTATCCATAAAAGTCTTCGTGTACAATTCGCTTTGAAATGATATAAAATTCTCATCCGAAGAACAGATTTCCTTAACACCCTCAACAATATACTCATAATCAACATTTAATGACATAACCAAATCATCCATTGAAACTCTTCCTTTACGTCCCACACATTCATTCATTATTTCACTCTGAAGACGTTTTTTAGTTACATACTCTTTGCCGTCATTCGAGAATATGATATCAATTAAAGACAATTCACGAAGTTTCGAAACAATTTCGATAACATTACTGTCACTAAGTTTCTTCTCTCCTTCGAAATTTTGAGCTATTTGAAGCTCATTTGCCAATTTCTGTATATCTGCCCATGTAGCCATATTATTTCTAAAGAAAATTATTAACACGCACGAATAAATATTTTGCAAATATGGAATAAAGTACTAATAACTATTTTAAAAAAAAAGACTAATAATCACTTATCATAAATATATATTTAATAAATTAAAAAGTATTGCATACAAATATTTTATCTAACTCTAATTGTTTTAGCATTTTAGCTTCATCACTACTACTTCCTGAAACATTTGATGTGTTTTCATCCTCTCTATTCTTAAATCGTTGAAGAGACGAAAATGTCTGTTGTATAGACTGTATTAAATTTGATGATAAACGGTTGAATGTATCCTTTATGTATTCCTTTACTTCTACAATCATTTTCTCCTTTACTTCATCCTCTACTCCATATGTTTTAAAATCATCTTCTAATTTCTTCAAATAGTCAACAATACTTGTAAGATATTGCGAGTGACTTTCAGGCATCGGTTTCTTAGTCCACCTATAACTTTTTGGCACATCGTTAACTTGAATCAAATATTTATCCAAAGTTTTTTTGTTAATATCTATTAATATTTTCTCAAAAAGACAGCTTTTCTCACGAAGCATAACAAAGAAACTGTCAAATACATTGCCAAATATACGCCAATCAAGACGCAAGTTTTCAATTCTTGAACGAAAAACACCATAACACAACCCCATTATTGATTCTTCAAGTCTTTGGACATCAGATATTATTGCAATTGGCACTTTATAGTCCTCCTCAAATTCCAATTCGGATGCTTTTTCCAAGAATGTTATTAATTTATTGAAATTAGATATTAAGAAAGTCCAACTTCTAGATAACAATGGATCAAGTACAATCTTTTCGTTACTCACGTCATTGAAACTCCATACTATTGCTTTCGATATTTCAAGCGAAAAAAAAGAATTGTAGTCTAATTCATATTCTAAGTTTGGAATAGATACTTCTATATCCTCCAATTGTTTGTTTGTTGCTTTCCCAAGTTCAACATTTATCTTCTTTGAATATCCACTGGTTATTAACTTAAAGTATATATGCATATTGAATTGATCTAGACAGGAAACGAGAAGGCTTTTGTTGTCCTTCCTACGTGGATATGTTTTGACAAATTGAAGTAGTTCAAAAAAGCACTTCTGAAATAAGGTTGTATCATTAATCAAAATATTGGAAGCAAGATTGTTCTTAATAGTTTCTTGTAGACCTTTTAGTAAACACGAATCTATGAAATGATACCTCAAACATCCTACTTGTTCATTTGAGCCTTCCAAAAATGTATTCCTTGTTTTGATTACGGTTTCCAAACATTTTGTCAACTTTTCACATAAAGAATCCTTACCATCAAAACATCTATTTAGCGTTGATGATACAATATCATGGGATATGATCTCCATTGGAACATTTTCTTGACCAATTATCTGCAAACAACTCATTATTGACTCAATATCTTTTGAATTAACATCACGAAACTTTTGCTTAAGACATTCTGTAACAAGTTTCGTAAATTTCGAAATAATAAAGTTCATAACTCTATCATAGTCTCTACCATTCTGATTATCATCAGTTGTCTCCTTACATGCTTCAAATGTGTTAACAAGATCTGCCAAAGACATAGAAAATCTCTCAACCTGCCTTCGAGACATCTCAGCAGGAAATTGCTCCAGTAGGTCAATGAAACGTTTGCTGCTTTCTACAAAATTAATCTTGTTTCTTAAACTTATTTGTTCTAGGTAACATTTTGAAAGTTTTTCGCGCTTATCATTCAACTGATTGGCTGATTCTTTTAATTGAAATGTACTTTCACAATACTTGTTAAATGAGGTCTGGAAAATTAAAAATATTTTATTACAAGGTGTAAAGTAAAATAATAAAATTAAAATTAACTTTGTCATGTGTGTCCTCTACCTTCAGAAAATTTGTTATTTCGTGCAATAAGTAAAAAACAAACGATCAACTTTAATTCTAGGTAGAAAAATACATGAACAGAAAGTTAGATTCTAATGGGTAAAACTACCTCTTGAGACGTCGTAGTAGAAATATCAATGAGCATAAACTTACATTTGTACTTTCTCCAATTCTTTCAATAACATCGTTTAAACTGACTAATGATGAAGATAAATTGACAAAATCTGCATACTCCACATTTATCAATTCAACTAATTCTTCTTGAACAGTTTTCAAATATGATCTTAGATCTCCAGAAATTTCATCTAACGTTGCACGATGACGAGCCAAATTTATAAATCTTTCCACGTTAAACTCAGGTCTTGTAAATAGAGTTTTATTAAAAGAATATACCTGTCCACTATCAGATTCTACTTTAGGAGAAGGAAGCTGCGAAATCATTTCTGTAGTTTGGAATGTTGTTAAATACAATATATTTATTCTTTGACGTGGAATAGTAAACACGCCAGTTTACCAAACTAAAAATTTAGTACTATATTCAACATACATGTTCATCTACCGTGGAATAACGTTACTTAAGATAGTAAATTCACAAAAAACTTTTTTATCAAAATTAATGACTTTTTTTTAATGTTTATGATAAAATATTAATAAAAATTAAAATAGAAATTACATCTAATGTGTATATTATTTAAACAAAAATACAAATGAGCATACTGAAATACTTTGGTTGATTGCTTAAGGGAATTTCATTAAAAAACTTGATTGACATTATTTTGACTTTTAAATGAAATAGGTTTAAAAATTATTTGTAATTTGTAAAATTATCTTTTTATTATTAAAGCATGCATACATATTTGAATTGTTTGAAGTTAAATAATCACTTATTTATTGAGTGATTCATACTTTATCAAACTGTTTTCCAGCCTTCTAGAGATTGCAACAAAATTTAATAATTTCATTTTTCTATTTTTTAAAATAAAATTTATAAAATTAAGAAATAATTTTTTGTTGAGAATACAAAAAATTCGAAAAAAATTATAAATAAATCACATTTTTTTAAAAAACGTATTTTTTTGTTTTTTCCTGGTTTAACGTTACAGCTAATGTAAAGTTAAGAAAGCTGTATGTTAGTTGTATACAGTTTTGTATATCGCGTAAAGCTTTTAAGTGGGATTAAGATTAACAAAATGTCTATTAAAACAATATTTAGCCTTATCATAAATTTTTGACTTATACAAAATTTGGATTTTACTTAAAGATCAAACGATTCAATTAACCATCATTTTTTCAATTGATATGGCAACAGAATGTTTTATGCTTTTTATGCTAAATTGTTTGTTAAAATTCAAATTAATCTTAAGAACAATAGCTAAGAAAATAATAAAAAAGAGAAATTTTAATATAAAGTATTTCTATTAAAGCACCCATCGTTAAAATCAAGAAAGCATAAGTAGAATAATTTTAAAGTATTTTAAAGATTAATAATTATTGTTATTTGGTCATTTATTAGACAGTTGTGACTTCAACGGCGGCAGTTGTTACAGCTTCACTAGTTACTGGAGCTTCTGTTGAAGTAACAATTGATTCTGTTGCTGTTGTAGTTTCAGCGGTAGTGGTTAATTCAGGTTCTACTGTAGTTGTGCATTTGTGGTGTTTTCTGTGACCTTTTCCATGTCTATGTCCGTGACGATGTCCTGGTCCTCCATGTTCGTGTGATTCTTCAGATTCTGATGATGAGTCGTCACCACATGGTGGTCTGCTTTCTCTTGGTTCTCTAGTTGGACGTGGTGGTCTGGTTTCTCCTGATGGTGGTGGTGGGGGTGGATTTTTTCCTCCTGGTCCTCTTGGTGGTGGATTTTGTTCCTCCTTCTTAACATTAAATTTAGTTGGTTGTTTATTATTTGGAGCTGGTTTAGAGTAAAGCTCAATAGAAAGTAAAGCTACCAAAAGGACAGCAAATAACATTTTGTAGGAGAATGAAACCATTTTTTTAAATGATTGAAATGAAAAGATGATATTTATGAGACAAAATTTTCCATTTATATACCATTTATGCTTACGTCTTTATTTTGTTTATGGTATATTTTAATAGGCGGAAGTTATATAATAAAAATCATAGAATATTTTATCACTTGCTAAAGTATGATCTAGGTGTGGGACACCTAAGTACCGTATTCAGTCATTTCTTATCTGTTCTTTGATACTAATGTCTTATCAAATAAATAATTTAAATGTGATTTGGTGTTTTTACAAATATCACAAGATTTATAATTTTTTTCTTGTGCGTGGGCTTTTTTCATACATGATTCTTTTTAACAATTTTATTTACTATTAAAAATAATAAAATTCGAGTTAATTTTATTGATAAGATCAAAAATTAAAAGGTATTTTTGTTCATTATTTTTTATTTATAGAATTGTTCCTGATAAGGAAAGATTTTAGTAGTTGTAGATTTTTTGTTTACTAAGAAAATCAAGCTATTCATGAAATCATTTCTTGTATCATATGAGGAAAATTATGTAATTTGATAACCTAGAAATTGTCGATATTAATTTTAAAAGTCTGCTGTTGATGAAATGATAAAATTATTAAATCTGTATTCACGTCATAATTATAGTGAGTTACGAATATTTTTTTCCACAAACTAACATATTAATATTTATAACAATTAATTATTTATTGGATTCAATGACTCGTCAATGCTAGATGGAATTCAAGAAATTTTTGGTTGATATCATAATAAAGTTGTTGAATCAGCCATCTAGTTGTAATTATGATAGATTGTGAATGTCTTTTGTACAAAATAAACACATTAATGTTTATAACAGTTAATCATTTATTGGATCAAACAATCCATCAATGCAAGATGGAACTCAAAAAATTTTCAGTTAAATTTAATGTTAAAATAACGAAAAAAGTACATTAGTCTTATTTATTATTTGATGAAGCTAGTGTACATTAATAATGAAATAAAAACAAAAAAGTATACTATTATTTCAGCCATGTATGCTTTCAACCATTTAATCATAAATATCTATACTATTCTAAAAAAATAAGTTTCAACAAGGAAAAAAGTTGTTACAGCAGAACACACAAAAAATAAAAAGGACACAGGTTTGCGTAAATTATAATAAATTTGTCCCACATAATAAAATTTGAATTTTTTTTGACATGGGACTAATTTTATCGTAATTATTTCGTAAATAAAAACAAAAGCAATAATTAAAGAACTAATAAAATAAGTTTCTGTTTTTTAGTATACTATTTTTATTTTAGAACTCAAGTTATTTTCTATAATACATTTCAAAATACAAGATTACAATTTATTTTTATATAAAATTACAAACACTTTTATAAAAAACATTTTTATTATATCATAGTACATTTTTTTATATGTTTCAAAAGTTTGAATTATTATAAATTATATTTATTTATAAAAATTTACAAATCCAATAGTCCAAATTGTTTCAATAATGCCTTTAAAGGTCCTCTTTAAAAATTAAACTTATAAAAAGTATTAAAATAATGTGGATTTTTATATAGTAGAAAATAATTTTACATATTTTAATTTAAAATAAGAACAAACACTAAAATAGTTTTTTAATTAATAATACTTTGTGTGTGTAAATAATTGCTATTTTTCATTATTATTGTTATGGAATTTTTAAACTTATTGTTGTTAGTAGATTGTTTAGAATAATGAGTTTTGTTAAAACATTAACAAATCTACACAAAATTAACTTCAAATAACGTACTTCATAATATATTACAAAAAAAGTAAAACTCTAAGATTAGTATGATATCATAAAAGATACTGGAATTTAATAAAAGCTATATTATTTCAAAATATCAAAAATAAATATTTTTGTAAAAAATAACGCCAAAATTAATGTGACAAATTAATATCTTGTGTCGATTAAAACATTTTTGTTGTCGTTGATATTTTAAAAATTTTAATAAAATTTAATTTTTTAAACAGGTGGAACATTTTATGAAGAATTGTCAAGATTTTTATTATTTTTTTATGCATATACAAAACCAATATTTAATTTTCTTTTGCAATTTAATGGAAGGATTAAAAAATAAATTTTTTTGTGTAAAATATGTTTAATAGGTAAACATGGCAAAAAAATACTTTTACAGTGAGATAAAATATCCGATATAAGGAGCTTAAGTTTTTTTTTTCTGAATTATAATATTTACATATTAAATATAAATTATTTTTTGCTTTAAATTAAATAACTTTAATTGAATATATATATGAAAACATATGAATTGAAAAGTATCAGCAAAATGTATTATATAGAATATTTTACTATTCTTGCACTTTTGACTGTTCAATGCAGTTTCCAAGATTTTTCTTCGTCTTCTTCTGAAGAAAAACAAGTAAATAATGGTTTTCCTAGAGAACCAACAATATACAAAAGTTCTGTATCACTTGCTCCAGAATCAGCAAGAGGGAACCTAATTAGAGAGTTAACGTACAGACTTCTTGAGGAAAAAGAGAAGGTCGATAAATTAATAGAGGAAGCTAAAGAAAGTTTGGGTGATTATTATTTTTTATTAGATGAACTCAGAATAAATAATGAAGAAATTAATAAAAATAAATCACCCTTTGGAAATTCTGTGAGTTTTAATTAAAAAAATTTCTACTTTTTTTTAGAGATCGACATTAGAAGGACAAGAAAAAATTGATCTTGAATAATAGAGTGAGTAAATAAATGTAAAGACAATTATAAAAAATTTTCCAAATATATAAAATTCGAAACTTTTAATTGGATTGACTTTATGATGAACATTATTATTTTACTCAACATAATATATTAATATAATCATTTGTCAAGATAATTATTTTTAAATTAATTAAAGCAATAAAAAATTTTTGATTAAAAGATAAATGATGTTGCCATGTCTTTGTAAAATATTAATATTTTATCATTTAATAAAATTAATGCAATTATTTTTTTAACATATTTAATAATATAAATCAAACAAAAATAACTACTTTATTAGTTTTGTTTATAAAATTTTTAAAAATTTAAATTATCATACAAAGATTGTTTTATTGGAATAAAAAAATTATTTTAAACATGTTGGAAACTTACAAATTTAACTTAAAAAGGTACTGAATCCGGAACGACGACAACGTACAGAAAACAGATGTTAGATCATATAAAATAGTAGAATTTTTCTATTCCGAAAACAAACTTTTAACTAAAGAAATGATAATAAATAGATTTAAGAAAAAAGAGATATAGAATGTGATAAATGAGTTCGTTTTTTAAACAGTAATTTAAAAACCTAATATTTGAGAATAATCGTAAAATATCATTAAACCTTATTTATCGATAAATGATAATATTAAATTAAATATTTTATGATTTATTTCCTTAAATTAAAAATACTTATCAAAAATAGTGCTTTCACTTTAATTCATAAAAAAATATAATATTTTAATTATGTTTCGTTACTTTCTAAAGTTTTTATTGCCTCATATTTATTCAACAACTACAAGACATATTTTAATTATCGTAAAATATTAGTGTTTATCACGTGTAATAATTCCTTTAAAACATAATTTATTATAATACGTTTAATCATTAAAGAATATATAACCATAAAATCTTAATCAATGGTTCTTTGAAGTCCATGATTTGTTTGAGCAGACATTCTTGTTATTATCCATAACTTTAAATTTGGTTACTTTTTATCAAAATTCATATAATAATACTCCTATTGATAATTAGACTTCTAAGAAAATTTATATCTTTAATAACTATGGTCCATTTGGAAGATCTTTAGAATGAACGCTATATGCTTGGTATAGCATACGAATTTAAACCATATAAGTGTTGATAAGATAAAAGATGAAGCTGTATTTTGTCTATGTATAAACTTATTCAAGTAAATGACAAGTAAGTTACATTTAGATACAACGTTGTTTAGAGTAATATTAAAGTTCTAGTGGAAAATAATGTTAAGGAAAATAATATAAAAACAAAGATTTATTTTCTCTACAATATGATGTGTATTTCATTTAGTAGATAAGCATATAAATAATTTATAAAAAATTAAAAATTAGTTAATAAAAGTAACATTTATTTTTGAAAAAGCTAAAATACTGCAAAAATAGTTCGCGAAGACTCATTTGTATTTTAAATGAACTTAGAAATTTATTACATTATTTAATAAAAATATTTACAAAACATATAAATTATATTAGTTCAATTTATTTAGAATATTTATTCAATCTTTATAAATTCAAAGTATACTTTATGACAATTTATAATGAATTTATAATCTATTAACGATAGTGCATAAAAAATATGCCTTTTTTTTATAAATACTAATGTTATGTTTTATAAATACATAATTAAAAAATTATCTTTTAGCATTAAAATAATATAAAAACATAAAAAAATATTTTTTTATACGTTAAGACTTTTAGAATCTAAATATTTAATAGTTTTTTAATTCTATTTAAATATTTCGACGTTGATATAAATATGGAATAATTCAAAATGCTAAATATCAACAAAATGCATTTTATAAAATATTTTACTATCTTTGTACTTTTCTTTATTCAATACAGTTTACAAGATTATTCTTTATCTTCTTCAGAGGAATCAATAGAAGTTGGTCATTCGGAAAACCCAACTTCTTCTGAAGAATCATGGCCAGGTGCCACAAATTCATTTAGAGAAAGTTTAATTAAAGGATTGATGAATGACGTACAAAACGGCAAAAAATACACAGATGAGTTAATTAAGCGAGCTAGAGAAGGATTAAATGAATATTATTCTAAAAGAAATAATTACAATGATGATAATAATGATAGATTTGACGAGAACCTAAATAGAAATCCTGTAGGTTAAAATAAAAAAAAACTTAATCTTTTTTTAGAATTGGAAATTAGAAAGACAAAATGCATTTGATCTTGACTAATAAAATAAAACATTAAGATAAACGTCAAAATAATAAATCATTAAAATATTTAAAATGTAGAAATTTTATATTGGATTAATGATAATATTATTATTTTACATCATACACTATAAGAAATAAAATTATTTTTCATATTTTTTACTTTTGAATCAAAGAAAAATAAAATACTTTAAACAATAAGATAAATGATTGTCTTATACTTTTGTAAAAGATTAGTATTTTATCATTTATTTAATAAATTATAGTCATTCTATCCTGTTTTCTTTATCAACAAATATTTATTATCGAGATAAACATGACATTTCATTCTATATTATTTAAAATAAATATTAAATAGTTTACACACAAAAAATAAAAAGGACATAGGTGTTTGTAAAATGTAACGAATTTGTCCCATCTAAAAAAAATGTGAATTTTCTTGATTTAGGACTTATTTTATCGCAATTAATTTGTATATAAAAATTAAGACGATAATTAGAGAATCATTAAAATAAGTTTCTATTTTTAAGTACACTATTTTTACTAAAAATCTTAAGTTGTTTTCTACAATACATTTTAAATTACAAGAATAGAATTTAATTTTAAGTAAAATTACAAACACTTTCATAAAAAACATTTTTAACATATTACAGTACATTTT
The DNA here is from genome assembly GCA_005656395.1 of Strongyloides papillosus. Classification (NCBI taxonomy): domain Eukaryota; kingdom Metazoa; phylum Nematoda; class Chromadorea; order Rhabditida; family Strongyloididae; genus Strongyloides; species Strongyloides papillosus. The sequence goes on along the minus strand of SRSI01000050.1, from coordinate 4,043,952 downwards.
TTTTAAATATTTTTCAATAGTTTGAATCATTATAAATTAAATTTTTATGAAAATTTCACATTTGCTAATCTAAATTTTTTTCATAATGTCTTTTAAAGATAATCTTAAATAATCAAATTTATAGAAAGTTATGAAATAATATGGATTTTTATCTATAGTAAAAAAAATAACTTTTACATATTTTAATTTAAAATAAGAACAAATACTAAAATAATATTTCTAATTAGTAATACCTTGTGAGAGTAAATAATTATTGCTTTTATTATTATTTTTGTGAAATTTTTAAACTTTTTGCTGTTAGTATATTGTTTAGAATAGTGATTTTTATTAAAACACCAATAATTTTACACGAAATTGACTTTTAATAGCATATATTACAAAATAAAAAACAAGTTAAGATCTAAATGAGCATAATGTCATAAAAAATATCAAAATTAAAAAAAGTTACATTAATTTAAAAAGTTAAACATATATATTTTTGTGAAAAACGGCAAAAAGTAAGCGACAACCTAATATTTTGCGTTGTTTAAAAATTTTTCCTATTGCTTGATACTTTTTAAATTTGAATAATCTTCAATTTTTTTAAATGATGGGACATTTTTTTGCATTATAGATAGATTTGTCAAAATTTGTCCTTTTTTATGTGTATACAATAGTAAAGGTTACCGATAAAATAAAACGATATTTATAAACATTCTAAAATTTTTAGAACTAGATGATTTTGAAACCAATATTTAAAATATTTCTAAAAGATTATTATTTTACTTGTTTAAAAGAATTTACAAATATTGAAATATATAATAAATGTTTATCTTATTAATACAAATTACTTTATGAAAATTTATATTAAAACTCAACTTATAAAAAATTGACTTTTAAATATATTGAAATTATATTTTTCATGATAAACAAAGTAAAAAAAGAATTTTAATAATGTAATTATTCGTAAAAAAATTACCACAATTTCATTTTATTGCTAAATTACTATATTTGGATTGCAAATATTTAGTCTTTTTTTCATTAAAGAAAAATATTCTAAAATAAGTATAAAAAGGAATAATTTAGAATGTAAAATGTCATCGAAATGCATTTCATAAAATACTTTACTATTCTTGTACTTTTGGCTGTCCAATACAGTTTCCAAGATGATACTACTACATATGCAACAACACCTGCTTACATGTATAGTTATGATTACGGAGATAGTAGTTTCGGTACTACACAAGAATCACCATTAGATTATGTTAATAGAGAGAAGAGATCACTTAAAGATAAACTCGTAAGTTCTAATAAGGTATTATAAATTGTTCTTTAGAAGGACGTAAAAAGTAAAGCAAAAAATCTAGTTGGTAAGGCAAAAGATGAAGCAAAGAAACTAGCAAAAAAAACTAAAGATGTAGCAGAGAATCTAGTTGATAAGGTTGAATCAAAATTTAAAAAACTTCTTTAAAAAAAGACTATAATATACCAAGGGTTCTAAAATTCTTACTCTGGATTAATTTTATGATGAATATTATTGTTTTACATCAAACTTCATGCATAATATAATCTTTTGTCAAGAAATTGGTTTCTAAATCAATTAAAAATATAAAAATATTAAATATAAGATATATGATTTTATTGTGTTTATGTAAAATATTAGTATTTTATCATTTTTTCAATAAATTATAGTCATTATATTTTATATTTTTGCTTCTAAGTTAATAAAATTAAGTATTCAACACAATGTTTATGCAAATCATTCTAAAAATTTCATCAAATCTATACAGTTTTAAAAGTTAAAATAATTAATCTTTTTTAAACTTATAAATAACTATTACTTACATTTTGTCACTAATTATTGATGAATTAATTATGTTTTTAAGAAATATGTGGATTTCATTATTTTAATAATAAATTCATACAATAACAGATTAAATTTACTGCAAACTCGTAGTTAAAAAAGTACTTTAAGAAACTAAAATTCTTTTTACTGTAAACAGTTTGTTTTAAATTTAAATAATGTGTGTGAACTGTAAAAAAATTATTTCAGAATAAATTATGCCAATAAAAAGTTAAAGATAAATTTTATGTTTTAGTTAAATAATAACTCCAGTAAAGAAATTAAAAAAAAACTAAGAAAAAAATATAATTATTATTTAGTCTTCTATATACAGATATATAATAATAAAAGTTGCCGACCAAATAAATCTATATTTACCAACATCCAAAATTCTTAGTGGTAGATAATTTTGAACTAATATTTAAAATATTTCTAAAAAATTATTATTTTACAAGTTTAAAAATATTTACAAAGGTTGGAATTATAATATTGTTATTCATATTAAATATTTAGCTTATTAATATATGTTAATTTATGAAGATGAATATTAAAATTCAACTTATAAAAAATTGACTTTTATATAAACTGAAATTACATTTTTCAGGATAAACAAAGTAAAAAGGGATATCAATAATGTAACTATTCAAAAAAAATTACCACATTTTCTTTTTATTGTTGGATTACTATGTTTAGATTGAAAATATTTAGTATTTTTTTATTTAAGAAAAATATTATAAAATAAGTATAAAAAGGAACGATTTTTAATGAAAAATATTATCAAAATGCATTTCATAAAATATCTTACTGTTCTTGTACTTTTGGCTGTTCAATACAGTTTCCAAGATGATACTACTACATATGCAACAACACCTGATTGTACATATAATTGTGGTTTCGGTACTACACAAGGAGCACTATCAGATTCTGTTACTAGAAAGAAGAGATCATCAATTAAAGAAAAATTTGTAAGTTCTAATAAGCTGTTGTTTATTGTTCTTTAGGAGAAAATGAAAGCTAAAGCAGAGAAACTAGCTAAAAAAGCTACAGATGGAGCAGTTAAAGCATTTGATAAAACTAAAAATGCAGCAGAGAAGATGGTTGATAAAGCTAATTTAGCAATGAGAAAATTATTCTAAAAAAACTATAATTTAATAAGGGTTCTAAAATTCTTACTCTGGATTGGTTTATTATGAATATTATTGTTTTACATCAAATTTCATGCATAATATAATCTTTTGTCAAGAAATTGGTTTTAAAATCAATCAAAATATAAAAGTATCAAATATAAGTTATATGATTTTATTATGTTTATGTAAAACAATTGTATTTTATCGTTTTTTAATAAATTATAGTCATTTTATTTTATTTTTTTGCTGCTTATATAATAAAATTAATTATTCAAAACCATATTTATGCATATCATTATTAAATTTTATCAAATTTATACAATTCTAAACGATGAAGTAATTAATTTTTTATATTCTTCTAAAATAAGCTTAATAAAAAACTATTACTTACATTTCATCACTAAATATTGATTAATCTGTTAAATTCAAAGAAACGAAAAAATTCCTTCACTTCAATAAAAAATTATACAATAACAAATTAAATATATTCAAACTTTATAGTTAAAAATTATTTCAAGAAATTAAAACTCTCTTTATTCATAAAAAGTTTGTTTCAAATTCCAATAATATGAGTAACTGTATAGAAATCATTTCACAATAAAATATGCTGATAAAAAAAATAAGATAAATTTTATATTCTAATTAAGTAATAGCTCCAGTAAAAATTTTTTAGAAAACTAAGAAATTGATATAATTTATGTTTTATCTTCTAAATACAGATGCATAATAATAAAAGTTAACGACTAAGTAAAACAATATTTATTAACATCCAAAAATTTTTAGAAGTAGATGATTTTGAACTAATATTTAAATTATTTCTAAAAAAATCATTATTTTACTTGTTTAAAAATATTTGCAAAGTTTGTAAGTCAAAATATTGTAATTTATAATAAATATTTATCTTATTAATACATATAACTTTATGGAGATTTATATTAACATTCAACTTATAAAAAATTAATTTTTATATATATTGAAAATATATTTTGCAAGATTAACAAAGCAAAAAAGGATTTTAATAATGTAACTATTCAAAAAAAAATTATCACATTTTCTTTTTATTGCTGGATTATTATATTTGGATTGCAAATTTTTATTGTTTTTTTCATTTAAGAAAATATTATAAAATAAATATAAAAAGGATTGATTTGGAATGAAAGATATCATCAAAATGCATTTTTTAAAATATTTTACTATTCTTGTACTTTTGGTTGTTCAATACAGTTCCCAAGATGATACTACTGCATATGCAACAACGCCAGAATGTACATCTAATTGTGCTACCAGAGGTAGTGATTTTGGCACTACACAAGGACCACTATCAGATTCCGTTACTAGAAAGAAGAGATCATTTTCACTTGTAAGTTCTAATAAAGTATTATTAATTGTTCTTTAGAAAACTATAAAAAAGACAGCAAAGAAATTAGTTGATAAAGCAAAAGATAAAGCAGAAGATCTAGTTGATAAAGCTAAATTAAAAATGAAAAAAGTTTTTTAAAAAAGACTATAATATACTAAAGATTCTGAAATTCTTACTTTGGATTGATTTTATGTTGAATATTATTGTTTTACATCAAGTTTCATGCAAAATATAATCTTTTTTCAAGAAATTGATTTTTAAATCAATTAGAAATATTAGATATAAGATATATGATTTTATTATGTTTATGTAAAATATTAGTATTTATCATTTTTTTAATAAATTATAGTCATTAGATTTTATATTTTTGTTGCTTATATAACAAAACTTAATATTTAACATCATATTTGTGCATACCATTCATTAAAATTCATCAAATTTATACAATTTTAAAAGTTGAAATAGTTTATTTTTTACATACTTCTTAATTATGCTTCTAAATAACTACTACTACACTTTATTACTAGTTATTGATAAATCAATTAAATTCCAAGTAATAAATGAATCCCTTTATTCTAATAAAAAAATTATACAAAAACAGATAGAATCTTTTGCAAACTCTGTAGTTAAAAAAACATTTCAAGAAGTTAAAACACTTGTTACCATAATAAGTTTATTTAAATAAAATAAGTAACTATACAAAAATTGATCCACAAAAAATTAGCCTGATAAAAAACATAAATTAAATTTTATATTTTAGTTAAATAATACTTCTAGTAAAGGAATTTTTTAAAAACTAAGAAAATAATATAATTTATGTTTTACTGTCTATGTACAAATATACAATAATAAAAGTTACCGGTCAGATAAAACAATATTTACCAATATCCTAAAATTCTTTGTAGTAGATGATTTTAAATTAATATTTAAAATATTTCTAAAATTTATTATTTTACTTGTTTAAAAATATTTGGAAAGCTTGTAAATCATAACATTGTTATTCATATTAAATATTTATTTCATTAATACATATTACTTTATCAAGATTTATACCAAAGTTCAACTTATGAAAGTTTGACTTTTATTTATATTGGAAATATATTTTTGAAGATAAACAAAGTAAAAAAGAATTTTAATAATGTAACTATTCAAAAAAAATTATCACATTTTCTTTTTATTGCTAGATTATTATATTTAGATTGAAATATTTAATATTTTTTGCGTTTAAGAAAATATTATAAATTAAGTATAAAAAAGAATTACTCAGAATGAAGAGCACCATCAAAATGCATTTCATAAAATATTTTACAATCCTTGTACTTTTAGCTGTTCAATACAGTTTACAAGATTCTTCTTTATCTTCTGCAGAGGAATCAATAGAATCTGATCATTTGGAGAACCCAACTTCTTCTGAAGAATCATGGCCAGGTGCCACAAATTCATTTAGAGAAAGTTTAATTAAAGGATTGATGAATGACGTACAAAACGGCAAAAAATACACAGATGAGTTAATTAAGCGAGCTAGAGAAGGATTAAATGAATATTATTCTAAAAGAAATAATTACAATGATGATAATAATGATAGATTTGACGAGAACCTAAATAGAAATCCTGTAGGTTAAAATAAAAAAAAACTTAATCTTTTTTTAGAATTGGAAATTAGAAAGACAAAATGCATTTGATCTTGACTAATAAAATAAAACATTAAGATAAACGTCAAAATAATAAATCATTAAAATATTTAAAATGTAGAAATTTTATATTGGATTAATGATAATATTATTATTTTACATCATACACTATAAGAAATAAAATTATTTTTCATATTTTTTACTTTTGAATCAAAGAAAAATAAAATACTTTAAACAATAAGATAAATGATTGTCTTATACTTTTGTAAAAGATTAGTATTTTATCATTTATTTAATAAATTATAGTCATTCTATCTTGTTTTCTTTATCAACAAATATTTATTATCGAGATAAACATGACATTTCATTCTATATTATTTAAAATAAATATTAAATAGTTTACACACAAAAAATAAAAAGGACACAGATGTTCGTAAAATGTAACGAATTTGTCCCATCTAAAAAAAATTTGAATTTTCTTGATTTGGGACTTATTTTATCGCAATTAATTTGTATATAAAAATTAAGACGATAATTAGAGAATCATTAAAATAAGTTTCTATTTTTAAGTACACTATTTTTACTAAAAATCTTAAGTTGTTTTCTACAATACATTTTAAATTACAAGAATAGAATTTAATTTTAAGTAAAATTACAAACACTTTCATAAAAAACATTTTTAGCATACTACAGTACATTTTTTTAAAATATTTTTCAATAGTTTGAATCATTATAAATTAAATTTTTATGAAAATTTCACATTTGCTAATCTAAATTTTTTTCATAATGTCTTTTAAAGATAATCTTAAATAATCAAATTTATGGAAAGTTATGAAATAATATGGATTTTTATCTATAGTAAAAAAAATAACTTTTACATATTTTAATTTAAAATAAGAACAAATACTAAAATAATATTTCTAATTAGTAATACCTTGTGAGAGTAAATAATTATTGCTTTTATTATTATTTTTGTGAAATTTTTAAACTTTTTGCTGTTAGTATATTGTTTAGAATAGTGATTTTTATTAAAACACCAATAATTTTACACGAAATTGACTTTTAATAGCATATATTATAAAATAAAAAACAAGTTAAGATCTAAATGAGCATAATGTCATAAAAAATATCAAAATTAAAAAAAGTTACATTAATTTAAAAAGTTAAACATATATATTTTTGTGAAAAACGGCGAAAAGTAAGCGACAACCTAATATTTTGCGTTGTTTAAAAATTTTTCCTTTTGCTTGATACTTTTTAAATTTGAATAATATTCAATTTTTTTAAATGATGGGACATTTTTTTGCATTATAGATAGATTTGTCAAAATTTGTCCTTTTTTATGTGTATACAATAGTAAAGGTTACCGATAAAATAAAACGATATTTATAAACATTCTAAAATTTTTAGAACTAGATGATTTTGAAACCAATATTTAAAATATTTCTAAAAGATTATTATTTTACTTGTTTAAAAGAATTTACAAATATTGAAATATATAATAAATGTTTATCTTATTAATACAAATTACTTTATGAAAATTTATATTAAAACTCAACTTATAAAAAATTGACTTTTAAATATATTGAAATTATATTTTTCATGATAAACAAAGTAAAAAAAGAATTTTAATAATGTAATTATTCGTAAAAAAATTACCACAATTTCATTTTATTGCTAAATTACTATATTTGGATTGCAAATATTTAGTCTTTTTTTCATTAAAGAAAAATATTCTAAAATAAGTATAAAAAGGAATAATTTAGAATGTAAAATGTCATCGAAATGCATTTCATAAAATACTTTACAATTCTTGTACTTTTGGCTGTCCAATACAGTTTCCAAGATGATTCTACTACATATGCAACAACACCTGCTTACATGTATAGTTATGATTACGGAGATAGTAGTTTCGGTACTACACAAGAATCACCATTAGATTATGTTAATAGAGAGAAGAGATCACTTAAAGATAAACTCGTAAGTTCTAATAAGGTGTTATAAATTGTTCTTTAGAAGGATGTAAAAAGTAAAGCAAAAAATCTAGTTGGTAAGGCAAAAGATGAAGCAAAGAAACTAGCAAAAAAAACTAAAGATGTAGCAGAGAATCTAGTTGATAAGGCTGAATCAAAATTTAAAAAACTTCTTTAAAAAAAGATTACAATATACCAAAGGTTCTAAAATTCTTATTCTGGATTGATTTTATGATGAATAATATTGTTTTACATCAAACTTCATGCATAATATAATCTTTTGTCAAGAAATTGGTTTTCAAATTAATTAAAAATAATAAATATAAGATATATGATTTTATTGTGTTTATGTAAAATATTAGTATTTTATCATTTTTTCAATAAATTATAGTCATTATATTTTATATTTTTGCTTCTAAGTTAACAAAATTAAGTATTCAACACTATATTTTCGCAAATCATTCTAAAAATTTCATCAAATCTATACAGTTTTAAAAGTTAAAGTAATTAATTTTTTTTAAACTTATAAATAACTGTTACTTACATTTTTTTACTAATTATTGATGAATTTAATATGTTTTCAAGAAATATGTGGATTTCATTATTTTAATAATAAAATTACACAATAACAGATTAAATTTACTGCAAACTCATAGTTAAAAAAGTACTTTCAGAAACTAAAATTCTTTTTACTGTAAACAGTTAGTTTTAAATTTAAATAATGTGTTGGAACTGTAAAAAAATTATTTCAGAATAAATTATGTCAATAAAAAGCTAATGATAAATTTTATATTTAAGCTAAATAACAACGCCAATAAAGGAATTTTTTAAAAACTAAGAAAATAATATAATTAATGTTTTATTCTCTATATTCAAATATACAATAATAAAAGTTACCGACCAAATAAATCTATATTTGTCAATATCCAAAATTCTTAGTGGTAGATGATTTTGAATTAATATTTAAAATATTTTTAAAAAATTACTATTCTATTTGTTTAAAAAATTTGGAAAGCTTGTAAATCATAACATTATTATTTATATTAAATATTTATTTCATTAATACATATTACTTTATCAAGATTTATACCAAAGTTCAACTTATGAAAGTTTGACTTTTATTTATATTGGAAATATATTTTTGAAGATAAACAAAGTAAAAAAGAATTTTAATAATGTAACTATTCAAAAAAAATTATCACATTTTCTTTTTATTGCTAGATTATTATATTTAGATTGAAATATTTAATATTTTTTGCGTTTAAGAAAATATTATAAATTAAGTATAAAAAAGAATTACTCAGAATGAAGAGCACCATCAAAATGCATTTCATAAAATATTTTACAATCCTTGTACTTTTGGCTGTTCAATACAGTCTTCAAGATGATACTACTACATATGCAACAACGCCTGCTTACATGTATAGTTATGATTACGGAGATAGTGGTTTTAGTACTACACAAGGAGCACCATCAGATGTTGTTTATAGAAAGAAGAGATCATCAAAATTTGCTGTAAGTCCTAATAAAGTATTATTAATTGTTCTTTAGGAGAAAATAAAAGATAAAGCAGAGAAACTAGTTAAAAAAGCTAGAGATGGAGCAGAGAATCTATACGATAAAGCCAAAAGTGCAGTAAAGAAGGTAGCAAAAGAAACTAAATCAGCAGTTAGAAAATTAGCTTAAAAAAGACTGTAATTCACTAAGAGTTCTTAAATTCTTAATCTGGATTGGTTTTGTGATAAATATTATTGTTTTACATCAAATTTTATGCATAATATCATCTTTTGTCAAGAAATTGATTTTTAAATCAACTAAAAATATAAAAATATTAAATATAAAATATATGATTTTATTGTGTTTATGTAAAATATTAGTATTTTATCATTTTCCAATAAATTATAGTCATTAGATTTTATATTTTTGCTGTTTATATTACAAATGTTAATATTCAACACTATATTTATGCATATCATTCTAAAGATTTCATCACAGTCATACAGTTTTAAAAGTTGAAGTAATTAATTTTTTATAAACTTATAAATAACTACTACATACATCTTATTACTTACCATTGATCAATCAATTAACTACAAAAAAAATAAATGAATTCCTTTATTTTAATAAAAAAACTATACAATAACAGATTAAATTTACCACAAATTCTATAGTTAAAAAAAAAACATTTCAAGAAATTAAAACTCTTTCTACTATAAAATGTTTGTTTCAAATTTCATTAACATGTGCAACTGTACATAAATTATTTCATAATAAAGTGTGGTGATTGAAAACTTAAGACAAATTTTATATTTCAACTAAATAATAACACTAGTAAAGGAATTTTCTAAAAACTAAGAAAATAATAAAATTAATGTTTTATTTTCTATATACAGAAATATAATAATAAAAGTTACCAACCAAAAAAAATAATATTTATCAACACCCTAAAATTCTTAGTGGTAGATGATTTTGAATTAATATTTAAAATATTTTTAAAAAATTACTATTCTATTTGTTTAAAAAATTTGGAAAGCTTGTAAATCATAACATTATTATTTATATTAAATATTTATTTCATTAATACATATTACTTTATCAAGATTTATACCAAAATTCAAATTATAAAAAATTGACTTTTATGTATTTTGAAAATATATTTTACAATATAAACAATGTAAAAAAGATTTTAATAATGTAATTGTTCATAAAAACTTATCACATTTTCTTTTTATTCCTAGATTATTATATTTAAATTGCAAATATTTAGTATTTTTTATTTAAAAAGATACTTTAAAACAAGTATAAAAGGGAATGATTTGGAATGAAAGATATCATCGAAATGTATTTTATAAAATATTTTACTATCCTTGTACTTTTGGCTGTTCAATACAGTTTACAAGATTCTTCTTTATCTTCTGCAGAGGAATCAATAGAATCTGATCATTCGGAGAACCCAACTTCTTCTGAAGAATCATGGCTAGGTGCCACAAATTCATTTAGAGAAAGTTTAATTAAAGGATTGATGAATGACGTACAAAACGGCAAAAAATACACAGATGAGTTAATTAAGCGAGCTAGAGAAGGATTAAATGAATATTATTCTAAAAGAAATAATTACAATGATGATAATAATGATAGATTTGACGAGAACCTAAATAGAAATCCTGTAGGTTAAAATAAAAGAAAACTTAATCTTTTTTTAGAATTGGAAATTAGAAAGACAAAATGCATTTGATCTTGACTAATAAAATAAAACATTAAGATAAACGTCAAAATAATAAATCATTAAAATATTTAAAATGTAGAAATTTTATATTGGATTAATGATAATATTATTATTTTACATCACACACTATAAGAAATAAAATCATTTGTCATATTTTTTACTTTTGAATCAAAGAAAAATAAAATACTTTAAACAATAAGATAAATGATTGTCTTATACTTTTGTAAAAGATTAGTATTTTATCATTTATTTAATAAATTATAGTAATTCTATCTTGTTTTCTTTATCAACAAAATATTTATTATCGAGATAAACATAACATTTCATTCTATACTATTTAAAATAAATATTAAATAGTTTACACACAAAAAATAAAAAGGACATAGGTGTTTGTAAAATGTAACGACTTTGTCCCATCTAAGAAAATTTGAATTTTCTTGATTTGGAACTAATTTTATCGTATTTATTTCGTACATAAAAGTTAAAACAATAATTAGAAAATTATTAAAATAAGTTTCTACTTTTTAGTACACTATTTTTATTTTAAAACTTAAGTTGTTTTCTACAATACATTTTAATATACAAGAGTGGAGTTTAATTTTATGTAAAATTACAAATACTTTCTCAAAAACCTTTTTTTTACTTATCATAGTACATTTTTTTGTATGTTCAATAATTTGAATTATTATAAATTATATTTGCGTTTGAGATTTTCACATTTGACAGTTAAATTTTTTTTCATAATGTTTTTTAAAGATCATCTTTAAAAATCAAACTTATGAAAAGTTATAAAATAATATAGATTTTTATTTATAGTAAAAAAAATAATTTTTATATATTTTAATTTAAAATAAGAACGAATACTAAAATAATATTTTTAAATGATAATACTTTGTGTGAGTAAATAATTACTGCTTTTCTCTATTATTGTTGTAAATTTTTAAACTTATTGTTGTTAATAGATTGTTTAAAATAGTGATTTTTATTAAAACATTAATAACTTTAAACAAAATTGACTTTTAATAACTTATTTTATAAAATAAAGATAAAAAACAAGTTGAGATCTAAAATGAGCATAACGTCATAAAAATATCAAAATTTAAAAAAGTCACATTAATTTAAAAAGTCAAACATATATATTTTTTTAAAAAAAACGACAAAATGTATGCGACAATCCAGTATTTTGCGTCGTTTAAAAATTTTTTGCTATCGCATGATACTTTTAAAATTTGAAAAATATTTAATTTTTTAAAATGGTGGGACATTTTTTTACATTATAGATAGATTTGTCAAAATTTGTCCTTTTTTTTCTGTGTGTAGTGATAAAGTGAAACCCTATGATTTTCGAGAACGAGTTAAGAAAGATTCAAAGTGGAAGAAAAATATTATAAATGTAAACCTTAACTACTGTAAAAATCTTTAGAAAGATAAAACTAATTAATTATGATTGTTATATACGATAATTATATATCAAAAGTAATAAATTATGAATATTATTGTTTTAGACTTGTAGAATCTTTTTAAACAATTTTCTTGTAATTTGTATACTATAATTTAATAAAATTATTAGTAATAGCTATTTAAAAATACATATAATTATTAAAGTAACAAAATAAATACTTATTGTTTTAAAAAACTACTTTTTAAAATTACTTTAAATTTTTAAAAATTACTCATGTTCTTGAATTTGGTTAATTTATAAATATTTTTGTTAAAAATAGACTAAATTAATTAAAAAATGCGATAATAATAAAAAATAATTAAACATTACTTAAAGACAGTATTAGTTGTAAAAACGTAATTATTACATATAAAATTTACTATTTCAAAGTTTATAAATTACGATCTTTCGTATGTTTTATGAAAAATATAAAAAGATCAACGATTTCTGTTGAAATGTTGAATTTTTGGCATTATTTCTTTGTGTCGGTCGTTTTAACATGTATAAAATCGCTATTTAGTATAGTTAATTTGGTAAAAAAATGAAGTCCACTTTTTAAGGTTGATCATACATTTATATTAATATAATCATTCACTTTTAAAAAATGTATGATAACTTATAAGAAATGTATGTACATGTCAATAAAAAGTCATGGCAATTTATTATAACAAGTATGCGTGTCGTTTCAACATTATATACAGTCAAAACAACTTATATATCTGTTTTTTAAAATATACAATACATTTCCTGAAAAATCCACAAACAATAATAAATAAAAATGTATGAATTTATGAAAAACGTTACCTCATTTTGTTTTATAGTGATTTGACATTTATGATAATTATTTTATTTATTTTTTTAAAATTGAATATACTTAGAATATTTAAGATAAATAACATTTATTAATAAAAAAAAATGAATATTTTATTTTTTTAACACTACATCGAAGAGTAATACAGCACATTTTAAAATGATAGTCTTTATTTTTGATTGTATCTGTATTTTCATTTTCTTTAGCAGTTTTTGTTGCTTCAGTTTCTCCTGGTACGCCCTGTTGTAATTTCTTTTTTTCTCGAAATACTCTTTGGCTTCTATGTGCCTTTGGTCGTCGGGAGGCAGTTCTTCTAGACAACGTTTGTGTTCTTGAATTAATTTTCTCTGCCTCTCGTTGTCCTTTCTATTTTTCTCTTCCCGACGACCCTCCTCATACTCCAGCCTCTTCTTTTTCTCCTGTTGTATCTTAGCTTCCATCTCGATTCTTGAGTCATTGTCTTCTGGAAGGTTGAGACATTCTTTCCTTTTCTCTACTTTTCTTTGGTAGGAGGTTTGTTTCCACTTTCTTTCTTTTTCTTTTTTCTCTTCCATCTCCCCTATCGTGTTCCAGTTTGGCTTCATCGTCTTCACGTAACAAGGCCATGGAGGCAGCCATTTCTTTGGCTTTTCTTTTCCGCTGTCTATGGTCCTCCACTTTTTTCTCCTTCTTAACCCTTTCTGCTTCTAGGAGTTGCTTGTATTCACTGGAGTCTTTAGGAAGAGTCTCCAGCTTTGCTGCCACTTCTTCTCTTTTCTTCTGTTTCTTCTCCCTAACTTTTCTGTTGTATTCGCTTCTCTCTTCTTCTGTCATGGCCTTGTGCCGTTCTGCCCTCATTTTACTATCCCTCTGGATTTTGGCAACCCTTTCCTCCTCTGTTCTCCTCTCTTCCCATTTTTTCCGGTGGAATTTCTGTCTCTCTCGGAACTCCGCCAATTCAGAGTCCGTCATCTTCTTCACCTACTCCTCGTACCGCATTGTATCATATAAGCGGATTTTCTTAAGGATTTCTTCGTTCTTGAATTCGTCGTTGCTCCGTGTGTGAAACAACGTTACATGTCTGGACAGTGCACCCGCATCTGGCTTTATTGTCGAGCACACTGGACATTGGTGCGTGTAGTCCTCACCACGTGCAACAATCACTCTTGAAGTTGTGGATAATTCTTTAAAGCATGTTTCCACATGGTTCTTCACAAGGTCCGTGAGGCATCTCGATCTTTCCTCCCTGTTGATATTCTCCTTTCTTAGGGATATGCCCTTTGAGATATTCATCCACATTGACATTTTAGAATTTATCAGGATCGCTTCATCTACCAGACAGTCCCGCTCACATTCATAACGCTGTATTGTTAGAATGTTGATTCTTTTGCGCTGCAACAGCATGATTGCCATTACCAAGTATTTGGAGTGGGTTGTGTTGGTGGCAATGACGTGCCCACTTTCTCTTTTACTCATTACGTTCTTTAGCTGTTGAGCTATTTCAGTGATGTGATCTTGAAACCTGTTCGGTCCTCCTTTTCCCCAGTACAGTAAGTGATTTGAGTTATCACCATCAATGTTTTCCGCCATAATACAATACTTTTGGAAACATTTCTTTTTATTTATATATTCTTAAATATTTCAAGTTAAATCAGAAATATTTTAAATCATATCCTGGATTCTAGCTCGAGATTCTCTCACTTTCTTATTTACTTCTTCACGAGTTTTTTCTCTATATTCCTTTTTTTTCCTTTTTTTCCTCTGAGCTTTAGCATTGGCTTTGGCTGCCAACTCTTCTTCACTTGGTTGTTGGCATGTTTGTTTTTTTTTTCCCACAGCTTTCTGAGTCTAGAGTTGTATTCTCTTTTTCTTTTATTAATTCTATCACGATTCTTGTCCCGATATATTTTTCTTTTCGTTTTTGTAGCTTCAGTTTTCTTTTTTTAGTTCTTCTTCTTTCTTGCTCAAGAGATTTTTCATCTGTTTTTTAATTTCCTTACAGTGGGTTTCATAACGTTGGCTAGTTCCTTTCCAATGTAAAGTAATTTGTCCGTTCCTTGGTCGTTCATTCTGTCAAGGACGATACAGTATTGTTGGAATTTCCCTAAAGGAAAGTCATTGAATCATTAAAACTTATCTTACCTTTAGTATCGTTTTTGGAGGCAGGTGATTAATCACTTCTTTTTAGTTCATAGTAGACATCAGGATTTGATCTCTCTAGATACTCTTTTGATGTTCTCCAAACTAAGTTTTCGTGATTCTCACTAAATGTAAGACTTACTCTCCTCAAACCACAAGAACTATAGCACTTTTCGATTATCAGTTCACCTGTGTTATCTTCTAGTAAATTCATTTTTATTATCGGTCAGCTGTAGTAAATTATTATTTTGTAATAATTAGATGGAGTGTTACTTACTTTTCTTATTGCGTTAGTTTTCGTTACTTATTGGAGCTTATGAACTCCTAAAAAAAATTAGAAAAAGTTAGATGTTTTTAGATAAAATTGATGATATAACAAGATGTTTTGAATGAGGATTTTATTGAATTTACGTTATTTATATATCAAGTTTTTTTTTATAATACAAAAGTTCAAAGAAAATTGGCAATTTATTAGAATTTTTTATCATATAGTGTTAAAGCTTTATTGAGAAAATTTTCTAAGATCAACTACCTTTTGATTTTATCGATAAAGAAGAAGAAGGCTCATGTTGTTTTTTAGAATGAAGATGTTATTGCATTTTATTTTTATTCACTGTATTTTTAGAATAGAGAAGATGAAACATTGTAAAAGTTCAAAGAAAATTGATAGTTTATAACAATTTTTATTATATATACTGAGGAAAATTTTTTGTGCGGCTTTTTGCAGTTGATAGAAAATTTGACCTAGTTAAATTTATATTTTTTCAGATATTTTGTTTACAAATGAAATGTATTTAATTTTACTAATAAAATAAATATTCATACTATCGTTGAAATTATTATTTATCAATTAAAGAAATTTTAAATTCTTTAAAATTTAAAAAAAAGGTAAAACATGTTTAATAAACATTTAAATAATGTTTTTTATAATAATAACTATTTGTTTCTTTCTACATTTGATCAAAAACCATAGATCGTATATAAATGTGGAATCTTTTACCGAAGAAGTATCAACAGTTGTAAATGTCGTGGTAGAAGAAAACATAATTTTACTGCGTTTAGAATAATTTTGCGGTTATAAAAACTTGCGGTTTACCATTTTGATTATAAACCGCAAATGCTTGCGGTTTCTATCCGCAAAATTTTTCTCAGTGCATAGGTTTGAAGGAAGTTATTTCGTTATGAATTGTTGTGAATGTTACTCTGAAGACTAATAATTTTATTAATAATTATTTCTTTATTTTTAAAAAAATTTTTTAAAATTGTTTTTTATATAACAGTACAATTCTAACTAATGTTTAAAGAAAATTCTTTTGGTGAAGTAATTGTCCCATTCTTAGTGTTCGTACTTGACACTTTTTTTACTAATATTTTGTAGTTATTATTTCTATCAATTATCGCGTTATAGTTAACAAATTTCCCTCATGTTACAAGTTATCATACACCATACCCCCTATTTAGCAGTAGTATTAACAAGTTATTAATTAGCACATAACATTTATTAATTAAAAAAAAAGTATATTTAGTAAAATAAAATTAGGATTTTGTTAGCTAAAAACAAGTTTAGCTTATCTATTGATGATGGCATAATAATAATATAATAAATATAATTTATTAAAAGGCTGGTTATGAAGGGAGGCTACAAATATATATAATATTTTATATATTTTAAATATGAATAACTTCTATATGCATATTATGCAACAGAATGACAAATTTTTTTGTGTGTTTTTTACAAAAATGATAGTAATTTATTAAGTGATAGAACATTTTTATTATAACGGAAATTGATATGTATAAATTACTTTACAATTTATTATTAGCTACTGAAGATGGCTGTTCTTCAAAAAGGTTGTTTGTTTCAAAGTCTTCTCCATCAAAAGTTAGTGGATCATCATTGAATAACCCTTCATGACATACACCTTTTATAGGTGTTTGGCCCTTTGGACATTCATTTAAACATTTCTTAATAATTCTATTGTTATGAACCTTCGAAACTTGTACTTGTGATGAAGGACAGGCACTTACTCCTTTAGTACTTTTTCCTGGAGAATATCTTATTGATGGTGCTTCAGAACAACATTGGTAGTTATTTGATTTTAATGATCTTGTACAACGATATCCGGATGGACAGGAATCTGGGCCCATGTTAGAACATTGAACTGGTGTTCCAGTTGATGGGAATAAGAGTGATTGTGTTCCGCTAGGACAACCATTAGTATCTTTTGTCTTTTCACTGCTGCAGCAATAGTATTGTTTTCTTCTTTTAGAATAGGAGCATTTGAAACCAGAAGGACAGGCATTCTTAGAACATGATTGTGGTGATCCATTTACAAGATAAGGGCTACCACTTGGGCATACATTCTCTAAGCTAGGTATAACCTTAGTATTTTTTGATAATCTTAGATTTCCACTCATCAATGAATTTGATGATAACGATGATTTGCCACAACAGATGTTTTTCTGATTATTTGGACTCCATTGACAGGAGAATCCTTTTGGACATGTATTCTTACCTGGATTACAATATCTTAATTTATTTGTTGACAAATCCGTTAGTGGAACTTGACCTAAAATAGGACATATTCCATTTACTTTTGTTGCTGAAGTTGGTCTTGCAGAAAATCTTGATTTTCTACATATTCCGTCGATTAATTCTGTTCCCTCTGGGCAAAGACATATTCCATCATCGCATTCACTTCCATTTTTGCATTGTTCTCCAAATTGGCAATGTTCTTCAATTTCCTTGTAATCATAACATTTTTCTTCAATCATAACTTGAGTTTGTGGACAAGATGATTTGCAGTTTCCATTAATCATAACCATATCTGGTGGACATCTACATAAATCTTGAGAACACACTAGACTTTCGGGACACTGTTTTGTATCAATACATCCTTCATCAACATCCACTTTTGGCAAACATTTCCCATCGACTTCAACTTCATTACCGGAACATTTAACTTCTTCAACTGTACAACAAATAAAGGATCCACTTGAAGTCTTAATACAACCAAATCCATCAGGACAATTATTATTCGTTAGTGAACATTCTTGTGCTTCTCCTGACATTCCAATAAATGCTACTGAATTATTTGGGCATCCTCCAACACTTCCACAACATTGATATTGATTTTGTGATGGTATAAATAAGCAGAAATATCCTAAAGGACAATCATTACCTCCAGCAGTACATATTTTACTATTTGAAGTTCCTGGTTCTTTATAAGCTATCTGATTATTTGGGCATCCCAATGAAGCCACTGAAATAGAAAAAAATTAATTTTTTGTTAATAAACTTCTTTTGTAATAGTGGAAAACAAAAAACAATAAATAATAAAAGAAAACAAACTAAAAACGTGCATTTTGTGCTAATATTACTTGATCTTGATTGCTGAGGTTGTACAGAGCTACTACAACACTGATATCTCATATTACTTTTACTCCATTGACATGTGTAGTTTGGTGGACATGGAGTATTTGATGGATTAAACGGATCACATTGAGCTATTTCATTATTTTTCATGTAAACATATTCATTTGGTGGGCAACCTCCAGAAAACGATACTATTTCACCTTTACAACAATAACCAATATTTGAATCTGGTACAGTTTGTTGGCAACTGTATCCATTAGGACATGTTATAAATGCTCCAATGGTACATGACCTTGGCATTTGACTATTTTCTTCAATGAAAAATTCACCCTTATCAGGGCAAATATAATTATTCGAACAACAGTATCCTTGGAATGCTCCAGGTATTGTCGATTGACAACTGTATCCACTACTGCATTGATTACCACCAATTGTACACCTCATTGGATTTTTATTGGCCATATCTCTGAAAACAGCCTTACCATGTGGGCATAATTCACCTTTAATATTACTACAACAATAATATCTATTTCTTTGTGAATTAAATCTACAAAGATAATTTGAAGGACATGAACCTTCTACATTTACAAGACACTCCCGAACACTCATATCAGCAGCATTAACAAATGCTTTCTCACCCTCTGGACATACATCCATTCCTGAAGCACCACAACAAACTGATGATCCTGTTAATTGATCATAGGTACATTGGAAATTAAGTGGACATGAGTTAATTAATGATGGATTGCATTCATATGGAAGATTTGTATTTGGATTTATATAAGCAACGTCACCTGGAGAACAAGCTGATGATCGACAGAAACTATTACATTGTTCAACTGATATCCAATTATTTAAATTACCATTACATCCATTGAATGTAAATTGTGTACATTCCTTCGTTACAATATTGAAGTAATATCTAATTGCTTGTGATGAACTACATGATGATCCTTGTTGTGGTGGTAATGAACAAATATAGTTTCTTGTTGGGCAACATCTATTAATAACAGACGATCCACTACTAATAACGGTACATTCATGAGTTGATGGACAGACATTCGATGATGAACATACTGTTAGCTGTCCAAATTCATTACGATGTGGTGAACCACCATTAGGACAATTAGCTACACCACAGTATGATTCACATTCTTCTCTTGTTGGGAAATTATTTGAGTTACCATCACATCCATTATATTTAAAACTAGCGCATTCTTGATTTTGTGAATCATAATAGTAACGATAGCTTGATCCAGATCCACATTGAATTCCTTTGTGACTTGGTAATGAACATGTATAAGCCTTTGTTGGACAACAACCCCATACATGATTATCAAAATAACACTCAAAATTAACTGGACACGAATTACCTGTTCCTGAATTTGAACATACATAATAATTTCCTTGATAATCTTTGTAAGCGTCACCTTGTGGGCATTGTGGTTCTGGACTGATATTTTCACATGTATTTTGGCAATCTAATAATGTTTCAAAGTTGTTATCATTTCCTTGACATCCTGTATAATCAAAACTTTCACATGCCTTTGATACGGCATTATAATAGAATCTTCTAATTGATTGTCTACAATCACCAAGACGAAGTGGTTGACTACAAATTGCTTGGGGTCTTGGACAACATACACCATGTTCTGCATTACAATCATGACTACTTGGACATTCAGCATTTGAAGAACATTTTTGATTACTGGAACCAATCTTTAATGGTGATCCATACGGACATTGAAGTTTAGCACAAAATAGTTCACATTCACCTGATGATTTGAAATTATTAAATGAACCAAAAGCTCCATTATATGTAAACGGTATACATCTTCCTTGTTCTGAATCATAATAATACCTTGAAGAGGTTGCAAAATTTAAAGAATGTGTTCTTTTCATTGTGTACCCAGGATCAAAATTTGTTGTTCTTAAAAGATCTATTGGTCTACCCCCACTATTACTACAAATGGAAGCAACTGTAGGACAACAAAGTTGCATTGAGCCAATTGAAGTACATTCATAGTTTCCACCACATGTTCCGGTTGATTGACAATTATTTATTGGTTCATCTTCATTCATAATACTTCCAGATGTATATTGAGGTGATCCACGTTTACAGGTAAATAGACAGTAAGATTCACAGTGTTCTCGTGTTTTAAAATTATTAGAAGATTGTAATTCACTTTCATCCCATGGGTCCCACATGAATTGTTCACAATTTCCAGTTACAGAATTAAACCACCAACGTGGTCGAACACCTGCTGGTGCTGCTGATCCAGAATCTGCTTCACGTTTTGGTTGTATACATGTAAATGCTCTAGATGGACAACAAATTCCATTAGAATCACTGTGTATATCATAAATTCCTTCCATTGCACTTTTAACATTAGACATTGATGATGGAGCTTCCACACAATCATAAATATCTGCAATATATATTCCATTTCCTGGTGTAAATGGTTCTTGGCCATAAACACATGCTCCAGCACCATTTGGATGGAAACTTGTGTAATCTGAATTCTTTGAATTACAAAATTGTAAAGGATTAATATGATCACCCATCGGGATATCATGATCATCTGGATCTGTCATGGCAGGATTACGTAATTGTGATACAGGCATTGTTAACAAATCATCATCATACTCTGGAAGAGGACATTTTGGTATCACATCTGTATCTTCACCTGAATGAAGTATACAAACAACACCATCTCTAGTTTTTGACATAACATATGGAATTCCATTAACGTCCTCTGGACAAATACATCTACTCTTCTCACACCGTGATTCTGGCCAAATAGCCGAACATTGTTCAGAATATTGACACCCTGATTCACCAGGATTTTTCTTTAAATAACAATATCCCTGAATTGCAACAAAATTTGAAAGACATGCACAAGTGCCAGTGGAGCAAAACATCCCAGCAAGGCAGTCAGTATTAAATGAGCAGAAATCTCCTACTCTACCACTTCCAGAAACTCCTTGACGTTTTCTTCTTTCTTTTAATATTTCACATTTGCCGTTAATAAATTTTTCATTTCTTGAACAGGGTTTTAAAACATATACATTCTGCATACTATCACATTCTAAGTATGAACTTTCAAGAATGTTAATCTTACTAAAAATAATATTTTAAAGTTAATTAATAATTTTATTAAATTTACTTCGTTCTTGAATCACAAAACAAACTTTCATCTTTATTTAACCGATCCTGACATTGATCACCAACTTTAATAAATTGACAACTACCACAATTATCTCCAATTTTACATTTTTCAGCACCATTAATTACAATATTAATAATATAGAAAATAACACAAATAAAAGTTTTTCTACTCATAATACATATAAATGAAATACGAGAAGGTAAATGTGAATGAATCGGAGACTATATAAGAAGTTCAAATAAGATATACAAAGTAAATTTAACTTCTAAATATATATTAATGTTCAACCTTTTAGTTTACTTTCACGCTTAACTCATAAGAAACGGTCAACTTTGCCAAAGTCCATTGCAAATAATATATACTTTAATTAATAACTTCCACTTTCTCTCTTTCACCACAACAATAGCTATTTTTCACGAAAATTTAAATGGTAATGGAATTATAACGACTTATTTTTATTGTATCATTTACTTATTTACTCTTAAGTCTCTAACTTTTCACACTTTTCTTTGAAAGATTAATTAACAATTAATTACACAAAATCTTTGTATCCTATTCCGTTACAGTAATAAAATTCTTTTTCAAATAACTAGACTTATTTATTTGTTCAATAAAATAACAAATAGAAACATTCTTTGAAGTTTAATCTTAATTCTTTCTACATATAACAATTTATTGGTACAAATATATAAACTTTTGCCGTTAAATAGTAGTAATACATTTATTAGTAATCTAATGATTATAGATACAAAATTATACAGTTAATAAAAATTCCAAAAAAATAATCAAATGACAAACTATTCATCATCAGACAAGATTAAAATCTCTTCAACCTCATGGTCACCAGAAGTCTGGCCACCATTTGTTGAGGAATATTCTTCATCCTCGAAATTATTATCACTATACTCCTCTTCTTCTTCCCCCTCCTCTTCATCGACATCCTCATTATTCCATTCCTGTACTTGCGTTGAAGATCCTTCATATTCATCATTTTGTTGATTGTCATACATATAATGATACAATTCAATAAATGCTCCAGCTAAGAAGCATGGTAGAGAATTTTTCCCATTTAAATATTTATCAATTGAAAATTTAACTTTATTTGTAGTTTCTGACTCAAGTAAATTAAAATTGTTACTAGTCAAATCAAATTGAACTTGAAAAACATCATTTGGGTTTTCTGCAAATACCAGCTCAGCAATATTATTCTTTATCTTTATATCATATCCAAACAGTGATTTAACTATTTTTCTAAATTCCATAATACTATTAACAATACCAGCTGCAGCATCCCTTTCTCGTTCTCTCTTTTCTGCTATCTCTTTCCATTTCTTTATTTCATCGAGAAGCTTTTGTTTCTCCTCACAAGACAGAACTCCGCTCTCAGATGCTAACTGTTCTTTAACCATTTCTTTTTGAGCATCTGTGACAAGATTGTTCTTTAAGTGTAACATAATCACCCCATCAGAATCATCACTAATATTATTATCCTTCAGAAGGCCTTTCAGACGTTTATTTTCCACCTGTACAGCAACAATCTTTCTCAAAAGTTCAGACTCTGTTTTGAATGAATTTTTCCCACTGTACTCCCTAAAAACATCCCTAGAAATACCCATCTGTAATTCAGCATTTTGTTTGCTCAATGACTCGTACTGATTCCTTTGAATTTCAAGTTGTGATTCAAGTTTATTGCACTTAACTGTGAGCATTTCAACATCCTGTCCGCGTTGTTTCTCCTTGTTGTAGGCTCTTTTTAATATAGCATAATCATTATCTAGCTTTTCTATTTTTTTTCTTTGACTACATATCGTTTCTTCATAACTATTTAAGGAACATTCAGGAATATCAAATTTAGTTTTATAAATAGCAATAGAATCCACAAATTTATTATTTCCAACTACAGTATCAGGCTCTTCTTTCATAGTAGAATGTTCCTGTAAATCATCTTTATTTGTAAATCCATTTGTCTCTTCATAATTTGTCCTAATCACCTCATTTACAGCCTCATTCGAAGGTATAAATTCATCTTTAACAAAACAACTTTTCTTTAAAATTGAAGTTTGCACTGTAGAAGTCCATAAATTGTTCAACATCAATACCTCTTTTGCACCATCAATTTGAGCTTCAAGTTTCTTTATTTGTGGTACAGTTTTTTTCAGTGCTACTTTGCAATCACGAAGCTCATTCCGAAGTAATAATTTCTCGTTGTCAATAAGTTTCTTCGACTTTTCTCTTTCCAATTCATATTTTAAAGACTCTACATCAAGTGTTAGTAACCGTAATTTTTCACTATTTTCCTTTTTATAACTTTGTAGTTTCTCTAGTTCGTTCTTGCTATTTGCGAGATCTTCCTTTAACCGTGAAATTTCTTCTTTTGCTTCCAAAAACCTGCTTGTTAATATTCTTTCTTAAAAAATGATTACTTTATTAATGTTAGAAGAAGGAAATACTAACCTGATCCTGAAGAATATGCAAATGGACGTTTTCTAGTTGATAAAATATTTGATAATCCTGATATAGATCCAGTGACGGAGGCTCTTGAATTAGGTCTGCTAATTTCATTACTAATTAACTCTTTCTTTTGCAAAATAAGTTCATCACCGTTGAAGTTTTCAATAGTTGCCATGGCTAAAATTAAATAGTACAAATAACAAATGCTGTTGCAACGTAAAATACCTTACCAATGTAAGAGGCAAGTTCTTTATAAGACATCTTTTGTTTTCAATTGTAAGCGCCATGGAAACGAAGATAAGAAAAAGATAATAATAATAATATGCATTTGATATTAGAGATGGATAATAAAAGTAATATAATTTTAAAATTCAAAAATCAAACAAATAATCAAAAATCAGGTAGTTTTTATATTTATGTATCATTTTACTAAAATTTCTACAGAATCTTTATCAAGTTTGCCCCTTCAAATATCTATATCTTGTCATATTGCTTTGTATCTCCCATTGTTAACATCTCAAATAATATGTTTCATTTTGAAGGTTAGTTGAATGATTAGGAAATCTGATAATTTATATAAACTTTAGTTTAAGTATTTATCATCTATTTATTGTGATATTTTGATAGCTATATTTATTGTGCATTATGGTATAGAAATAATACGTCTGTATTTGGCATACGCTGGAAATAAAGAAGAAAATGTAAGATATTCTTTTGAAAAATTTAATAATAAAAAACGTTTTTCTTTAAAGATTCCTAATTTATCTGGTGCTTGGATAACTGGATTGATACTTCAATTACCTGTATCCTGCTTTTTGCTCTTTAATTCTGATATCATACCACTACCATTGGAAATTTTTACTCAATCGATTCATTTTACTTTGCTTTTAGTGGAAGTTATTACAGGGTTCTTTACAATTCATACTATGGCTGATCACCAAGTAAAAGTGTTCAAGAACAAAATTCTAATGGACGACAATAAAAAAGATAACTGAAATTGTTTTTCGGGACTATGTAAACTAGCTTTAATTGGGGCTAGTGTAAATACTTCCTATTTTTCATAAGCTTTTGTAAAATCAACTTTTAATGTTTCGTTTTAGGAGACTTAACCGATAAAGAAGCGTTAGTCCATATATCACTCGTGATAAACAATTTTTTCTCGATACTTTTAAATAAAATAAA
Organism: Strongyloides papillosus; assembly: GCA_005656395.1. NCBI lineage: Eukaryota > Metazoa > Nematoda > Chromadorea > Rhabditida > Strongyloididae > Strongyloides > Strongyloides papillosus. The sequence continues at coordinate 4,018,264 of SRSI01000050.1, read as the reverse complement.
AAGATTTTTTTAATTTTAAAACTTGCTTGAATTAAATTGCTTTTAGAAATGTCTTCTAGTGATGTACCCTCATCATCCTCTGGATTATTTTTCCAAGAACAACGGTTTATTGATATTTCAGAATTAAGAAAAAAAGTAAGTGAAAGGATATATATATCATCTTTTTTTTCTAAATTCAAGGTTCTTCTTTTAAAAGATATGCCTGACCATTTTTTACGTTTACCTGGAGCCGTTAGTCCTAGTAGTGGACGTATTTCGTCAATAACTAATATTGATCCTGAAGAAGCATTCTATCGTTTCGTTCCTCTAAATACACGCGGAAGATTAATTATCCGTATTTTAGAAGCTAAGTTAACAAAAAGTTATAGTCTTGTTCGAATGGATCCTTATTGTAGGATTCGTGTGGGAAATACAACTTTTCAGACTTCAACTCACACTAATGGTGGTAAAAATCCCAAGTGGGACAAAACTATTAATGCCTACCTTCCAGTGGGCGTTGATTCATTTTTCCTTCAAATATACGATGAAAAGCAATTTACCAAAGATGAATGTATTGCATGGGCACATATAACGTTAAAAGAAGGAATCTTTGACGGCGAGAAGTTTGATGAGTGGTATCCATTATCTGGAGCACAAGGTGAAGGCCGTGAAGGGATAATTAATCTTCAAATATCATTTTCACCACTAAATAATATTCAATGGTCCATTCCATTGGAAGATTTGGAAATTTCTTCGCAGAACAATGCTTTATATGAGGAGGCAGAACTTAATGAACTAACTTTAATGTTTCCAAATATAGAAAAGGAAGTAATCAGAAGTGTTTTGGAGGAGAAAAGAGGTAACAAAGATGCTACAGTAACCATTTTACTTGAATTTAACGAAAATTAACTTTTTTATTAAAAAGTGAAGATATCATTTGTCTTAGTATTACTATGAAAAAAAAACTTTTCTTTTATAAATAAAATTTGTCCTTCAAATTCAATAAATAAAAAGAAAATTAATTTTTTTTCATAATAAATGTTCAATAATCTTACATCAAGGTTTTGTGTTTTTATTGTCTGTAGATGTAAAATTATCAACATTTTATTTATTGAAAGTTTTTTCTTTACTATTTTTTCAAAAACTTTGCCTCTCCCGGAAATTCAATGTAATTTTCTTTATTATTAAAAATTAAGTGAATAATAAAACGAAAAGATCTTTAAAATAAATTTTTTTCCTCTTCTCTAGAAAATTATACTTTATACATACGTATTTTCTTAAATTAAATATTGCCGGAAGTGGTAATTATCGATGTTTTATTTTTATAACAAAATTGCCATTTATTTATCTGTAGATAAAATTGAAAAAAATTATTTTAAAAAGATATAATAATAGAGAATAAGACGTGATTATAAGGGCATAGAATAATTGTGTAAGGCATTTGCGTTTTCAGTGATAAGGACATATTTTCACTCTTTGCACTTGTATATAAATCTTAATGTCCAACGGTCATATTTTGTCGCTTTTACTACACAAATATCACTGTATATTTTAGAGGTTGGTGATAAATAATGTAACAAGCAAATAATAAAATACCGCTTCTTTTTATTTATGTTTAAAAAGATATTTATTTGTGTACATATTCGATAGGGTCTTCTTCTTCATGCTTAACATCTTTTTATATCATGTAAACTATATTTCTTCCATATCTCAAAGTAGCCAGCTGATAGTTAAAATGTCTTCTTTGACTATTATATTTAGATCGATATAAGTTATACTATCAATTAAAAGAAAACATCTTATCATATTATTTATGTATCTCTTTATTATGTAAAAATTTATCACCAATTTACGAGTGTGAATTATTGTGTAAACTCAAATTTACTCAGCGTATTTTAAGACCCTTTTTTTTGTTTGTTTCTTTTTAAAAAGAAGACTATCGTCTTAAAAACATTCTTATCAAAATAATATTTTAGTACCTTTGTTAATTTTAATTAAATATTTATATTAAAACTTCTATATACTAATTTTATAAATATTAAATGAACTGACAATTGATAATTAATTGTCGCAAAAAAAAATATGACGTTAATTATTAGCAAGAAAAAAAAATTATAGGTTATGTTAAAAAAGTTATTTTTAAGATAAATTAAACATAATTTGTATGAATATATGTAATTTTTCTTTCCTTATTTTACATATAAAAAAAGTTCCTTGTAAAAATAAAGATGCAAAAACATAATAATTTAAAATGTTTATTTACAAAGTGTATGATGGTGTTTGTCGAAATGCTACAACTTGGCTTATTAAAATTTTACTTATTATTTTAATTTAAAATCTTAGTAATGTTTAATTAATAGGGTATGACTAGATAGAATATTAAACAATAATAGTAATAATAATAGAAATGCAAGTATACGCATTTACTCTTTATCAAACATACAAATGATATGTATATTATATTTATTTATTAATATCTTGTTGCCGATAATTTTAATTTATTAAAAATTATTATTTTTTGTTTTTATCAAATTATTTATACTCAAAAATAGATTCCTTTTAATAATATTTCCATAAAAAGTTGTGTATTAAGTATTTCATAATTGGCTTTTTAAAATAATAGCTGGATAAATTTGAAATGCATGAAATATTAAAAATACAACTTTGTGCTTGTCTTTTTATTTTAGTATTTAAACCAAAAATAAACCACACAATTTTATTTTAAAAGTAACCATAAAAACATAAACTTTAATATCTTATTTTTTTGCTTGCAAATGAAAGTTTTTTAATATTCTAATGTTAAAATATTTGTATGTGCTTTTAAACTAAAAATTAAATTTTTTATCTTTTATTTAATAAGAAAAATTCTAAGGCATTTTGTATCTTTCTATATATAATATTATTAAAAGTGATATATGGAGGTTGGAGTTATTATGATTATTTTCTTTTATAACTTTCTTCTTCTCAATGTAGTCGAAATATATTATATATATAAAGTCTTTATAAACTTAGTGAGTTTCGGTTAAAACTTGATAGAAGGTAATATAATGTTTTTATATATATTTGACATTATTATTTTAAGTGTAAATATTTCTATTAATGAGAATAATTTTTTAATATATGTCTTTTGTTATAACACTAACATTCTTCTATATCTTGTTATATATTGAAGTTAGAAGTATTTCATATTAAAAATGAAAATTCCATTTACGCCTTTTTTCAACTAATTTTTATAAAATGGAAATTTTAATTTAATCTAAAACTAATTTTGAATGACGTTTTGAAGTATAAGGTTTCAATAATTATTCCTTGTTTTTGATGAATGCCATTGTAAATATAATATCTTATAGAAAAATACAAGAATATTCTCTAAAAAAAGCATTGAAAAGGAAGTTACAAACAAATAAGATTAGGATAACACAGATGCTTTTCATAACATCGAAATGTGCCATTATGTATATCTTTTGTTTCCTTTTTTTTCTTCCAATAAACTATGTTTTTCCTTTTTATACACCATTGATTTATCGTATTTTTTATGTTGATTGAAAATAAAAAAATTTAAATTACTGATGTTTTCATCGTCCTAAATATTATCACGTGCTCCTTATTGAAGATCAAATTTAATCTTAATTTATCATAAAAGATAAAGGATTATACAAAAATAATTTCTTCTATTATCAATTCTTTTAACAACATCATATCCTTAGGAGACGAGAAGTTTTATGTCTTTAAATGTTATTATTTAAATTTCTTCGAATGTATATTTGAAATCCATAAACTTTGCGCAGACTGTTAACACTTTTATATTATCTCCTTCAGTTGTCTTTAAAAAGCGTTATATTTAATAGAAATATTATTCTTCTTTTTTTATATTTTTTAATAATGTTTTTTTATCTTTAACACACATAAAACTATTTAAATATATTAATCTCATTCTATTTTAGTATGCTTTTTAGAGTTTCAAAAATATAATTTTATCAATTCAAAGTTAAAACTTCTACTAATACTTATATATATCTACTAAATTTTAATTATAAACAAAAACTAGGAAAATGGCGGATTTGGAAGCTGTTTTGGCAGATGTTTCATATCTTATGGCTATGGAAAAATCCCGTAGCCAACCTGCTGCAAGAGCTAGTAAAAAAATAATCCTCCCAGATCCTTCTGTTCGTAGCATCATGCAAAAGTATCTTGAAAAGACGGGTGAAATACGATTTGAGAAAATTTTTAATCAAAAATTAGGATTTTTATTATTAAAAGATTTTGCAGAGAATGTCTCCGATAATGCTTGCCCTCAAATAAAATTCTACGAAGCAGTAAGTTAAATTATTTATTTTTATCTAACTTTTTTAAAAATATATTCTAAAAAAGATTAAAATATTCATCTTTTTTAAAAAAAATAAAATAAGAAGTATTAGTGATAAAATATATATTCATTAAATATAATCGTATTCTAATTTCTTTTTAAAAATATTATTTACAGTTTGTGTGATATTTATAAATAATTAAAAAATTATTATATTTTTAGATTAAAGAGTATGAAAAGATGGAAACAGTTGAAGAAAGATTACTTAAAGCAAGAGAAATATATGATCATAATATAATGGTCGAAATGTTAGCACATTCTCATGTAAGTAAAGGCATAGTAGTAGAAATCTATTTCTTCTTATTTTTTAGAATTATTCGAAGGAATCTTTACAAGTGGTTCAAAGAAATTTAATGAAAAATAATGTCCCTCCTGACTTGTTTCAACCATATGTTATTGAAATTTGTAATCAATTAAAAACTGATGTATTTCCGAAGTTTCTAGAATCCGATAAATTTACACGATTTTGTCAATGGAAGAATCTTGAATTAAATATGCAATTGTCAATGAATGACTTTTCTGTTCATAGAATTATTGGAAGAGGAGGATTCGGTGAAGTTTATGGTTGTAGGAAAGCAGACACAGGAAAAATGTATGCTATGAAATGCTTGGATAAAAAACGGATAAAATTAAAACAAGGTGAAACATTAGCATTAAATGAGAGAATAATGTTAAGTCTTGTCTCAACAGGGGTAACTTTTTATTTTACCATTATTTATATATATAATAATAATATTTGTAGCAAGATTGTCCTTTTATTGTATGTATGACATATGCATTTCAAACATCTGACAAATTATGTTTTATATTAGATTTAATGAATGGTGGAGATTTACACTACCATTTATCACAACATGGTGTTTTCTCTGAGGATGAAGTACGGTTTTATGCAGCAGAAATTATATTAGGATTAGAACATATGCATAGTAGAAGTGTTGTTTATAGAGATTTGAAACCTGCTAATATCTTATTGGATGAGAATGGACATGTTAAAATATCCGACTTAGGATTAGCATGTGACTTTTCAAAGAAAAAGCCTCATGCTAGTGTGTAAGTTTAATATAAAAATTTTAATTGCTACTTTTGTTATAATAATATGGATTAAAGACTAGAAAACATATACATATAATGTAAAACATATTTTTAATTAAAAATCTCATTTTATTAAATTTATATAATCTATTTTTAGTGGCACTCATGGGTATCTTGGTCCGGAAGTTTTAGCAAAAGGTGTTGCATATGATAGTTCTGCAGATTGGTTTTCATTTGGTTGTACTTTATATAAATTACTTAAAGGACATTCACCATTTAGACAACATCAAAAAAATAACAAACAAGATAAGAATGAAGTTGATAGAATAACAATGACACAAGATATTGAATTACCAGACCAGGGATTTACTCCAGATTGTCGTGATTTACTAGAAGGTCTTTTAAAAAGAAGTGTTGATGAAAGGCTTGGTTGTAAAGGAAAAGGTGCATTTGAATTAAAAACACACCCATTTTTTAAAGATATAGATTGGCAAGTTGTATTTTTGAGAAGACTAACTCCACCGCTAATTCCACCAAGAGGTGAAGTTAATGCTGCAGATGCCTTTGATATTGGAAATTTTGATGATGATGAAGTTAAGGGAGTTAAACTTACTGAAGCTGACAATGAATTATATAAAAATTTCAATATTATTATAAGTGAAAGATGGCAACAAGAAATTGCAGAAACAGTATTTGATGTTGTTAATCAGGACGCAGATAAATTAGAAAGTAAAAGAAAGTCTAAACAAAAATCAAGAATGAATGTTGAAGAGAAAGATTCCGATGTCATTGTTCACGGATATATTAAAAGACTTGGTGGACCATTTACCTCGGCATGGCAAACAAAATATGGTAAATTATACCCCTCACGTCTAGAATTACACCCAGAATCGTTAGGCGGAAAACCTGAATTAGTATTTATGGATCAAATAGATGAGTTGGTTCCTGAACTTCAAACAGTTAAAGGTGAAAATTGTATAATAATAAAATTAAAAGAAGGATTCAAGGAAACAAAAGTGATTTTAACTAATCAAGATGAAATATCACTAAAGGAATGGCATACATCATTAAGAACAGCTCATCGTGTATCTCAAGAACTTCTTCAAAGAATGGGAAGAAAAGCAATAAAAATTTATGGTGTTAATCATGATCCTATGCTCCAAGAACAAGAAAGAACTAATAGTGTTACTAGAGCTTTATTAAATAGAGCAACATCCGTTGATTCAGGAATTTAATTTTGTTACTTTATAAATATCATAATATTTGTATTTTATCTTTGTCTGAAGAATGTTTTTTATATAAATACCATTATATCTGCATACATTTTTTATCTTAAAATAATTTCAAGATTATACATCTATTAAATCCATATAAAGACACATAAAATTAATATCATAAATTTGTAGAAGATTCATACTTAAACATATTTATTTGAAGAGATAATAAATATCGTTTAAATCTTTATTTAATATCAATGATAAAGACAATTTTTACTGATAATAATAGTTTTTATATATTAATATGCTAAAATTCTTTATACTTTTATCAGATAACATTAAAAATTATTGTCTACACTTCTTTCTCTTTTTTAAAGCAAATATTAAGATGTTTATAAATTTATATTTTTTATCAGTCGGATATATCATTAATATTTACATACACTTAACAACTTTGAAATAAATAAATATACAAAGTTAAGTTTTAAAAAATTATAATTCTTTGACAATTTATGTCATACATATATATGATATCTATACATTAGCATTTATCTTAACTTTATCATTCAATTTGATTTATGTTTTATGGTAATTTCTCTACTATAACTTTATACGCCTGTGGAATATAGATTATCAATTAAATACCTTAGGTATCTTTCTTTTATTTATATAATAGTTGTAATTTAAAGAATTCTAATAAAAAGAAGAAGTACTTTTTATCATAAAATTAATCCTGTGTTTTATTAAAAAAAAATACTGAATTGTTTTTCTTTACTTTACATAACATTCTAACATCTTTTTTGAGGTTTACGTAAAGTTTAAAGACCTTATTTATGGATAATGATGATGCTAAACGGGTATTATTGGTTTCAAGCTCACAATATGATTCAGATAATAACTATGATGGTCCCTCAACACCTGAAACATCTATATATGCTGATAAAGAAGATCATGATAAAGGGTATGTTATTGTAACTATTTTTTCATAAAGTTCCGTAAAAGATTAATTTTCGTATGATAATTAAGTTTTAAGTGTATTTTTATGTAAATTCGATAAGCTTAAAAGTTCCATGTGTATGTTCAGTATTAATCTATAAGATTATTATTTATATATATATACATTTTTGTTATTATCATGTACAAATATTTTATAATAGATATTTAAAAATTCTTCTTTTTACAAATATATTAAAAAAGTTGTTTTTTATTTCTAAGATTATATAAATTGCCTCTTTTGATATTTTTCAGAAATAATTCTAAAGGAACATTATTGGATTTTATAATGGAAGAGGGTGGTTTAAGTAGAATTGGTTCAACAGCAAGTATAGATATTCTTTCAACTCAGAGAAATAGAAGAAAAGCGATGAACCATGTAATCATATTAATATAAACATTAATTTACTAATTTTTTTTGTAGGAAGAATTTGATAAAAAGTATGGTTATCATCCTGGCCCAAAAAGAACACTCATTAAATCGCTTATGAAGCCTTACTATCGTCCATTTAAATCACCAAGAGCATTCGCCAATGCAATTATTGAATTTGTTCCAATTTTTCAAATACTTCGTAATTATAATTTTAAGGCTAATATTATTCCTGATATCATTGGTGGAATAACAGGTTTAGTGATAAATTGCGTCAATTTAAATAAATAAATTATTTTTTAGTAGGTGTTATGCATGTACCACAAGGTATTGCTTATGCTAAGTTAGCTGGAGTCCCGGCTGTCTATGGTTTATATACATCATTACTTGCTCCATTATTTTACATGATATTTGGTACATCACAGCATAATAGTCTTGGTTCATTTGCTGTTGTGGCATTGATGGCTGGTTCCGTAGTTGATTTATACGATCCAGATATTTTATCACCAATTAAAGTAGCAACAACATTAACTTTTACCATTGGAATAGTTCAATTTGTAATGGCAACTTTTAGACTTCAATTTATTGCTACATATTTTTCCGATCAAGTTATTTCGGGATACACAACAGGGGCCTCATTTTATGTTCTTGTTTCACAAGTAAAAGATATCCTTGGACTACGTGGAATGCCTAGAAGACATGGTATGGGTGGATTTTTATTACAATGTAGTGATATACTTTCCAAAAATAAAGAAACACATTTACCTACACTCTATATATCAATTGCTTCAACAATATTCTTACTTATCGGTAAAGATGTAATTTCTCCATTATTTAAAAAGAAATTTTCAAAAATTACATTACCATTTGAATTAATTTTAATGATTATTGCAACGATCCTATCAAATGTTTTTCAATTTCGTGAGAAATATGGTGTTAGAGTGGTCTCTGACATACCAGTTGGAATGCCTTTCTTTGAAATGCCATATTTTCCATTGATTCCTTCAATATTACCACAAGCAATTGGAATTGCTGTTGTGACAGTTGCTGTTCATATATCATTAGCCAAAATGTTTGCCAAAAAACTTCATTATAAAGTGGATCCTGGTCAAGAATTGTATGCACTTAGTTTCTCATCAATGTTGTCAAGTTTCTTTAATGTTTATCCATGTGCTTGTTCTCTAGGAAGAACAGTTGTTAATGTTGAAGCAGGAACAAAAACAAATGTAAATTTAAAAGTCTAAATAATTATTTTTTTAATAATATTTTAGTTTTCTGCAATTCCATCTTCACTCTTAGTTGGTTCTGTTGTTCTTTATTTAGGTACTTATTTAAGTGAACTTCCTCTGTGCATTCTTGGCACTATTATTGTCGTTGCTCTAAAAGGATTATTGAAAAAGTTCAAGGAATTAAAAATTTTATATCCTCTCAGTAGAATTGACTTCGTAAGTTATCCTTATATATTTTTTTTAAAAAATGTTATAGAGTATATGGGTTGTATCATTTGTATCAACAATTTTTACTGATGTCATGGTTGGACTAGCTATTTCAATAATTTATGCACTAATGACAACTGTCTTTAGGACACAATATCCTTCATATCATATTTTAGCAAATTGTGAGGATTCTTATGAATATAGAGATGCTAATAGATATAGTAATGCGCGTTTTTACAATGGGATTTATGTATATCGCTTTGATTCACCACTTTTATTTACAAATATCGAAAGATTCAAAACAACAATTCAAAAAGCAATTGAGGAATGGGAAAATTCTCACCATGATACATTAACAACCGAAGATCTTATCATAAAAATAAACAATAAGAATGTGGAAGAAAAAATATGTAATGCTCTTGAGAATCCAGAAGTAACACAACAAACAAACATTCCATTACGTCATTTTATTATTGATTGTTCCGGATTTACTTTTGTTGATTATATGGGTGTTAATGCTATAAAAGAAGTTCATGCGGAGTTGTATAAAAGGAATATTCTTACGTATTTTGCTGCTTCCAAAGCTTCTGTTCGCGAATTATTTGAAAATTCAGGATTTTATAAATATGTTGGTAAAGAAAATTTCTATCCAACTGTGTATGACGCCGTTGAAATTGCTCGTCACCGTCAAAATGATGCAACATTATGTATATTAAGTAAACTTGAAGTTGATAACGACATCTGGGAAGGATATCTTAATGTACCTACAGCATATTAAATTTTAAATTAAAAAACAAAAAAGTTAAAAGAAAGTAGAAGAAAAAAATGTAATTTCTTTAATAATACTGGTTTCTTTTTCACTTATCACTATTATATATTTTTATATTATTATTGTAAAATTTTTTATTTAATAAATGGATATATAATTATTGTTTATTTGGTAGTAAAAGTTATATGATAAGAGACAAAACATTACATTGTTCATAACATCAACCAGATAGTAAAAATCTGTTTATTACTACTATAAAATGGTTGTATGAAAACAATAACAATCGTTACATAACACTACTATGATAATATTATTTATTATATATATATATTTCTAATATTTTTCCGAATTTTATTTTAAAAATAAATAAATAGGTAAATAAAATTAATATGCATATATAATTAAATTATCAAAGAATTTTAATTTATGCCTATTTACCTAACTATCTTTGATTAAAAGATAACAAAGGATAAATTCATAAGTATATAGATTTCTTTTTATAATAATGCTGTTGAATATATGTTTTAACTAAATATATATTTATTAGTTTTACTTAAGTCCCATTTCCTTATTTAAAAGGGTATATTATGGTTGACAATATATATATATGCATATATTTATATCATACAGTCCAATATCTTTATTCTTTTTACTTAAATTGTTATAAATTATATCTATCTATAATATATATTGTTAAGACATAGACATCAAACATTTTCAAATAGTTAGTTGGTAAATGATGATACCTCGACATGTTTTCAGTCTAATACTTTTTTTTATTTTTTATTTATCACTAATACTTCATGTATCAATAATAAAATGGTATAAAAAAGTGATCATATGTAAGATAAGCTTTTTCTTTTTCAATAATTAAAGTAGATACAAGTAAACTTATCATCAAACGACGACGAATCTTTACTATTTCTTTTAATTTTTTCATTGATTTAATTTTTTAAAAAGTTCTTTAAATTTAATAAACATTTATAATATTGACAGTATTTTACAAATGAGATAAATTGAAAGACACGAGAACATTCTCAAATAAAACCTGTCAACAATAGTCCTATATAAAATGTCTATATATAAAATTTTAAATAAATATAACGTATAGTATTAGATTGACAATACCAAAATCTTATTTTTATTAATAAAACAACTAACAAAATAACGTACCCATTTTTTTACCTAGTATTATTTTTTATCACATATTTATCATTTATCTTGGTTTTCTTTTTATATTATAATAAAATGTTAGAAAAAAAGACAATTTCCCTTTACTTTAATTAATGTTACAAATGAAGTTTTATATTTCTCATTATAAATTAATATAAAAATGTATGTGTAAAAGAAAGATTAATGAAATTGCTAAAAAAGCTATTTTTTAATTAAAAATTGTTACTTTTTACTATTTTAAAATATTACTTATGAGTACTAATACGCTTTTAACTGATCAATGTTTTTTTGTTCACTTCTCACATAGTTTTTTGAAGTATATGCATAGTTATAGAATTATTTAAAAGTTTTTGATAAGAATAATTTTGAAAATAATTATTTGATTTAATTATAAAAATATTTTTTTCAACCAGACAATATCATTAACTTGATAACTACAATGTTTGATGGTTAATCACTGTTTAAAAATTATTACTCTTCATTATAATTCATGTTATACAATTTTTTGATTAAACACACATGTTTAAGCTTTATTGTTACTGTTTTTCATATATATATCATTACACCATTTATTTATCATTTCTTTTACATATTTAATTATTGTTTAATATAATTTTTTTATAGTATAATTTGCTATTCTTTATATTTTTTTTTATATATTATTCTATTTTATTGAATGTCTTTAAATAATTTATTAAAAGAAGATATAACGAATCCATTAGATTGTCGTATAGAAGGTTGGAGAATTGATAATGGTCACGTAAAATATTTATTGTCATGTAGAAGGAGAGTTTATCCAATTAAAAAGTGGTACTTACAAAAACGATATTCTGATTTTTTTCAACTAAACGAATCACTGAAAGGTTATCATTCATATTTAAGATTACCGGGAAAAAAATATTTCGGTAATACGAATGAAGCTTTTATATCGGAAAGATTACTTCATTTGCAATCATTTCTCAATACAATATTTTCTCTACCAATTTTATACGGAAATAAAAATGTTTGGGAATTTTTCGGCCTTGAAAAAGGAGCTATCGGTGATTATAAATATTGGGTATTAGTTTTAATGAGAAATCAAACAAAATTTCATGACGATGATTCTTATTTCGTAGAATGTGGTTGGAGAGGAAATAAAATTAATTATTTTTACAACAGTTCCAAGAAAGGATTAAAAATGTTATCATGGTTACCATTTGGTATTGACAGTTTAAAGAATGAAAAAATATCTAATATAAATGAAATATTAGAATTCTTTAGTTCACTAAAACTTCCATTTATCTATCCAGTTGATTCAAGATGGGTCGATGAAAAAGGTATTGGTTGTATGAGGAATGTTAATTGTAAAGGAAGTTTGAGAGATTTTGTATGGAATGTCAAAAAACCACTAGATAATTTTCTTCACAAATACGGGAGTCATAAAAAATGTATATCACTTCAATTAAATGATATCAAAGTTATTGGAAGACAAGTGCTTGAAACTTTAATTTTTTTCTACTCAATTAATTATCCTTTCACTGATATTCATTGTGGTAATATCAAAACTAATGACAAAGTATTTTATCTTTTTGATATTGAATTTACATTGTGTGGCCATTCTAGTATTCATAGAGCTGGAATGTTAAGATCTAATAGTGTTAAGGTAAATTTTAATTAATTGTTATATCTTTTAATTTTTTACAGACTATTCAAGATATGATGGTTTTTTCATTTGGAAATTGTCTTTATGAAATGTTTGGTGGTGGTATATTCTTTCCTGATAAAAATCCAGATGAAGGATATAAAAATCTGCCAGATGAAGCATGTAAGCATTTCACAATCATCAATATTTAAATTAAATACTTTAATTTCTTTTCAGTTCAAATTTTCAGAAGTATTTTTGAACCATCAAATAATACTCTTCCTTCATTACAACAACTTTTTGATAACATCTTTTTCGATATTCCTGAGTACAAAAAATTTGAGAATATTGACAATGTGGATGTACCAAAGAATATTCTTACAACTTTGGAAAAACTTAAAATATCTATTGAAAGTCGTCTAAAGGAAGATCGTGAGAAACTATACCAAGGAGGATGTAGCATTCAAAAAGATTCCTATCGTTTAGATAAATTAATTAATTATTCGAGGAGTGTTCCTTCTCATTGCGATGATGAATGTAGTGAAAAAATGGCAAATTAACCCATTCCACATAAAATGTAACTATTTAATTTTACTTGTAAATAACTCATATTATTAACATTTTTATTATGATGAATATTAATAAAATATTTATCAACACGCAAATCATTTAGTAATTTTCTATAATTTAATCAATTTATAGATCATTTGAAATAATGAAAATTTATTTGTTATGTGTTAATGAAAAAATATGTTGAAAAGGTTATTTACTAACAAATGATAAACAATGCAAAGAGTATAACACATTCAAAATAATTTTATCTTCTTATATTTTAATGTTTCTTTCCATTAAAAAAAAGACAAATGATTTAGATCGGTAAATTGATTACCTATCCTGTCTCTGTAACTAATATATGTTTATAATAATAATTCTATCTTAAAATATTATTACTACTCTCCCACTAAACTTTTCAATTTATCATATATCATATTGACTCACTCTTTTTCTCTATAATTTCATATATAATATAACTTAAAATTTTTTACTCAAAATATAATTAAAAGTAGTATAAAATATTAATTTTTGTTTAACAAAATGTTTTAGGTTGTTTATAAATTTTTAAAGAAACAACAAAATAAATAAATGTATTGATGATTCAAGTAAGATAATATTTATTATTAGGTAGAAAGTATATATTATTCTTGGTATTTTTTATTCATTTTTATCATGAAAATGCCTTATACAAAAAGAGCAACTTTATCTCCAGATCTCTATTTTAAGTCTCTAGCTTTTATAACAATTGGAGTTATAGCAATTTCCTGTATCATGACTATCTATCAAATTAATATTCCATTCCCAACCATTTTCCAATGGATATGTACATCATTGGGAGAAATAACTTTTTTAAAAAAATCACTCCATAATTTTAAAATTTATACTGGATATGCCACTGAAAAAATTCAACTATTCGACTCAGATAATCATTCACATCAAACTTTTGATGAGGAGACATTTGAAATAAAATATAATGAGGGTAACTTTTAAACATAATTATATTTTTTCTATTTTTGAAGGTCTTCCTGTCCTAACAAAGGAACAATTAAATTTATTTGATGGTTCAAGACCATCAAAGCCAACATGTCTAGCAATATTAGGGAGAATATATGACGTATCACGTGGTTCAAAACATTACTCACCTGGTGGAGCATACCATTCATTGGCTGGAAAAGATGCTACAAGAGCTTTTGTTACTGGTGATTTCACAGAGGAGGGTTTAGTTGATCATTTAGATGGATTAAGTGACCAAGATTTACTGGGAATCTATGATTGGATCAAATTTTATGAAAGAGAATACAAATTAGTTGGTTATTTGCAGGGAACATATTATAACTCCAATGGAGAGTTAACTGAAGAAGGTGAAAAATCAAAACTCCGTCTTGAAAAAGCTCTTCATTTCCGCAGTACTCAAGTTGAGGAATATGAGGTTTTCCCTCCATGTAATTCAGAGTTCCATCAATCTAGTGGTGGGAGAGTGTGGTGTTCAAATAGATCAGGAGGAATCAAGAGAGATTGGGTAGGGGTACCAAGAAAACTTTTTCAACCGTCATCTAAAAGTTTTAGATGTGCTTGTGTTAAAAATTTTGGAGATCCCCTTTCGACACCTGGAGTTAAAGGTAATCGTGGCGATTTAGATTATCCTAATCTTGGAGAGTACGAATCATGTTCATCAACATCAAATAGCTGTCGACTATAGTTATCCATTCTAAAATAGCTTTTATATATAACTATTCATATATGGGTATTGATTATAAAAAAAATAAAAACATGTTTACAGTTTTATTTTTTTTCTCTATTTCTTTATAAAAACTAATTGATAGTAAATAAGGGTTATATTGTCTTTTCTAGAAAAAATCTGACACTTCTTTAAATAATAACATTGAATGAATAATGAAATAACAATGTGATAAAGTGCAAGTATATCTATTAGTTTTCAGGGAAAAAAATTATCTTATTATTTACATTTGACATTAATTTTTTATTTCATATTTTTACATGAGGTATAAAGAAATGAGATGAAATAATTTCGATAATTTTTTCTAAATAATAGTATTGATTTACAATTATTTTATAATCTTCCAACACAATATAGTTAAACTTTTTAAAATAGTTTTAACTCCATTAAAATTTTCTAAATTTTCATCACAAATATTTGGTGTTTCGCGCATACTTTTAACTATAATATTATTGAAAGAGACATACTTTTACATAACTACACTAGATAATGATTTAATTTTTTCCCTTTTTCCATCAAATAATATTTTACCTCATTGGTGAATCATCATTAATATACTTATAATGATACTACGCAATTTTATATATTTTAAAAAATAATTTAATGTTTTATTTATTAGTAAAAAGTTGATTTTTATAATACATATTGATAGATAACCTAATAAAAATAAATAATTATAATATTTTTGTGCATATAAAATATTGTATATTCCATTTCTTGATTAATTATTTATATTAATGTATTTTTTATCATCATATATTCACATTCACCTACCCATACGTAATCTTAATTTTAAGAATATAATAATCTTTAAACTATAAATGGACATTCCTTTTATCTTTATTATATCATTTTTTTGCCATCACTAATTATATATACATTTAAAGATGTAGATTTAATCTCTATTCTATTAAATAATTTTTGATGAATCTTTTTATTGATCGTTAACTTGACATAGCTTTAATAATTGTACACATATAACCATTTATTATTATATGCGTACATTACTATTCAAGAATACCTTTCTAACATTCTAACTTTTTCCACATTTTTAACTTTTTTATTATAAAATTTTAGACAAAAAAATATTGTATGTATGAGCAAGTTACTTCATTATATCATATGAGATCAGAAGACCATAATTTTAAACAAAAGCATCCCTTGTACTTAGATCATGGAAGTTCTAATATTACGTATGACAATGGTACTTATCATTCAACAATCACTTATGAAAGATGTTTTATTACCACAGAAAATATCGATGGATTTATCTATGATTCAAGAACAATGGAAATATTAAATTATTGCACAATATCGTGTGGAACGATTCTTCAAGATGTCAATCCACGATTATCTATTGAAGTTTTAGACAAATACCACGACTATTTAAGATCTTATCATAACAAATCTTTAGGTAAAATAGTAATTAAAAAAAGTATAGATAATATAGATGTATATGGGGTTGTTGATATGGAAAATGTAAGTAAAAAATGAGTGGACTTTTAATTAAATAATAATAATCTTTAGGATAAAACAATGTCATTAAATACAATGGAGGCAGGAATATTGGCTGGTATATGTGATTTAAATGAAAGAATGAGGATGTTCTTCAATAGGGAAAGAATGGATTTCTTGCAGGACTTAATTATAGGTAGTGAATGTGTAGTTGAAATAGATAACAAATTATATCCCGCAAAAGTAGAATCAATTACACAAAATACCCCAAAAAATGGTATTTCATTTGAAGTTTCTATTGAGGCAAGTTATTTTTTTTATTTTTACAATTTCCCCATTTCATTATAAAAATTTCAATAACTCTAAAAAATTTATATATATAAACAGACTCCAAAAATTGTGTATAAGTAGATATATACTATCATTGTAATGTTAGCTCATAAATTTTATATATTTTTTCCTCCTTTCAAATACCCCTATCGCCAGCAATTTTTTTTTACCCTTCGCTTAGTTTATTTATCCGGAAAAAACATTTGTTACTTTAATTCTTTCAATTACATGTTCTCTGTTATATAATATATATACATAATGCATATATATATGTATTATTTTTTTGTGCTAAAATTATTTTTGCTATATTTTAGAATATTATTTGTTTTTTTTATTTTGTTTTGAAGAAGGTGATTAATATATTGAAGAAGACTCCTATATATATAGATACATATATATTTATTTTAAAAATGTGTATTGATAAAAATAATAAGAGGTGAGTAGAGAGAGAGTGAAACTTGATATGTATATAGATTTTATATAAACATATTTATTTTAAAATGTTAAGAGAGAAACATCAAATGATTATATTGAAAATATTTTCCCCTAATTAAAATAAACCATTTTTAGTAAAAATTTGTTGTATTAAGGTTGGGCTAAAATTTTGTTATTTGATGTTTAATTAAATGAAAACAATGTGTATTTTACTTTTGTTAAATGTCATTGATTTTTGAAATTTACTATTATTTAATAATATAATTATTAATAGACGCAAACAATTAACAGAATGTTTTAAATATTTACTAATCTTAATTTATTATTTATCACTTCAATTATTTTAACAATAAACTTTATTAAAGTGTATTTCTTTTTTCCTAACATATTAAAAATATTTAACTTAATGTTTTTAGCAAAAAAATATATTCTTATTTTATTTATTTTAGGGTAGTATGTATAAAAATGTATATGGGAACTCACAATTTTATGCAACTAATGGATCAACAAGACCGACTTACATCTTAGGGCCAGAAAAAATATATTCTAACTATCCTTCCTCAAATATCTCTCCAAATATTGTAAGAAACGGTGATAGAATTCATATTAGACAAAGAGCTTCGAGTCAAAGTGCTTTGAGAAATCCACAATATTCAGCAAATTATGATAGGTATTTTTTTAACATTATTTTTATTGATTTTATGAAACTTTTTTTAATATAATTAGATATCAAAGTAATATATCAACATCAAATAGTATGCAATTTCCACAAACAAAATACCAAATGAAATCTATTTACGGTACATATGGTTTAGAGACTACAAATGGTATAATAACACCATCAAATACGTATGATGGATTATCCCAACAATATTATAGTAACGTAAATAAACCATTGCAAAATGGAACAGTAAATATTAAAAAAAAAGAAGATCATTCGTTTCGTAAAGCTCTTGGCAAAAGTATTAATAAAGGAATAGATTTAATAAAACCAAAATCACATACAAAAACAGGAAGTAAAATTATACCATATATTCCATCAAACGTTATTAGCAACTATACTCGAGCATCATTTGATATTACGGAACGTATAGTATTTTGTGATGAAGATGGTGGAAAACGTTTCGGAACAGTGAAATACTATGGATTATTATCATCACCAAGTTTGGATAATTTCATTGGTATACAGTGTGATGATGACGATGTTGGTTTCGGAAATGGTGAATTAAATGGGAAAAAGTATTTCCAATGTGATGATGGTAAAGCTGCTTTTGTTCATTCAAAAACTTGTTGGAAAATTTCTGATTACGAACATCAAAAAAAATTAAATAAAGAGATGGTTGCTAAAGAAATAGCAGAAAGTGAATTAAAAAGAAAATTAAAACCAGAAGATCAAGTTATAGTAAGATATCTTGACTACAAAAAAGATGCAGTCTTTGAACATTCTTTCATAGCTAATGATAATAAATGTTATGCTATAATAACGATAATTAATGATAGAACTCCGCCAACATGGAAAAAAATAACAAAAGACTTGGCTGCAATTATTCCAATCAAAGTACAATCTAAAATTGAAAAAAATTATAATTCTACTGCTATTGTACCGCTATTGGCATTGACTATTAAAACACCACTTTATTCATCATCCATGCCTACAGAACCTATTGGTCCGCCACCATCATATTCAGAATCATTTCAACATGAGCAAATAGGTGGTCCAATGATAAAAAACTTTGGTAATATTGATAGTGGAATAGAAGAAAAACCATCACAACCTTCTAAGGTTTATGATTCACTAATTGGAAGATTTAAGGGTATACAAGGTCATAATAATAGTTGTTATTTAGATGCAACATTGTATTCAATGTTTCTCCAGTCGACTGAATTTGATTCAATTATTCTGGAGAAAAAAAAGACACCTGATGATATAAAAGAATTTAATGAAGTACAGAAAATTTTGAAAAATGAAATAGTTTATCCACTAAGAAAATTTCATTTTGTTAGGGCTGATCATGTTTTGAAACTAAGAGTGCTACTAGGAAAAATTTTAAATGATCAAATAGGTATGACAGAAAACGAAAAAGATCCTGAAGAATTTATGAATGCTCTTTTTGAAAAAGTATTTAAGATAAAACCTTTCTTGAGACTACGTAATATTAATGATGGCAAAATTCACGATACATTTATTTGCCCATTAATAGCAGATGATTCATGGACATTTCAACAAAGAAAATTGATGAATCTTCAATATTTATTTGATCGTTCAATTTTTTCATCAACTGTTGAATTTGGTGAAATTCCTAATTTGCTAATTATTCAATTACCAAGAAGCGGTGAAGTAAAGATATTTGAGAAAATTCTTCCAACAATGATATTGGACATTTCAAATGTTGTATATACTAATACGAAGATATGTAGACTTTGCAAGAGGCTTCCTGCTACAAAAAAATGTGCTGAATGCTTTTTAACGAAAGAATGTTATTTAAAAGATGTATTTTATTGCTCGAGATGTTTTAAAGAAGCACATAGTGACATTAATTCAAGCACACATGTTCCATGTGAAGTTATCACAAAGGAAATATCATCACCACAAAAAATTTTATTGAAATTATCTGCTGTTTTATGTATTGAAACATCACATTATGTATCATTTGTAAATTGTAACGTTAATTCATCAACACCTGAAAGCGATCGTTGGGTATTTTTTGATTCTATGGCTGATCGCGAAGGTCTATCTGAAGGTTATAATGTGCCTACCGTTAAACAAGTGCCAAATTTATCTAGATGGTTAACTGATGAAGGTTTTAAAAATTTGTATGAAATGTTATCACAGTCAGGATGGTCTTTACCAATACTACAGCAAGATACAGATCCTTTATTAAAGAGACTACTTGCTGATTGCTATATTTGTATTTATCAGTACACAGATGAATTAAATGATGGTGAGAGAGGATCAATTAAATCCTCATCACGGGTCTAATTTTTATACCATATGTTAATAAAGTTTTATACAATTATTGTTCATATTTAAAAAATAAATAGATTTAAATATATTTAAAAAAAATATTGTTAAAATATCCCAAGAATATATTTTGAGATTAAATTTGATAGAATCATTTAAGAATGCATAAAAATCAAATAATATTTTATCAAAAAAAACTTTTAAAATAATATTAAAGCCATAATGTATAAAAGTGTATTCTAGTTTGGCTACATTTTTATAATACGCCTATATATTTACACCATTAATATATACAACGTTATTAACTCTTACAAATAAATAAAACTTCCTTGATAATATGTCATTGATCAAATGTCTCTATCTATCTTTCCAAAACAGTTCATCGATGTTTTTTACCTTTGATTGTAATTTGTTTTTATTATAGACAAATTAATTATATTTATAATAAAATATTATTTATTTTTCAACAATGTTTATTGAAAAAAATGAAGAAGAAAAGTATTCATTAGAAGAAATGTTCTTGGCTGCTGTAAAGATAATTCAGAATCTTCCTAAAGAAGGTAATCGAATATATTTTATTTTCTATTATATGTCGATACTAACGTAGTGAGATTGCTTTGCATAACGCGGTCTTTTCCTTGGATTTAGTCCTTTTCTTGCACGGAATTTCGGAATTCCGTACAGTTTTGGTGGTGCGCCACTATTTAATCAGTTTTTTCTTTTCCTTGAATTTTGTCGTTATTATTACTAATATCTAACAAAATCGTTGCCGAATCAAGTTCCAAATGGCTGAAGAACCTGATAATAATGAAATACTGGGTCTGTTTGACAATTCAACTCAACAGCCGGCAGAAGAAAGTGCCGATGACCAACTTATCAACGCTCTATTGCACAATAAAAAGTCAATGACGTTATCTGAACAAGGTATGAAAGCGGTATCCAAAATATTCTCCTGCAAAAGAATATCACATGAAACCATTGAGAGCATCACTGATAGAATGGGCGTTCACCAAGACCTCCAGTTTCTCGCTCCCGCCTTCAGCACCCCATACTACTCTAAATTAAAAATGAGGTCAGTAGACAGCAACCTTGCCAAAATGCAGGATCACCTACTCCAGTCAGTCTGTATGTTATCGCACAATGTTGAAGCTGCAACAGGAGATAACAAAAGTGCCGTACTCAGTGCCCTCATTAATATCAAGTATGTTGTCGACGGATTAAGTGACATACGTAGAGAAGTCGCCTTTAGAAACTTCTCACCCAAATTCAACAAAGGGCTTCCCAGTGTACCTCTCGATATGGAAGAGAAGGTAACTCGTATGGATAGTTCTGAAAGAATCTCAATACTTCCTAAGCATGCCGAAGCATTATTCAAGAATGTGGCCGATACACCACAGGATCTCCTCTCGTTTATCCAAAGGGAAAACAGAAAAAGATCTTACAATAATACGGCTAACATCGAGCCGGAAAGGTACGTTATAATCAACCCAAACATGCCCCCCAATACAATACACCAATGCCTACCATTCTGGCAAAAGATTGCGCCAACCGATACGGTGCTACTTGATTACATAATAAACGGTGTAGATATAGGTATCTTATGTGAGCCAACACAGCATAAGATAGGTAAGAATAAATTCTCTTCAAAGGAAGAAGAACAGTTTATTGAAAATGAGATAAAAGATCTCCTCCGCTCCAACAGTATAAAAGAGCACGACAATCCCAAATGGATCAGCCCTCTAATGGTAGTAACCACTTCAAAAAATGAGATTAGTACTAGACCTTTCTTCACTAAATGATTACATACAACATTTTAGTTTTAAATGTGAGTCGATAAAAGATGTAACGGATCTTCTCGAGCCTAAAGCCTTCTTAACTTCTATTGACCTATCCGCAGCATACCACAGCTGTGCAGTACGACCACATCAAACTGAATACTTAGGATTCAGGTGGAATAATAAAACATACATTTACCTTGTATTGCCCTTTGGAGCTAGTTCAGCACCAAGACTATTTTATAGAATAACAAACACCCTAACCGCCACGATAAGGGCCAACGGTATAAAAATGACGAGATTTTACGATGATTTTCTAATCACTCATACGGATAAGGATCTGTTAACACGTCATACCGAATACTGCATGAATTTGTTACGTGCAGCTGGATTCTCCATTAACGAGAAAAAGAGTGAGTTGTCACCTAAATATATAATAAAATATCGAGGTTTAGTGATAGATACACTTAAAGAGGAACTTCGCCTCCCCCAGGATAAGCTGGATAACATTATTAAAGCAGCCCGTCACATCTCAAATCTCAAGAGGGTAGTTGCACGTCAGCTTTATAGCTTATTAGGCATGATAGAATTCTCATCCTATGCAAACTTCTTAACAAGAATCAAAGCACGTCCACTCCAACGCGCCGTAAATAAATGTATAGGGTTTCCTCCAAGTTACAATAGGTATGTGAATATAACAACGGAAATTAGGCAAGGTCTAGCATGGTATATCAATAACATAGAAGCCACCAATGGGCTGCGATATAATCAGGACCACGCGAGCATAGAGGTTTACACAGACGCATGTAATGTTAGTTATGGAGGAATAGTATATTTTCCTGATTACACTTCCCAAAGCGTCCAAGGGTACTTTACGGACGACTTATTATCTAAACATATTAATGAGAAGGAACTAATGGCCTTATCCTTCACGTGCTTCGGGCTTTTGCAAAATACATATAATAAAATAGTTAACATTTACTGTGACAATACAACTACCCTAGCGTTGGTTCATAATAAAGGAAGTGTTAATAAAATATTTCTCTCATCGGAGACGGAAAAGCTACTCGATTTCTTTTACGAGCACAGGCTATATATTAACTTATACCATATTCCAGGATCCTACAATCAGGTGGCAGATCGCCTTTCCCGAACAATGCCCGTTACCCTACAAGGCCCAACAGAAGCAACTCTAACTATAAAGGCAAGAGAAGAAATTAAGGAATTTCTTTTAAATAAATTTAATGTAATAATTTCGGTTGATCTGTTTGCATCTTATGAAAATAAATTTCGTGATAAATTTGTAACGTTATTTGATGATAACCGAGCGTTTAGAAGAAATGCCTACTCATTCAACTGGCAGGGTTTAATTGATGAGGAAGTAATAGCATTTCCCCCATGTAATCAAGTACTCAGAGTACTGCGTAAAGCGGGTACCGACAAGTGCAATCTTTGGCTGGTAGCCCTAATGTGGGAAAATCAAAATTATTTTCCAGTTTTAATATCCCAATTCGGGGACCCTATCCTACAATTATATGGTTATAATATAGTTAACTTTCCAGACTGTGCAACTCCAATGAAGAACCGAAAGCACAAAGTGGGACTTTTCCGAATTTTCTTCAAGTCGCACTGAGTGACATGGATCCCGAAGTTTCACAATCCATTCAACAATCTTACTCAGTTAACACTCAAAAATCCTATTCCACTCATTTGAGAAATTACCTTAACTTCTGTAAAGAAAATGGAATAAAGGATGAACACTTCTCCTTTAAGAATCTCACCAAATATCTATCAAAGATAGCTACCAGTGCCGCTCCATCTACAGTTAATACAATAAAGAATTCACTAGTAGCCATAGCAAAGTTACGTAAGGTAACCTTCTCATCCCATGAAAAAACATTGCTAAGCAAACTCATAAAAGGGATCCAAGTGAATAACTACAATCATGATATTCAAAAATACATGACATTTGACTTGGACATCATTCTGAGACATATTGAAAACAACCCAGCCTCAATGGAAATGTCTATCAAAGATTTGACGTTTACAACAATTACTCTGATCTCCATTGTATCGCCACAAAGGATGAACGAGCTTGCTAGAATGTCTCTAGATCATATGACCCTCTCGGATGCATGGGCTAATTTCACAATCCCGGGAAGATCAAAAAATTCTACAGCCACTCACAAATTCCACAGAATGCACATTCAAAAATATGCAAATCCGAGCTTATGCCCACTCACCGCCCTATCCTTGTACTTAAAGCGTACGGAGCCTATACGCACTTCTCAAAATCTGTGGATAAGTTACTTCAAGCCACACAAAAATGTCACTGGAACTACACTAGGAAGATGGATCTATAATTACTACCTAACAGCTGGCTTAGATATAGGTAGACCACACAACATCAGGGGAGCTGCTGCATCAAAATACTATGAAATAGCAGGGTCTATTACAAATATGATAGAAGCTATTAACTGGGCATCTGAACACTCCTTCTTTAAGTTTTATCATAAGGAAATTGGGAATAATTTCGGTGCTACTGTTCTCTCCTACAAATAAGCAATCTCACTACGTTAGTATCGACATATAATTGATAATTATACCAGGGATATCGTAGATATCCTGCAAGTATAATTTATATTATATAAGATACTAACGTATGTACCCACCCATCAAAATTTAATCCGAATTATTACTTATACTTAATTAATTATTGTAATATTATTAATTATCTATCACCCAGCTACTTGCTGATCAAATACCATTAATATTTACTCCCTTATATCACCAGGTTACATGTACGAGTATATATAATTAATTATAATAAATCTTGTTGTGTTAAATTATTGTTCCCACACCTTACGAGTACAGTATCACCTTATCACTTACAAAAATCTGATTAAATAGTGGCGCACCACCAAAACTGTACGGAATTCCGAAATTCCGTGCAAGAAAAGGACTAAATCCAAGGAAAAGACCGCGTTATGCAAAGCAATCTCACTACGTTAGTATCTTATATAATATAAATTATACTTGCAGGATATCTACGATATCCCTGGTATAATTATCAATAAACTAATAAAATTAATTTTTAGGACCCATATCAACATCTAATGAGACAAAATTATCTTATTATTCACTTTTTAAACAATCAACAATTGGTCCATGTGATCAAGAACAGCCGTCATTTTGGAATGTTGTAGAAAAATATAAATGGGATGCATGGAATAAACTTGGTTCAATGGACAAAGAAACTTCCATGAAAAAATATTTAGAGTTGTTTAATAAACAGATAGACGACACAATTGAAGCTTATGGGATGGAATACTTTTTAAAGTTAGAAAAAGATCATAATTTAGAGGATGTTCTTGAACCGGCATTTAAAATATTAGGACGTTCAATGCATAATCCTGTAACAAGTGATAATCAAAATAATATTTTACCCAAAGAGAAGAAACAAACTCAAATAATTGAAGAAGAAGTTAAGAGTAATGATGGTGATTATATTGATGCTACTGAAGACATGGAATTTGAGTCGTTAACAAAGCTTCAACCACCTTTATCTGAAAATAAATCTTTCTCTGAGGATACAATTAAAATATTTACAAAAACATTTTCTAGTTTTATTAATTTACTAGAAAAGAAAACATTGGAATTAAGTAATGATGTTGTTAAATTAACCAACACAGTTATTGAACAAAATAATATTATGAAAAAAATGTTAATTGATAAGGAGAAAGATAAAAATATCAGTAAAAGAATGCCCAACTCAACGCTATGGAAAATAATATTTTTCCTATCGATTTGGCCCTTTTTTGTCCACTATATTTTAAAGTATTGGAAGATGATTAAAATGTTATTTTCCATGTATCTTGAATGGTAACAATTAATAAAATTCTTTTATGATAAATTAGTAACAATATTGAACTATACATATATATAAATTTAAAAAAGAAACCCATTTAAATTGATTTTCACTTTACAAAAACTTGAGGATTATATGGTCCTGAAGCCATTGGCATATTAGCGGCATTTGTTGGGATTGCAAAATTATTTTGAGTATTAAAATTGTTTCCCATCAAATTCTGTCCATTTCCTACCATTTTCTGAGGGATTGCATCTCCTTTCTTACTTTTTTTGTTTACTCCTCCAGTTTCTTGTCCATTATTTCCATATACTCTTACAATATAAACTCTTCTATATAAGTTATAAACTGTTCTAATACTATACATCCATATCGCTAAAAAAGTAGCACCAATAACAGCATGTATATATAAAGACTTCCATTCATCTATTTCATCTTCAAAAAATTCAATTTTTATATTTTTCAATGGATCAATCCCAGTGAATCCTAAAATCTTGAATACTGAAGCATAACATGTGTATTGAGCCAATCGAGCACCGCAAGCAACAACAAAAAGCGACTAAAAACTTTATAAAAATATTATTCTTAATATAAAAATGTACCTGAATAATTATATATACTAAATTAAGGTGTTTCTGGAATTTGTATTTTTTAAAACCACTAATAAGAAATGGAATTGAAATAATCATCGTAATAAGAGATCCACCAGAAGCAATTAACAGCCCATTATTCTCTATTTGATAGAAACACTAGAAAAAAGTAAGAATTAAAGATAATATTTATTAAACATACATAAAAGATTCCAATTTGAGATAGAAAACTTAAAATACACACCACTAAAATTGTTATCTCTGGCTTGGTTGTAAAAAGAAGTTTTTTAAGAGGTTTTTTTGCTTGTTGATTAGTGTTAATGTTAGCATTGTTATTGTTAATGATAATATTTTGTCCATTCATATCAGAATATTAGTGATTAAATCAAAAGTGGGATTTTTTGATTAAAATGTTATTGAAATAAATGATTACAAAAAAATGGTGATATTAAAGTAACTTTATTTTGATCAGATTTACATTGGAATTTTACAATATTTTTTTAAATCCACGTTTTCCAAGATTATATAATATAAAATAATTCGGTACATGATTTTAATTACTATTCTTGAAAATAGAAATAATTTTACCTTGGTGAAGATTGGAAAATTTAATAATCTATAATTATATAACAAAAGGTGATTAAATTATATGTTGATTTTTTATCTAGATCAAATGATTTTCTGATTTGGTTTAAATATCAATGTAATATTATACAAAAACTTTAATTAAATTGAAAACAAACTGTTACAGTATGCATTTAACTCTGGTAAATAAAGGATAATGAAGTGTATATATATTCTTGAATTAGATTATTGTTATAATAAAATTATATTGTATAGTGATAAATTATTATAATATTTATGTAAGAATAATTAAAAATATATATAGACATTTTGATCCTCTATATAAATATACATAGATATATCTAGTTT
This sequence comes from Strongyloides papillosus, assembly GCA_005656395.1. Taxonomy (NCBI): domain Eukaryota; kingdom Metazoa; phylum Nematoda; class Chromadorea; order Rhabditida; family Strongyloididae; genus Strongyloides; species Strongyloides papillosus. The sequence continues at coordinate 3,990,667 of SRSI01000050.1, read as the reverse complement.
TACCAAAATACCATCTATTTTTGGTGAATGGAACTTCTTAAATGCAACATTATCTACATAAGAATTAATCTTCAAAATAAATTACCTTTTGTTTATATGCCTCAATAGATATTTCAAAAATTTCCAGCTATGATTTTGATCTCATCATATTCCAGATTATTTTCATATTCATTTAAAGATATCTATTAGATGTAGACAAGATATGTATAATATCTACAATAATAATAGATAAAGGACTGAATTATTATAAAATATATACTTTTAATATTTAGGTCACCACTTGGTTGTGGGTATTTTGAAGGCATCACACAAAAAGAATTTTGTTATCACATATTCTAACCTTCCTATTCATATATAAGTTCAATTCTATTATTTGGTTATTAAACATTTAAATAATTATATTTTGAGTCAAAAAACAAAATTATTTATCGTTAAACGTATTTAGTAATTATTTAAAAAGATGTCATTAAATAATTAGTGTTCCATCCATCAGTTTTATGTTTGAAAGATAATGATTTCTTTTATTTTTACACTTAAAATATTTTTATTATTTATTATATACACCTATTTTTTTCTATGATATTTTAAAATACAAAAAATCAAGTTTTTTTGTACTAATGTGTTTTATTCTCATTTCCACAAAATATATTTTCTAAAGGTGTCTTTGTTTGAATTCATCTAAAAAGAATAATTGTATTGGTTACTATATTTTCTACAACTGATAATTATCTTTCATATTCTTGGTTTAAAAGTATTTCCTAAGTTGTGTTCTTTTTAAATAACATACAAACACTTTTTGAAATATTTTCTAAAGAACATATCAAGTACTAATTATATTATCATTTTATTGACCACTTTAGGAATAGATATATTTAATAAAAAGTATATTCTAGTGATTTTATGGCAAATATTGTTTTTCTACCATTATTTAGTGAATTATAAAATATATTTAAATAATAACTTTTCTTTTACCTCATAATTATCATACTACTATTCCAATAGTAGTAGTAGTTTTGAAGAATGTTCATGACAAAATGGTATATGTTATAGGTGAAAAATATTTATGGATTAAAATTTAAAATAGGTTTATTGGTTATATATATTTATGACAATAAAATAAAAATTCTATTATTATGACAATATATATTATATAATCTTAGGGCAAATAAATTTTAGATTTTTAATTTAAAGTTAAAAATATATTTTTATGTGAAAGTATCAATTTGATTGTGTATACTTCATTTGACCATGAAAAATTCTCTACTCACTTTGATTCTTTTCAAGTATAACATACGTTTTCTCTATATAACCTTTTTTCAATAATTCTATTTCTCTAAAAAATAAAAAAATTTCTATGGTCAGTTAAATATGTAATTTTTTTTATTATAACAGATAAAATATATTTAAACTACTTTTATACATTATTATATGATACTGCTAAATAGATATACCATATTAAAAGTTTGATATAATAAAAATACTTCACTTATCTATTTTATTTTAATGGTTAAATTTAAAGACCCTTTAACTAGTTTGACTTCTTTTCCTTAGAAAATTTTCACAAATATTTTTACATTGTAAACTGTGATATTCCTTTTTGATAACATCAAAATTTTGAATATCAAAGTTTAAAGATTTTACTGGAACTTTTATGTAGATATATTTAATAAATTAGCATTGATTATCGTGTAAATGGCTTCAATTGCTTCAAATTAACATATAAAAACATGTTTAAAATTACCTTAATAGCGATAGATAATAATAATAAATGAAACTTTTTAATAAATATTTTCTTTTATTAATATTTAAAATTAAAATTTAAATGTTATATTGAATTTTCTTTATATTATTTCAAGGTTACCTTTTTTAATGTTATTTTTCTAATACTTACCTAAGAGTATATATATGTATACAGTTAAAGGAAGAGGGGAAATTATGTACAGTTGAGTTTAATAAATAAAAAATTTACAAACCTTAAATATTTTAAATGATTAGGTAATTGATTGTGTATGATTTAAAAAGAAGATTAATGATACTAATCCAAGGTAATATATTTAATTTTATTTTTTATTTATTCATTCATATATACCCTAGTTAAAATGTTCACTATTTTCGTCTTTCATTTTTCTATATTATTTATTTCATGTAAATGTTTTTTTTATCTAGTAATAATTATTTTTATTTACAGAAAAATATTATCTTTTTAAAACTAATCTCAATATTAATATCAAAAAGAATAATTTAAATATAATTTTATTTTAAATGGAGCAAATAGAAATTATTGAAACACATATCACAGAATCTAGGAGACCTATAACTGATGAAGGTAAGTAAAAAAGTTTTTAATTATATTTTACTAACAAATAAATAATCATAAAATTTTCTTTGATTATGATAATAAATTTAATCCAATATAAGAAGAGAGCAATTAATAATAATCATAAAAATTAATGATTCTTAATTTTAGAAGCAATAAATTACCGTCCATATACAGAAGAAAGAAGTACTTCTGAAACATTTACGACCCCAGGATTTATTATATCTAATGATGGTTTAACAAGTAATAATATAAGTGCTTTAAATGATATCGATTCAAGGTAATAATTTTATACATTCAAAAATACTTATTTCCTACTATAAAATTTTTACATTTTAAAGTACAAAAGATATATTGTTATAGTTTGAATAATTATGATAGTAATTTATATTGACCACCCATTATAAATACTCTTTTTATTGTTAAAATATGTTATACTTAATGATTAAATAGGTGAATTTTAATTATATAATAACAATACATATTGTCTATTGTTACTATACACAAAAACTTTTTTGTCCATAAATGATAAGTTACATAAATTTATTTTAGGTATTATTATACAGGAGAGCGTGATTTTTCACAAGATCCATCATTTTTAACATCAACATCCGTTAAGTTTAGAGATTCTCAACAACCAAATAATATAACATATGATAGAGATCGTTCTTTAAATAGCACAAGTGGTATTCAAAACTTTGGTTATGATATTAATGAAGTCCATACTAGTGAAGGTGGTGCTAGAATTATAACTCATCACGGTCTTACTGATAATAAAAATGCAAATCTATTGTCAGATGACAAGATGGATCAAAGTAACTACAAAATTCATAATGTTCCAGTTTTCACAAAAAAAGAAGAAACTTTTCTCGAAAAAACTGAAAAAAAAAGTTTATATAAAAGTACGCCATATGGACAAAGTCATGAAGAAGGAAAAATAGGATTCAGTAACATTTCTGGATTTGGTTCTTCAAATATTGGTACAAGAGTTAATGGTACTCCCCAAGAATATTCTTACCAAAATAAAAGTAATAGTATGATGACACTAGGACAACAAACATCACCACCATTACAAGGAATTCTGAAACCAGAGAGAAATTCATGGCAATATGGTGGACAAGGTAATATTGCTATGGATGATAGGTAAGTAATTAGTATGATTAATATATATTTTTTATTTTATTAGTTCTTTTACACGTAAAGATTCATATAAAAGGATGCAAGAATCTCAGCAATTTGAAGGTTCACCATCAATATATGCACCAAAATCTCAAACATCATTGATATCAAATAACACATCAAATTCAAATTCAGTTAAATGGTCTAAGAATCTCACTAAAACTAAAGATGGTGTATCTTTTATTGATAAATCTAAAGGATGTCTTTCAAGTTTATTTTATGCCTTTAGAGATGCTGAATGGACACCGAAATTAATTTGTAATCTTTGCCTTATATTAACTTTCATAATATTAGGGTTGATAATGCTGTTTTATGTTTTATCTGCGTTATTTTATCCATCTGCTACAAGAGATCTATTATTATTTCCACCACCATGCGAAGAATGTTTGAAAAGGAATCCAAATAGCCAAAGTTTAAGATCACCATCTCATTTATATGCTCATTACTATTCTCCTAATCAGGCACACTTTGAATTAGTTGGTAATCCACCATTGAAGTCAAATAGTTTTACTGCCATTGATTTTGGAACTGGATATATAGCTTATGCTGATCATGCTTTAACAAATGACTATGGTCTTCATACTACATGTTTTCTTATGCAATTAGATAGATTAGCATTACCTAGTATGGATCATCTAATGGATGCATTAAGGCAAACCAAATCTGAAGAATATACTCAATTCGGATGGCAAGAATATTGGCAATATGAGACACGTCCAATTGATTCTAGAGTAGCACAATCAAAGTTTACATCAGAAATTAACGATTGTAAAAATGCTAAATGGATTGAATTAAAACACACTGTAGAACCAAGAGATGAAAGTTGTAGTGATTGCTGGGATTTCTGTCTTCCTGATTATGCAATTCAGAGAAGACAACGTTATGAAGATGAAAGTATTGTTGGTATAAGGAGATTGAATTGTTTTAGATATTATGTTCCTGAGTGGTCAAAGTATTCAGTTCACCAAGATTCTTCTGGTGGTCATTGGCAGTATCCAAGATCACCTGCATCTACAGCTAGAGATGAATATGGAGAATGGGTTGGATGGAAAACGATTGCCAATTAATAATTTTTTTTATTATGTTATTACTGTTCATTAATTTAATACAATTTTATGATTTTAAAATAAAAAATATTGAATTATTAAAAAATTTAATGATAAATTTTTCACTTTATCAAATTTTGAAAAGTGTGTAATATGTAATTAGCATCAAATGATTCAGCTTTATCTTCCTTTACATTTGAAGATGATACAGAGGCATTTGGTTTGTACAATTCATCAACTATATTCTTTGAATCCTCTACTTCATCAAATGTATTACCATTTAACCTAAAAAGAAGCTAACTTTACTAACCTTATATTAAATTAGCACTTACATAACAATTAATATGGCAATAAAGATAAAAAATTTAATTAAAGTATTCATTTTAATGAGACTATTTCGAAATAAAATATCATATGCTTTTAATTAAGATAAAAGGATCAATCTAACAATTGTTATTTTGATAATAAATGTGTAATTATCACATATTTCTAATTGACTATGTAACTACATTTAGGTGAAGAAAAAAGTAAAAATTTATAACATTTTGCGTTGGCTTTTATAAGTAAAAAATATTACACCACTTTTTATTTAAAATAATTAAATAAAATTAATAATTGGCTAACGTAAATATATTATTTTCCTGAAATCAATTTGAATAATTTTGATAAACAAGTAATAAAAAAGAAAATTATTCTTTTTATATTGTAAAAGCTTCTTGTTATTATAAAAATTTGGTTTAAAAAGTCTTTGAATTTGATTGTTGACTTATACTTGTTGATAAACATTATAATTAAACATCTTTTTTTTGATGTTGCCGGCATTGACAACTTTTTATTCTTCAAATATTATTTCATCTACATATATCTTTTAAATTTAGAGGAAGATAAAAATTCTGTAACACATAATTACATCTGTTGATTGAATGTGCTAAGATTTCTGTTTTAATAAGATACATTTATTTCTTATATCTACCAATAAGAGGAAAAGATAGATGACAGAAGTTGACAAATAGATGTGTATATTAGCATCATTAAAAATAAAAGTAATATAAAATTCAAAGGTAGATTAATGGCATTTAATGCTTTTCGAGTTTTTGAAAAGATTTATATATGTTATTGAGAAGTGTAATTAAGAGGTATCCATTTAACCTATGTCAATGAAATATTATTAGAAAGGTTAATGAAATATTTATTTAAACAACCACTTATTAATAATATTATATTTTATTAAATAACTCTTACATACTATCATTATCACTAAATAAACTCTTTTTTATATTTATTTTATCATATGGCCATATTCACAAAGATAAAACATTTTGATATCTCGAGTTTTAAGAAAACTAAAGCTGTCCAAGAAAAAGATAGTGGTTTTTTTAAAGAATACTATGATGAAAACGATTCTAAAAATTGTGAAATTAAGAGAATACCATCTATTCCAATATTCCTACCTTCTTTAGGTCAAAGTTCACCAATAAATGGGCCTATGAAAACAATTTATCAAGATGATGGAAGAGCTAGTAGATATGATAATGTCAGGTAAGAATTATTTTTTCATTTTTTGATAAATATTTTTTTAAAATGTCATAATCTACCTAATATTATTATCTCATATCTACGTTTTATTACACTTTCACTTTAAAACTATTTTTTGGTTTATATTTTTATTAATATAAAAAAGATATATGCCAATTTAAAATTGTTACTTCTCTAAATATTTTTATTATTATAAAAACTTTGGTAAATCTTTAATAATATAAAGTTTCACTTTGAAATTCAATATACTTTTATTTGATATTTTAAAGTTTAATAATTTTTTTAACTTTCAAAATTAAAATATTTTCTTTCATCATAAAACGTGTTATACAAAAAATTATATATATTGTAAATATATTACTAATCTTTTTAAAAATTATTTTTTATCAAAAAATACTTTAGTAAAATTAAGATTTATTCATATATTTATCTATTAAATCTATAAATAACATATGAAAATATTCTATTAGTCTTATAACAATCATTTTACATTTTCTTTATATAATACTATAAAAATGTTAATCATTTCATCTTAAAATTTATTTGTTGATAAGATTAATTTCCTCATTTTTTACCATTTAATATTTATGTATCTTTTATTTTATAGTTTTAAAATAATAAAGTTTTTATTCGAAAAAAATATAAAAAAATTGGAATTTTTAAAAAAAATATTACTACTGATACACTTTTTTTTCTAATTAATTTCTAATTTTTAATTCCATGTTATCAGATACTACTTAACATTAGAAATTTTAACACTTTTAATTAGCTTAATTTTTAATTATATTTTCTAAATAAAAATAATTAATCTATTTATCCATTAAATATATATTCATATGATAACTTTGAGTGAGGAGGTAATTTTTTACATTCTAATCAAACACCATTTAGTATATAATAAAAAAAAATGTTTCTAATGAGATGGAAGTGATGTATTTTTGTTAAAATTGTTAAAATGGGTGTGCTAATGTATTTGTGTAAAATATGATGTTATTTTTGAAAGGGAAAAATAAAAAGACAATGAAATAGTTTAATTTTATGTGTTCTCCTAAACGCAACAATATATTTTGATTGATTTTTTTATTATAGTAGACCATTCTCAAGATTATCTTTATCAGCAGGTGATATAAGTTTAAGAAGTAGGGATACAGGAATAATTTTGGAGGAGGGTGCCGGTAAAAAGTTTTTGTGGACTAAATTTTTATATGGTTCTAGAAAAAGTATATTTAGTTCCCTTGTACGTTTAAGAAAAAAAATGTTAATTTCCATTTATAGATGTATGAATCAAAAAATGATATATGTAATGAAGATGGTGGTAGTAATAAAAATTCCACATATCATTCACCTTTCTATTTAAAAGTAAGAAAACTACTTTTTGTAATATCATCATAAAAAAACTAATTAATATTATTATAGTTAAAAATATTATATGATAAATTTAATTTACGGCATTTTGCGCCATTTTTAATATTATTGATATATGCTTTTTTTGGAGCTGGTTTATTTTATTATGTAGAACATGAGAACGAAATTGAGATGAAAAGATTAGAAGAAAATAAATTAAATATTTTAAGAAACGAAACATTAAAACGATTAAAAAATATTATGTTAGATGATGTTATATCACTAGAATCAAAATTAATAACATCTAAAGATATCTTTACACATTATGAAAATGAATTGCTGAAAGCAAAAGGTGAACAGAGACTTGATTGGGATTTCATTGGTGCTTTATACTACGTTGGAAGTATTATGACAACAATTGGATATGGAAATATTTACTGTAGAACAAATATTGGACGAGGATTGACTATCATTTACAGTATCATTTCTATTCCACTAGTTTTAGCTATTTTATCACATTGCGGAAGGACATTAACAACATTCTTTAGCAATAAATGGATAAGATATAGAAATAGATTAAAAGAAAATAAACGTAATTTACTAAAAAATAAGAAAATTGAAGAAGGAAATATAAATAATGGTGGTGTAATGATAAAAAATGGTGACACAATTTTGACGATACCTGATGAAGATGTAGCTGAAAAATGCATTAGAGAATCAAGGACTATTCCAATATGGTTAGCATTATTTTTGTGTATTGGATGGATATGTTTTTGTGCTGGACTATTTTGTATATGGGAAAAAAGATGGTCCTACTATACATCATTATATTTCTTTTTTATTTCCTTATCAACAATAGGTTTAGGTAAAAACACTTTATTTATGTTACAACAACAAAAAATTATACATTTTTTTAGGAGATGTTGTACCAGATCATCCTCATATGCTCGTGTTATTATTTTGTCTTGTTATAATAGGTTTATCAATAGTTTCTATGTTATTATCAGTTATTCAAATCAAAATAGAAGAATGGTTTTATGATTTAATGATGAAAATGCAGGAGGAATATAGAAAGGCTATGGAGAGTGGTGATACAGAGAAAGCCAATGAAATTAGAGAGCATTTGTTGGATGGTGAGCCATGGTACATGAAACAGGTGGCTTCTCATTTGTTGTCAGATAATCAAAATAACAAACTCGACCAAGTTGCTGAAAAATATGAAATGGTTATGAAAAGTACAAATACCCGCTCTGTACAAACTGACTATATTATCGAAAATGAAATTGTTGAATGTGAATTTAAAAATATAAGTATAAAAGAAGAAATCCCAATGACTATTTGTGAAAATGAAGTACAAAAAAATTGTCAAAATCAAAATAATTATCAATCAACTGTTGAACATTTATCAAGAACTGTTTGTTATGATCCATTGGAATGTGATAAAAATAGTGCACCGTTAAAAATTGAAGAAGATAATTCTAGTATAGTTGATGATTTATCAATACCCTATGATGGTTATGAAGAGGCGTCTGTGGGTGTAAGTATATCAACAATAGAAGAAAAACTAATTGATAGAGAATTAAAAAAAGTTGAATTTTCTGATAAAAGCGTTGGAATGTCAGTAAAAAATTATGAAGTAAATATTGTGACAATTGACTGTGGTACAGATATGGGTAACGAAAGACCTCAAGAAATGGTTGATCGAAGTGTCGAAAATTTATATTTAGAGATGAAGCCAGATATAGTACGTAATGAATCAGGTACCATGACATTATTTGATTCAATAGAAAAAGAAACACAAACAAGTGAAAAACACTATCAAAATAAAGAATGTTGTACTACCGGATTAATAGAAGTTTGTGATGCAAATCACGGTACATCAAAAATAAATACCAAAACGATATCATTAAATACTGATTTTATTAATGTATCAACATCAATTGATGAAAGTTTTGATGAATGTGAAGATAAATCACAACAAACGTCAATACGTGAAGATGTTATGATCTCAGAAATGACAAAAAAATACGAGTTAGAAATTGGTGAAATGAAAGAAAAATTAGCCAAATTAGAAAAGATTCATTCTTCATCATCTTCTCTACAATCCCCAGAAAATTGTGATGCAAATTTCCAATCTCATTCACTTTCTGGATCACCTGGTCCATCATTAATACATATCGCTATATCTACCACTCCGCCACCAGAATCTGTTGATGTTGGTTTAATGACAGTTTTAACATCAAATCAAATTAAAAAAATGGAAAGAAATAATAGAAAATTAAGTGATAAGAACTCTTCTAAAAATGAAGTTAATAAAATTAATGAAGTAAAAAAGCCAGTTAAACATGATTTAATAATCCAAACAGATGATTCATATTTAAAAATAGCTAGAAGATTGAATGAATATAAAACTCAAAAAAGTAACAACTTATCAGTTGTTGCTGCTAAACCATTAAATATTAATGAAATTAATTCATTAAATAATAGTGGTGATATACCACCAAGTGAAAGAAGGGAATATAGTAAAGAACCTAGAAGTATAAGAAAGAGATTCGATACCATAAAAAGAAAATTCCATGGAAGCAAAAATGAAAAATCACAACAATCAAATGATGGACCTTTAGAAGCTATGTCTGTTAGTTATTGTGGTGTTAGTGAAGGGCCAAAATATAGTTTAATTCCAGATCGTATGTTTTGCAGTGATGATGGAAGTGGTTTGGATTTTGATAACACAAATGATGACGTAGATATCCATAATTCTGGTATTCGATATAATCCAAGTAACACAACATTATGTGGTTCCTTAAATACTAGTTCAAATGATGATAAAGCATCTACAAGAAGTCTGTCAAAAGGATCAACATCTAGAAGAACATCTCTATCGTCTATTGGTAGGCAGAAATCCCTACCACCTAGTGTTCAAAAAGGTAAAGTTTTAGAATACGTAACTCAACATGAAAAAGGTGTTCACGATCCAGGTACAGCAAAAGGTAGAAGAAAAAGTTTAATAACTATTATTGATATGCGTGACCAATGTTGTTAGATGATTGTAAAATTTTTAATTTTATTAATAATATATGTTTACTCTTTGTACATTTATATATATATATTATTTAAATTGAAAAATAATAAATATTTCTTATCTTATCTTTGTAATAAACTGAACTTTTTCCAAGATTTTATTTAAATGTTTATCGTTTACGATAATCAATATAAATATATATAATGTACTTAATAATATTATATTTAATTCAAAAAAAATATTTACTCCAATGGAAAATAGAATTATAGGTATTATGATAAGAAAAATTTAATAAAAGATAGAATAATTGGAATATAAAAATAATTATGGGAAATCGAGGTCACCTTTTTTAACAGACATCATATTAGTAGAATCTAAAGAACGGCATTTTACAAATTTAGGCTTGTTGAAAGAAGCTCGAAGTTTCCTACTCGTAATAATTTGTTTTCCATATGAAAATTTGGGTTTTTTTTTATTTACAAGAACACTATTCTCTAAAGTATTCGCTTTTTCTGACAATGTTGTTCTACTTCTAGGTCTAACTGCACATTGACTTTTTTCATCATCACTTGATCCACTTCTTGTAATACTCCTAGTTGCTAAAATACCTTTAGGAACAGAATAATAATTATTTGGTAATTTTGACACATTTTTTAAAGCTGCAGCAAGACCAGGGTTTGTTGTGGGATCAGAATTGTATTGTCTTCCAATTACCATTTCATTCTTTTTATTTGATAATTGACGTTTGATTCGAATTTCTGATTTACCAAATGAATCGTTATCGTCCTTTTTAAAGACAAATGTATTCATGAATCTACTTTTCATATTAGAAAATAATTGGTTCATTTTTAATATATCAGATAAAACAATAAAATTTTAAAATATATAATGGAAATTATGGAAAGGTGAAAAATGAGATATAAAAAAATTTAAATAGTTAACTGTTTGATTCTATGAAATCAACTATCAAAATATATATATTTCTAATGTAAACCGATAAGATGATTAAAAGGTATTGTTTATGAAATTGATAAGAACTACACATGAATAAGGTGTAACTTTTTTCTTATCAAATTTAATATAAATATAATTAAATATTAAATTAAAGGTTATTTTTTTAAAGACCGTTATCTTTATATTAAATTTTTAAGGAAGATCAGTACAATTGTTAAAATTTTATGTGAAAATGATTCATTCATTACATTTAGTAAAAAATAAATTACACATCAAAAAGTATTACTAATTAATAACTGTTAATTTTATTTTTTTGGCTAAAGATTGTTTCAATTAATTTTGAATAATTTTCATCAATCTTGTAATATTTCTGTGTAATATAAAAATAAAGGGTTATGAATAAAAAACTTACATCTAAGTTATTTAAAAACATTGATGGAAGAACGAAAAATATCACCAGATAAAACATTCCATGATAAAAAAGTTTAACATCAAATTTTGATATTCTTTTTTCTTTTCTTCCGATTTTTGTACTATCAATTATTGAGATAGGAAATAAAAGTTTCTCCTCACATCTTTCTGTTTTTTTATTTGTTTCCTATAAACACATATTGATAATGGAATAAGGCAACTTAAATGTTGTTATCACATTCGCATTCTTATCAATATCCCATGAAAGTAGATGATTATTATTGTAGACGGCTACTTTACATGATTGTCTTAGTGATATGATAGAGAGTAAAATTGTAATAATAAACAGGATACAGTTAATTATGAAAACAAAAATTATAGCTATAATATTTCATCAATACGATTAAAAGTATAATTAGTATTTACATTTCATTGATGATTGATCAGTAAAATATGACAGTTGGGAAACTGTTTGGAAAATTCGAGAACATTGTTTTTGTTATTATAAAAGGTGGCGAGAGTCATCAAATTATTCATTTTATTAACTTAGGTAATAGTAGTAGTCGTTTTTTTATGTAATCAAAATCTTATATGCATGACGTGTTATATTGTAATGTTATTAATTATCTTAATTATATTGTAATTTTAATATTTTGTATTTGTAGACCACTAGGGGTTTCATAGACGGTTGAGGGAGATCTCAGGAATCGTTAGGAGATCGAAGGATAAGTATAAGTAAGTATAATTTTGTAAATTATAAATGTTATCCCTAGGTGGCCACTTTTTGTAATCTTATATTTGTGAGTGTGTTATTGTAATAAAGTTTGGATAAATAAAAGTGAATAGTTGATAAAGTCTTCAATAATCAGTCGGAGATTCAGAGGGCATTGGGAATTGTCTGAAAAGGGGGACACCAAAAACTATATTCCTATAAATATATTTTCTGATCGGTTAAATGTTAAAAGATTGTGTTGTTCAGATGATAAAAAAGTTTTTCGTTTTTTTTATATAGTGATGAATTTTTAGTATAAACAAATTCGTTTTTTAGTATCTTTGTTATAATCCCGCTTGTTACTAAAAAATCTTGTTGTAATTTTTTCATAAATAGTTTATTTTTAATAATTTATTCAGATATTGATAAAGATAACACATTGAGTGATATCGAAATTTTAAATAAAGCAAGATTCCACACATATGACTTTGTTATGAATACAACAAAAAAAAGAACTAATCTCGATTGGAGGATTAAGTGAATAAAAGGTTGAAAAACTAAAAAAATTGAATAGCCCACAAATCAACATAAGATTTATATCTGCCACAAAAATTCGCGAAGCGTAAAAATATGATTATGATTGAAACTGGAAATCAGAGTATAAATAAATTATTAGAAGGTTGAATTGAGAGTGGCAGTATCATCGAGGTTTTTGGCGAGTCAAGTTCTAGTAAATCTCAGTTTTGCCACAACGGAGCAATTTTAGTTTAAAGACCTATTATTTTAATAGCTCTAATTTAAAAAATTTTTTTAAATGCTTATTTAATGTGTTTATTGTATATATTTGTTTTATGTATTTAACAAAATTATTAAAAAAACTGGCAATTTTTAAGAACATTTCCATAACTTAAAAAATTATACTAATGGTAATCTTTTATACAACCAACAGTTATTAATCTTCCTTTGGTTGAGCATAAAAAAATGTTTTTTTACGTTAGTATATTGTTCAACTGTGTCAATTGATTATTAAAAATCAATTTTTTCATCAATTAGTTCCTTATTTGACCACAACAATTTAATTAAATCCCGTTTTTTTGTGTCAGTCGAACATTTTTTAAAAATTTTACCCCCATTTTTATTTTATTAATAAAAAGAGGGACTGAAATAATGTATGTTGGCAAATTTATTCGGCTTGAAACTTTGAGATACAGCAACTGCAGTGATACAAATTTGGAAAAATTGATTTTTATAAGTTTCCGGTAAATAAATTTTTTTAGAAATAAATAATGTTTCTGGGGGTAATTTTTTATAATAAAACGAATGAGCATAGTAGAAACATGCGATTTTCTAATTTTTGCACTTAAATTCAAGAACATAATGATCTACAATTTTTATTTTCCTTTTTTTCATGAATTTAGATGTAAAATTACATGAGAAATCGAATGAGCATAACGAGAACATGCGCTTTTTGATTTTTGTACTCAAAAATTGAAAAAACTAAAAAAATTCTAAAAAACAATAAAGATGTAAATTTTCGAAGCCGAAAATGTGCTCATTTGTTTTTTTTGTAAAGAATTACCCCTAAAAACAATATTAATCTTTTGAAAAATCTATTTACCGGAAACTTTAAAAATCAATTTTTCCGACTTTGACTCACTCTAGCTCCTGTATCTCAAAGTTTCAGGACGTATAAATTTGCCAACATAAATTTTTTTAGTTGCTCTTTTTACTAATGAAATAAAAAAGGGGGGTTACAAATTTGTGTAGTATCAAATTTTTTAAAAATGTTCGATTGACTCACAAAACGTGTTTTAAAAAATAATTTTAAAAAAAAATTTAAGTGATAAAATTTATTGAAATTTTTTTGGTCACATATGGACAAATAAGCAATATACTGTAAATTAGCATATTTGTTGATAATAATAATGCTCTTAGGTATCAAATATGTTAAAAAAATAGTGTTTATAACCTAATTTTCTACCAAAAGTACGAAATCGGCAATTCCTAATAAATCATAACTTTCTTTAATCTTATTATATTTTTTATGATACTATACTCGTTTGAAAGAGCATTATTTAATTTATCAAAATAATGATAAAGCATTTGTGAAAATCTCATCAATGAGCTTAAATTTTAAAAACACCACAAAATTTTACCAAAAATCATGCTTTTTTTAATTAAAAATTTAATAATGTTAATGAAGTTAGATATTTATGATCTTGAGGATTTTGTTACAAAAAAAGTTGGCTTTTCGATCTGTAAAAGAATCACCTTAATATCCTCACATTAGAATAAGTTACATGCGCGGGAAAACACACATTTTTTTAAAATGGCCATAAGTCTTAATAGAACCATAATTTTTTAAGAATACGAGAAATAAAAAATATTGTCTCTTAGTTCTATTAATCTGTAAAATTTCGCGTTTTTATCTCTTCATAGAAAAAAGTAATTAACGCTCGCAGATGGGTATTAGTTATGAGACACCTTGCATATAAAAAACAAAAATTCATTTACAGTTCAACCTGTACTTAAATTTGATATTCAAATAAAATTAATTTATTTTAAAATCTAGGTTTATTTTTATTGAATTCTTAAAGTGAATTTGTCTAGACTTTATATATCTATAAACAATATTAATTGAATTAAAATTAAATTTTTTAATTACATTAATTTTCAAATATTTTAATTGTTAGATAAACTCAGTTTCATCACAATCTTTATTTTATACGATTTTCATGAATCTTAGTCCATACTTTGATTTATCAAAAATACTTTCAAGTTTGTTCTAGAGATTATTGCTAATCCTTTTGAATTTAATTCTGCATATACAAAATAAATATAATTATCGAACAGTAATTTATTCTCAAGAACAAAGTACGATATTGCTTTTATTCTATAGAATTCTTCAATGTTTCATAAAAAATAGTTACGTAAAGAATTTTTTTAAAATTATAAACTTATTTTGATACAATTAACAAATATTGTGTTTAATTTTTAAAAAAAAACAGTTATAATGTTTATCTTGTTTTTTCAACCATACAAAAAAACAAAAATTGTAGACATTCATAAAAATATTTTTTAAAAAAAAAATTAATGCTCATGTGAACACTTCTTTTATTTGTATCATAACACAAAACTACAATTCTTGTATATTTATAAAAGATATTCCTAAAAATTTTCCACATAATTATGATAACAATTGCTGATATTATACAGTTTTCTTATCTTGTTCCATCAATTATATTAATGATTATCTTTGTTATCCGGCTAACCAATGAGATGCTAATCAAAAGAAATCCGATTTATAATAACAACTTTTTTCCTTTAATTTTATTTAAATCATACAGTGATATTATTCTTATGATTTCAATGTTTTTTTGCAGTCGAGCTGCTAGAATGAATATTATGGGAGATTTCTATAGAGAAAACGATGGTTTAGCTATATATTACTATATTATTCTTCAAATATGCCATACTAATATATATGTAGTATCTTTACTTTCAAGTTTAAACACATTTATTGCATTAGTCTATCCCTTGAAATATAATATATGGTTTTCGAAGAAAAAAATCGTCATATGCCTTACTATTACACTTTTGTTTGGATCAATCTATGGAATCGCAATGACTTTTTTCCATCCATATTATACATATTCAAAAGCTATACAAGGATATATTATTACATTTAAATCATCATATGTAGTTTATTGTGCAATAGCCTACGCAATTGTCATTAATATTCCTATAATTGCACTTTCAACAATCATGAATGTTACTTCAGCAGTGAAATTTGCAAAATACCACAAAACAATAAATACAAAGAATTCTCAAAATGTTCCAATGCTTGTATACACAATAATAATTTTTTTTGCTTATTCAATTGTTGTGGCATACACTTTGGGAAGAATCATAAACTTTGTAATTGTTAAAAGTGATTTATTTGAGAGCATTGCTCAAGAAATTGCCTACTGGAATGTTGATTTGATGACTTTTGGCTTATTTTATGCCGTTTTATTTTTATGCTCACCATTAAGAGATTTACTACTTTTTAAATCAATAAAGGAAAGTAGTTACAATAATGGTTCTTCTAACAATAGTAAAAATGAAAGATTGAGAACCCAACAAACTAAAACTCCGACTATCATTTAAATCTTTAAATATTTGTAGGCAATATAAAATTATTAATAAATGTGTTTGATAATTTTTTAATAGAAAGACTTTTTATTTGATAAAACTTCAAGCTTTTTTTATTTATTTTTGCTCAATTAAAAATATAATTTTTATTTTCAACTTGTAATCAAATAAAAACATTTGATTATTAAAGATAAAATATTATTATGTAAAATTTGAATGTAATTTCAATATTTATATGTATTAAATTATCTAGGTAACACCACTTCATAAAATTTTATTAGTCTTCTTCACAAAGCCTTATTACTGAAGGGCGAGTAAACAAAAAGAGTAAGTTAAGGTTTAACAGTTTTGTATGTCAGATTGGTCAAGTTCTGTGCAAAGACGGAAAATCAAAGAACTTGCGGAAGGTGTCCTAGAGAAGCTGCAGGCGACTATAAGATACGAAGAATTAAGAATAAAAATTGGAAATACTTACTTCTTTTGCAAGTGTAAATGAGAAGAAAAGATTCTGTGCTGTAAAAAAAACTAAGACTTGATAAAACAGAGGTAGTAGAAGATATTAATGATAGTAAAAAGAAATTGATTGATGTGAAAGCGGGAAAAGGGATATTCGCTTGTCCATGGGTAAGCGAAATGGCATTTTTAAAATTCTGACTTACCCATGGGTAAACGATACAGCACTTTTTTTGTTACAACTTGTCCATTGGGTAAGCGAAATGGCTTTTTTTTGTAACATACAAAATATGGACAAGCGAAAAAGCATTTTTCTTATTTTGTATTAACATAGTTTCATTGTATAACTAGCCATTTTTTATGGTTTTTTCGAAGAATGTACACCAGTTTCATACATTTGTCTATAAAACTATAGCATTGCATTCCGGAATTATTGCGCTGTGTCATTAATCACCGTATATAAGAGATGGATAAAAACAGTCCACAAGTAGAACTTGAAAAATTCCGCTTACCAAAATTTTGTATAAAAAAAATTTATACTATTTTGCTTGTTTATAGGTGAGCGAAATGATATTTTAAAAAAAAAGAAAAATTATGAGTAATCATGGACAAGCGAATGTCCATCGTATCGTCTTTAGTAGACCATAACTTTATTTAATCTTTTTATATTTTTATGATAGTATACTCATTCGAAAGAGCATTATTTACTTTGTCAAAATAATAATTAAATATTTGTGAAAATCTCATCAATGAGTTTTAATTTTATGAAAACCACAAAATTTTATCAAAAATACTTTCAAGTTTGTTCTAGAGATTATTACTAATCCTTTTGAATTTAATTCTGCATATACAAAATAAATATAATTATCGAAGAGTAATTTGTTCTCAAGAACAAAGTACGATATTGCTTTTATTCTATAGAGTTCTTAAATGTTTCTATAATAAAAAGAAATAAAAAAAAAATTTGTCTCTCTCATAACTATCTTCAAATTCAACCGATTTTTGTGGGTAAATAGTCAAAGATGTGTTTTTTTTAAACAGAGAGGCTGGATAAGTTTCAAAAGTTTTTGGCCAAATTATCTTTAAAAAACATAGTTTTTTTGGCCTTTTTTTACCATAGATTTGACCAGGGATCAACGGTATTTCAAAATATATAAGATATAATAGTATATATGTCATTTGAAAGGTCAATTTCAGAATAGTGTGGAAACACAATACTATAGAATTGCATTAAAAATTGGCCGAGTTATGGTCCAAAGAGTGGTAACCATTTCGAAAAAACATTTTAAAAGTTAAACAGCCATAATTCAGTCATAACTTAATGAAAACAAATAAAGTAATAAGTTGGAATTTTATTCCAATCTGTCTCTTAGAGGGATAATTTCCCAGTTTTTAACCTGATTTTCATTCATCTCATCTTATTTTATTCAATCGTTCGCTTTAATAAAAATTTTAACTTAATACATTTTATATAGAACTAAGTCTAACGAAGTTTATATCTCAACTACAAAAGATGTTATATTATTTTAAATGTCGACTTTTTTGCCTTTTTTCCTTTTTTATTGTAAAAATCAATTTTGTTCCAGACATAACTCTTTCCAAACTTGCTCAATTTTTATGGTCAAATAGTCATTTGATGTATTTTGTTCTAACTTAGTGCGGAAAATGGATCTCAAAAGTTATGGTCCATAAGTGGCCAAGTTATATTTTAAAAACATCGCTTTTTTAGACACGTTTTTGCATAATATTTTTTCAAAAATAACTTTTTTCAAAGTTAATAAGATTTTTTGGTTTATGACTCATTTGAAAGGTACAATTCCAGAATAGTGTGGAAACATAGCAGTATCAAAATTGATAAACAACTGGCCAAGTTATGGGTCAATAAATGATGACCTTTTTTTAATGAAAATGAAAAATTTGAATAGTTATAACAGTAAAATTTTTAAGTTTACGGGCGGCTTTCTGGTAAAAGAACAAAGGTGTACGCAAGAAAGATGTAAATTTTATTACAAAAAAAAACTAAAAGCTATATAAAACAATGAAAATAATATAAGAACTTACACTGTGAAAACCAATTTATATTTCTTCACAGATTTACAATGTAGCAACTAATAATACCGGGTAGCCGGCTAATTTCTCTCTTGAAAACACTTTGTTTACCTATTTTCCGTTTAGGAGTACTTTTGTTGTACCAGTAATTCATTTTTTTTACAAATATTTGATATGTAAAAGAATTTTAAAATTATTTTAATGTAAAAATATATGATCTTAAAAGTCAAATATAACTATGTACTAGATTTTACGAAAAATTACTGCAAATTTTTATTATATTTAAAAATTAAATTTTTAAATATTTGGAATGATGAGTATGAAACTTCTCACAGAAAGGAGAAATTGGCCGGCCACCCGGTATAATAGTATAAAACCTAAAATTATAAAGTTAGAAACATTCTTAAATCATCACTAAAATTATTTCACATATTTCTAGTTTATATAATATTATAAATGATGACATTAAAAGTCATGATCGCCAATAAGACAACAAGTAGGGTTTAGTATACTTTAAGGAGGTAAACGATTTTTGATCCATTACATTTCAATAAAATATAAAATATTTTACTTAACTTAATGGAAACTTGACAAAATAAAGTAAACATGATTTTTTTAAATAGATCTAGGAATAACTTTAAAAATAAAACTATTGCGAAGTTCATAGCTTATCTACGAAACGATTTATATCAATTTTAAGTGTATTTTTCTTGGATTCTTCTGTTTTTTTTTGAAAAATCAATTTTGTTCCAGACATAAACCTTTTCAAACTTGATCAAATTTTGCAGTTAAACATTTAATATATGTGTTTTGTTCTAACTTAGTGTGGAAAATGTGTCTCAAACTTTTGGCTCACAATTGACCAAGGTATGTTTAAAAACACCACTTTTTAGACACATTTTTGTATAGTTTTTATCAGAAATAACTCTTTTTAATGTTAGAGAAACTATATGATTTATGACTCATTTGAAAGATTCAACTCCAAAATGAGAAGGAAAATTAATATTTAAAAAATTAATGAAAAATGAATTTAGTAATGGATCAAAAGATAATGACCATTTTTTTAGTAAAAATTAATATTTTCTAATATTTTTTTATTTTATGCAAGGTTGTTTAAAGAAAATTAAACTAAATTTAGTACATAGAACAAATTCTTACATAAAATATGAAAACATTAACGAAGTTTGTAGCTTAAAAACGAAAGAAGTTACTTTAGGTATTAATTTTTTTGTTTTTTCATTCATATATTTGTAAAATTAAGGTAGATATGTAATTTATAGAGCAATGATATTGAATTGTTTATACCAATTTAATTAAATATAATAGAAAGTCACCTAAATTATTACTTGGAATGATTCAAATGTTTATTTTTATCCACTATTTGGATATAAATAAAATTATTTTTGTTGAGTAAATTTTTAACTTAACTAAGCAGTTTCAACAAATATAAATGTTATAAAATGATTTTAAAATTTAGAAATATTTCATGCATTAAAAATGATATTACTATGTATTATTGGTTATTTTATTTTTCCAGAAAAATGTAATTTAATGAAACAATTTTTTACATACATACATTGATTAATTAATTATTATAAAAAAATCTTTATTAATCAATATGCTCTGCGTACCAGTCCTGACCTGTCGAAGGCGGGTCTAAGGCTGGTTTCATAAAAAATAGTTACGTAAAGAATTTTTTTTTAAATTATAAACTTATTTTAATACAATTAACAAATATTGTATTTAATTTTTAAAAAAAAACAGTTATAATGTTTATCTTTTTTTTCAACCATACAAAAAAACAAAAATTGTAGACATTCATTAAAATATTTTTTATAAAAAAATTTTAATGCTTATGTGAACACTACTTTTATTTGTATCATAACACAAAACTACAATTCTTGTATATTTATAAAAGATACTCCTAAAAATTTTCCACATAACTATGATAACAATTGCTGATATTATACAGTTTTCTTATTTTGTTCCATCAATTATATTACTGGTTATCTTTGTTATCCGGCTAACCAATGAGATGCTAATCAAAAGAAATCCGATTTATAATAACAACTTTTTTCCTTTAATTTTATTTAAATCATACAGTGATATTATTCTTATGATTTCAATGTTTTTTTGCAGTCGAGCTGCTAGAATGAATATTATGGGAGATTTCTATAGAGAAAACGATGGTTTAGCTATATATTACTATATTATTCTTCAAATATGCCATACTAATATATATGGAATATCTTTACTTTCAAGTTTAAACACATTTATTGCATTAGTCTATCCCTTGAAATATAATATATGGTTTTCGAAGAAAAAAATCGTCATATGCCTTACTATTACACTTTTGTTTGGATCAGTCTATGGAATCGCAATGACTTTTTTACATCCATATTATAGATATTCAAAATCTATAAAAGGATATATTATTACATTAAAATCATTATATGTAACTTATTGTGCAATAGCCTACGCAATTGTCATTAATATTCCTATAATTGCACTTTCAACAATCATGAATGTTACTTCAGCAGTGAAATTTGTAAAATACTACAAAACAAGGAATATAAGGAATTCTCAAAATATTCCAATGTTTGTGTACACAATAATAAATTTTCTTGCTTATTCAATTGTTGTGACATACACTTTTGGAAAAATCATAAACTTTGTAACTGTTAAAAGTGATTTAGTTGAGAGCATTGCTCAAGAAATTGCCTACTGGAATGTTGATTTGATGACTTTTGGCTTATTTTATACCGTTGTATTTTCATGCTCACCATTAAGAGATTTACTGCTTTTTAAATCAATAAAGGAAAGTAGTTACAATAATGCTTCTTCTAACAATAATAAAAATGAAAGATTGAGAACCCAACAAACTAAAACTCCGAATATCATTTAATTCCTCATATATTAGTAGGCAATATGAAATGATTAATAAATGTGTTTGATAATTATTTAACAGAAAGACTTTTTATTTGATAAAAATTTATGTTTTTTTATTTATTTTTGCTCAATTATAAATATAATTTTTATTTTCAACTTGTAATCAAAAAGAAAACATTTGATTATTAAAGATAAAATATTATTATGTAAAATTTGAATGTAATTTCAATATTTATATGTATTAAATTATCTGGGTAAAATCACTTAATAAAATTTTATTAGTCTTCATCACGAAGATTTATTACTGAAGGGCGAGTAAACCAAAAGAGTAAGTTAAGGTCTAACAGTTTTGTATGTCAATTGGTCAAGTTCTGTGCAAAGACGGAAAATCAAAGAACTTGCGGAAGATGTCCTAGAGAAGCTGCAGACGACTATAAGATACGAAGAATTAAGAATAAAAATTGGAAAAACTTACTTCTTTTGCAAGTGTAAATGAGAAGAAAAGATTCTGTGCTGTGAAAACAGTAAGACTTGATAAAACAGAGGTAGTAGAAGATATTAATGATAGTAAAAAGAAATTGATTGATGTGAAAACTAAGAAGAAGAAAGGTTAAGATTAAGGGATGCGTATCTGTGATAGTAAAATGAAATTGATTAATGTGAAAGCTAAGAGGAAGAAAGGTTAAGATTAAAAGAAACGTATCTGTGATAGTAAAAACGATTGAAGAAATGCTAGACTACAAAGAAAAGGCAAAAATGTTTGAAGATTTCAACGAAGACATTGTCCCGTGGTTGAACTGTTTGAGAAGAGCAATGACTCTTTAAAAAACAGTTGAAAAAGAGAAGGTGTTAGTACTAATGACACTTTTATTTGATGAAATTGTTATGTGTATTGGAAAAGAGATTGAGAGAGAACCAGAGTCGACGTATTTTTTCTAAATACATTCTAATCATATATAAATATTGAGAACAATGTTAATAAGAATGAAATTATTCTTTTGTCTAATTAAATTAGTAATAGTTAGTTTGTTACTATTTTTACCTACATAATTAGATCTTTAAAAACAATCAAAGTAGGAATCACATGGTCTACCAATACGTTTCTTAGTTGCCATGAGGATACCAACACAAACATCTTCGAAAAATACAATTTTTGTCAATTTTTTGTATATAAATATAATCTTAAGTTTAACTAAATGTCGATTTAAATTACATATACCAATTTCTTTATACATATCTTCATTTGACAATTTCTTAAAGGTATTATCTTTCTTTTTTTATGAACCATTTATCCTCAGGTATTAATTTTAATTTGCGAATTATACGGCGCTCTACAGACGAAAGATTATTTTTTTCAGCTTGTGTAGTAGTCCAAGACTGAGCTGCATAACACATACTTGATTTTATTCTGGTTAAAAATTATAATTTTCTAGCCCTTATTGAAATATTAAGAAATTTTTTAATGCTGTAGAAAGCTTTCCAAGTTTTACTACTAACTTGTTTCGAAAGGCATCTTTTTTCCGTAATATGCACTATTTTTTATAAATATTCTTCTTCTTTTAAACTTGCATTTATGCCAAGTTCAATGGAGTATATTTATCTTTTTAATATTGCATTGAAAGTTCCTTACTCATTAAAATTTTGCATTTTTTTAATCACAGAGAATAAAATATCTAGAAGTCAATTATCTAGAAAAATAAAATATCTAGATCTCTAAAATGTCCAGAATTTAAAAAAAAGTTAGTACCAATTTGATATTAAAAAGTTAAATAACAAAAATATTTAGTTACAACTTCAGATCAACTGTTGATTAATAAAAAAGGATAATTCATTGCATGCATATTTCACTTTACTTTTACATTGATATATTATTTATCATTCCTCTCTTTATTGTATGCCTTCTCCCGGAATTAGGTAGCAACAATAGTTACTACAACATTATACTAATTAAACTTGGCGTATAAACTCAAGTTTTTTAAATCTTTTCATTTTATATTTCCATCTAAATCTACGAGCTTATTTCATTACTTAAGTTTTATATTTTTTAAGACTTTATTGCTGATAGCTACGGATATGATAAGAGGACTAAAGCAAAAATTGTGGTTAATGTAAGTTATTATTTTCTATATCTATACAACTACATTTTAGCAAATAGGACGAAGAAACTATCAGCTATAATGTATCTTGAATATCACTTAACATTATACTTTATTTTAGGTATCATTTTATGGATAATGCAGTTAAAATATAAGTTTAATGGTGATTTGATGTTTTAATTCCTACTTTTCGGATACAATTTTTAGATGTACAAGAGAAAACCAGATCAAGAAAAGTAAACAAACAGTTCTTATTAAAACTAACTAATTATTTTATTTATATTCGTTTTAATAAATTGATTTTTTCTAATATTTTGAAATAATAAAATATCTAGAAATTATTGATATTTAAATGTCTAAGAATTATAGATAATTTAAATTAAAAAATGGAAAGGTCAAATGTCAGCGATTTATAGACATTTTACTTTACAGAAATTCTAGACATTTAATTGTTCAGAATTTCTGTATTTAAAATGTCAACGACCAGTTTCTAGATAATGTTTATCTACATATTCTAGATATATTCTCTGTGAAAGTTGTACGTCGAAAAATGTACTATAAAATTAAGTGGTAAGGATACCCAGATGATAGCCAATGTACAAGGGAACCTTCTGAAAATATTGTAAGTTTCACTTTAAATATATATAACTGGTGTCACATTTTGAATAATTTAGGACAATGATTATCTTAAATATTTTGGAAAAAATTACCTTCAAATAGGCAAATCAATCAATGGAGATAATATCAACATTAAAAGGACTAACAACTCAAACAGCAGAAGAAGAACAAGAGCTTCCTTTAAAAAGAAAAATGATGTAGATGCTATCTTTAAAGACAACAATGGAAATTTATTTTCTACAAATATAACAAGTCTTGATTTCCCACACCATTATGATAGAGGTAAGTAATTTATTTAAATAATATTAATTGTTTGTTGTAGATGGTGATGCGCAATCTGGAGAATCAAATAATAGTAACAAGTTAGTTAAAGTGAGGACAAAAGTGACGAGAAGCTCAAAGTTCGTGAAATCCAAGAGACTGAAGATGAAGAAGAAATTAACGTTATTGAAAAAATTGTCGATTATCGTGAAATAAATGGTGCAGAAATAGGCTCATAGACTTCTCGACACACGACAAAGCGACACGAACATTTCGACGTTTGGACATTTGAACAACTCGAAATTTTTAAAAATTTATTTAAATTATCATTAGAAAATATTACATCAGATAAATTAACTTATTGTTATATTGAAATTTATAAAAAATTTAAATATAAAATATATTATATATTTCATGTGTCTTTTGAAATAAACGAATGACTAAATCATCCACATTCACATTCTTAGTTAACACTTTCAGGGAACTCTCAACTGTAACGCCCCATGGAAGGCGTTTTCAAATGATAATATAAAAGCTAATAGAAAATTCATTTTAATTCATTAGAAGTAAGGTTGTAACCTAATTTTATTAAATAAAGTATTTACTTATACATATTTTTAATTCATATTCAAGAGGATCGCACCTCTATAAAAAAGCAACTCAACCTCCAAGATAACAAAATAATAATTTTTATAATAAGAAATTTTTTTAAAATTTTATGCTATAAAAAATTCAATAGAAGTTGAAAACTAATTTTTCCGATTCTTTTGTTTAATCTTCAAATGTATTTTATTATAATGTTGTCACTTAAACAAATAGACATGACTCTTTGGTTTATAACTAGGAAAATTTTTGGTCAAATTTCTTAGAATTACGTTTTCATCTTATTTCTGTTTGTATCACTGAGATAAGTTATAAAACAAAAATTTCATTTACTCTTATAAACGTTATTCGAAAAACAAAACTACACAAACATTGTTCAAAAATGTTGTATTTTAAAAGATGACTTTGCCAATTTCGGTTAAGAAGTTATGAAGCTATTTTTCCTTTTCAAGTTAGAAAAACATTTATTGATTATTAAACCATAAAAATAAATCAAGTTTAAAGAAAGTGGAAAATGGAATTTAACAGTCAACTACGTTAAATATGCTACATCTTTGTAAAATTTTCTACATCTTATGACATTTTGCGCCATCTTTGTACACTTTTGCAACATGTATTTTTCATACCTAATAAATTATTCTTCAACATAATTTAGGTATGTTAAAGAGTAAAATAATATTATTAAAGTGAAGTGGAATTGAATTGGAAAAAGTGACTTTCGCTTGTCTATTGGGTAACAAAAATGGTTTTTTTAAGAAACATACATAATATGGTCAAATGAAAAAGCATTCTTTTTTATTTTTTACTAACTTATTTTTTGATTATTCCATTGGATTCAGTTTACACACGGCAACGCACTTTACAGCAACCCCTACCCTAATTAAATTAAAGAAGAGACGATGGAAAATGAACTTGCTCATGGTCACTTATGATCAAGCGAAATGGTATTAAAAAAAAGAAAAAAATATGAGTAACCATGGACAAGCGAATGTCTACCGTATGAAAAAAGATGTCGCAAATATGTACTAAGTTGGCGCAAATTTGTCAAAAAGATGTAGCAAAAATGACAAAGATGGCGCAAGTTTTACAAAGATGTAGCATATTTAATGTAGATAACTCTTAAATTCTGGGGTTCAAAGAAAGTTATGCTGAAAACAAAACCGATATTTGTGTATAAGATGAAGAAAATATGAAAAAATTGTCACTTAAATTAGTATAATCCGTTTTTCAGATAAGCAATAAACTTTGCAATAGTTTCATTTTTTAAGTTAGACATAAATCTAAATAATGTGCACTATTTTGCTTGTTTTCGTCAAGTTACGACTAAGTTAAAACTATTTAACTTTTAAATTTTTTTACCAAAATGGTCTTCATTCTTTAGACCATAATTCAGTCAATTATTAATCAACCTCAATATTATGTTTCTGAACTTTTCTAGAATCGTACCTTTTAAATGACATACTAATTTAATTATTTTTTTAACTTTGAAGAAAGTTATTCTCTGAACAAAACCATACTAAAAAAGAGGTAAAAAAAGGGTGTTTTTCAAAAATAACTTGGCCAAATTTTGGCCAATAATTTTTGAAACTGATTCAGCCCTCTAGTTAAAAAAAAACACATATTTTGGCTATTTACTCATAAAAATCGGTTATGCTTGAGAGAATTTATGAGAAAGACAAATTTTTTTTTCTTATTTCTTTCTATTATAGAAACTATTTTCTTTAACATATATTCAATAGCATGTTTAAATTTTTCGTTTTATTAAATTAAAACAACGTAAAACAAAGTTATAATTATCAACCAAAATATGATTATTTGTGTATGTCTAAACTCATTCACTTTGTTATAAAAGGTGGTCATCCAAATTTTTCCCAACAAGAAATTATTTTTTATATTGTTACAAGAAAAACTTGGTTAGCCACTTTTTCACTAAAGTGGATGAGTCTATCAATACACGATTATTTTATTTAATTATGTCTCCTTTAATTTTGCATCTTGTGCCATCGAAAAGAATACCGAATTTTTGTTTTTCAACAAATTAGAAGGAGTATCAAACTCAATAACTTTCCCTTGTTCCAAAACAATAATTTTATCATAATCCATTATTGTATTTAAACGATGTGCAATTGCTAGAACAGTACTTGTTGAGAATTCTGTTCTTATAGTATTTTGAATTAATTGATCTGTATGATAGTCAATCGCCGCAGTAGCTTCGTCTAAAATAAGAATTCTAGATTTCCTTAATATAGCTCTCGCTAAACAAATAAGTTGGCATGTACCAACACTTATATTTGATCCACTTTCTGATACAACAAAATCAAGTCCTTCAGGATTTGAAAGAGCAAAATTTTTTAAGTGTGCTTTTTCTAGTGATGACCAAATTTCGTCGTCTGTATAAATATTAAATGGATTTAAATTAAAGCGAAGGGTCCCAGAGAATAATACTGGATCTTGTGGTATTACTGTTATATGACTCCTCAAATCATGAAGACCAATTTTTGTAATATCCACATCGTCTATAAATATAGTCCCCTCTGCTGGTTCGATCATTCTAAATAATGCTAATGTCATGGAACTTTTTCCAGCTCCTGTTCTTCCAACTATACCAATTTTTTCACCTCCTTCTATATGAAGGTTGATATTTCTTACAACTAACTCTAAACCCGGTCTATATCTTGTTGAATAATTTTTAAATATAATTTCGCCTTTATTCGGCCAATCTTTGGAGCACAATTTGGCACCTTCGTCGTTTCTCCATTCTGGATCGGTTTCAGTATTACAATACTCAACTAACCTTTCAACAGAAACAATATTAGTTTCTAATTCACTGATTTGTCTTACTGCACAGTTCAACACTTCAGTAATATTCATTGAATATGTTATAGTTACAGCAATTAAACCTAAAAATAATATATTTTTTGTCAACATTGTGATAATATTTACCTGAACTAGTGATCCAACCTAATTCTTTAGAAACAGTAGAAAAAAGAACTGTAAATAATAGAACACAATTTCCAATAAATTCTAAGCGAACAGCCAACCACCGATTAGCACATAATGTTAAATATTTAATTTTAATGAAACGATCAACTTTGGCATCTGAAAGTTTGATAAATGAGATAACTTTATTATACCCACGAATGGTTGATCCACCTTGAATCGTTTCACCAAAATGAGAATATATAGGTGATCTATTAACACTTTCTAATCGTTTAAGTTGCCTTGAAGTGGGAACGTATAATTTTAATGATAATCCATAAATAATTACTAACGGTAATATTACAGAAGCAAAAATTGGTGTTGTAGTAATAATTAAAAGAAGTGACATTACAATTTGGCAGATATACATCACAAAATAACGAAAACTCATCGGCAAATTTGTATCAACGACATCAATATCTTTTCCAAAACGATTTAATATCCTTCCTATTGGCGTTGTGTCAAAAAACGACATTGGAGATCTCATAATACTATGCAAAAGAGGTGAGTGAAGATTTTTTGAAGCGTTTAAAGCACCGAAAATGAGTGCAAACATAGAACAAATAAAGCCTAATGACTCCAATAAACCAAAAGATGCATAAACACCAAGTCTAACTCCAAGAGGTATTCCACTGGGATTTATTGTACCATTATTTGCAATAATATCGTAATCATCTGACCATTTTGACAACCAAAGACTTCTTCCAATTTGGAGAGCATTGTAAACCATATACCCAAATGCAAACAAAAAAGCAAGATAATACTTTGTTGCTTTAAAGTATTTTAAATATACAATTTTGTTAACACTGCCTGTATCAGTAAATTCTTTTTCTACTAATTTACTGTCATTTATTTTTCCGTCTATAGATTTAATTGATCTTCTCGAAGTTATAGATGTTGATCGACTATTAATTCTTGATAATGTTGTTAGTCCCTTATCCACATCAATACTATTAATATCGATTTCAAATGATTCGGGAGTACTTTCTTTAATATCACCATCGTCTTCTACCTTTTCCTTTTCAACAGACATAACAAAATTGTTAAATACACCAGTTGCGTCATTAATAAGAGTATCATATTTTCCAATTCTTTTAACTTTACAATCTTCCATCATAATAATTAAATCTGCCTTATCCAAGATGTGAACATTGTTCGTCACTAAGACTCTTGTCCTATTTCTTAAAATACCAAATGGTCCAATAACTTTATCAAAAATATGTTTTCCAACATGAGAATCAACTGCTGACAACGGATCATCAAGTAAGTAGATATCAGAATTTGAATAAACAGCTCTAGCTAAACTAATTCGAGCTTTTTGTCCTCCAGACAAATTAATTCCTTTTTCACCAATTTCTGTTTTATCACCATTTGGAAGAATAGCAATATCAGGTTTTAATGCACAACATTCTAGGACCCTATCATATAAATGATGTTTATATTCCTCCCCAAACAAAATATTATCTCTCAGTGGTAAATTTTGTATCCATGGTTGTTGTGGAAAATATGCAACAGAACCATTAATTTCAACATTTCCAGATAATTTTGACATTTCACCTAGTATTCCAGAAAGTAATGAAGATTTACCACTTCCAACTTTACCAATAATTACTATTAAATGTCCACTCTCCATATCAATATTGATATTTTTTAAATTATTTTTACTATTTTTATCATGATCCCAAGAAAAAGTTACTCTATCTATACAAATTGAGCCATCATCTGGATGCTTATTTTTCTCATCCAAAGAAATATTTCTTCTATTGATTACTTGACCATCTAATTCATCAGCAGTCAAAAATTCTTTTAATCTTTTATTTGATACAATTACCTTAACTGTTTCATTAATTAACATTCCTAACATGGTAACTGGACTTCTCATTAAATTAAATAAAGTTAATGAAACAAAAGCTATCTGAGGAGTTAAAAAATGACTACTTTGATCAGTTAATGTATATGTAGTAAAAGATAATAAAGCTACTAAAAATGCACTACTTTGATTAAATGTATCAATAAAACTTCTTATAATTAACGATTTTTTAATACAATCAAGTTCTTTTTTTCTTATATTTTCAATCATTTCTGACATTGGAATTTCCCATGCATACAACTTTACAACTTTCATTCCATTTAAAACTTCGTTGCACATTTTAACACGTTCATCCTTATATTTCATTTGTTTCATTTGATATCTTCTCATAAAAATTGATGAAAAATAATTTATTGGAACAAAAGCAAACATAACAAATGCACCAGCCAATGCAGCATATCCTAATGTATTAAAGAGGAAAATTAATGCTAAAATAATTTGAAAAGGTGATGACCAAAATTGTTGAACTTGACTGGTTATCATTTGAAATCTCTCAATATCAATTGCCATAAGATTAACAATTTCTCCTACCGTTTTATCTCTCCTTGCAACACTAGATAATTTTAAAGTTTTCTTATAAACTGCAGATGTCAATGCTGTTTGTATTTTTGTTCCTAATCTGAACATGATATAAAAATAAAAATTGATGCAGAATGATCGAATTTCTGACACTACAAACATTAAGATACCATAAAATATTCCAAGCCAAAGATGAGATTTTGGATCAGAAACATAATCTATCGTTAGTTTAAGAAGAAAAGGATTGATAAACTGCAACAAATCGGAGCACATTTTAATACTACCTGCCGTTATAAATTCATATTTAAACATCTTAAATATATTTAATACCACCGATGGCAGTGGAACAATTTTTTTATCTTCACTTGTTGCAACTTTTTCATAATATTCTCTAATTGTGGGTATCCAATATTTTTCCCATAAATTTTCAATATACTCGGATGTATTTCCATAGTTCAAATCGTACAAATCATTTATTTCTAATTTTCCTTTTGATCCAAGCCACGCAAACGCATTAAACCACCATAATGTTATTCTTGATAAAAATGAAGAATACAACTCTGGAGATACATAACCTTCTTGGAACGTTTCAGCTCTTTTATCAACAAATAAAAAGAGTATTGTTTGTAAAAAAAGAAAAACAAATTGTATAATAAAAATGACAGTAGAAAAATTAATAGTTTTTGATGTATCTTTAAAGATGTAATGAAGTTCTGGTAGACATGATATGGTAAAAAGAACCCAAGTGTTAAAAAGAATTCCTGATGACAATATACCACGTAATTTAGATATGTATTGAGATAAAAGAAGGCCAAACTAAAAATTGTAATAAATAGATTTTTTTTAACGTACAAATGTTATTATCCATATAACGGAATAAAGTCTTGATATATAATATTTATTTTTGATAGAATAAATTAATTGAATTACACTCAAAATTAGAACAATAAAAGTTATACTAAATTTAGCAAGTATAAGTTTATTCCATCTTAAGTTTGTTGAAATTTTCCTTTTTCTAAATCTTTCAGAATAAGTTATAAAAATAGGTGCCATTAACCAAAAAAATATCGCTGGAATCCATGGCATTACAGTTTTCCGATAGCATTCATCAATAATAGGAACAGAGGAAGAATGAATGGAATCATTACCCTCAAAAAAATTCCCATCGCAAAAAAATGAATTAACCATACCCTAAAATTAATATATTTTTTAAAATCACTCTTATTATCAATAATTTATAAAATGTTAATACAATGAAACAAAAGAATAAAAAGTTTAAAATAATTCTAAGTACCTAAAACGCTTTAATATATACGATTGTTATTTCTTTTTTATTAAATTGATAAGTAAATTTGAGTTGATATTGTTACATAACACGTCAATCTCTATGTTATATCATCACATATACGGTTATATATACTAAGATATAGATTACTTTTTCACCATTTTTTTCATTATTTTATTATTATTTTTTATGCAATAAATACTTATTATATGACAGATATCATGCATAGTTTCAAAAACTTTCCAATAATCAGATTTACATTACCATAAATTTTAAAACATTGTTTTGTTAGCTATTAAATAATATTTCGTAATATTGATAGTAATTGATAAAATTCATTAGTTAAAATAGCTCTTTGTGATCACAATTCCAAACGGCATTTTGGTTAAAAAATGTGCATAATTGATAGTATTATGTGCTTAAGCTATATAATTTAAGTGATATCATTGATAAGAGAAGAAAAAAATTATAGATAACGAAATTTTATTTTAAGATATTACATCTGTTTGCCTGTTTCATGATACAATCAAATATACAAAGTTGATTGTTTGTCATGGTTTTTATATCTATAAATACTAGCAAAAATATAATCTCACCCCCTCTTAGTCAATTAACATCAACCTCCTCATAGCTCAGAGAGAGTGAGTTTTCTTTTCGTAATTACTAACATTTTATTTAGTTTTTTGAATTTCCCTTTTTTTGTGAAAATAAATTGTCAATTTAATCTCTTATTTTGAAACATTGCCTAAACAATGAGACGGTGGAAATTCGCTTCCCCGTGCTTACCCATGAACTGACATAGGCATTTATCTATTGTCAATGATAATGTAATCAGTGATATATCTATGAGTGATAAAATTTATCAGTGATAGAATTTTGACAAAATTCACTGATCATTTTGGAACATACTATCTGATCAGTGATAAATTATTTTTTCCAACTATGAACGATGATAAAAAAATGCAATGCTTTATTATGACTGATAATAATGCACGAGTTATTTTATCTTTGATATTTTTGTACTAGGATTTAAAAGAAAATTTGTAAGTAATTTGAAATAAAAACTTTATTTTCCATTAAAAAATAATTAAAATGTTTTGAATAACTAATAAATTAAAAGAAGCATGTTTAAAACATGGGTCTCCTTCACCAAATCGCTATTAATGTCATTTGTTAAGAAATGAAATAATATTATAATAGTAAGTTATACATAAATAAACTTATTTAAATGTATTTTGTAGCATTTAAAGAAAAAAATTTTTTTGCTACATTGACTATTTTTTACTAAATTTTTTACATTAGACGTATCTAAACAATTATTTTATTTTTATCAGTAGTAGTTTTAAGGGAAATTCAAATATTTTGAGTTCTTTTGGAGCATTTTTAGAAATTTTTAATTTGCAGCACTAGTTATTTTTATTCAATTTTTTACATTAGTTGTATTTAAAGTAGTTATAGTATTAGGTAAGATTTGTTTAGCAAAATAATTGCTTGCTATTAACGAAACAACATTTCTACAACAGTAAGTCATATAAAAAGGGAAAACTTTATTATAAAATTAAATTTATCACTAATAGGTTGTTAATTAAACCTTTCCAGCTACAATGTTAATAAACATATTTTACATACACGGAACTTTTTTTTACTAGTTACTAATGAAAACATAGTAATACTAGAGATATTCAAGATATTTGGGGTATTTTGGTTAAAAGGTGATAATTTGATAAGACAGATATAAACAAAATTTTTTTTAACTTCGTGTATGTTTTTACATGTAGATATTTTTTAATGTTATAATGTCATGGCTATTGCTATATATTCTTGTTATATTACCATAAATAATTTAAGTATAATTATTGCGCGATTTATAATAAAAAAAATAAATATTGCAAAAAAATTTGCTGTAAATGTTACCAAATCCTGCTAAATATGTTTATTTATGCATATTTGTTATAGAAATATCATATTTAATTTATTTAAATGGCTAATTAAACGATTTATACAAGGAGCCCGTATTCTAAAGACTTGCAAATAAAATGTTTTTTACAAATCTTAGTACAGAATATATCAAAGTTAAAATAACTCCTGCATTATTACCTGTCATAATAGTACATCACTTTTTTTATCATCATCCGTTATTGAAGAAACGAATTTATCACTGATCAGATACTGTTTTCCAAATGATCAGTGAATTTTGTCAAAACTTATCACTGATAAGTTCTATCACTGATAAATATAACACTGATAATATCATAATTGATAATAGATAAATGGCCATGTTCGCCCATGAACAAGCAAAATAGCATTTAAAAAATATGAGTAAATATGTATAAGTGTATGCCCATCCTCTCAATAAAGTTACACTGTATTATAAATTCATGAAAAAAAAGGTTTTATAAACAGTAATAAATAAGTAAGAGATGGATCACATGCAGAATTTTTGTTTGATTAAAAAGATCATTTTCAATGCCTCCCTAATTTTTATTATATAAATAATCTTTAAAAAGTGTAAACATTAAAATTAACACTTCTTATTAATTTCAAGTATCTTTAATTTTTTGTTATTATTGTATTTTGTAGGTGGCTACAAATTAATAAAGTCTTATATATAAACTTGTGTAAGTGTTAGTGGAATCTCTTCATGAATAAGTTGGCATCATAAAAATTATTATACTTATTTGAACTGCATAACTCAGTAATAAGAGATAAAAGTGGTAATATTGAGATTGACTATATAACTGACCAAATTAAAGACCAAAGAGTATTTTAAATTTTTTTAGTAAATATTCTTTAAAGAGATGCGTCAAAAGGTTAACAAGTCCTAGAAGAAATAATCTTAGTCTGTTAATAAAAATTTTATAAAATATATACTAAAACCAAGACATAGTATGACAAAGGCAGATGTATGTCTGGGTTAAATAGATCAAAATAAAAATTTTTTATAAATTTACTGTTATTATTGATTAATTATAATAATACAACTGTTTTGAACACGTTATCACAAATTAATATTAAAAATTTTTGAAGTAATGTATAGCACTGCAAAAAAGTTTGAACCTAAAACAACAAAACTACCGCGTCAGACCACACCCCCAAAGTGGTCACGGTAGTTTTGTGGCCGATAAGCATAGAATAGCAGTCGAACTCGTCGTATCTCCTCAACACTGACTATAGACTGAAAGTTCACGCCAACCAACTAAGCTACACTCAAATTCTAATTATCAGAAAATTATTACACTATTCCAAAGCATTTGCTATAAAGAAATTTTTAAATTTCACAATAAATGGTATACAATATACTATATACTTCCTGTATACTGATTAAAAATGTTACAAAACACTAGTAAAAACATATACACTTTAAAAATTTATTAATAGTAATTAGATTTCTACATAGTAATAAATAAAAATAAAGACAAACTGTAATTATAGTAAATAAATTGATATAAACTTATCCGATAAAAAATTCCTGCCAGTTTCCAAAACGTTTCACAATATAATACCCATCATATACTGTAGATATAAAACTGTTATTCACAAAATTCTATTCAAACTGTTATCACACGTACTTCTATCCAAAATTAACCTACGAATAAAATTATTAATAATAGTAAAGAAACAATAGAAACTTATCTTTTAATAAACTAGAAAGCTCCAAATAATTTCTTAGTATTATATCTATAATGATTCTAAACATATAAATATAATTTTTTATAGAAATATACTTACATAATACTCGTTCCAAACTGCTACCAATCCCACTACAAGAATATTAAACCTAAAATAATTCATTAAAAATATCGTACAAAAGAATTATTAATAACATATTAAGAAGTCAATTTTGTTAAATTTTAACATAAAATGATAATTAGTACGATTGAAATATA
Organism: Strongyloides papillosus; assembly: GCA_005656395.1. Classification (NCBI taxonomy): domain Eukaryota; kingdom Metazoa; phylum Nematoda; class Chromadorea; order Rhabditida; family Strongyloididae; genus Strongyloides; species Strongyloides papillosus. The sequence goes on along the minus strand of SRSI01000050.1, from coordinate 3,954,503 downwards.
ATATGAGAGAACATTTAACCAAATAATAGATAATAGTCGGATTTTCCAATTGTCAGAAAATTTTCTGTCTTTTTGGTAAACACTGGAAAAAGAAAAGCAAAAGGTTTTGAGTGCATCGGGAAGGCCCAGAATATGGTCGTTTTCGAAGGTTTTATATATAAAATATATTTATTCGATATTTAATACTTTATGAATAAAAGTAACATTGTTTAAAAAAGCATTATAAACAAATATTGTTTTTAATTCTCAAATATTAATTAATTTAAAGTCCATTTTTCATCGGTAAAATTTTCCTTATATATATAAGCCTATTTAATTTAGTGTTTATCATTAAATATCTATTATAATAATCTTTTAAAAAACAATTTTAACGTCTTATGGTCATATACTACTGAATGCACCAGAACCCGTCTGATCTCTGAAGTGAATTAGTTGCGAGCTATCTTAGTAGTTGGATGGGAGACCTCCTATGAACGGTTAGTGCCGTAAGTCTTTTTGTATTTTTATATATTTTTTTTAAATATCATTTTATAAAAATTAAAATAATACATATTAATTATTTTATTAATATCAATGTGATATGATCAATAAACATATTAATATTGAAAAAAAAGTGTTTTATAATATATTATAAGCTATTTCTAGCTTAATTCCAAAATTTTGAAAACTAAAGAATTAGTCTCAGAATTCAATAATTATCTCAAATTGGATTTATTCTTTCTTTTTTACGATTGACGGATTGAAGTATTTTAATTTTTCTCTATAAGTTATTAACAATAGTCATCAAAAATTGTTTCTAAGTTAGAAATTATTTGGCTAAAATTGTTAAGTTTTGACTTATGTAGAAAGGTAAATTATAGAAAGGATCAATTAACCTAGAACTTTAAAAAAAAGAGCAAACTGTTGACAAGTTGTTATGAACACGCCCAACACAAGAATACAAACCATTTAAATAGATATACTTTAAGGAATTGGTCAGTTGACTCTCAGATATAAACCTAAACATGGCATAAAATAATATATTGTTTTCTTATTGTATTTTCTTTTACATATTAATAAATCTATATAATTTAAATATTCTAAATTATTTATAATATTATAATGTTCAACGACATTACAAAACTTGAGAGCTTTAATTATATCTCGTTTTGTGAGTCAATCAGACATTGGAGGCACAACTAAAAATTTTACTCCCCATTTTTATTTTATTAATAAAAAAAGCAACTAAAATAATGTATGTAGGCAGATTTATTTCAGCCTGAAACTTTGAGATACAGGAACTGCAGTGACACAAAGTCGGGACAATTGATTTCTATAAGTTTCCGGTAAATAGATTTTTTTAAAAATAAATATTGTTTCTGGGGTTAATTTTTTATGGAAAAACGAATAAGCATAGTGAAAATATGCGTTTTTTTATTTTTGTGCAAAAATTCAAGGGCGCAATGATTTACACTTTTTATTTTCCTTTTTTTCGTGAATTTAAATGTAAAACTACATGAAAAATCGAATAAGCATTGCGAAAACATGCGCTTTAATTTTTACACTCAAAAAATAGAAAAACTAGAAAAAAATTCCAAAAGGCAATAAAGAGATAAATTTACGAAGTCGAAAGTATGCTCATTCGTTTTTTTATAAAAAATTACCCCTAGAAGAAATTTATTTTTAAAAAAATCTATTTACTTAAAATTCGTAAAAATCAATTTTTCCAACTTTGACTCACTACTACTGCTGTATCTTAAAGTTTCAAGTCGAATAAACTTGCCAACATACATTTTTTTGGTTACTCTTTTTATTCATGAAATAAAAATGAGGGGTAAAATTTTAAGTTGTACAAAATTTTAAAAAATGTTTGACTGACTCGCAAAATGCGTTTTTATTTAATTTTTAGTAATGTTATGTTCGATTTTAAAAATGTTGTCAAAAAAAAATTTAAGGGTAATTTTCGTGCATCAATTCAAACTTAGACGTAATGGAACCGAAGTATTTAAAATGCAGTGGATGTATAGGGGGAAGGATCAACTTCTAAACGCTCGGTGCGTCTTTGGTTTGAAAAATTTCGAGAGGATAATTTTGATCTCGATGATGAAATGGGTAGACGAAGAACCATAAATACTAATACTGAGGATTTAGAGAAGATTGTGGAGTCAAATTGTCACTTATTTAGACGTTTGGATGCATTTTTTAAAGATAAATTGTTAAAAATTATGACTTTTCATACAGAATTTCCATTGACTTACTTTATAAGATCCCAAAAACCTGAGTTTTACTAATCAAGAATCAGTAAAAATTATAAAGATAGTTTTTGTTAAAGTGTTGCACCGCTCAAAAAGATACCTTTTATTTAAAAACCACAAATAAATCAGATTACAATAAACAGAATTATTTAATTAACAGACTTAATTAACTAAAGTATCAGACATCAACTAAGTGACGGATTCAACTAAGGCCTCAGTTGAACAAAACAGATCTGTGATAACTTATCACCAGAAAAATATCAGATTTCAGAGCAGTAGTTTAACCCTAAAATTATACAATAATTAGGTAATATAAGATATACTAAAAATGATGAAATAGTACAATGACAAAAGATATAAATGAAATAAAATGACAGATCTGTACTATATATATATATAAAAAAGAATCTTCTAGAAATATAAAACAAAGAGTTAGTTTTGGGATAATGTTTTTCCCATGATCTAGATAATTCTATAAGAGAAAATAGATGAGAAATAGAAGAGCCTTAGGTACAAAGAGTAAAGTACAAATGAGAACATTCGATAAAAGACTATATTCTTACTAATCCTAAAGTATTTAAGACGTTGACAACGATGTATAGACACTAACGGGTATTACTTTGATTAATCTGTCTAATTTTAACATAAATATCTGCTGTTTTAATAAGTTTTTTTTTCCTCACGGCTATTATTTATTCCTCAACCTAATATAAATATAAAAATTATTTGTAAATTATTCAAAATTATCTTTTTTTGTATAGAAAAATCATTAGTAAAATATTTGTACACTAATATAAAGAATTTCATCAAACAATTTGCATACAATTTTACTTTTAATAAATATTTTTTTATAACTTAAACTGTATTTGTAAAATTAAACAAAGTAAATTTTGTACATTTTTTTAAAATTGCATTTACTCTTCAATATATTTATAAACTTTATGAATAAATGTATTCAGCTATCTTTATTTGACATTAGATTTTTTCGACATAGTTTATAATTACAAATGATAATGCTTAATATTTATACATTATTTAATTATAGAAAGATAATAAATATATAATGGTTGATTTCGATTAAATCATATCACACAGTTTTGTCTAAGTAATTATATAATTATGACAAAGTATATAATTATAAATTTGCTGTTGTTTCTTTGTCTTACCATTACTTTACAGGTATGCTAATAACTAAGATCTTTGTTAAATAGTTTTAGTTGCATCCTGAAGATGAAAAGTTTCCAGCACAGGATAGAGACAACTTTGAAATAACAAAAAAAGCAGTAGAAATTATTGAAAAAGTTGAAGAAAAGATAGAAGGAAAAAATGAAAATTATAGTTTAATGACTCAAGCTGAAAATTCAAAAAAAGACATATACAATTTTAATACTGAAAATACAAATTTTAGTCCCATGCAAAATCCCTATTTGTTTCAAGGTGATGAGATGCTTACTAAAAATCAAGCTGAAAATCTTGTAGATGACGTTATTGAAAAGGCTAGAAGTTATGAAATTGATTTATCAGGTTTACTAGGTGAAAATACAAGGACTAAAAGAAAAATACAAAAGGATCTAAATTATACTTGGGAGTTTCCAATTAACTACGTTGTTCAAGGAGTTGACAATGAAATGGTCGATACAGCACTAAAGTTTATAGAAAATGAAACATGTGTAAGATTCTCAAAACAAAAAGCAATTCCTTCCGGACAGCCTGGTTTGAAATTTGTCAAAGGAAATGGATGTTGGAGTTACGTCGGTAGGTCAGAAGAAAGTAAGTTTCAAGATGTTAGCATTGGATATGGATGCACCACAGTTGGAACTGTTCAACATGAAACAATGCATGCTTTAGGATCAACCCATGAACAATCTAGGGCCGATAGAGATCAATATTTAACAATTGTGGAACAAAATGTACGGCCTAGTTTAATGTACAATTTTGTAAAACTTAACATCTCAAATGCTATCGATTACTATATAAAATACGACTATGGTTCAGAGATGCAATATCCTAGAGACTCTTTTTCCATGAATGGAAAAGACACTATGGTACCAAAGAACCAGGTTTTTAATAAAACACTTGGTCTTGATATTGGTCTTACTTTTCTTGATCTCAAATTAATAAATTTATATTATTGCTCCGAGAATTTTACAAAAAAGATAAAGTGTTATAATGGAGGATATGAAGATCCTAACGATAATACCAGATGCAAGTGCGTCGAAGGATACAGTGGAAACAAATGCATTCAACTACCAAAACCAAAAAAAGATTGTAAAACAACATTATATCATGTAACAAAAGATGTAAAAAATATAACCCTTGAAGGAGAAAAGAATTGTCTTTATCACTTAAAAGCTCCACATGGAATGAAAATCAATATAACTGTCACAAATACAAAAATTGAACCTTCATATAAAAATTATTGTATAAAAGATAATAGTCTTGAAGTTAAATTTATTGCAGACAAAACACCAACTGGAGCTCTTCTTTGCAATGAAATTAAAAACTTAACAATTTCATCTGAAAATGATCATGCAATTGTTCATTATAGAAGTAAATTTTTGATGAATAAAATGAACATTGCTTTCTATGCAATTTAATTTTTTGTTAAATTATTCAATTCTAATACATAATCAATATATATGATTAATAAAATATAATATAAAATGCTTAATAAATTTTTAAAGATTTATTTAAATTCATTCATAATATAATATCATAGATAATAAATTGAAATTCTTAATTAAAGACAACAAAAAAAATTTCATTTGTTTATTTGATTAAACGAATATTTATAAAATTTATAATTAATTCATCTTAATTAAAAAATCTTTTTTTATTATTAAACTTGTAACTTGCATTTTTTAATTAGTTTTTTAAAATCCGTTCATATATAAAAATCCACATTGTTCAATTTCATTTTTTTAAGTGAAGATTTTACAATATCTCTTTTTTGAAATCTTCAGTTATAAATGCTCACAAAAAAAGAGAATTGCATAACATAATAGAAATGATATATAACATTTTATAATATTAATCTAAATTGATCGATACGCTGAATAAATATATATATCAATTTATATTACTTATCATCGTTTATCATTAAAGTTGTCTTACTTATCAACTAACTTTTTGTATGCTAGAATATATTAATCCTGTTCAATTTTGCATTTAAATAATTTGATGTATTAGTTGCAAAAAGCTTTTATGAATTATGATAAATCAAAGAAATTTTGTTTGAAAGAATTTAAAGATTATTTTATTGAGTTTTTATATATTATGTCATGTGTTGCCTTGAAAATAAATGAATCCACCGATGGCTGGAATAGATAAGCTTATAAATATTATGCTTGATATTGGAAATTTATAAATTGATTTATCAAACGATCTTAAAATTATTAAACTTTTTATATTATTTTATAAATATAAAAATGTATAATTATCTGAATCTCGTTTAAAGTTTCCTTTTGATACAAAAAAGTTATTTATACTGTAAGATAAAAAAAATTCATAAAAAGCAATGTTATATATAATTTCATCTATAATACATAATTTCTTGCTTTTCAGACAATGTTTGTAAAATGAAGCAAAGTAAACATCGTGATTTTTTTGAAATTTCGTCTATTTCTTATAAACTTTGATAAATAAATTTACCAAACTATCTTTATTTGATATTAAATTTTTTAAACATTATTTTGTAGCAAAAAATAATAATACTTAATATTTATACGTTCTTCAGTAATAGAAAAAATGAATATATAAGTTCAATTTTGATTAAATTATATCATTCAGTTTTGTCTAAATAATTATATTATTATGACAAAGAATATAATTATAAATTTGCTGTTGTTTCTCTGTTTTACTATTACTTTATCGGTATGTTAATGTTCAAAAATATTATTTGAATAGTTTCAGTTGCTCACTCAGGAGAATAATGTTCCCAAAGAGGATAAAGATAATTTTGAAATAACAGAACTTACAAATCGATTTCTTGAAGAAGTTGAAGAAAAAATAGAAGAAAAAAATGGTATTTACAGTGTAGAGGATCAGAATAAAAGAAGATTAGAAGACATGAACAATTCTAATAGTGAAAACCTATTTGTTAAGCCCATGGAAAATCCCAATTTGTTTCAAGGAGATGAAGTGCTTACTGAAGAACAAGCAGAAAATATTATAAAAAAAGTTGCTGAAGAAGCAAAAGCTTATGAAGTTGATTTATCAAATTTTTTTAGTGATAGTGAAATTACAAGAAAAAAACGAAAAATAGAAGTAAAAAAAGATGCAAAATGGGAATTTCCTATCAGATACTATGTTCAAGGGGTAAACGAAACCTTAGTAGATAAGTCACTAAAATTAATAGAGAATGAAACATGCATCAGATTTGTGAAAGTGTACGGACCAACATATAAACAACCAGGCTTAAAATACTTCAGTGGAAATGGATGCTGGAGTTTTGTCGGCAGAAAATCACCAGATCAGTTTCAAGATATTAGCATTGGAAATGGATGTACTTCAGTTGGAACTGTTCAACATGAAACAATGCATGCTTTAGGATCAACCCATGAACAATGTCGAGCTGATAGAGATGAATTCTTAACAATCTATAAAGATAATTTTAGATATGGTACAGATAAAAATTTTGTAAAACTTGACATTTCAAATGCTATTACTTACAATATAAAGTACGACTATGGTTCGGATATGCATTATGCTCTTGACTCTTTCACTAAAAATGGTAGACCTACTATGTTACCTAACAATCGACTTTTTGTGAAAACTATTGGAACTAATAGCGGTCTTAGTTTTCTTGATGTTAAGTTATTAAATTTATATTATTGTTCACAGAACTTTACAAAAATCCGATGCTATAACGGTGGGTACCCAGATCCTAACAACAAAACCAAATGCAAGTGTGTCGAAGGATATGCTGGAGACAATTGCATTCAACTACCAAAACCAAATGATGGATGTAATACAACATTTTACCATGCAACAAAAGATGCAAAAAATATAACTCTTAATGGAGAAAAAGATTGTCTTTATCATTTAAAGGCTCCACACGGAATGAAAATTAATATAACTATTGTACATTCAATGTTTGATTATAGTAGTGAATATACTTGCATGAAAGGGAATAGTCTTGAAATAAAATTTATTTCAGACAAAACTCCGACTGGAGCTCTTTTCTGCTCAGAAAATAGAAATGTCTCAATAATTTCTGAAAAAGATCATGCAATTGTTCACTATAGAACCCCATTTTGGTCAAGTAAAATGAACGTAATCTTCCATGCAATTTAATTTTATGTTAAATTAATCAATTTTAAATTATAATCAATATATTTGGTTAATAAAATAATCTTATGAATTTTATTTTCTATTATAATAGCTTATATGTGATGTAAAAATTAAAAATACACTAAAAATTTCGTCAATATATGAATTTTTAAGCGTTACGTTGTATATATGCAAAACCATCACTTTATGTTAATGCCACCTAAAAAAGTACAAACTAACATGCATCACCGGGTTAAACTTACCCGGCAAAGAAAAAAAATTGAAATTTTTTCGTCGACCCAGCATGAGTTAATTTTTTTGCCGGATTGACTTTTTTATTTCCTCACACGAATTACAGGGAAAATTTTATAGAGAATTGAATTATTTATACCATAATGTTTTTTGTACTGGATTTTAGTAACCACTAAAGCTAAAAAAGTAGGTTAGTACTTTCTAAATGATTAAATATCATTAATGCATTTGAAACAACTAGCTGTAAAAAATTTTACATGTCAAGTTACAAGTTTATCTTGTGAACGTTAAATTCATTTTTTAAAGGAAGACTATTATCTAGACCCTTACTATTAAACAACCAATTACATTCTGAAACTCTTGTATCACGAAATAATTTTTAATTTTACTTAAATTTTTTTTTATTATTATAAAACAAACTCATTTAAATTATTTGTTGAAAAATTACATATATTTAGGTTTTTTTTATATTATTTTAACATAAATTCTATTAAATAATTTGTTAAAAAAGTATATATAGTTAAGTTTAGTTAGCAATAAATATTTCAGGAAAAATGTTTTTTATGACCCAGCAATACATGGAAATGTTCGTGACCCGACCCAGCACTAAAATTTTTCATTTTTATGTATGCTATTACAGGGAACAAGGATTTTGTATCTTTCTATCAATATTTGTAATTGATGAATTCAAAAAAATGATGTTAAATGATATGGGAATGCAAAGAAATGCTTATATAAATTCTCTTACAATCGAAGATTGTTTGTAGGAATATTTTTCATTTATCTTAAATACCAGATTATGTATAAAAATTATTTAATATAGAAAATTTTTATCTATCGGGATATGTATTATATTGGAAAAAATGTTTTAACATGATGTACAACAGTATTATTAATTTAAAAAGATTTTTTGTATATTATTTTTGTTTTAAAATAAGTATGACCTTCAATATATTATTTTTAATAAATATTTTGTACTTTGTATTGTCATTTATTCCAAAAAATTATTTTAGAAGTAAATATTTTATATAATTATTTTGTTCAAATTAAAGAAAATGTTGTTTAAAAATTCTGAAAGAAAGTAAAAGTTCACATTTGCATTTTACTTCCAGAAATTTAATTAGAAGATGTCAGGAGACATAATGATACAATTTTAAATATTCCACTGGGATAGTGAAAAATGTTATATAATCTTGGAAAATGGAATTTAACAGTCAACTACATTAAATATGCTACATCTTTGTAAAATTTGCGCTATCTTTGTCACTTTTGCTACATCTTTTTGACCAATTTGCGCCATCTTTGTACATTTTGCGCTATCTTTTTTACCAATTTGCGCCATCTTAGTACATTTTTGCGACATGTATTTTTCATAACAAATAAATTATTCTTCAACATAATTTAGGTATGTTAAAGAGTAAAATAATATTATTAAAATAAAGTGGAATTGAATTGGAAAAAGTGACTTTCGCTTGTCTATTAGGTAACAAAAATGGTTTTTTTAAGAAACATACATAATATGGGCAGGCGAAAAAGCATTCTTTTTTATTTTTTACTAACTTATTTTTTGATTATTCCATTGCATTTAGTTTACACACGGCAACGCACTTTACAGCAACCCCTACCCTAATTAAATTAAAGAAGAGACGATGGAAAATGAACTTGCCCATGGTCACTTATGATCAAGCGAAATGGTATTAAAAAAAAGAAAAAAATATGAGTAACCATGGACAAGCGAATGTCTACCGTCTGAAAAAGATGTCTCAAAAATGTACTAAGATGGCGCAAAATATACAAAGATGGCGAAAATTGGTAAAAAACATGGCGCAAAATGTATAAAGATGGCGCAAATTGGTCAAAAAGATGGCGCAAAATGTCATAAGATGTAGCAAATTTTACAAAGATGTAGCATATTTGATTTAGATAACTCTTAAATTCTGGGGTTCTATAATCTTTTATATGATTCAAAATTACACACTAGGATAATTCATCTGAAGGAAATTTAGAAATAAAAAAAATGATAAGAAGTTGATTAATAGTACATGAGTGCTTTACACGTCACGGTCATGGAAAATATTTGGCATTTTTATATTTGATGCTTCAAAAATAAAATGCGAAAATATGTGTTTTTCATTTGGTAATTCCCATGACCATATTCACCTACCTGTGTTTCATATTGCTGCTTCCATGACCATATTATAAGAAATCTCCTTCAGCAGATTTAAATAAAAATTGCAATGAAAAATTTTTATTAACAAATATTACTTTTAATAATAATTTTTGAAGAAAATAAATAGATCTATTTATAAAAGTTAATTAACCTACTAAATTGAAAATATTGAAATCAAAATGAATAAATCAACTGTTGGAGATTACCATACTCGTTTTTTTTTATAAAACGTATCAAATAATTTCTATCAACTTAATAGCAATCATATCTAATATCTATTTTTTATTTCGAAGTATGACTTATGAAGGATTTAATCAAAGAAAACTTTTTAAGTATATGACGATGATTATGTAAATTGAATACATTTGTTCATGTTTACTTCATTTGATATATTTTGGATACCATCTCACCCATCACCTTATGAATTCAATGGTAGAAATAAATTTATGTAGCAAGCTTAATACACTTAATCTTAAAGTTAACCAATTTATAATAGTTACACCATTATACTTTAGTGTTATGAGATTCTATAAGATAGTTTTATTTCGTAGACCAAATATTCTTACAATGACAATATTAATTTTTATCACATTGAGACTACTTATATATATAATGATTGGACAGTATTTTGAAATAAATATTTATTATATACCAAAAGATGGTTGTGGATATGAAATTTTTAGTGATATACCATTTTATAGAGTAATTTTATACATCAATCTTTGTGTTGTACTTATAGTACCATTTATATCATTTATTATTTATTTAATAATATATAAGAATATTACTAAATATAAGAAAAGAATAAAGATTTTAGGAGTAATGGAAAATAAAAATTTATTCAAAAGTATAGTTATTCAAAGTACATTTCCATTTCTCTCTCAATCTCCGATTACATTTTACCTTATTTATTACTCTATAGGTAAGTTTAAAAAAATTCTCATTATTTTTAAAATCTAATGTTTTAGCTAGAGAAAATTTCTATGAAATTGAAATAACATTAAATACACTATATTATGGTGGACAAGGATTTTGTATTTTTCTATCAATGATTGTAATTAAGGAATTCAAATTTATGATGTTAAAAGATATTGGAATTAAAAATATTTTACATCCAACTAGAAATAACAAGACACTTCATGGAAATTCACATGTAAGAATAAAAAATACTACTGTATCTAAATGAATAGTTATTTGATTTTAAAAAACTTTTGTATTTCAATAAATAATTGTTTTAAAACATTTGTTTATTTCAAAATTAGTAATAATCAAAAAATATTTAATAAATTCAAATTGTTTTGACATTTAAAAAAGTTTGATTTCTTACATAATTTTGAATAATTAACGATTGTTAAACAGATTGTTTAACAAATTGTATTTCTAAACAGTATACATAGCTTTTTTCACCTAATGTTTAAAAGAATGAACAAATTGATATTCTAAAATGAATTGAAATTATATGACAAGAATATTAATTTAATTACCACGTCCACCAGTTGGTCTAACAGCAGGCTTACTTTCTGAGAAATCTGCTTGATGCATGAATTTGAGTTCTTGGTGCAACTAATCCTTCAAATCTACTTAATGGACGAGTTTCAGTTTTTGATACAGTAGGGGTAGTTCTTCTTGTTGTTGTAGGAACATATTTTTTTGTGGTAGTGGTAGTAGTTGGTTTAGGAGTAGTCGGTATAGGAGTAGTTGATGATTTTGTCGTTGTACTAGTAGAAACAGTAGATGATTTTGTAGTCAATGAAGATTCCAAAGGAATAGATGGATTAGAATGATTACTTGGCAAATCTAAAAAAGAGTATTTGAAAATTAATAATAAGCAAATTATGTAATTTTATTACCTTTTATATAAATTCCAGTTACATTTGACAAATCTTTAACAATTGTAATATTTGTTGGATTTCTATATGTAAAGTTTACTATTTTTCTTACAAAATTTTCCTTAAAAAATTAATTTGTAAAAATAACTAAAACTTACAACTATAGTTTTATTTATTTCGTCGATAATAAGTTCATTAACAGTATTAAATGGATCAACATCGGGTTCATTTCCTTCGAAAGCATAATCCATTGCTAGTTCAATCATAGGGTCTATCAATGTAAGGAAAACGCTTGAGTAATAAGTTTCATTAGGAGTCATCCAAATGGTACATGTTTGTGTATCATTTTTATTGCAATTAGTCTTAAGTCCAAAAGAAAATGTTGTAGTAAGAGCAATGAGAAGTAAAGTACAAATGAATTTCATGACTTTGTATGATGTAATGAAGCATTTCGATTACTTTTTAAATACTATTTTCAATATTATTTGCTATACCAAAAAAACAATATTTTTCTATTTGGGATGCTTTATAAAATTTAAAATATTACAATACTTTTTCTAATTGCAAAAAATCTTACGAGATAAAAAAATTATTTATACGATTTGTTACATAAATATAAAAATTTTTAATTTCATAAAACATACATTTTTTTTATATCGCATACTTTTTTTACATCAATTATAAAAGTATAAATCAAAGTCAATATATTTTATATATTTAAAAAATGTAAAATCAATTCACTCTTCAAATATATTTAACAATAGATTCATTTGTATTGGATACTTAAGTTTAAAAATTATTTTTAAATGTAAAGTCAAATTTTTGGATACAAATATAAGTATTCAGTAGACTTTACATGACATTCATATAAAAAACTAACCAATATTCAATATAACAGTCCAATTATTACAATCATTTGATTCTGATTAGTGAAAATATACAGCGAAAGAAAAAAAAACAAAATGAAAAAATTAATATTTATGTATAAATACTAAAAACATAAAAATATATGTAGAAAAAATAAAACTTTATTAAAAAATTAACACAAAAATTTTTTACAATAAGAAATAAATCAAATAATTTTTTCTACATTATATTCAATCATATACAATGATAAAAATTTTAAAAAAAAAGTTCCTTATTATGATTATTAATTAGATAACTATTTTTACATAGTAATAGTTAGTGATATTAAAAATATTAAGTTTTTTTCTTCTATTCTTGTGCGAATTTATAAGGTCTTTGCTTTCTTAGTCATCTTAAACAATAGTGAAAGATGAATTAAACGTATAGTTTAATCAGTCATTTGATTGAATCTTCCTTACCATAAGGCTTTTGAACTTCATAACTTTCACTTCCAAACTACACACAAAAAAAGGACACAGGTTTGTATAAAATGTAACAAATTTGTCCCACCTAAATAAATTTGAATTTTCTTGATTTGTGTCTAATTTTATCACAATTATTTTGTATATGGAAAATTAAAACAATATTTAGAGAATTATTAAAATAAGTTTCTATTTTTCTAGTATATTATTTTTATTTTAGAACATAAGTTGTTTTCTACAATCCATTTTAAAATACAAGGTTAAAATTGATTTCTGTGTAAATTTACAAACACTTTTACAAAAAACATTTTTAACATATTACAGTACATTTTTTAATATTATTCAATAGTTTAAATTACAGTAAATCATTAAATGATTTATATTTAATTGGAGGTACGGCGGCCTCAAATTTGATGATAAATAAGACTATAAATAAGAAAGATCTTATAATAGAAGATTATTTTGATTTTGCCAACTAAAATCTACTAACAAGCCAGGAGGTGGAAATTGCTAAAAAGCCTGAAAAGGGTAATTTTGAATGTGTCTTAATATCGTATAATTATGTATATTATGTTTAGCTTTTTTTTATATTTATATCTTGTAATCTAAAAATAAATTTGAAATAAAGTTTTAAGAAAGTTGTTCTGTTGTCGTGGAAGTTCATCGATATGTTGTTGGCTGGCCGATCTTTAACGTTGAGGAATATAGTCCAGTTAACATTAAAAATTAACTTTACTATAAATTGTATTTTATGAAATTTTCACATTTGATACTCTAAATTTTTTTTCATAATGTCTTATAAAAATCAAACTTACGAAAAGTTATAAAATAATATAGATTTTTATTTATAGTAAAAAAATAACTTTTACATATTTAAATTTAAAATAAGAACGAATATTAAAATAATATTTTTATTGAAATACTTTTTGTGAGAAAATAATTATTGCTTTTCATTATTATTTTTATGAAATTTTTAAACTTTTTGTTGTTAGTAGATTGTTTAGAATAATGATCCTTATTAAAGCATCAAAAATGTTACACGAAATTGACTTTTAATATCATATTTTAGAAAATAAAAAACAAGTTAAGATCGAAGTGAGCATAATGTCATAAAAATATCAAAATTAAAAAAAGTTACATTAATTTAAAAAGTTAAACATATATATTTTTGTGAAAAACGGCAAAAAGTAAGCGACAACCTAATATTTTGCGTTGTTTAAAAATTTTTCCTATCGCCTGATATTTTTTAAATTTGAATAATATTCAATTTTTTAAAATGGTGGGACATTTTTTTGCATTATAGATATAATTTCAAAATTTGTCCTTTTTTATGTGTGTACTTTTACGATTTTTTGGCATTATTTTTAGTGAATATCATTGTTTTTGTTAGAAATTAAAAGCAAAAACAATTTTGTGTTTCGTTAATAACATAATAAAAGCGATAATACTTGCCTATTATAACCATGTACCAAACAAATATATTATTTACCGTTGTAATAACACATTTTTCCATAAAGTGCCAAAAATAAGTTTTTATTCAAATCTCTTATTAGTAACATTTTTTTTATTTAATCTCATGAATTAAAACTATAACTCAATTTTAAAAAAAAATTGAATATTCATAAAATAAAAAATGAATACTACAAAACCAGTGTGACAAAAAATGATCCTTTTTTTCCTATGTATATAAAATTTTTAGCGCACCTAACCAATATTTTTGAAGAAATCTCTAATTTCCCGTAGAGTAGAAAAAGGCATAATGTCAAAGGCATGTTGTAAGCACAAAAATAGCACAAAATGGATTTAATTTTGATGCCCAAGAACAAGCGGTCATTTTAAGTTAAGAAATAGCATTCTAAAAATCAGAATTAAGCGTGATTAGGAAAGAATGGTCAGTTATTCGTAAGATGAGTAAATATCCGGTGTTACATAAAATCTTGAAAAAAAGCTTATAATAAAGTTAGAGCTTGGTATAGAAATAATTTCCATTCTGTTAACGATACCATTAGCTATTTATTATTGGTGATGAAGTCAAAAAAAGGCAGGAACGATAAGTATTAAAACAACATGAAACAATGCATTTAAATTCTGATCTCGAATAGCAATAGCAAAATACATCCAAAAGAAATATTTTCTTGTTGTTCTACATTTATCTTAGTTATTTCAAACGAAGTTGGATGTATAATCTCTGAAAGTTTCCCGGCTACCCTTATCATTCTTCATATCCTCTTTTTTTTGTTCTTGAAATGAACTAAAGAACTTTCAAAGATTACTTTTACTTTCATTTTTTACATATCCACTTTGGTAAGCAAATTATATATAATCATCCCATTAATTTAAATTATTATTACATAAACCGGCTTAATTTTTTTTTCTATGGATAGCCATTATCGCTCTTAAAGAAGATTTTTTTTTCAAACGGAAGTAATTAAATAAAGTAAGGTTATTATTTTGACGGGTGCAGTACGGATGAATTTTTACAATTTTTTTTTATTTATAAATTATATAAAAATATGAAAACAACGAAATCATCATTTAATTTTGTCACTTTAACTTGTAATAATGTCTAACAATTCAGTTTTATTTGCTCTAGAAGAAGAATTTTATCCTATTAACAGAGACTACTATTTTGCTGCAATCCAAAATGAAATTTCGATGTCAATTGCTCTTATACCAAATCTATATTTTTTATCTGCTATTTTGACAAGTACAGCATTCAAAAAAGGAAAATATTGAAGAGGACAGTCTTAGTTTTCAACATATTAAATATAATGTCTATTGTCACTAGTTTAATAGTTTTTACTTATTATTTAAGTGTATACCATAACGAAGGGTTGATAAACGTAAATATATGTTTTTATATGCGAAGCATACAAGGAATATTCCTAACATTTCTAGTTACAATTCCTTTGTTTTTTACAGTTGAAAGATACTTTATCGTGATATCAAACAATAATCTTCAAAAATGTATCGCATTTGCAGTTTCTATTTTTTTCAATTTTTCATCATTTATGAGTTTTTATACAACGTTTTTTCAATCAGACATTAAATGGGTACCCGATGAGATATGTGCATTAACTAAAAGTCCAGCATCATCTACAGTTAGTCAAATTACTGGATTTATGCATTATTTTGTTTTGGTGGTTCCATTAATCGTTGGAATTATTAACTTTTTCATGATTAAACGCCTGAATTCACAAGCACCAATCTCTCCAAGTTCAAAATCTAAACAAAATGAAAACAAGACAATTTTTATCAATTTAATTATTCAAACATTTCAACCTTTTTTTGGACAATGGCCCTCAACTCTTTTCTTTTTTTATCTTAAGTCAAGTAAGTTTACTTATTAATAACTATTTATTTTAACTAATTGAAGCTGGTCACAATATATACATCGTTTGGCGGATATTGGATGGACTTACAGCCTTTAGTTTAGTTTCGAATATTTTATTTTCCATCATCTTCATAAAAGATGTCAGAAATACAGTATTTAAAAGGACAAGTAATATAGTTAACAAAGTAGCAAACGTAGTAACAATAAAAACTGATAATACATTAAAATTTAATCAACAAAAATCTTTAGTAGTGTAAAATTTAAAGTCTTATAATAAAGATTATCCATAAAAGAAAAATAAAATATTAAAACTATTGTAATTCGTAAAACTTTATTTTAAAATTTATTTAAAATAGAAATCACTATTACAATACAAAATAAACAGTAATTTCGATAGAATAAAAATATATAAAATATGGTAAAAACAAAGTACTATAACATATTTCCTATATTCAATATATCGTCCATATTCTTAAGAACAGTCGTAAGTCTCAACATGTTAAACTATTTTTTATTTTTTAAATGGAAATTTTTGTGACTACATCTTGAGCACTGCCACAAGTTCTTCTTTTAACATAAATACTTTTGATTATTCGGAAAAACCATTACTATAACAAGTGTTAAGTTTGAATATGTTGTCTTCATTACATTCGAAATCATATGACATACAATTGTTGGTAACCTTTAAATCTCCAACATCATACGTAGTTGACGTTGAATAACTTGGTTTAACTCCGCACTCATTTTCACTAACACAAATTAATATTGCTTCGTCAAATACCCTCGATTTCCCCCGTTTAATTAAATTTAAAATATTGTTAGAAACATCAATATGAAAGTTGATGCGTACTTGGAGTACATTTTGTAAAATTCCCTCGATGGTTTTATGTTATACTCTAATATTTGTACCTTCGTGTATTTCATGACCACAGATACATCAATCAACTCAACCGTTCTACTTGGTAGAGACGATGGACAATCGCTTGTCCATAGGTAACCACGAGGCAATCTAATTTTCATCTTTTTTTTTAAACTTTATTAGGGTAAGGATCGCTGTGAAGTTCATATTCGTGTGTAAAGTGAATACATTGGAATAACCAAAAATAAGTTAGTAAAGAATAAAAAAAAATTTTTTTGTTTATCCATATTATGTATGTTTTTAAAAAAAGCCATTTTGCTTACCCAAGAACAAGCGATCGTTCTAAGTTGAGAACTAATATACTTAAACCAAAATTAAGTGTTATTAAGAATGAATTGTCAGTTATTCGAAAGATAATTAATATCTAATGTTACATAAACCTTTAAGAATAAACTTGATAAAAAGTTTTAGTTTGGTATAGAGACAATTTCCATTCTGTTAACGATACCATTAACTATTCAATATTGATGATGAAGTCAAAAAAGGCAAGAACAATAAGTATAAAAACAACATGAAACAATACATTTAAATTCTGATCTCGAATAACATAAGCAAATACTTCTAAAGAATTCATTTCTTGTTGTTCTACATCTATCTTGGTTACTTCAAACAAAGTTAAGTTTTTAATCTTTGAAATTTCCTCGGCTACCCTTATCATTCTTCATATCCTCTCTTTTTTGTTCTTGAAACAAACTAAAAACCTTTTAAAGATTACTTTTATTTTTTACATATACACCTTGGTAAGCAAGTTTTATATATAATCACTCTTAGTAATTGCAATGATTAGTGCATAAAGTGGATTAATCTTTTTTGTTTATGGATGGTCCTTATCACTCTTCTAGAAGATTTTTTTTTTATCGGAAGCAATTAAATAAAGTAAGGTTATCATTTTGACGGGTGCAGTACGGATGAGTTTTTACAACTTTTTTTAAATTATAAATTCAAAAAAAAAGGAAATAACGAAATCATCATTTAATTTTGTCACTTTAACTTGTAACAATGTCAAACAATTCAATTTTATTTGCTCTAGAAGAAGAATTTTATCCTATTAACAGAAACTACTATTTTGCTGCAATCCAAAATGAAATTTCGATGTCAATTGCTCTTATACCAAATCTATATTTTTTATATGCTATATTGACAAGTACAGCATTCAAAAATAGGAAAATATTGAAAAGGACAGTCTTAGTTTTCAACATATTAAATATAATGTCTATTGTCGCTAGTTTAACAGTTTTTACTTATTATTTAGGTGTATACCATAACGAAGGATTGATAAACGTAAATATATGTTTTTATATGCGAAGCATACAAGGGATATTCCTAACATTTCTAGTTACAATTCCTTTGTTTTTTACAGTTGAAAGATACTTTATCGTGATATCAAACAATAATCTTCAAAAATGTATCGCATTTGCAGTTTCTATTTTTTTCAATTTTTCATCATTAATGAGTTTAGCTACAACGTTTTTTCAATCAGACATTGAATGGGTACCCAATCAAATATGTGCATTAACTAAAAGTTCAACATCATCAACAGTTAATCAAATTACTGGAATTTTGAATTATTTTGTATTGGTGGTTCCATTAATCGTTGGAATTATTAACTTTTTCATGATTAAACGCCTGAATTCACAAGCACCAATCTCTCCAAGTTCAAAATCTAAACAAAATGAAAACAAGACAATTTTTATCAATTTAATTATTCAAACATTTCAACCTTTTTTTGGACAATGGCCCTCAACTCTTTTCTTTTTTTATCTTAAGTCAAGTAAGTTTACTTATTAATAACTATTTATTTTAACTAATTGAAGCTGGTCACAATATATACATCGTTTGGCGGATATTGGATGGACTTACAGCCTTTAGTTTAGTTTCGAATATTTTATTTTCCATCATCTTCATAAAAGATGTCAGAAATACAGTATTTAAAAGGACAAGTAATATAGTTAACAAAGTAGCAAACGTAGTAACAATAAAAACTGATAATACATTTAAATTTAATCAACAAAAATCTTTAGTAGTGTAAAATTTAAAGTCTTACAATAAAGATTATCCATTAAAGAAAAATAAAATATTAAAACTATTGTAATTCGTAAGACTTTATTATATAATTTATTTAAAATAGAATTCACTATTACAATACAAATAAACAGTAATTTCGATAGAATAAAAATATATAAACTAAGGTAAGAACAAAGTACTATAACATATTTCCCATATTCATTATATCGTCTATATTCTTAAGAACAGTCGTAACTCTCAACATGTTAAATTATTTTTTAATCTTTTAATGGAGGTTTTTGTGACTAAATCTTGAGCACTGCCACAAATACTTCTATTAACATAAATACTTTTGATTATTTGGAAAAACCATTACTATAACAAGTGTTAAATTTGAATATGTTGTCTTCATTACATTCGAAGTAAGATGACATACAACTGTTGGCAACCACTGAATCCCCAACATTACATGTAGTTGATGTGGAATATCTTGGCTTGACTCCGCACTCATTTTCACTAACACAAATCACTTTCCTTCATTAAATACCCTCGACTTTCGCCATTTAATTACATTTAAAATATTGTTAGAAACATCAATATGAAGGTTGATGCGTACTTGGAGTACATTTTGTAAAATTCCCTTGATGGTTTTATGTTATACTCTAATATTTATACCTTCATGTATTTCATGACCACGGATACATCAATCAACTTAAACGTTCTACTTGGTAGAGACGATGGACAATCGCTTGTCCATAGGTAACCACGAGGCAATCTAATTTTCATCTTTTTTTTTTAAACTTTATTAGGGTAAAGGTCGCTGTGAAGTTCATATTCGTGTGTGAAGTGAATACATTGGAATAACCAAAAATAAGTTAGTAAGAAATAAAAAAAATTTTTTTTGCTTATCCATATTTTGTATGTTTTTATAAAAAGCCATTTTGCTTACCCAAGAACAAGCGATCGTTCTAAGTTGAGAATTAATATACTTAAACTAAAATTAAGCGTTATTAAGAATGAATCGTCAGTTATTCGAAAGATAATTAATATCTAATGTTACATAAACTTTTGAGAATAAACTTGATAAAAAGTTTTAGTTTGGTATAGAGACAATTTCCATTCTGTTAACGATACCATTAACTATTCAAAATTGATGATGAAGTCAAAAAAGGCAAGAGCGATAAGTATTTAAACAACATAAAACAACGCATTTAAATTCTGATCTTGAATAACAAAAGCAAATACTTCTAAAAGAATTCATTTCTTGTTGTTCTACATCTATCTTCGGTTATTTCGAGCAAAGTTAAGTTTTTAATCTTTGAAATTTCACCAGCTACCCTTATCATTCTTCATATCCGCTTTTTTTTATTATTGAAATGAACTAAAAAACTTTTTAAGATTACCTTTACTTTTATTTTTTACATATATACCTTGGTAAACAAGTTTTATATTATCACTCTTGGTAATTGCAATGATTAGTGCATAAAGCGGATTAATCCTTTTTGTTTATGGATGGTCCTTATCATTCTTCTAGAAGATTTTTTTTCTAACGGAAGCAATTAAATAAAGTAAGGTTATCATTTTGACGGGTGCAGTACGGATGAGTTTTTACAACTTTTTTTAATTTATAAATTAAAAAATATGGAAATAACGAAATCATCATTTAATTTTGTCACTTTAACTTGTAACAATGTCTAACAATTCAGTTTTATTTGCTCTAGAAGAAGAATTTTATCCTATTAACAGAGACTACTATTTTGCTGCAATCCAAAATGAAATTTCGATGTCAATTGCTCTTATACCAAATCTATATTTTTTATATGCTATATTGGCAAGTACAGCATTCAAAAATAGGCAAATATTGAAAAGGACAGTCTTAGTTTTCAATATATTAAATATAATATGTATTGTTACTAGTTTAGCACTTTTTACTTTTTATTTAAGTGTATACCATAACGAAGGATTGATAAATGTAAATATATGTTTTTATATTCGAAGCATACAAGGGATCTTCCTAACATTTCTAGTTACAATCCCTTTGTTTTTTACAGTTGAAAGATACTTTATTTTGATCTCAAGAAATAAACTTCAAAAATGTATCGCATTTGCAGCTTCTATTTTTTTCCATTTTCCATC
Organism: Strongyloides papillosus; assembly: GCA_005656395.1. Lineage (NCBI taxonomy): Eukaryota > Metazoa > Nematoda > Chromadorea > Rhabditida > Strongyloididae > Strongyloides > Strongyloides papillosus. The sequence continues at coordinate 3,933,026 of SRSI01000050.1, read as the reverse complement.
ATTTATGAGTTTTTATACAACGTTTTTTCAATCAGACATTAAATGGGTACCCGATGAGATATGTGCATTAACTAAAAGTCCAGCATCATCTACAGTTAGTCAAATTACTGGATTTATGCATTATTTTGTTTTGGTGGTTCCATTAATCGTTGGAATTATTAACTTTTTCATGATTAAACGCCTAAATTCACAAGTATCAACTTCTCCAAATTCAAAATCTAATCAAAATGAAAACAAGACAATTTTTATCAATTTAATTATTCAAACACTTCAACCCTTTTTTGGACAATGGCCCTCAACTCTTTTCTTTTTTTATCTTAAGTCAAGTAAGTTTACTTATTAATAATTATCAATTTTAACTACTTGAAGCTGGTCACAATATATATATCGTTTGGCGGATTTTGGATGGACTTACAGCCTTTAGTTTAGTTTCGAATATTTTATTCTCCATAATCTTCATAAAAGATATCAGAAATACAGTATTTAAAAGAACAAGTAATATAGTTGTTAACAAAGTAACAAACGTAGTAACAATAAAAACTGATAATACATTTAAATTTAATCAACAAAAATCTTTAGTAGTGTAAAATTTAGAGTCTTATAATAAAGATTATCCATTAAAGGAAAATAAAATATCAAAACTATTGTAATTCGTAAAACTTTATTTTATAATTTTATTTTAAATTAGAAATCACTATACAATACAAATAAACAGTAATTTCGATAGAATAAAAATATAAAAAATATGATAAAAACAAAGTGCTTTAACACATTTGCCGTATTCTTTACATTGTCCATATTTTTGAGAATAGTCGTAAATTTCAACATATTAATTCATGTTGCAATCTTTTAATGGAGATTATGTGAGTATAATCTTGAGCTCTGCCACAAACACTTCTATTGACAAAAATACTTTTGGATTCTTCAAATTCGAGGTTATATAATCTCTACCTATGGTAGAATTTATACCCTTATATATATAAACTCTACCGTCTTTTTAATTAGTAAGTGGAGTCTTACTGTACCCTATAAAAGCAGCAATACTTAGTTATTATAACCGTGTACCAAACAAATATATTTTTTACCGTTTTAAGGGCATATTTTTCCCATTTAATGTCGAAAATAGTTTTTATTAAAATCTCTGATTAATAACATTTTCTTTACTTTAATTTATGAGCTAAAATTGCAACTTGATTTTGCTCAAAAAAATGAATATTCAGTGAATAAAAAAAGAATATTGCAAAACAATGAGAGAAAAAATGATGTAACTAAAGAATCAACTTTATAAGACAACAAAAAATCTCCTTTCGTAAAAGTCTCCTGTGCTCGCACACAAAATACATGAAATCATCATCTTGTGTAAAGTTACACTAGGCTTTTTGGGTTAGTATGTATTTACCCCCCTTCGATATATAGGTAAATACCTATTAGCCCAATAAGGCCCAGTGTAGTTTTACCCATCACCTTGAAGACAAGAATTCCGTTCTGAGTGTATGCATGAATGTATCAATTCTGTCTACTATTAAAAAGTTTAAGAAGATTCTAGAATATGCATAAAATCTTTCGTAGTTAATTTTAATTACTCCAAAAATGTACAGGAAATTTGATATTATAGAAAAATAATAACGATATTAGTTAGTTGTTGTGGCGCCTGCTTATCAGAATAAAAGTCTTTATTTTAAAAACGGAAGGACAATACGTAACAAAGATAGATTACGAATGTAAGGATTATAAAAAAATGGGGGTTTATATAGACTTAATATGATGACAATTGATATGTCATCACTTTCTTCTTTACTTTATATTGAAATGTTTTTAAAGAGAAGACCTCGATATTTCAGATGATGCAAGTCTTTACAGTTAAATTTCGAGACAAATGGCTCCAAAAAATTTCCATATTTGGAAATTCAAGAAATTATCTTTTAATAATCTATATTTGCACAATAGAAAAAAATTTCATAATAATTGCTTAAGAATTTTCATTAAATAAAGGAGTAAAATATTTTTATTGGTCTTATCGATCTTTAATAACAATAAAATAAATAAGAACAATAATTAGTTAATTACCTTAGAATCTTCTTTAATATCTTCTAAATTCCAACCAGTAAAACTCCTGATTTTTATTTGATGATTCTATAATAAATTGATTAGTACGTGTTAAAAATAATATAATGATATTATCCACGACATTCCAGGTTATTTATAGTCCTTTCCAGTCACAATGTCATCATTTTTCTGTCTCTTTCTTAAACAGAGTTTACTAAGGTCTATTTTTGATAATTAAAAAAAATACTTGCGTCGGCGGTGATCAAAGTGTTTGATTCGGATAAACAGCATAGTATGAATATCAAAAAAGATAATTTATTTGTCTGTTTATTTTATAGTGTTATTGAACGTATTCATTAAAATCACCAAGATATAATGACGTATATTTGATATAAAATATTTATTATTTTATTAAACAAGTAAACAAGTGTTGAAAATTAAAAAAAGATAGTGATAAAATATATATTAATAGAGAATTAGTCAATGTGTAAATATGTCTAAGCTATAAAATAATATATTGTATAAATGAGCACACATGATTAGAAAGATAAAATGTTTTTATCATTTGTAAATGGTATTTTAACTGTAAACTATCACTGGTGGCACTTTTTTATATTATTATCATATCAATTTATTTTAATTGACCAATAAACTTAATATGAACAATTTGACATGTAAGATGACGTTAAACTTGAAACCACTGTTTCTTTGACCCGTGAACCAATGTTTATATTTGTAAAAGTATCTCCCACCGAGAAGTCGTCTGAGATTTCTTTGCAAGGAACTTCTAATACCATATCGTTCAATTCATCTTCAAAGTCAGATGTACTAATAATTGATAAAACATTGGTATCATTAATATCACTCTTTTTTCTACAATAAAAAATTAGATTTACCCTAACGTAAAATATTAAATTACTTTTTATATCTTTTTTTAAAAAAATGCTTCTTTTTCTTTTTCAATGAAAAATTCTTATTATGCAAATGTTTACCATCCGAATTTTGATTATCAATTATTTTTCGTAATTCGATTACTTCATTTTTTAGAATTTCAACTTTATCCTGTTCGTCAAATAACATTCTTGTAGTCATAGCTCTTACGATCTCCTCATCTCTTAATTTTTCTCTTTCCTCCACCAAAACCTTTGTTAATCTTTCATTTTCCAATTCTAATGCAGTTTTCCATGTCATTAATTTATTTTTTTGTTTTTTACATTCTGTCACCTCAGCATTACTCATATCAAACTTTGTCAATTCATCTCTATTTATACAGTCAACTGAAAGACGAATGGATTCTATTATTTTTTTTGAACATAATTCGTCAAAATGTGCGAAATGATAGGTATCACATGATGATTGAAAATGAATTTTAATGGTAAATTCAAATCGATCTTCCTTAAAAAATGATGTTTGAGGAATATCTGTGTTCGTTGTTAGTTTAATGAAATGTCTTTTTGATGGAGATGGGTTTTTCGTTAGTTCCCATAAAAAAATTGAACCGGGTAATATTGTACACCAGTAAACTTTTGATGTTGATGAAAATAAATTTATCGGGATACAAGAAGATTTTTTTCTCACTTTTTCACAAAGAACAAAGCCCTTAAAATAAGATAACTAATTATCTTTGATTATCACTCTTACTTTATAAATTATTTGAATAACAAAACGTTCATAAACTTTATCTACTGCTGGTTCAAGGCTTACACGATCATTAAAAAATATTCTAATGAGATATATAAAAACATCAAAAGTAATTGAGTTGTTGTAATTATACTCTTCTGGAAATTCTAAACTTTCAGCTTTATTTGGATTAATAAGACGAAATATCCTATTTATTAGGAAATATGCGGTGTTAGGTGATAATGATACATCGGTATATTGAAATATTTGATGGTAATGTTTTTCATAAAATGGCTGTTTTATAATTACGCTACTTTTATTATTTTTATCTTCTTCATTAGCAACTAAATCAAACTCTTCTGGAGACAATGAATTAGAAAAATATAAAAAAATCAGGTACAATCTTTGATTAAGTTGATCATCCCAAAATAGATTAATAGATTCCTGAGAAGGTACATCAACATCATGAGATCCATAAGAATACATGTTTCTAAAAATATTCAGTAGATAAAAATAATACGTTTATTAAAAGTAACTAATATAAATATTCACTTTTATTAGTAAAGATAATATAATAAAATAGATGGATAATGGTGGAAGATGGCAGTTGTATGTGATTATAATAATAACAAACTCCCATTTACCATTCAGTAAAGAAGTGCTTTATATTAGAATGCCTTTGCTTATCAATAATAAATGTCATTTCTTCAAGATACTTTCTTTAAAAAATCACTAATATTTTACATTATATATTAGAAGAATTGTTTTAGAAAAATGTCGGTTAAAATTACATTCATTTCTCATGTTTGCATTATTCAACCACATAATGGAGGTAAAAAATTGTTTAGAAAGGGTGTTTAGATTAATTGATTAAAATTTTACATCAAAATTTTATGATATTTATATTATAGATGTATCATTAATCTTTAAACTAGCATTTAAATATTTTTTCCAATTCTTATAAATGTTACACTATTGTTTTAACTTTCAATTTTACATACTTTAAAGTGCAAATTTTTGAAGTGGAAATGCCAATGCTAAGGATCAACAATCACAGGAGGATGTCGCATATTTGCATATCAATTATGTGTAAGTTTTTTATCAAAAAGTATATTTTTTTGTTTAATGTGTAGTACGATTATCATACAACTTTCAAAATAAATTAATTAAATTATTTTATTACAAAAATAGTATAGAAATTTTTTATATTACTATATTAATGTGATTTTCATTTAAAATGACATAAATTTTAATTATCCTTCATCTTCTATATAAATTATTTACATATTACATTTGCTTATCAATTTAACTTAAAGATTACAATCATACATTGTACGTTTTGATATAAAATTAACAATCATTTTATACATGTATAACAATTTTATTGAGTTTGATATACTTTAATCAAGTTTAATCAAATAAATAGCTTAACTAGTGAAGCTTACAAAATAAATTATGGTGTATTTCCTCTTTTAATCAAACACAATATTTTCTGTACATGTATTTTGATTTTAAAATGTTACTGTTTTCCTATATACTAGTTAAAATTCATATATCTCCTATTCTTATTTACCTTTCATAAGTTGGATGTCTATTAAAAATAGTAAATAATTATTTAATAATTTACTATTATCATATTTTTACCCTATTCATTTTATTTTTAACTATTAACTAACACGAAAGTATACTCTACTATACATTTATTTGTATTATTTAAAATAAAAAAAAACTTTTTTTATTTGTTTTAACCTTCTATCAACGAACAATCACTTTTTTAAATTCTTTACCTGTCATCATACTTATTAGTCATATCTTTTTTAAAATTTAAATTTCATACACCAGTTATCAATATTTCCTTATCTTTTTAAAATAAACTTTGTGAGTAACTAATACTATTAAAAAATATAATTCAATATTTTCTTTTTAAAGTTAATATTTATTTTACTTTAAAATAACTATAACATTGATTCGAATTTTTAAATAATAAATATTTTAGGTATTTTTTTCTGAAATATTAACTTATAACATGTTCTAATGGTTGCAGTACCATACGCTGAAAGTAAAGCTAGAATAATTCTTAGAAATATTAACATTCCACTTGTTGATTCTTATTGTAAAAATGGGAAAAATTATAAAAGTGATAAAAGGATGTTTCGTCTCCGACTCTCTATTAAGTGTGGAGATAAGGAAATTTTGACACCAATTGTTGAGAATCTCTCGGCAAAAATGATGAATGTTGAGTTTCCAGATGAATATATTTTGTATGTTCAAAAAATTTGTAATATCTTATTTATTTGTTAATTTTTAAGTGATAATGTACCTTCAAATTTTTCACTCACCATCTCTGTTTTATCATTACGTCCTGGTTTTACAATCGGAAAAGGAAATAATATTTTAGATAAATTAACATCAACACTCACAAAAAGTATGGGAGGAAATACTTATGATAAAACTTCTACTTTAACTTCTAAATATGGAACTATAACACCTCACTTTGTGTATGATTATCCAGAAGACCAAAATGATCTTTTACAAAATGTGGCAAAAGTAAAGTTATCATTAAAAGATGTAAATCATATTAGTGAAACAGTTTTTAGACTTAAAAGGAATGATAACTTTTCTCTAGAATCTGATCTATTCCCACCATTATTTGGAACCATTTCGCTTTCAATGATACTTCAACCTCAAAGTTTACTTACTCCATTAAAACAAGGATTCGCTACTATAACATTATGTCTTCAGCAGAGAACTTTAAGAAATGTTTATTGTATATTAAAAAGTGGTAATTTAACCATTTTTAATACAGCTCCATTACATTCTAAAGATGGAACAATAGAAATCCCAGTTAATTCTGATACTGTAATTCACATAGATAGAAGAACTGATTCAATAGTTTTATCAGCGGTCGTCTCTAAAAACGAAATGATTAAGGAGGTTATTATAGATGTTAATAGGAATGAAGAAGTTCTTGAGTGGTGTAAAGCATTGAGTACACAAATTGTTGATACAAAAATTTATGGTAATGCATCATCAAAAGACTATTATACAATTATAACAAAAGGATATAGGTCTTTGAAGAAATCAAATGCTCTCCAATCTCCATTTAGTATCTATGAAACACTCCTCTCAACCCATAATACATTGCAAAAGAAGGAACCAAAAAAACTTGAACGTTATGATAATTTAGTTGATTCAGGTTATATTTCCAGTACAGTCTCAGGATTAAGTAACTCAACTCCGCATATAATTAATGATAATTATCATTCAACATCAAGTAAATCACCAAAAAAATTGAGAAGAATAACGGTGATGGATTATTTTGAGAAACATTCTCCCGGAAATAGTAATTTTTATGGAACAGTGGTAACAGAAAAGGACAGAACATTGGAAAAGAAAAATAAAAATGTAACATTTGATAAAAATAAATATGCATTACCACGTTGTGGTGAATTAATTGATAGAGCCAACAAATTGAATTCAAAAAAATATTTAGAAACAACAAAACTTTAATACGATAGTTTTTAGAATAATCGTTATTTAATTATTTTATAAAAAAACTTATAACGTATCTCTTTTATTTAAGATTATTATATATACATATTTGTCTTTTTTTAGATGATAATTTTTGTTTAACGAATTAATTTAACATAATGTAATATTATAATTTTTAAGTATTAAAAGCAATAAATTGTTTTTTTTAATATTTTATGATTGTCGCTTTTAATTATTGTAATATGCATGAGGAACCAGTTGTTAGATCTGAGTTTGCTTTTGACTACCAAAAGGATACACTACTGGATAAAAAGGATTTCATAGAAAATATAACTGAACAATCAAGTTTTTTCATAAAAAAATTCCCCAATCAAACTAATTCATTTTATTTAGCTTATAAAGATATTATTGAAAATGCATTAACTGAGCTAGAAACTCCATATATATATCATACCGGACACAGTACAGTTTATAAAGGACATTCAAAAAAGTAAATTTTTGATTATACCCAATGAAATTATTTATTTTATTTACAGATATAACAAGACCGTTGCAATTAAAGTGATACATAAAAATAAAATACCTGAATCATGTCGTGAGATATTTCTACCAAGGGAATTGTTTGTTACACAATCTGCTAATCATCCAAATATCGCTAAATGTCTTTACATTTCCCAACCAACTGAGTCTAATATTGTTATCATCTCTGAATACTACAATAACGGTACCTTACAAGATCTTATTAATAAATATAGAAGACTTCCTGAAAAGACATGTGCAATCATCTTCCGTCAACTTATTGAAGCTGTTAATTACCTTCACCAAAGGGGAGTCGTCCATCGCGACATAAAACCATTGAATATTTTATTTGACGAAAATAGAAATTTAAAACTAGTCGATTTTGGGTTTGCTAGAGAGATTAAACTAACAGATAAATCTACTTCTTTTTGCGGTAGTCCTAATTATACAACAGCTAATATTATACTGCAACAGCCATATTGTCCATATGCCGGGGATTGGTATTCTATTGGAGTTGTTTTGTATGTAATGTTAACGGGTGATTTTCCAATGAATCCCGTTGATAAAATAAAATCGGGATTGGATGAAGTGACTTTCTTCAGTTATCTTCCTAGCAAAAGGGCAGTAACTTTACTAAATAAATTACTTGCAAATAATGAATCAGAGAGAGCTGGATATAAAGAGTGTATTGAGAGTGATTTTATGAAATTCCATAATGGAGAATGGCAATTAAGTGATGACAACTATATTTATAAACTTTTGCAGTAAAACGTTTATTCAAATTCAGGACCATTACTTAATTATTTGAATACATTATAAAATTTAACTAGAAAATTTAATAAATATTGTTCATAAAATTTTAACATTAATTCATAATAAACAAATATTAATAGAATTAAATATGATAAAAAATATGCAATTGTTATGATTATTCTATCATAGTTAATGTATGGCGAGTGTTATATCATCAGCTTCTGATTCTAAAAACGCATCAAACATATCAATTAATTCACCTTTTAATTACGAAAACAATGTTGAAGATTTAGAAAATTTAGAAGGTACGATTATTGATAATTGGAATGTCCATGAAATTATCGGTAAAGGTGCATTTGGCTATGTGTATAGGTGTTCAACGAAGACGAAAGAAGGAACTCTCCATGAAGCAGCAATAAAGTGTGAAAAGAAAATATCGTCAAATAATGCATCTTTCCTGAAGGTTGAGTGTACTATTTTACTGAAACTTTCAAAAAATGGAAATACCGGAAATTTTACTATTCCGTATAGTACAGGAGAAAGACATAATTTTGATTACATGATTATGACACTACTAGGACCAAACCTTTTTGATATTTGTGCTTTCCTTCCTGGGGAAAAAATGGAAGTTGGGACGTGGGTTCGTGTTATGTATCAAGCCTTATCAGCAATTCAATCTCTTCATCAGATCAATTACATCCACCTCGATATCAAACCTGCTAACTTTGCTCTCGGACATAGAAACGATCGAATTCGTTCCCAGGTTGTACATCTCCTTGATTTTGGCTTATCAAGAAGGTACGGATCACGAAGTAAACCAAGAACACCTACTTACTGTTCTCCTAAACTCGGAGTTGAATATGTTGGAACAATAACCCACTGTAGTCCAAACGCCCATTTACGAATTGAACTATCTAGACGTGATGATATGTGGAGTTGGTTATTTATGTGTATGGATTTGTACAACGAACTTCCGTGGAGAGAGTTACATGATGAGCAGGAAATAGAAAATTTGAAAATAAATGCAACTTATCAACTCTATTGTGAATACCTTCCAAAACGTTTTCACATAATCATTGAACACATAATGAATCTTGGAACGTATGATAGTCCGGATTATGATCTTTGTTTCACGCAACTTCTTTTCATTATGAAGGATAAGAATATAAAGATAACAGATCGATATCAATGGGAGAATCTTCCTAACGAAACTAAGGAAATCTTACGACTAAAAATTGAGACAAAGACAGAAATAACATTTATGAACGAAAATATGAGGCAGAAACTTACGTCATTAAGTTGTGAGAAAAAACAAAATTCTGGAGAAGATAATTCAAAGAAACTTAATAATAGAAGAAACGTCTGTCATCAACAAGAAAAAGTAGCTTGCAGAGAATCCGAAAATGATTTACAGCACAAAAATGATTCAATAGAAGATGTTAAAGGAAAAAAATGTACTTCAAAAAAAGCGAGTATCGAACATAGGATAACTAGGAAAAAAAAGATACTAAACGAAGAGATGAAGAATAGGGCATGTACTGAGAAAAAAAATCACCAAAATGAAACTGCCGTCCATTCCATAAAAAATCCTCCTATCAAGAATAAGGAAAATTCTTTTAAAGAAATAAAGATGGAGGTTTCAAAGAAAAAGGTATCGAACAGTTGTGAAATTAAAAAAACTCAATCACAGAATAGTTTTGAAGCAAATCATAACCATCAACAAAATAAGTCCATATATAAAAACAAAAAAAGTAATAACAATGACGTTTTCCATAAAATTTCGAATTTCTCACCATTCAGTAGGATAGCTAAACGTCGGAAGCACTTCAAAAAATTACCGGCTGTTGATTTTGATCCAAAGATGGTTGTCAAAATTCAGAAACGTTTCAAGGATAAAATGCTTCAAAAGTCCCGTCACAAAGTCTGTCCAAAAGAGGTTATAGAAAATGGAATAAAGAAAGAAAAGAATATCCCTAATGTAATAAGTAAGATGGCTGATGATTACAAACAATTTATAGTTCAAAACACACAGACAGACTAAACTGTAAAAACACAAATAATTATTTTCAAATTAATTATCAAACTATTTATATCTAATCACAAGTTTAAAATTTAACTAACCTATTAAAATATAGAAAAGTATTATAAAAGTCATTATTTACATTTTTTAAATAAATTTTAAATTGAATTATGATGTCGCATATTTATATGTTCTCACAGAAATTTTTCTTATCTTATGTCAACAATATTTTCAAAAATATTTATGATACCTGACGGTGTTTATAATTTTTTAATATAATAATATTTATAGTTTTATAAAGGGATATATTTTATTTACTGATGATGTCATTCAACAATTTTATTTTTAGAAACATAATTTTTACTCTTCGATGACTTATTCTATTTAAAATTAGCTTTCATTTAAATTATATTTGTACATTTATTAAAATGACAGACAAATGCAATTTTCTTTTATTTTTTAGATAATTTTTTTATGTAATTCTTAATTGCAGTATTTTAAATATGGTAACATTTTAGATAATAAACTATTCTTATTATCTTTCTGGCACCCACAATTATTCATTTCTATTTCCCTTTTTTAATCATCTCATATAGCGTTAGCAATTTTTAAATTCGTAATTTTTGATACTTTCTAAAGTATCAAAAATCTTCTGTATAGACATCAATATTATTATTTTTGAATATTAATATTTTATAATTACTATTATTCACGTTAAAATATATTTAAAAAATTTTTTTTAGACTTTTTTTAAATACAAGAAACATACTGTGCATGTTTTCATTTAATAATTCAATCGCCCATAGCAAAATAAATGTTATAAACATAGTAATTAAGCACACACTCGGAAAAGCTAGCATTAGCAAGTATTATCATATCGATAAAACACATTTCCAATGTAAATTTATAATTCTAAGTGAGAATTCATCCAACTTCTCATCAGTCCTACTTTATTATTTCCACCTACTTTCTTATCATATAATTATGATGTAATTTCCTATTTTCGTTTTATTTTGTTTTCATTCTCCATCGTTAGTAAAAGTGCAATGCATTTAAAATTATTTTATACATGAATTATTATTATAAAATAATTTAAAATTACATTTTCATTTCCCAAGATTAATTTTTTATAACAAAAAAAATGAGTCGTAATAATACTATAATTCTCTAATTCTAATAATGCATTTTTACGTCAATCTAGATTAGTAATTTTTTATTCCAAAGTTGCTTTAATTTGACAACAAATTAGTAAATCATAAATTAAAAGGATATAACTATTTACACAATCTGTATAACGGTGGAATTTTACATTATGAATCAAAACTGTTGTAAATATTTACATCATGGGTTTATATTACACTTTGAAATATTCATATTTTGAGATTATTTTTTATATTTATTATCAGAATTGTAGTTTTTTATCCTACATACTACTATTTTATCAACTGACAGTTGGGAACTAATAATACTTTAAAGCGATAGTTATTCAACAAAATTTATATTTATATTTCATAAGATTACCGATAAAGTAGTTTGATTATAATATGCAATTATATATAAAATTCTTTTGATTATTTGATAAATTATTATTCTTTTCCTTTGATTTATAATTCTCAATTTTTTCTCTGTCTCAAATCACATGACCCTTTTGTAATATTTTATCTCATAAATATTATACAATACTTCAAATAAAATTTTCACTTTAGTTTTTGAAATATAAAATATATATAATTTGATCAGTCACCTTGAACTCACTCTTTTATTCCAGATTGTTTTTTAATTTCAAAAGACTTTTATTTTCATTGGTTCTATTTATTTTTTTCTATTTTTAAGTCTAATACGCTCAGCGGGATAGTGCGTATACGGACTTATTGACAGATATCTGTCCCTAAAAAACTTGCAATCATTTCCTCTATAGAAGAAAGTGCGGAAGACTGTTCATTCAGTGAATTTCTTCTTCTAGTAAGTTTATTTTTTCAGTTGTCATGTAATTTATTGTGTTTAGCTCGCTGATCAGTCAATAACATTAACGTGTTATAACGAACCAAGACTCAGATCTAGCCAATTGCAATTAAACAATAACGCAGAGCCTCCTTGGGATCCTGATCCAAAGAAACTCTAAGTTAGAACTCTAAATTTTAAAGAACCTTAAAATAAAAGAGATCAAATAAGCCCCGGTTTAAACACATCCGGTGCTTAGAATAGTTAAAAAATTCCTTCTTTTAAGAAAACCACATCTCAAGTGCGGTCTTCCCCAGAGCTTGTAAAAATCTCCATTGCTGATATTTGCTCTTGGACAACAAATTGTAAACTTGCTGTTTGTGTCTGTCGATCCGGAAGACCACCCTAGCACCCCTAAAATAAAGAACAAAAATAGACTTCTTTACAATATTATTTACACTATTAACAAATTTAAAACTTTAAAAAATCAACACAAAAAAATATGAATTTCAAAAACAATAACCGCCTTGAAATAATTGACAAGAAACCTGTCAGTGTTTTCAATGACCGCCGAAGCTCTGAGGCATTTGCCAGAGACATTGTCAACATCAAAAATATCAGTGGTGATTCAAAACCATTTTACGTAATGGACCTTGGGAGAGTTCAAGATCTTATCAATTTTTGGACCTCTAACTTGCCTCGCGTCCAACCATACTATGCTGTTAATTGTAATTACGATACCGTATTAATGAATGTCCTTGCTTCATCACCCTCTATGGGATTTTTTGCCAATTCAAAAGAGATGGTTGAAAAAATCTTTGAATTTACCGATGATTCTTCAAGAATTTTCTATGGTAATTCTTTACTCACAGGAAATAATCTTAACATCGCTGTTAAGAGAAATATTCCTTACATAACTTTTTACTCGCTATATGACCTTAAGAAGATTGCACTTCAGTGTCCTGAGGTAAAACTTGTCCTTGAGGTTAACATCCCAAGTGATGTATTGTCTGAAGATCCATCAACTCACATGGGAGCATCTATTGAAGAGGTACCTTCGATTCTTGCAGCAATCTACAAATTAAACCTCCATCTTGTTGGATTTTCTTTTTCCGTAGGCCAGGATAGACAACACCCAATGGCTTACCGTAATGCCTTTACTGTTATACATAGTCTTTTTGAAATGGCAGAAGACTTTGGATTGGGAAAGATGTCATTTATAAATATTGGTTCTGGATTCTCTGCATCCAATATTTTGGAGGGACGTCAATTTAAAATCATTGCAGATGAGATAAACAATTCTATTGACTACTTTTTTCCATCTACCGAATACCCTGATCTTAATATCTCTGCAAAACCAGGGAAATTCTTTGCTGCATCTGCTTTTTCGCTTTTAACAAATATTATTTCTAAGGATATTGTTGATGCTGATGCTATTGTCCATCAAAATTATTCTACACAACGTTCTGCATACGTCTACAAAGTTAATGAAGGTTGTTATGGTTCATTTTCTTGTAAAATTAACAACACAATTATCCCTAAGTGTTCCCCATTGTTTGATGAAGATGCCTCTGAGGATGGGCAACATTTTTATGGAAGTGTAATCGGACCTTCTGACTGTCAAATAGATATCATTCAAGAAGTATGCCATTTCAGAAAAATGGATGTAGGTGAATGGTTAATTTGGGAGAATATGGGAGCATACTCATTATCAAGTTACGAAGAACCATTTGACTTAGAAACAACTGAATCCCTACCACCACCAGTCTTTTATTTCGTTTCAAATGAAGACTGGCAAGGAATTATTGGTGGTTCAAATAAGATGAATGACCAAAATTGTTTAGAATCATTCTATTACCAATCATTATTAACTGAAAGTGTTGTGGGTTCAATTGAAGATGTTCATTCTATCACATCAACTGAGGAGTATGAAGACGAAGATACAATGGAAAAACTCCAGGAATTATTTAACTTTTTTGAATCTGTCTATTCATAGATTTGTGTTTCACGGAAGACATATCAAGTTGACATAATTACCACACATACAATTTAAATATAGCAAGAAAAATATTATCAAAAAAAATAAAAAAAAAACAAGAAGACCGCACTTGAGAATGAAACTGTTGTTTTATTTTTTAAATATTTTTTTGTAATTCTTTAAATTTATACGTTCATAAAATTTTGCTATATTATATTTTTGTTACTTAATTTTTTATCGAAACTGAAATAATTCGTTGTTAAATATTGTTAGAGACTATCTAGCAATAAAAATAAATATCATGATATTTCTATAATATGGTATTTTTGTTATCATTAAAACAAAATGAATTGCTCAAAGTCAATCACAAAGCTTCCACACATTTGTAAACATTTAGTTCAAAAAAACAGCAATGTTTATCTAATGATATGGTTTCATACTAGTTTGATATTCAAATAAAATGACTTTACTGGTAAAAAATCATCGTTAGCTTACATTAAAATTTGTTTTTAAACATTTTTGAATCAAATACATTTTATAGTGTTTTTATATATTAAAATTTTCATCCACTAAAAATTTAAAAATCATTTTTCTAGATAACTTTTCTTTTTTCTATGGTAAATTAATATTAAAAACCTTATAATCTTTAATTACAGGTAATATTTTAAAGAAATAGGAGGTACAATAGTTGGATATAAACAAATCTATCTGAGGAATGTTAAAATATCAATGAGGTACTTCATTATTGTAGTATGTTGTTTTGTCGTTTTCCTTCTTGCATTTGTTATTCCGGTTATTGAGAAAATTTTTAAGTATAGAAGTCTTGAATATAGGAAAAAACAAAGATATAAATGTTTACAATGTAAATTAATGGGACCAGAGTATCTAAAGGAAATGGAAGAAGAAGATATAAAAAACGTAGATTGTTGTTTCATATGCTATCCTACAGTTCCTCCCTGTAAGCACAACGAAATATCACTAAATGAATTCATTAATGAATACACTAAAAGGAAGGATGACAACACAAAATTGATAAACAAAAAAGATATTTCAATAACAATCCCTTCAAATGGATTTGAAAAAGAACAACTATTTTAAATAAGCCTAATTAATTAATTAACAAAAATACTATAATATATTTCATAACACAATGTACATTTTAATACGTAAATCAAGTAAAGATTTTTAATCACATATTCTAGCCCATTTTTTCTCATCACGAAGAGTCACACCATTGGAAAACCGTATACCCGTATTTTTTTTAGTGAAATTTTCAACTCCATATTGTGCATTTCTCCATAGTTCATTTCACCAATATGGCTAAAAGAACAGATGTAAAAGCCCAGGGAAGAAATCGTTTTGCTCAATTTGATGCCGATATCACCAGTGCTTATGATGACGATGATAATTATGATTCATTTCAACCGCACAATAGTCGTTTTGGAAATAGAAATAAAGTTTCGCAAAATGTTAGTAAAGGGCATGATAACAGAAAATTTCAAAAAGACTCACTTGCGAAGTCTGGGCGTATGTTGACGAAACAAATTATGTTTTGTATAGTGGTATGTTTTAACTAGTCTTTTTTTGTATTTTTTTAAAATTCTTTTTATAGGTAAAGGGATGCAATCAATGTTCGACTGATGAGATCATTACAGAAATCCAAGGATATACAACTGCATTCTTACCGTATCTACCAACTAAGACAGAGAAAGGTGATGTCCAATTTTATGTAAAAGATGCTGAAATCTCAACTAGCTTGCAACAACTATCAAGGAGAGTTAAAAATCCTAAGACAAATTCATATTTGCTTATTATGACAGCCAAAAGTACATGCTCATGGAATAAGTTACCGGTTGGGCACAAGGAGATAATAGAATACGTTTGTAAAAGTAGACTGTCGGCCGATGGTAAATCTCTGGACCTATCTAATTTTAGTTCCGATCCATATTTCAAAACAAAAGGTATCATGGTCTCACTTCAAAGAGCCGAAGTTATGATTGCTGTCGTTGATTTTGTTCATACAACATGTCCAGACATCATCAATTTATCGCTTAAAAGCACTGGAATAAAACGATTGGATGTTGTTGCTTCGATGGTTCATGCAGCACCAATGATAAAAGTTCTAGATTTATCATGTAACATGATAGATAAGATCTCTGAGTTGGGTAGAATTCGTGCATGGAAATTAGAGGGTTTATTCTTAGAAAATACCGGTGCAGCGAATGCATTTACGGAGGCTGCGGAATATTCAAGGTTAGTTTTATTATCTGATTTCTTTTTTCCAGTTCTGTGTTCATTTGGATGCGGAGAGTGGACATGACATCAAAAGATTCAGAAAAATCTCATGACATATTGAAATTTATTTCAGAATTGTACAAGGATATTTCCCTTATTTGATAAATTTGGTATGTTTAAGTGTTTTACAATTTTTAAAAACGTTTATAGGATGGAATACAACTGAGTCCCAGTGAAAGTGTATCGACTTTTGAGGACGAAGCTAAAATTGTTATAAAACCAGGGTTCTGTCCATCACCAGAAATAAAGACTGTGTTGGGAATGTTTATTTCACAGTATTTCGATATTTTTGATGGACCTGAAGGAAGAACCAATAGAAAACAACTTGCAGATGCATATGATGAGAATGCTATGTTTTCTCTCGTATGTGATGCTACCGATGATGGAAATCACAGTACGGTACTTAAAAACAGGGGGAAACTTCGTGATCCTGATTACAAGATTTATAGATCTGTTTCACATAATTTTAAGTACGAAGATAAATGGCGTAGCTTTAGAACAAGAACATACGGAAAGGGTAATCTTGAAGTCTTAGCTATGCTTTGTAGACTTCCTCCAACAGAACACATTCGTGAAAGTTTTGTGATGGATGTTTCGATGACAACAGTATGTTTTAATGTTTTTTTTAAATCAATGTCTATTATTTAAGGATACGATTGTAACATTTACACTCCAAGGAATGTTTAACGATGGAGAACAGTATTTTAGTTCTTCAAGATCGATAAGTAGTTTAAAATATTTCACCCGGAGTTTCGTTTGCTTACCAAGAGGGGGAACGTAAGTTGTAATTTTGCTTTATTTTTATATGTAATTTTTTAGAGCTCTTTCTATTATATCAGACATTTTAACTGTTCATCCTATTGATCCTGAAAGCGCTTCAAAATATGAAGCATATTGTGTAAGACTTAAAAATGAACAACCAGCATTTGACACTTCTGCGGCAGTAAATGATTTATCAGCCAATTTAGGAAACACATCTACTACTAATCCAACCACCACTGCACCTGTGGTAAATACCGATGATCCCGAGATCCGTGAAGCAATGGTCAAATCATTCATGGAACAAAGTGGCATGAATGAAGTTTGGAGTAGACGCTGTCTGGAGGAATCTAATTGGAATTACTCACTTGCAGGTGATAGGTTTTTGAGCCTTAAAAATGATATTCCTGCTGAAGCTTTTGCTAAATAACTACATTTGGATTTTTGTACCATATTTTTCCTGTCTCTATTTTATTTTCGTATCGCATGAGTAAAAGATTAAGAATTTATATGGAAAAAAAACTAACTACTTTTATTTTAAAAGAATTTATAACAAAAACAACTCCAATGGATACAATTTTTGTACAAACTTTAGAAAAAAATCACAACCAATTTTGGATCATCTGAGAAACTTTTGACGGAATTTATCACTTATACAACAAAAATATAACAAAAAGAACAAAAAAATGAATTATATATAAAAATAACAGTTATTATTGAAAAATGATAATTGGAAAAAAATAGTCATTTATTTTAGTTATTATTTGAGAATGCCGATATTATTCTTGTGTAAATTTCTATTAATAGTATGTCCATTGATCATTTGATCTACATATTGAAGTTTAATATTGTATTTATTTTCATTACCATTTATTTATGTATTTTGTTTTATTTCCTTTTTTGTAGTTAACGGCATTCTTTAAGGTATCTATATTTTTCTATATTTGTATTTTTAGGTTTCATTGAATTTTAGTATTTGACATCTAACAAAGCGGTGCAAGACGTATACTGAAAACATCAAAAAAAAATCGTGGTTAAGTACTTTAAATGGCATATAATAATTCAAATTAAATTTAAAAAATCATTGGTAAACAATGTAACGAATAGAAAAAAAAAACTAAAAAGGTTTAAGTATTATTCGTTTGCTTAGTTAACTACTTACCATCTTATAATAATATCATAATTAATTAAAACTTAACAGTTATGGATTGTTACTTGCTTTGTTGGACGAGATGCCTGAAATTCCTGAAATCTAAATTACATAACTCTTTTGTTTATTTTACTTTTTTTAATTGTATAATCCTTAACTTTTATTTGTTTGATAAATAAATTGTAGTAATAATTATTCGTCTCTTGAAGAAGATATTTTATTTATATTGGTGATGTGTATACGTTATTTGAGAGAAAATATTTAAAGGTGCGAAGATGACGTCGTTGATTCCCTATATATCTACGAGAGGTGTGCGTTCCTTGAATCCTTTTCATTTCAATGCCCCTTACTTTTTCTATAAAAAAGGTTCTAGAGGACAACGTAAAATAGGGCCTGAATACCATGAAAAAACTCAATGGCCAGGACAATTCAGGGAATTTCCTGAACTTTCCCCTAAGTTTATGAAACTTAATCCAAAAGCACTACAAAGTAAGTTTTCTAAATTTCTTTTACATTTTATTAATATGTTTCTAGATTACACTGACGTTCACCCTATTGGATATCATGATGAAGGAACGGGTGACTTCGTTGTTGTCAAAGAAATGATTCCCGAGTTAGTTGTACCTGATTTAACTGATTTCGAGTTGAAACCTTATGTTTCATACAAAACTGATGCCGTAATAGAAGAAAACAGAAAAAAATATTTAGATAAAGTTAAAGAGTTGGGCAGTCAAGAATTGGCTGATCTACAGACTCCTGAAGATGAAAGATGGCCACCACCAGTAATGAAACCGAAGACATTATTCGATTTGTATTATGCAGATGAGGTAAAGAAGAATTATTTGGAGGGGAAGTATGGGAAAAAGTCCTAATTAGTAAATTAATTTCTCTTGTTTTGTTATGTTTTTTATAAAAATAGGATAAATAATAACTATTTAATACCTTTTGAATTGAATTAACATACTGCGATGTAAAAAAAATACCTCTCTCTGCTGGCAACAAATGATCATACAGCGACCTTTGCTTCCTCATACTAGCATGTTGTCGCTGGCCGTACAATTTAACGACCGTTTTAAAGCGATCGAATTTTGATCTTTTAAATTATGGGTAAAAATTTCCTAGACGTAGGATTGGTATCTCTTCCAGCAATTCTTGTAATGCTTGTCGTTTTACTGTCATTTTTAATATCCCTGTTTGATGATAATAGATTTCAGTAAAAAGTATTATTTTATATATTTATATCATCCATATACCATCATCCTTTTTCGTGGTCTTTATTATCATCAAATACCATTTGTTGTTTATAGATGTTTTTTTACTAATTTTAAAATAAAGTTTTTATTTTTATGGTTTGGAAAAAATTTTTTTTTGATTTTAATTTTTTTTAGGATTCACAATTTGAACTAATTTCCTTTGTAGATTTCTATAGGTTTAACATTGTTTAATCGTGATTATTCTCCCGTACATCAGTCGGTTAATTTTTTGGATACATATACATATTTTTTTGATATAATTTTCAAGATAGTAATGGAAGATAACTTGAAACACAGAACTTTAGATGATACTAATAGTAAGGATAGACAACCTAATGTTGTTATTGAAAGAAAGGATAGTCAAACAGGAATGAAGAAGAACGATTATGGGAACAGGAGATATACTAAAAATCTCAATGGAATATACTACAATACGGGGAATACTAGGTAATAGAATATTTCGTTAATTTTTATAACTCTTCAGATATTATAAAAACAGATTCTCTTATAAAGGAAATCATAAGCAGGCCAATGGTCAGATGGGTAGATACAACAACTACCATGGAGATTTTAGTTCTGGACAATTTAATCATCGGCACTCTTTTAATGGGTACAATAATCGTAATTCCCACTCTCTAAGAAACCCTTCCCAGTCACATGATTTGTATACAAACGAAAGGAATCCTCGTTCCAGAATGAATTCGGAAAATTCTCAGTCCTCCAGAGACTTTACACCTTCCCTTCAACCAAATAATATACAATTTACTAATTTACCAAATCAAGTACAAAGTTATAATAAAAACGAAAAAAATGAATCTGTTCAATCACTATCAAATCTTAACAACATAAATCCATCTCCAATTATGAGGTCTAATACAAATTATGTGATGCCTGAAACCAACAAAATGTGTGTTTGTTGTAGTTTAAATGCAAAAAGAAAGATTGTAGGTGATAGAAATTCCTGTATT
Source organism: Strongyloides papillosus (assembly GCA_005656395.1). NCBI lineage: Eukaryota > Metazoa > Nematoda > Chromadorea > Rhabditida > Strongyloididae > Strongyloides > Strongyloides papillosus. The sequence goes on along the minus strand of SRSI01000050.1, from coordinate 3,912,232 downwards.
TGCAGGGATAACCTGGGACAAGATGTTAAAATGTAAGTTTTGCTAAAATTAAATTTCATCTTATATACATGGCTGGTTATGGGAATTGAATAGGGTCTTCGTTGTTCTGAACAAAAATAGTAGTATTCTTGTCAATTTCTTAATAATATAGTTAATATTTCGAAATTGAATGTATTACTTACTAGGAAGCAGAAACAAGCTCGAAATTCTACATAGCCTAAGGGTTATGCATTCAATAGGCGAGCTAAGCGTTCCATTCCTTGTCGTTATAGATAACATTTTACTATGATGATAAAAATAAACTTTAAATATATCTTTTGAAAGTTAACAAATATTTTTTTTACGTTATTTTTAACCAACTTCGCGCACATACTACTGGGTGTTTCTATTAAAATATAGTAGGAGAGTAATGAAAAGTTAATCTCTTCCTTCAAATCCTGATTTTTTTTAGCTGATATTAAACTAGAATTACCAGCTCTCAACATTTACTCGTTATCTTGTTAGCTTCTTAGGTGCATTTTACAACTGAGAAAATGCCCCGCTATATAATTTAGTTTGCACATGTCTTAAAATTCTATTTATTTAATATTTTATTTATTACCAACTGCCAATTGTACTAATAAACCTATTTTTAACTTTATTTTTATTTGTTTCTATTACTGATCAGAATCTATAATAGTGCATTTTACATGTTATAGTTAATTAAAGATAAAAATAGAAATAAAGTGTTGTGTATTTGCTTTTTTATTATACCATCTGTATTTTGAAACAGCATTTATTTTTTCTAAAAGTTCAACGCATTTGATAAATGTTTCAATGGTCATATGACTTGACTCGAGAATAGGAATTTTTTTCAAGAAAGTTTAACCTTTTTAATTCTTTTTACAACTGTGTTAACATAGTAAATTGTTTTAACGTTATTAAAATATTGGATAATTTTATGTACAGTAGAAATATTTATTTATTGTATATTTTATGTGACAAAAATATTTTCAATAGTTTGTTAATCATGTATTTTTTATTATGTTTTTAAATTTTACGCTCCTTAATTATTATCGGTATTTTGTCTGTTTCATATTTGCTTTTTTGACGTTATTTTATGGGTATATTTTTAATATCATGTGTTTGCGTTATCCAACTTTATAACTTTCCGTTTAAATCATATAGATTTGAAAAGATGTCGTTAGATAATTAAATATTTCGTAGTATTTTGATTGAATATATTTTTAAGATTAAATATTTATAATTGATTTGGCACAGTATTATGATTGAAAATACTTTTTATACGGGGAGTTTTCTCCTACGAATTAATATAAATTATTCTTTTCACTTTATCGAGAAAATTACTATTACACATGTTTTAATATTTGTTTGATTTTATACACATACTTACTCTCAACTTATAATTTATTGGTGTGTCTTTTTATGTAGATTGGTAATTTTTATAAATATTATACTCATCAAATATAAAAAGTAGCTATGTTCCATATTTATTATTCTTTTATTTTTAATGTGATATTTATTATATTAAGTATACAAGTAAAAAAATAGCAATAATTTTTCGTTTCTGCTGCACATATGTAATATATATTTATACTGGTCATCTTTAACAATCCGGTCTGAAACGCACCTTTCTTTCCACTCCTCTTGACGAAATAAACCAACAGAAATTCAACTATTTATTCTAGTCCTCAAAATTTGATGTATATATTTATCATAACATGATTTATTGAAAGATTATTATTATATTATCTTGTGAGAATGATTGTAACACAGAATTTTCTGGAATTTTTTTTTTTGCAAAATGATCATTTATTTAAATTTTCTGTCTTTGCTTGCATTTGCACTTTCTTATTGGTGTGACCAAATTACGAACAACATTCAAAATTGTAAAATTCACAAATTAATGAAAAATTTATTTAACATTTTCGGAGTGATTGTGAAGCAGGTTATTTTAGGCGCCGTACGTTGTTTAAAACCCATTATCCTTATTTTCTTCCAGGCATCTTTGGAGAGACGTTGACAACAGTGTAATACTGTATCCATCTATTAGAAGTGATAAATTTCTTTTACAGGTATAAATTTGCATCTATTATACTTCTATATTGTTATTTTATACTTTATATTTCTTATCAATATCATTCTATGATGTTTTACTTTTAGTGTAGAAGTTTCTATACTATACTCTATTGTTACAATCATAATGAGCTGACCCTTTTTTTATAGGTCGTCTTTTAAATCCATGTTTCCCTCTAACTAGAGTTATTAATATAATTTTTTTGTTTATACACTTTGTATATTATTTATTCAATTGTTATATTTTATCACAAGTAGAAATGTCTAGTTATTTTTTTAACGTTGGTCGTTTGTTAATCTCTTTTATATAAATTATCAATAATAAAGAAGAGTGATATAGCTGATATGTGTACAGCAGAAATGATGTTATCTTAAATCTACAAATCATCTATTTTAATTTAATTAATCTTTTCTATATCGATTTGCACCTGTATCATGTCTTATAGTTTTGCTTGATACTATTTTTGATAGTAGTATTTTATTAATTACATTTTGTAAACGTGATTACGTAAACCTTTATTTTCTCTTTATCATTAATTTATTTTATTTGTTTGAATATTTGTTCTACTTTAGCGCTGAAGTTTTTTAACAATCTTCTTAAGGAGATAGCTGAAGAATTATATATTTGATTTTCTATATTTACTATTACATCAATGAATCTTAATCTTCAGACAACAATAATTCAGTTAAGTTCAACTAATACGCCGCAGAACCATTTCGATAATCGGAATGACGGTTCTGATAGTGGTATGCATACAAATTCAACTTCTTCTGCTTCTTCTAATGATGGTGATCCAAAGAGATTAGAGAGCTTGTCGAATGTACCGATTCAAGAAAGTGTTTCTGGACGTGTTGGAGTCAATTTCAAGCCACCTAACAGACTTGGGAAATGGAATCGAACACCAAAGAATTGTTATTCAAAGCGTCAACCTGGGTATAGTAATAATCGTAGGAATAAATATTCTTATAATATAACTCCTGTTCAACAGTTTTATGCAGATTTACCGGTATCAGAAGATTTAAAGTATCAGCTTTTAAATGGTTTTCGTCATGATTCTAATATTCCACATTGTCATTTGGGGTTACCTCCCCTACCAATACAACCACCTTTGTTTTATCATTATCAAGAGATTATTGGCGAAGCCAAAGAAATGTATAATAATGTTATTGAACACTATTCTATTTCAGATTCTAAAGTTCTTGAATTTTTTTACAAACATATCGTGGATGAAAATCCTCTATTACATTATTATCCTAACAAAAAGTATTTTACATGTTTGGATACTAGCCATTTTTATAAAGTTGAAAATTATAACCAGCCATGTTATTTTTATGAAGGGTTAGAAAATTATTTTTATTTATCAAATATATTTTTATTTTTTTTAGAAATCCACATAATCAATATAATATTCCACCTCCAAAAATAGAAAATATTACTGATGTTAATATGAAATATGTACCACAAAAAATAGAAGAAAAAACAATTTATCAATATAGTGATGATAAGTGTTTGAATTACCCAAAAATACTAAAAAAAGAAAAAAATATTTCAACTTTTGAAGAAGATAATTTAAAAGAACAACATTTAGCCAAAAGTTTACCAATGGTTATGTCATATAAGGAAGCAGTTCAAAACACAAATGATTTTGAGATACCACAAGCAGATATTCAAGGAAATATAGGAATACCCAATAACATAGTGCATAATGATCAATATTTTTTCCAACAAACACCTATTAATGGATTTATTACTCCTAATCCCCTTCTTCAGAATTTTAACAACAGCCAATATCCATTACCAATGAATCTTCCAAATTATCAATCCTCTTCGCAATTACCCCCTTGTTGTAATACAGTCCCACACCAATACACATATGTTCAGGAGTGTGATCCACACAATAATAAGAATGCTGCTGCCATCCAGTCGCTTTGTTTTATGTTTCTTGAGGACTGTAAAAGTATTGACAAAGGTCGATCTGCCGTTGGTGGCAAGCGACAGCAGCAGACAGTGTGTAACAATAAAAGAGGTTAGTTTAACATTAAAGATTAGTTTGTTTTGTCTTATCGAAGAGTGGACTATATCATATTTCAATGACTTTTTTAATTATTTTGAATATTAGTAACTTAATTATACACAAATTGATTCTGAAGTAAATACAATAATAAGATAGGAAATTATCGAATTCAAGGTTACATTACTCTACACTACTATTTAACATACGTTTAATGCTTATCAGTTTTATATTATTTTAATAGTGAGAAGATCGTATTCATTTACTATTAGAATTATATACATATTAATATCCAACTACTATCAATAGTGCATAGTTTTTATGTTTCATTTTACACTTCTTTACTTGTATTTTAAAAATGATTTATATTCTATTGTAAAGCAGAAATTATTTTATTTTATGATTAAATTAAAATGTAGTACTAATGTTTAAAATAATTTTTAAACAAATTTTATATTCATGTATAATGATGATTGATACGTTAAAAAATGTAGAAAAAGACTTAAACTTTTAAATATGCAATATTTTTTTTCCCACTTTTATTATATTTAAATAGTGTACATTTGTATAGGCCTTTAACAACCTTTTCTTAAATATATTAGAAGAATTGATTTGTTCTAATGATGATACGATCAAATAGTAATATGTATGTAAGAAGAAGAATATATTGATATGCATATACATTTTTAAAAGGGTGAATTTTAATGCTCAATTATTTTTTCTCTGTCTTTTAGCATTTATATATTAATATTATTACACAACTTGTTGGCTTTGTCTTATCGTCCTTTTTGCGCATTTTTTTCTCTCCCATTTCTCTCTTTCTCCACGTTGTTCATTTCCTACCATAGAGGAGTTGTACATTTTTTTAAAAAATATTTTGTTTTAGGATTTTTTTTAATTTCTGATTGGCGTTTATTTACTCCAATAATTTTTGAAAAATCTTGTGTGATTATCACACTTATTAACTATAATTCAATGTATAACTCTGAATATTTTTCTGTATCATATTCAAAACAATATTCAACGTTACTCCACGGTAGAATTATATCAAGTAAAGCTATTTTAAAAACTAGTAATAGGAAATTAGTAGCAAATTTGTGTAGGAAAACTTTTTTCGTAAAATCTGTTGCCTTAACAAGATTTTTTATTGCTGCTAGAAGCAATAGAATAAACCAGTTTACAAAAAAAAGAAATCGTTTTATAAGATAATCTTGATACAAAAATTGTGTTATGGAGTTGTCTCCGACTGAAAAGTTTTTTCTAACTTTAAAGAGTTGTGATGATGATGATCAAGTACCGAAGTTTGTCCTACCGAATATGTTCGAATTAGGTTTACCTAAATTTGGGTTTTGTAGTAAGGCATATATTGTTGGGGTAGTTGGATTACCGTGTTGGCAAAGTCGGTTTTGGATGAAACTTAAGAAGATTTGTACTTCATCGAATTTTATTCACTTTGATCATACAATTCATTACTTTCCTCTTCCGAATGCAATGTCATCCTCTTCTTGTTCATCTTGTATATATCCAGAATCTACTATTTCTGATGAATCAATTAATAATGATTGTCATATTTTTTCTCATCGTAGAGTTAGTGATTCTCTTTGTCTTTCTGACGATGAAGAAGGATGTAGTTGTAATGCTAGGAGATGTGATTGTAAAGTAAAGTTTAAATGTCAAAGATTTATTGAAGGTTGGTACATTGATAAGACAATAAAACTTTTTTTTAAAAATTTGTTAATACTTCTCATATCTATTATAATTTAAGGTGAATGTGGATATTATACAGAGGGAGGCTCACAACAAATGAATTCAAGTAGCACCAGAACAACCACTGAAGAGGATGCATCATATTCCGAGGAAGATTTAAAAATAAATACTAGTAAAATAAGACAAGTAAAAAATATTCATCCTTTGGAGACAAATGATTTTAGCCAACTTACACATGTAAAGGATGAAATAACATCAACTTCATATTTATCAATTAATGATTCAGAGTCAAAATTTTCATTTGATAGGAAGAAGTATTCCTGTGGTGAGAAAGAATCTCAATACCTCTCCAAGACATCTGAAAATGATACACCTAACTTAGAAAAAGATGAAAAAAATAAAGAAAATAATGTTAATTGGGAAAAAAATAAACAAGAAGATACTTCTCCTAGTAAAAATAAAATAAATAAAAAAAATAAAAGCCCCGAGTCAAAAGAGAATAGCCGTCCTAAAGGTCAAGCCTTAGTTTATAATATTGGTTTACAACAAAATCAATCTAATCCTCTTGATAACACCATCAACCCAAGAATAGACTCCTCAGGGCAATTATTCATTTCACAAATGGATTCATTAAGCGAAAGAATCTATGATTTCCATACATCAGTAATGCAAAGCCAAGCACATCTTAATAGGAAATTATATCTCAGAGATATGATTTACTACACCATCTGTCCATTATTTCCTACCTCTGGTCTTTATATCGTTGGATCATCATTAAATGGTTTTGGAAATAATGGCTCCGATATGGACCTTTGCTTAATGCTAACAAATAGAGAATTAGATCAGAGAAGAGATGCTGTAGCTATTCTAAATGCTATAAAAACAAAAATGTCATCAATTGATTGGATTCGTGATCTCCATTTGATCGTTGCTAAGGTTCCTATTTTAAGAATAACATTTAACGCTCCATTTTCTAATATTACCGTTGATCTTAATGCAAATAACTCTGTAGCCATAAAAAATACACATTTATTGTGCGCATATTCCAACTGTATGTTTTAGTGATTTATTATCTTTAATTAATAATTTTTCAGTTGATTGGAGAGTACGACCTTTAGTTTCTGCTGTAAAAGAATGGGCAAAAAGAAGAGGTATTAATGATGCAAATCAATCAACGTTTACTTCATATTCACTGGTATTAATGTGCCTTCATTATCTTCAATGCGGATTAGATACACCAATACTGCCTTCTTTGCAAGAATTATATCAAGATCGTTTTAGCAATAAGTGTGACGTCAGAAATTTAAATGTAGTTGTTTCCCTAGAAAAACCAACCAAAGATGTATGGCCTCATGAATCAAAGGCTACTCTTGGTGAACTTCTTATAGGGTTCTTAAAATACTATGCAGAAACGTTTGATTTTGAGAATGATGTCATAAGTATACGATGTGGGAAAAGATTATCTAGGAGAGAGGTAATGAAAAATGATACTCCTCATCATTCTAAGTCGCAATGGGGTTGCGTATGTATTGAGGAACCATTTACTCTTATGAATACTGCTCACTCTGTTTTTGATAGTGTTGTTTTCGAGGCAATCAAGCAATGTTTTGTCGAGACGTATGAATATCTCAAAAATACAAGCGACTTTGATGTATTTCTTAGTGGGAGATCAATCAAAGATGTCCTAGGTGGTTATACCCTAATTCCACCAGGAGGAGTTATATATAATGCTCCACGCCATAATGGAACTAACCAACTAACATCTAACACTTCTATGGTGTATTCCAGCCCTGAAACTTCATTGTCAAACAGTAGTCAAGAGGAGAGCAGTAATGAATTTAACACTAATACTTCAGAGGTATTATCTGATAATAGTGTTTCAAAGTCCAATTCATTGTATGACATAGAAAAAAAATCAACAAAAGGAGGGTCATCTAATATTTCACAATCAAATATTTCTCATGGCAATAAAAAAAGTACCTGTAAACAACAGGACGTTGAGAGTAATGATAAAAAAATAAATGGAGAGAGTGCACCAATGTCCTTAAAAATAGGCCACATCGATATTACAGATATTGGTTTAGCACCAATTCAAGAATCAAATGCTAATAGTGGTGAATCAAACGTACATGGGAAATGTAATTCTCCAGAAAAAACTAATATGCAGGGTACTTTGACGGAACAGAACAAAAATAAACATAGCAAGAAAGAAGACTTAAATATATCAAATTCCTCTGGAAGAAGTAAAGGCAAACATCGTTCAAAGAAGGGTAGTACTAATAATGTCGATGAAATAAAATGTACAATGGAAAATTAAAATATTTTTTCTTATGACACTTAAAACTTGTAGAAATATAATATATATATATGGTTTTGGATCTCATTTGATTGGTAAAATAGGGAAACACTACATTTATGATGTCTGATTTCATGTTTAAATATTTAAATTTTGTATTAAGTATATTGTATTAATATTGTTTAACATGAATAAAATTAATTTAATAATTTTTTTTATCTATATTTGTTGTTGGGATTAATAAATATATCTATGGACTTGCAAGATATTTTTAGAAGCATTATTAAAATATTTATTATATTTAAATTTGCTTGTTTTTTTAAAGTGAATCTAAAAATAAATTACATGTGAAAAAAATTTGAATTTAAAAAAAATATATCTTAATTTGTGAAAATGATTTGTAGCTAAATTAAAATTTTAGCCTTTTATACTAATTATAAAGTAGAAGATTTTTTTTTCTCCAAAAATTGTTTTTTATCTAAAGGAATCAATTTATACAAAAACACTTTTCTAGCCTCAAATAATATATTGTTTTGTTAATTTTGTTTTAAAATCTTTTGTTTTTGATAAATCATTCAATCATTTCTTATTACTTTTAAAAAGAATGACTTCAAGTATAATGGAAGCAACACCAACCTCTTCAAGTACAAAGATATCCATGATTACAGAAAATGATAATAAATCTCCATACGAAAATACATCATCAAATATAACAATATATTATCTAGAGAAAAGTGAAATTGGTGGTGACAACTATAACTACAACTATGGAACTTCCCCAAAAAGTTTTATCTCAAATCAAAACATCTACCGACAAGAGATCTTCAAAAAAAATAAACCTCCTTATTGTAAGCGGCATTCAAATTTTAAGGCATACAATAAAAATTATTATTCTAATTATCATTATAAACATAACAATTTACCACATATTAATGGTAGACAATATAGAAGATGTACAGAGGAGGAGATTAGTTATATCGTGGAGGATTACTTCAAACCTATCTGTAAACGGAAAGAGTTTAGTTTTTCATCTTTTTTAGAGAATGAAATTTATTTCAAAAATATCAATTGGGGTGGTGATATTTTAAATATACATATGGATCCATTGAGTGAGAGGATCTTTTTTTTCCATCAATCTATAATGCAGAGTCAAAGCCATCTGAATATGAAGTTGTATTTGAGGGATATGATTTATTACTCGATACGTCCCTTGTTTTCATCTGCAAATTTATACATCATTGGATCTTCATTAAACGGTTTTGGGACAAATACCTCAGATTTGGATCTTTGTTTGATGCTTACTGGTGAGGAGTTAGATCAAAGAAGAGATGTTATTGCAATATTGAATGCTGTTAAGATAAAACTATCAGAACATGAATGGATTAAAGACTTGCAATTAATTGCTGCTAAAGTTCCAATTCTTAGAATAACTTTTAACGCACCTTTTTCAAATATTACAGTAGATTTGAATGCTAATAATTTTATTACTATAAAAAATACACATTTAATTTGTGCTTATTCTAATTGTAAGTTTAATATAAAATAATAACTAATATTTTTAGTTGATTGGAGAGTACGCCCATTAGTATCAGTCGTAAAGGAATGGGCAAAAAGAAAAGGGATTAATGATTCAAGTAACTCAACATTTACATCATACTCCCTAGTACTAATGTGTATTCATTATCTTCAATGTGGATTGGAGAATCCCATATTACCATCAATTCAAGAAGTTTTTAAAAATCGTTACAATGAAGAATGTAATATTTCCAACCTTAATAAAGAGAAATATTTTGAAGAACTCAAGATAGAATTCTGGGTTTATGAATCAAAATCAACACTTAGTGAACTTTTACTTGGATTCTTAAAATACTATGCAGAGGAATTCAATTTTGCAACAGAAGTCATTAGTATTAGATGTGGAAGAAAAATGACTAAAGCAGAGATTGAAGAAAATAATTCTTCCCCTCTTCTTTTTGAATGTGGATATGTATGTATTGAGGAACCATTCACATTAAAGAATACTGCGTATTCAATTTATGATCCTGTTATTTTTGAGGCTATCAAAAAGTGTTTTATTGAAAGTTACCAACTTTTAAAAAAAACTAACGATTTCGATTTGTTTTTAAATGAAAAGTCATTTAAAGAGGATCTTGGAGATTATACAATCATACCACATGGTGGAGTTATATATAATACTCCTGATTCAAGAAAATCACTTATAACAAATATTTAAGATTATACTTTTTTAACTTAAATTTGTTTCAATACATTTTTGTTATAAAAATATTTATAAAAAAAATTCTTTTTAATTGTAGCAAAAATAACTATTTTAACAATACAAAAATTATTGAATTATCAGAAAAATATTCATTCCAAAGTAATTATTTCAATTGAAACTACAAAGGAAAGTGATAAAAAACATGCCATCGAAAAATGAACATTGACGCGAAGTTTGTTTGGAAAAATGTTTGTTACCGTTAATATCATTGCATGAAATGAAATACAAACTAATAGCTTGTGGATTTTTTATCATTTACTGGTTATTAAGCTAAATATTTTACTTATACTATTATTTTCAAATATTTATTATTGTTGATAATAAATTATCAGTAATTTTTATTGGATTTTTGTTTTTACTTTAACTGTCTTGACATTTTTATTGAGTCTTGTTTTTAATGGTTTATTAATCTTTCACAAGAGTTAAATAAAAATTTTTTTAACACAATTGAGATATTTTCTCCAACTATATTTAAGTTAACAATATAATGTTTTGAAATATTTTCACTCTAAATTCGTTTTATTGTAATAAAATAATCTTTTAAAAAAAATAATCTAAATTTAATTTTTTAATTGTTTATATTAATAGGAATCAGTACAAAAATATTAACTTAAATCGTCCAATTGTGATATATACTAAAAAAACAGAAATATAAAATCAAAAGCTTTATTTTTCTCTAAAAAGATACATTTCTCAAAATGTATAACCAAAATAATCCCCAAGATCAGCAAAATCAACAAAACCAGCAACATCACCAGATGATGCAAAACATGAATCCCCAGATGCACCAACAGGTATTCAGTTTAATCTGTAATTAAAAAAATAATATTTTCTAGGGAATGTACCAACCAGGGCAATCACAATTAATGAGAATGCAACAAAATCCTCAAAATGTCCAGTTACAACATGGACAACCTGGTACACCAATTCAGATTCCCCAACCAGGGACACCCCTATCTCAAGGACATGGTCAACAAATTCGCCACCAGCAAATGCAAAGACCTGGGAGTGGAGTAAATCCAAATCAAATGATGGGAGGGAATGTCTATCAACAAACCCAACAAATTGGAAACCCTAGAACACCACAAATGCAGCACACCGGTACTCAACAACAAAATTTCCATCCTCAACAACAGGCTCATCATCAACAATTTAATATCGTCCAACAAAGGATCAATCAAGGACAACCAAGAAGTCCAATGGGGGTATTTCAGAATATACATACTCAACATGGTATGAAACAACAAATACCTAATCCAGCATCAGTGGGATCGATATCAAATCAACCTAGGACTCCTCAAAATATTATGAATCCTGGTTCAAATGCACCACCTTCTAATCAAAATTTAAATATTAATCCACCTTCTAACCAAGGTATTAATATGAATCCATCATCCAATCAAGGTATTAATATGAATCCATCCTCAAACCAGGGTATTAATATGAATCCTCCATCCAATCAAGGTATCAATATGAATCCACCTTCAAATCAAGGAGTTAATATGAATCCACCATCAAATCAAAGCATTAACATGAATCCACCCTCCAATCAAGGTATTAACATGAATCCCTCTTCAAATCAAGGTATGAATATGAATCCTGCTTCTAATCAAGGGATCAGTCATAATGTTCCATCGAATCAACCTATGAATATTAGTCATCCTCCAAATCAGACAATGAGTATGAATCCCTCATCAAATCAATCTATAAATATGAATCCATCATCTAATCAACAAATGAACATGAATCCTGCATCGAATCAACCTATGAATATGAATCCAGCATCGAATCAGCCTATGAATATGAATCCTGCATCTAACCAGCCTATGAGTGTTAATCCACCCTCAAATCAACCGATGAGTGTTAATCCACCATCCAATCAACCGATGAGTGTTAATCCACCATCCAATCAACCTATGAGTGTTAATCCGGGTTCTAATCAACAAATGAGTATGGGTTCATCAGTAAACATGCCTATGAATCATCCAGGGAGTGGTGAACAAATATATAATATGACTCCTAATCAAGGAATGTACCATACAGCTAATCCCCAAATGGTAAACATGATGAATCAGCAAAAGACAAGCCCTAATTTTATGGTTCAACGACAACACCCTGAGTATAATAATGCTACTAGAAATGAAGATGGAAGAGATATGTTTGATATTGACAACAGAATTCAACCAGTCTATAGGAAGAAGGCTCCAGAAGAAGGTTTAATGTCGCAATCAAATTACCCTTCTTCTTATGAATATATTACGACAGATCCTATTGCATGTATTAAAGTTGCGATTTTGAAGGATCTTAGAATATCATTAAAGAATGTTAATGATACATGTGCAAGGCTTGTAGAAATTCGTTTGGAAGAGGCAAAAAGGAATATAGAAGCTGTACCAACAATGGAGAAGGAAAATATTGAGGAGGATGAATTTAATGATGCGATGGATGACACTACAATAATGTTAGATGAAAACATGGAGATAAAATCTATGAGTCAGGAGTGTAAAGATGCTCATAATTTATATGTTGATGCAATGAATAACTTTTTTGTGATTGTTGATCGTATTGAGTCACATATAAATGTTCTCCAGGAGGCAACTAAAATACAGTCGAGACTTGATAGAATGTTTAATGGTGAACCAAAAATGGGAAGTGACAAAGAAAGTCTATCCTATCTTCAATATGGATATGGGTATGCTGAGTATATGACATCAATGAAGGAGGCTATTAATAATTCTATGGCTCAAGTTGCTGATTTGTTAAGTGACTTTAGAAAAGCTAAGATCAAGTAAATGGTATTAATTATATTTGGGATATCTAAAATGTTCATTCATGGTTATAAAAAATGTATGAATATTGATGAAATTATAATCTTGTAGAATTACTTTTTTTTCACTAATTTATATCTTTTTTGTTTATCTTTAAAATATGTTATAAAAGTTTGAAAAATTTGATTTATGTTATCAGCAATAAATTCTTACTTTTTACTTTGTTTTTTGTTTAAATATTTAATTGTTATCGTTCTTATCAAAATGACCTTTAGTTTTCTTCTTAAAAATATCAAAGATGATAAAACGCCGTTCCTTCTAGTGAATGAATAACTTATAATTTGTCAATATCAATGTTTGTATATGTTATAGTAGTGGTTATATATATACCCTAGCATTCTTTACACACTATTATTTTTATATCTAAGTTAAGTATCATTTTGCTATGATATTTCTTAACAGATATACTATCACTACATTTTTTTTATTAATTTCATTAGTATATTCTGAAAATGAAATTTGTGATGATACACGCTATATTTGTCCAACTGGAGATACCTGTTGCAAACTAGGAAATTCAACATATGGTTGTTGTCCTATGCCTTCTGCTGTTTGTTGTAGTGACCATGAACATTGTTGTCCACATAACACTGTTTGCAAAGAAGGAAGATGTTATAGTGAGAATAAAAAAAGTATATCTGGATTCAAATTAAAACTTGCCTTATTAGTCAAGGAGAATGATAACGAAAAAAATATCTACAAAAATATTTCAAAACATACATGTGATGATAAGATAACGGAATGTCCTGATGATAATACATGTTGCCAGGTAAAACCATATGGATATGGTTGTTGTCCATTACCAAATGCTGTATGTTGTAGCGATCGTGAGCATTGTTGTCCACATAATACTACTTGTATTAATGGAATGTGTAGGAAGAATAATGATAAATTTATATCTGCATTTAAACTTAAAATATATTCAAATAACAAAGAACGGTTTAATAAGAATTATAAAAATGAATTAAGTAATATTTGTGAAGATAAAAAAACTGAATGTCCAGATGATGCTACGTGTTGCCTATTGAATTCTGGCGAGTATGGTTGTTGTCCGTTCCAAGATGCTGTTTGTTGTAATGACCACTTACATTGTTGTCCATTTGGTTTTAAATGTAATTTGAAGGAGGAAAGTTGTGAAGATAATCGAACTGGAAAAAAGATTCCTCTAGTAAAAAAAATTAGTGGTAGAAATATAACAACTGAACATAATAATGATGCTGAAAATATATGTCCTGGAAATAAATATGAGTGCCCTAATCATTATTCATGTTGCAGGCAGGCTAATGGAAGTTACAACTGTTGTCCATCCACCCAAAAATGCAATCCTGTCACTGGAAAATGTGTTAATAAAGGATTCGTTAGGGGAGCTCTCAAAAATAAAAGCGTAAAAGCAAAAAAAATCTACCTCAAGAAGGCTTATAATTTAAAACAAGGATTCATTAGGTGTTTTGGAAGAAATTACTGTAAACAAAGAGAGATATGTTGTAGAGGTTATGATGGTTTCAGTTATTGTTGTCCAAAAAGTCAGGGAAAATGTGATCCAAGTGGTTTTGGTTGTTATGAATCTGGATACGAATATGACGCTGAAACTGGAAAAGCTGTTTTAAAGACAGAAATCGGAGAATTTTACAGACCTATTGTAAATACTACTGTAGCATTGAAGAAAAATTTAGATAACTCCACTGTTTGTGATGATGGAACTATATGTGAAGATAACCAAACATGTTGTCCATATGAAAATGAAAAAGAACCATTAGAATATCGTTGTTGTCCCTTCAAAAATGGTGAATGTTGCAGAAACTCTTGTTGTGCCTCAGGATACAAATGTTCTTCCAATGGAAAATGTTTAAAAAATAATAATTTTTGAAACAATGATTTATACTTAAAAACAATAACATAAAAAATGTTTAACAATAAAAAATAAACAATTAAAATTTCTACAAATTAAATTTGCCCATATTTTCAGCAACTTTATTCATTCTTTTCTCTGTCTTCTGTGCTCGTTTTTTAGTTACTTTAGCATTCTTAGCAATAGTTTTATTCAATTGTACATTACCATCGTGTTTGAAACTTCTTGGGGCTTTGATAACACTTTCCTCTTTCTCAACTTTCTTTCCTTTTTGGCTTCTTGTTCCAGCGCTAACGGAAAAATTGGAAACAACAGTTTCTGTTTCCATAGCCTCTTCTTCATCTACAGTTTTTGTGATATCAAGGACACAGGATGCCTGAGTAGAGTCATCCATACTTTCAACAATCTTTATTTGTTCCTCATCAATATCATCCAATGAGAATTCTTTAGACATAGTTGTCAAGAGTGATGAATCACAAATAGCTTCTTCAGTTTTGACATTAGATGCACTTTCTGGTGGGATTGTATGATAAGGAAGTTTTCCATCGTGCCATTCATGTAAAACAAATTTAGCTGCAGCTTTCTTATCTGTAATTCCTCCTTTTCCGATACGCCCAATTCTTCTTGCAATTAAATCTAAAAATTGAATAGGTGTTGAGAATTCAGGGATCTTGTAATGAATCATCAAGACATCTGGAGAGCATCTACGCAAAATCCCGGTAACAGCCAATTCAGGGTCTTTAACATTCTCAACAGATACAGCGTTCTTAAGAATGAGCTCAACCTCATCAAGATCTTTACCTAAATCCATAACAACTCCCGGTGAATCGATTAATCTAATATTTTTATCTAACTCAACTTCTTGGATATGTTTTGTCATTCCAGGAAGATTACCAACTTGACAACTTTTTTTCCTCTTCAAACTGTTAATAACACTACTTTTACCAACATTGGGGTAACCAATAACTCCAACTCGAATACTTTGTTTAATTCCCTGATTTCTACAATAATTTCCAAGTAACTTCATTATCAAATCAGCACCAATACATTTTGATGTACTAATTGATAGATTTGAAGATCTAGTTCTCCCGACATTTTGTACTTGTTCTTGTGTTGAAGCTTTGAATGCAATAGTAGGTGCAACTTTGCGGAGATACTTTAACCATGCAGCAGCATTTTCTTTAGGGATAAGATCAATTTTATTGAGGACAAGGACTAATCGTTTTCCTGCTCCTAATATGGTTTTTTCGAGATTTATATTTCTTGATCCTAACGGATTCCTAGCATCAAGAATTTCCAATACAACATCTGATACCTCAATTGTTTTTTTAACTTCTGAGGCGTATTTCTTGTATGAACTGTCAGTTGAGATACAACCACTAATGTCAATTTCTTTTAAATCTTTCAATACATCCATATCATATACTTCGCTATTAGCTAATGCTTTCTTAGCAATTGTATCAATACTACCAACAGTGTTTAACTTTCTCTTAACTCCAGCCTCAGATATTCCAGTTTGTTTTTTCTTCCTTGCTTTTTCAAGCTTCTTTTGTGCCTTCTTTTTCTCAGCCTCAGCTTTCATTTCCTCATGCTTAGCCTCTGCCATAGCCAACATTTCACTTTTAAAAGGACAATTATTTGGTATAACATCAGGTTTCCTAGCTTTTTTATTAAGACCCTTCTTTTTTGCTTCTCTTCTAGCTTTTCTATTGTGTTCCCTGACTTTTCTTTCAATCTTGTACCTTTGGCGACATGTTACTCGCTTACTGGCTTTATCTAAAAAATTTTAAAATATTTAATTATTATTAATTTAAACTTACTTAAACAATATTTGGCCATTACTAATTATTTTAAAATAATTTTAAATTTTATTTTAATGTTGTTCAATTACTTCTTACCAATTCGCTGTGAGACAGTTTTCTCTAAGTTTCTGGTGACCTCGCCATTCATTAGAAATTGGTATGGAAATTAAACTGTATTACGAATCTTACTTTAATTTTCCGGTTGTTTACACTTATAACGACTGGCCATATGAATCAAGTTAAACTAAAGCACATTTAATGTGACATAATTCAGCCTTATTGAAAATCAAACTTTAAATCATCCGAGAAGATAGAAAAGAAACAAAAAGAATTAGAAGTTACATACAACTTAAAACATATTTTATTTTGATAAATGGTTAGAAAATATTTATAAATTACAATATACAAACTAATTACAAACTACTCTTTATTTTGTAACTTCCTGAACATTTTATCCACAAAATTTTGGTTGTACTCCAAGCCAGCGTTAATCATGCTAAAATCCTCAGCGAGTTGTCCCAATACAGATATTGTAACCTCCCTCATGGATAGTATACGCATTACTTCCCCTACAGTCATATCGACTTCTTTTTTCTTTGAAATCAGCTGAGCAAGTGTGCAATGTGGCATCTTTCTCAGGTGTTCTTCTAGTGGTATGTCTTCTTCTTCCCATTGTAAGTCCTTAAGGCAACACACACATTGGGCTGATGGAGCACTTTCCTCTACCATTGTCATGAAGAATCCTGCTTTTGCTAGCTGCAAAACGATAGAATAAATTTAATATCAAAATTGATCCTACCTCAAAGGAAGTACATTTAGATCCGTTAGCGTTGTCGAAAGGCCAACCTCTAAAGGTCTTCAGTCTGTTAACTGTTAGTAGTAAGTCAGTAACTTCAGGATCAGTAAATGAACGCAAGTTAGCCAAACTACTTAAGGGCCTTCCTAGCATTCTGGGATGAATCTCCAAAAACTACCAACTACAATAGATCTTGGAAATGTGCTGGTCATAAAAATATCCCATTAAATACGATGATAACAAACAATCATTGCAAAACATAAACAACATTGTTTGATGACAACACACAACTTCACCAAAAATTAGTATGAAAATTTAGGTGAACGAATGAAAATTATTTTTCCTCCGCTAGGGAGTTACGTCACAATGAATTTCAATATTTTGTTGGATGAGGGTTATATTTTTTCAGATTGTTTTTATTATTAATGTGTAAACTTCTAGTCTCATTTGTTTTGTGGCAGAAAAAATCTTTCTGCAAAAAAACGCTTCAACACCTGCTCGCTGGTGTTCTTCATACATTGTTTAATAGTTGTTTATATGTGTAAAGCTACACTAGGTTTATTGGGTTAGTATGTATTTACTCCCTTCTAAATATAGGTAATTACGTACTAAGCCCAATAGGGGTAGTATATCTTTATCCGTTTACATTAAGATTTTATAAAATTTAAATATTTTTAATGTAAAAATATATTTTTTCTAAAATATAAAATGTTTTTTATGTGATTAAAAAATCTGTAAATAGAATTTAAAAAAATGAATAATGTTTTATGATATGTTTTAATTATTAATTCCATTGAGGTGTAGTTTAATGTTTTATTCACATAATTATTTTCCTTCCAAAATTTACTTATTTTTTCGTTTAACAAAAAGAAATATTCTGCTTCTGTAACAATTTTAAATTCTAGAAATTGTCCAAATTTACAGTCATATTTGATTTGATCTAAATTCACCCTTTGTTTTAAATAAATTTCCTAATTTTTTATAAGAAAAATATAAAAATTAGAATGTTAAGAGGTCATTATTTATCTGTATATAAATGCATCCAATTTAAAAAAGAATACACCTAAAGAATTTTACACTTTTAATGTCTTGAAATCACCTCAAAACATTACATACTGTAACTAGCTAGTTATCAAATTTAATAATTGAAACATTATACCAATTTGCGATTGTTCGGAAACCCGTTCTGATTTTGGTGATTAACGCGAAAAATTATGTACTGCGAACGCAATACAAGTTACTTTAGTCAGTCTTTACCGATGGTATTTTCTAGAAAATCTGCTTGTCTTTCGGAGATCTCTTCTATCCCATCACCTATAAGAGTGGAGGATTCTTTTACACTTGAGAACGATCCAGAGAAAACACCTATGGTCGGAGGTAGTAGTAGGAATTTTTTTGACTACAAAATGCCAGTTAGTAATTCTGAAAATCATGAACTTAACGTTTCTTTTATCGAGAGATTTAATAGTCAGGAATCATCATTTTTAAGTTCCAGTGAATTGAGACGCCCTATGCTTCCTGGTAAAGAGGCTGAAAGTTTTGTCACATCAGACACCTCAACTGAGGCAGACGAACACCCATCTGAGGAATGCAACACTGGTTCCTTACCTATTTTCAGAAATGAATTACCTTCCACCCTCCAAACTAAACCACAATTCTACAACACAATTACAAATCATCGCGTTGATTCCTGTCTTGCAACACAAAAAATTCGCTGTAACGATAGTAATAATGTCGTAATTGATGCAATAAACAATGACATTAAAGTTATATCATCACTTCTTTATGAGGGAGGTTTTCGAAGATGGTCTCTTGATGGGTTTGATCTCTCCAATATAGATATAAATTCAGAGATATGGAAGAGGAAGATGACTCAATGTCGGACGGATGTAATAAATGAATTCGAGAAAGATCAAAGAGAAACAATTTACCTTTTGCATTTCAGACAATTTGTCAAACGCTATTCACAACTTGATAATGCTCAGAAGGCTATGTGTGAACTTGAAAAATTTGAAGAACTCCATTCTTTGGTTAATAGGGCTAGGAATATGTGGATGCAACAGTTACTTTTTAATATAGCCAAGATTTCGAAGGCGGAGTTTGAGAAATTTACAGAGAAAGCCTTGAATTTTGATTTTATTGGTATTGATAGGCAGTCGTTGATGAATTGTATATCATTGATAGAGAGAGATTATAATGTTGTTGATAGATTAAATACCTCACCTCCTGAAGATGTGAACAATACCTCATACTTAGGATTGTCATTAGATACTTCATTAATTCAATTAAATAACCAAGCGATTGGGAGGGAACTTTTAAATGATATTAAAAAGCATGGTCTTGATACCATGTATGCTGATGGTGAAGTAGTAAAAAATAAAAATAATGTTCCTCCTTTTGAAAAGAAAACTTCAACGGAGAAAAAGAAAAATCGGAGGCTTGTAGGGTTATTTCAAAGGGTGATCAAACTATTTCGCAGAAAACAATGAGTCGTTCCAATTTTTTAATCTATACGGAGTTCTTCAAAATTTATCTAGCCTTTTTGGATTTTTTTTTTATTTAATTGATGTGGTATTTCAAGATATATACCCTATATAGATCTATATTATTAATTTATATTGATAAAAAAGTTATGTTTTTCATTTAAGACTAATAAAATTATTCTTATATTTGTTCGTTCTTATACTTATCAAAATGAAAGGGCATGGTCTATGATACTTTGTTAAATATCAATCGTCAAAAATATAAATATTTCACGTACAAAATCAACATATATCAGCGAAAATGTTTTAAACACACGTGGTGACTGCACTCCAACATCTTAATATGTCGTGTTTAATGTGTCATATTTTTTAATTTCGTTTTTTAAACATTTTTTATAATTTTATTATTTGCAGCATGTTATCAAGATTTCACATTGTTTCTTCACGTTCAATAAATCTTACAAGACCAGTATCTGTTGATACAGTAAAACTTTGGATAGATGGTAAACCTGTTGAATCAAAAACATCAAAATTCGTTGATTTAACCAACCCAGCTACAAATGAAGTGATTGCTAAAGTTCCACTTGCAACTCAAGATGAGATGCTTACAGCAGTTGAATCATGTAAAAAAGCTTTCTCCACATGGAAGAATACATCAGTTCTAACACGTCAACAGGTCTTCTTCAATTTACAAGCTTTAATTAGAAGAGATATGAAAAAATTAGCTGCAAACATTACATTAGAACAGGGAAAGACACTCCCCGATGCTGAGGGTGACGTCTCACGTGGTCTCCAGGTTGTTGAGCACGCCTGTTCAACTGCATCCTTACAAATGGGTGAGACAATGTCTAATATCTCTAAAGATATGGATACATTTTCATTTAGAACACCACTCGGTGTAACAGCTGGAATATGCCCATTCAATTTCCCAGCTATGATCCCATTATGGATGTTCCCCCTTGCAACAGTTACAGGTAATACAATGATATTAAAACCATCAGAACAGGATCCTGGCTGTACTATGATGTTAGTTGAACTTGCTAAAGAAGCTGGCCTTCCAGATGGTGTTGTTAATGTAATCCATGGTACCCATGATTCAGTTAACTTTATCTGTGACAACCCTGATATTAAGGCAATCTCATTTGTTGGATCAGATCAAGCTGGTACACATATATATCAAAGAGGTTGTATGAATGGTAAACGTGTCCAATCAAACATGGGAGCAAAGAACCACGCTGTTATTATGCCTGATGCTAATAAAGAAACAACTATTAATCAATTGGTTGCTGCTGCTTTTGGAGCCGCCGGACAAAGATGTATGGCTTTATCAACAGCTATAGTTGTTGGAAGCACTAAAGATTGGATTAATATTGTTGCTGAGAAAGCTAAGAATCTTAAAGTTGGTGCTGGTCATGAAAATGGTGTTGACGTTGGACCATTAATATCTCCAGCTGCTAAGGAAAGAGCTGTAAAGATTATTGAATCAGCCAAGAAGGAGGGTGCTAATGTTATCCTTGATGGTACAAAATGTACTGTTAATGGCTACGAAAAAGGAAACTTCCTTGGACCAACAATAATTACAGGAGTCAAAAAGAATATGACATGTTACAAAGAAGAAATTTTCGCCCCAGTACTTGTTGTCATGGAAGTTGATACTCTTGATGAGGCGATTGATATTATCAATACAAATAAATATGGTAATGGTACAGCTATATTTACAACAAACGGTATTACAGCAAGAAGATTCACTAATCTAGTTGAGGCTGGACAAATTGGAATAAATGTTCCTATCCCTGTTCCACTTCCACAATTCTCTTTCACCGGAAATAAAGGTTCATTCTTGGGTGATGCCAACTTCTATGGTAAGGCTGGACTTAACTTCTACACTCAATGGAAGACTGTTACACAATTCTGGAGATCAGAAGATGCTACTCCAGAGGCCAAGCCACAATTAGCTTTCCCACAATTAAAATAAAAAAGTTGTTTCATGTTATTTGTTTTTGATAATTTAGAAGGATAATTTGATAATTAATAGTTATTTTTTTTACTTTTTATCAGTAAATATTAATATACTTGTTCTTTTTTTATTATTTATACAAACTACACTATAATACATAAATAATTATTCAAACCTTTATTAATAGTCAGTGATAAGATGGCGGTGTTTGGTGACTATATAAATAAGAAAGTAACTTCACCTTAAAAACGCATTCAATTTATAATTTCATATCATAAACAACAAGTTATTGATTTTTTATACTAAATATTATGACTACTACAAAAGTATCTGAAGATAATTTTCAGATTGGTAATAGTGTATTGACAGATAGAGAAAGAAAACAATATGAAACGGAAGGATATATTGTTAGAAAAAATTGTGTACCTAAGTATGAAATAGATAGATATTATAAGCGCTTTGAAGAAATATGTCGTGGAAAAGTACATATACCAACGATGACTGTCATGAAAGACATTTCAATACTCAAAGAAGAGTTTGAGGGAGAAAAAAACATTACTAAAATACAAGATTTCAATGAAGATGAAGTTTTATTTAGTTATTGTTGCTACCCAAAAGTACTAGATGTGGTAAAAGATTTAATCGGTAACGGTTCAAGGAACCCAACAATTTTATCTATGCACACAATGTTGATTAATAAACCACCAGACTCAGGTAAACTAACATCACGCCATCCAATGCATCAAGATTTGAATTATTTTCCATTTCGTCCACCTTCCGGTATATGTTGTGCATGGACAGCTATGGAAAAAATTAACAGAGCTAATGGGTGTTTAGTTGTTGTTCCCGGTTCCCATAAAGGACAACTTCTTAAACATTCATATCCAGAATGGGAGGGTGGAGTTAATAAAGCTTACCATGGTATTCAAGACTACGACCCAAGTAGTCCAAAAGTATATGTAGAGATGGAGTGTGGTGACACCGTCTTCTTTCATCCTCTCCTTATACATGGGTCAGGTGCTAATAGAACAAATGGTTTCAGAAAAGCTATAAGTTGTCATTACGCAAATGATTCTATTTGTAGATATGTTGACGTCAAAGGAACTATTCAAGAGCATGTAGAGGAAGAAATAATTGAGATGGCTAAGAAAAAATTTGCCAAAAGAGGTATAACTGATGTTGAAATAACTTTTCAGGATATATGGAGCATTAGAGCTAAAGCTTGTTGTGGAAAAAGAAGTCACTTATAATAGAAAAACAGTTTTATTTCATCAATAATTAAATCATTTCCCTATAAAGACATTATTTATATCGTTAATTAAATTATAAAAAGAAAGTTCATTATGTAGGACATCAGAAAGTTCTAAAATTAATTGATCACGATTTTCACTTATGTTACAGCCAATATAAGAAGATAATGAGGCATCCAGTATCGATGATATTTGTTTTGTAAATGTTTGGCTACTCTTGATATCCATATTTTTACAGTATATTGAACGTGTCTCATTCAATATGAGGTTCCTCAGACTATAAATAGAAATTATTACTTAAAAATTTAAAAATATTTTTTGATTAATAATAAATAGTTTTTATGTTATGTATAGTGGCATGCAAGTGAAATTTTTTTTGAATTTAAAATAAAATTTTAAAACATAAAATCATACTCTGCAATAAATCTCAAGTCAGCTGTAGGTGAAGTTTGTTGTTGTATGTTTAGGAAAGGTATTATGGAAGAGACGATGAAGAAAATTTGTTCCTCCACTACACTACATTCCTCATTTCTAGTATTTTCTACATTTTTATATTCATTTCTAGAATCTGTTTCACCAGATGTTGTTAACTCTTCTGAGGATGATTTCCTGAGAGATGAGGTAAATTTCAAGACTTTCTCTCTAGTTTTCATTTTAGAAAGTTTTGTTGTCTCATTATTAACACAATTATCATATTGTGATTCTCTTAGAGCATCTATAAAATCAAGACCTTCCTGTTCTTCGGCATCCCAATACCCATGACTCCAATAGGTACTATTTTTATTAAGTAGTGGAGAATCATTCTTGAATAGAGGCATCTCCTTGACGTCGAATCCATCATCCTCCAACTATAGTTAAAGAAAGAATTATCCTTTTGTGTATATTATTTATTATAAAAATACATACACACAAAATAAATAGAAAACTAATTAAATTTTAGTGCATACCACTTGACTAACATATATTAAATTTGATAATTTATGTTTATATAATTTTATTTGAAGGAAGACAAAGGCTAGCCAAGTGAATGTTGCAGCAGGCTAGGATTCTAAATTCAAGACTGTGGCAAAGCATTCACTTAACAAGCAGTTGTATCTTCGTTTATATTCCGTGTTCTTTTAATTTTAGATAGTATTAATGTTTAATAATAATATTAGTTAAATAAGAAAAAGATCTTTTCCATTGATAGATTTAAAAATATTAATAATACTACGCCTTATGGATTCTTAAATGATCCATTTAAGATATATTATTTAAAACTTAGTATTTTAAATAATTGTATATATAAAAAATAATAGTACCACAATAAGACATATAAACTTTTAACCTTTTAGTACTTCAATTAAAATAGACGTTAAAAATAAATAATACTTTCTTATTAGAGTGGTCAATTAATTTACGATATATATAAGCAAAAAATTTTTGATGAATGAACACGAAACATAAACGAAAACACAATATTTATTATATATAGATATATTTTTGTGATGTATTATATATTTACATTGGCAATGCTTTCTACATAAAACACAACTATTACTAAATACAATAATCATGCAATTTTAATTATCATAATCATGAAACAATTGTTAGGAAAGTTATAACATTCATTCTACATTAAATAATATTATAAGATATGGTTTGCATACAACAATAATACTGTTAGAAAAAAAAAGATACAACGTCTCTCTTTTATATTATTCATGATGTTTAATGAAGGCTAATAAAAATAAATAATGTTAATAACTATTGTATATCACGAAGAAAGGAAGTTACATGTACGTATCACTGTCCTTACACTTAAAATGTACCCATATTATAAATGAAAAATATATACGGACACTTGTTATACTTTGGATTAAAAAAAGGATGCAAAAATATAGTTATATTAAAAAAACAATATCAAACTGTGGATAATAAAGTAATATAAGTATGATTGTATGAGTGAGAAAGTTAATAACATTAACAAGGCAAAAAATATGATAACATATTTTAAACTTACTACTTCTTCAGATGGTGACTTAGAATCTTTAGAGAAACTTTTAATGTCAGGTGATGAATGAGAACATGATTCAATTAACTTTTGAACATTCTCACTTAACTCTCCAACCAAACATTGATTAATACATAACTTATTAAGAAATTCATTAAAATTTCTTAATGCTTCTTTTGATGCATTAGTAAAAAGGTTTGTTACAAGATCTTTTAAAAGTTCACCATTAAGATTAGTGGGTAGTGTTATAGGTGATTTAGGAGGTACTGAACCTGAAGAATTATGGCAATTTGTGGTGGCGGAAAATGAATTCACCTATAAAATTAACAAATAATATTAATGGTAAGGTGATTGATAGTAAGTTAAGAATGTTATTAAACTTAATATTATAAATATTGCTTAAAATATTCGTTTATTAGTCCCTATAATACTACTAACACTAACAACTGTTGCCGAGTTGGACACTTATTTTAAAGTAAGGTCATATGGAAAAATAAATGTTATTTGAAGAATAAGAAATGAATATATATATATATATATAACATTGACGTATTTGTAAGGAGGGGCAATCTATTTGATGTGATTACTGCAATAAAAATGTTTTCTGGTATTCCATTCTCTCAATTGAAAACTGAACCTAAATGATACAGATAGACTATGTAAAAATAAAACTATCAAGTATAGATAGAAGGCTGGTAGTGAAAGTTACGTATAAAATGTCCCTTATTTTCTCAATAAAAAGTTGTTAAAAATACTATGTTGATCGAATGAATAGGAATAATAATGAAAAAAAACTAAAGATTATTAAAAGATTCTTCCTACGGGACAGTTATTTAAATTAAGTAGAAATTGATATGCATAGTGTGTAGAGGAATTCAATTTAACGAATGGAGCAGGAAGATAAATAAATGCCAATCGTGTAAATTGAAATAAAATTAAATTGTAAAGATAGATGTATTTTAACTAATCTATTCTAGTATAAATACTTAAATATCTTTTTCTAATCACTCCACCCATGTACATAGTCACTTATTTTCCTGCAAATTATCTTAATAGATTTACATATATTTATTACTTTAATTTAGTAAAAATGAACAGAAATTTTAAAAAGTGTATTAAAAGTCAAAACAGAAGGTGAAATATGCTTTTACAAAAGATGATTTTTAATTAATGGATCTTTTTAAAATAACTTCTGTTAGGCATTAATAAAGCAGTTTTTCTCTTAGTGTTCTATTAAAGTTCTGGTGATCAAAGGGATTATCAACCTTTAAGTAACAGACTTTAAATTTTAATTAAACTAATGGTTTAATAAAACTTTTGTTAAGAAACAGAAGTTATAATATGAATCAAAAGTACTCGGCAAGTTATTAAAAGATATTATTAATTGTTTAAAAATATCTACGCTATCATAAAGGATAAGTAACAATTACCTACTTCACATCAATAAGATTAAAAATTTTCTTATAAATTTATTGAAGAAGGTTATGCTATTGAATTAAGAGAGATCTAGTAAATTAAATTATAAAAAATAAAATAATAAAAAAGTTGGTCAAAATAATAATAATTAATTACCTACAAATAATTATTTAATATTATGACTTTATGTGATCTCACTTATCTATTTAATAGTAAATTATAAAATAAACAAAATAAATTTCATGTATGATAAGATTACTGGGTATTAAATTGATATATTTGAAGATAATCAAAATAATGTGTTTTTCAAAAACAAAATAGAAAGCAAATAATGAATTTAAAAACATCATTTCAATTTATTTTTTTATATGATATTAAAAACAAGTAAATATTTTTTCGTTTCTTTTTTTCTTAAAAACAATAAACTAACCTGTTTAGAAATTTCTTCTAACTTTAATGAATGCATATTCAAAATTTCTTCCATTTTTTCAAGTTGCTCATTTATTGTACTTGTATCACCTATTGGTGTTTTATCATCACTAATATCTTGTGATGTATTAATTGTAGAGAAGGATGTAGAGAAACCGCAATGTTTTAACTTTGAAGGAACTGAATTTTTTTTATCCATGGAATTTTGAAATTCTTTGCGAACGACAGAGATCAACTAAAAATTGATTAAATTAAAAAGTTTTTAATATTAAATTGGTAAATTAACCTCAGATTCATCATCATTTCTTATATTCTTTTCCATCTTATTTCCTTTTTTAATAACATTTTCAATTGTTGTTACATCAAAACTACTCTCAGTACTATTTAAATATTTTTGTGCATCTTTTCCTCCATGATAAGGATCATCCAAAGCATTTGTTATACAATTTGGTGTAGCAGCATCCGGAGATGGTGACGATGCCCTATTTCCTTTTTCAGTAGAATTGCTTTTACCATAATTATCCATCATTTCCTTATTTGAAGAGACGACTTCATTAATTTCAGATAAAACGATATCTGGAACAGACATAATTTTTACATCCTTATCTATAACTCCATCTTCAGTAATGTTTTGATGAATTAATTCAAGGCGTTGGCGCATTGAAGTTAGACTCCTAAAAAAATTGTTATTATTATAGTTTTAGTGTTTTGGAAATAGTTTTGACACATTTTATATTGTATAGAAATAGATTAAATAATTCATATTCTAATAAATGAAAGGAGAGATGTTTTTAGATAAAACAAATATTATTTTTTTATTTAAAACTTACTGTAGTCTAGATAAAGCATCTTCATAATCAATATCAATTTTTTTCTTATTATCAAGGCTCTCTTTTGGTTCTTCAATTTTGGTATCTTCAGGTTTTTTAGTATTATCTTGAGACATATTTTTATAAGAATCTTTCTGTAGGCCAATCAATTTTTCTCTAATTAATCTCATACGATTTTTATTTTCTTCTAAGACTCTTAATTTTGTTGTTATCTGTTCATTAAAAGCGTCCCTCCTGAAAAAAACATAGTAAAAAATATACATGTAAAAATAATTATTATCAGTATCATAAATTTTTCTTAAATCATCATTCTATTAATATCCTTAATTATTATTACACAACTCCTCTTTACTTATTATCCCACATACTAAAGGAACAATTAAATTTGTTATCATAGAATATTACTTTACAAAAACATTGGTTACATACTCTCATAATATCAAAATAAATAAGCCTCAAAATTTTTCTTTTTAACATATCAATCACCTCACACTCCAACTTTACATCTATTAGAGTGTAGTTTTAATAATAAAAATATTAAAACTCAAAACTTGCCTTTCTTTCATTTCGCTTAAACTTAAATGACTATACTCATCTTCGTCATCATCCTCTTCATCATTAATCATTTCAAAGTTCTCCTCATCAACAAAAGGTTCAATTTCATTAAATATATCTTTATTCTTTTGATCATTTTCTTTACTACTCTTAGTAGACACTTTTTCGGCACATTTTTGTTGATCAAGATTACTTTTATTTATAACTACAGATTCATTATCTATGTCGCATCTTCCTAGTAATTCTCTCTTAACAATCTCCCTTTTCAATTTTTCTAATTGTATATTTTTACGTTCTATCTCTGTCTTTTGAGTTAAAACTGAAAAAGTTATTATATATATATAAATTAACGTCAAGTATACTTTTTATTGAAATGATGATGTTTTATTTAAAATATCACTTTATAATGTAAATGGCACCATTATAATAAATGTATATTTTTATTTTCTCATAAAATTAAATAAACCTTTATGATATATAATAATCATTAATCTAATTTTATTTTTCCATATGATCATAAAAATTAAAAGTTAATTGATAGAAAAAATAAGACTATTAAATAGAGATAAATATATATGATGAAGTTTTTCCTCATCTAGAAATATATACACTTAAATTACATGACTAATAACTTTAAACTATCAAAAAGAAATAGTTTAACATGAATATTGAATGAATTACTTTTTTTCAAAAGAATACATGAATAAATGATTTAAACTTTGAAGTTACATTTATGTATAAAATGAAAAGTACAATGATAAAATTGTTTATCTTTACACTAGTAAATTTAAATTTCAATAATTTGGAAACATATGATTATTAAAAGACTTATTAATAATTCCATTGGGTTTTAAATAATAGTCTAATTAAGGGAAAGAATAATTTTAGTGGACACAGAATATCTATCTACAATATATTTAACAACCACTGAAAAATGACAATTTATGTTTTGTTTGAAATTGTTAATTATACAAACATTAAAATATACCATAAAAGCAACATCTTTATTTTGAAAATATATAGGAGTTAATATTTCAATATACCAAGGCCAGAAATCTTCTTAAATTATAATCATTCTCTTAATTTTCAACAGTTAAATGATAGTGAAAACTCTGTATAAACAATATTAACAGTTTTAATGTAAACGTAATAGATTATATCTTATTTAATAAATATACATCACTTTATTAATGCAATATATATCCAAATAAGAAGAGCTCAATTTTCATTAAATATACAAAGATCCCTCACACTCATTTCTACTTATAAATGATAATCTAAATATGGCATATGTATATTTTGTTACATATACTTTATTTAATTTTGAAGTTTATCAAGAACAAAATAAAGATTAAATATAAAAATCTTTAATACATATCTTAATACTTCTTAAAAATTAGAATAGTAAAAATAAACAAAATTACACCAAAAACATACTTTAAAGAAGTTATCATAACATGGTGCAAATATTAAAAATTAATTATAATTTTTAGATAAAATATAAAATATGTAAACAATGAAATATAATATAATATGTTCCAGATAAAAGATTGAAATTGATATCATAAATATTTACTTAAAAAATAAATTTTTAATATTTAAAAATGACATATAAAAATTTTTACAGTATGTAAAATGAAAATGTTGTGTTTATGTTATGTGTATAAAAAAATAGTTTAATAAAATACATATTACATATATTCTAATATATTAGAGTATATCTTTTTAGAATCGTATTAAACTTAATCTGACCAAAAATGTTATTAAATAAACTCTTAATTTATTTTCAAATTTTGAATCTTTCCTTCTTAGTTTATCTAAATAAAATGAAATTTTTTAAAATATTTTTTTAATTTAAACTAATATACACAAATCTAAATTATTGCAGAATAACAAGCTATAAACATTAATAAATTTCTTAAACCATATATTCAATTACAAATGTATTTGGAAAGAAAATATACACATAAAATATTTATATATAAGTAATAATCTTTAATGAAATAATAAAATTTTTTTATCTATATAATTTGCAACAAAAGAATCTAACAAAATACATTTAAAAAGAATTTTTTTTAAAACCCATTTTGAATGAAGTCATCAATTTGATATTTACTTATCTAAAAATATCAACTGTAGAGATAAAATAATTTGTTTAATTAAGTTCTTTAACAAATAAAATGAAAACCAAAATTTGTAATAGAAAATTAAAGGATAACAAATTTAGATTATATACTAAATTTTCTATTCTTCATTTTTTTTATTACATTCACTTAGATAATAGATTTATTCATTAAACCTCCTAGCATTTCAATATCTATTTTAAATATATCTATTTACAACTTTTTAGCTAAAAGATAAAAATAACTGGAGAAAATAGATGAATGACAAAGAACATCATTTTAAGAAGAATTAATAGAAAAAAAAATGAGACTCTTGATGCTTTTTAGAAATTTAAATTAATATTTTTTAATCTAATATATAATTTTTATGTGACATTAGAGAAAAATAAATTCGGAAAAGGAAAATAAATAATTAAAAACTTACATTTTTTCTTTGCAGTTAAGAATTCTTCAGTTGCTTGATCTGCTGCAATGCTTTGTTCCTGTCTCTTCTTTAAATTTATCCCTGCTAAAGCTGCTCTCTAAAGAAAGTAAATGTTAATATCAATTTTTTGTTAGTAAAAAGTAGTTGGAAATTTAAATAACTTCTTAAACTTAAAAATTGCACCTTATTTCAACAGATGTAATATAATGAAAAAGAGTAAAAAATGCAGCTAAAATACAAATACTTTAATACTCATTTTAAAGAGATACTTCATATATCATTACACTCAATTGCTTTTCATTACTCCATCATTCATATATTATATGGCATTTCATGAAAAATTATTACGTTTTTATCATTAAGCTCAATTTAGAATAAATAAATGTAATGATATTACTTGAGTATGTATTGTAACATTTTTAATATAATTTTGTTTAATAAAATTAATTTTGGAGAAAATTTTAGAATTATTAAAATAATAATAGTATTAGTATATTAAATTGATGAGACATAATTAAAAATATTTAATTACAAAATAAAATAAACTTACTTTTTGTTGCTGTAATTTTAATGTCATCATTAATTGTTGATTAATTTTTGAAGCTGCCTCTGTTTTCTCCATTGCATCTTTAATATTTTTTAATTCTTGATGAACATCTTCTATTGTTACTTCATCATCCTCTTTATCGTCCTCCTCCTCATGTATCTTTCTCATTGCCTAAAATAATATTATAAATTTTTAATATATTTTTTGTAAAAAAATAAATATTTTAATTAAATACGTGCTTTTATATGTGCTAATATTCCTAGATAATCATTTTCTTGTTTAATTAGTAAATTTAATGAACTTTCTAATTTTTCCTTCATTTCTTTGATCGATGAAATTACTTCCTCTGAGCAATTGTCGATTTTTGTTGATGATACTGTTTTTATTCCATTCTCCAATTTTGCTTTTTTTTCTCTCAAAGTACTTAATCTCTCATAACATAATTCTTCACGTTCGTTTAGTGGTAGTTGTTTTAAATCCATATTTTTTTGAGTAATAATATATTTCTGAAAATGTCAAATAAATAATGAAAAGTTAAATTAAAAATAAAATAGTAAGAATGATAGGATATAAATTTTATAAAATAAAACTTTTTGGTGCAAGTAAAATTTGACATGAAAAGTATCATTGAGTATAACACAAAATTTGATCAATTAATATGTACAATTAAAAAAGACACGGGCAAAATGTATATGTATATATCTTTATTTGCCTTGAAAAAGTATTATTAAATTAAAATATATATATAGATATGTATAGTTGAAGTGTTATGAGAAAAATACAAAAACAATTCCCAAATAAATTAAAATCATAGATAAAATTATTGAGATTAATTAGTTAAAAATTCGTACACTTTCATTGAAAAAAGTTATACATTTACGTAGTATGTATTTAGTAATTTTGTGCATTTATATAATAAATACCTAATGGTACCTGATTAAAATATGATTCCAGTTCCAATAAATTTTCTTTTCATCAACAAAATAATAATCACAAAACAAACTATTATACATCGCTATTCATTCCATCTTTCTATCTCTATCCTCATATATATATTTAAAAGACAAAATAATATTGAAAAAGTGTATAGAAGGACTAGTATCAAGATAGGTAAATACACTTTCTGTTTAACAGTTGACATAATTACTAATTTAAACATATTTATATGCTAAGAATACAAAATAAATTATTAAAAATATCTATACATTCAAATTAAGTACAAAACCATATAAATACTTAGAAATTTTAAATAGATGTATTATTACTATTACTCATTCTATAACACTTCCAACTAATCATAAAATAAAAATCAATTGTAGAAAAGTTTTATTGTAGTACAGTTTTATAGATGTTTAAAGGGAACGTCAAACGTATATAAATATACATATATGTACTATGAAGTATATACTCCAATAAACATATTAATAATAATAATGATAAATCAACAAAAAAAATAGGGTTCCGGATCATTTGAAATCGAATTACCATTATAAAACTTTTTGAAAACTATCGTTTTATCGTTCTCGTAATTTTATAATCATCGGTTTAAATGAAGTTGTACTGTAGTCATAAAAATATTTGTAAATATTATATTTTGATAAAAACTACACTACTTCATCATAATACTTGTTGTTTGTATTCAAAATAAATGAGTAAAAAAATAAAAACGAATTCGATGATAACTTTCTTGAAGATTAATCTGTTTTAATAACACTTTTAAAAAATTAATCTTCAAACAGTAAACATGTTTTTTAAATTCTATATCATTTTCCATCAACATTTGTTTCGTTTTATTGAAGTATAGGATCATCATAATAAATGGAGAATATTGTTAAACATTT
This sequence comes from Strongyloides papillosus, assembly GCA_005656395.1. Taxonomy (NCBI): domain Eukaryota; kingdom Metazoa; phylum Nematoda; class Chromadorea; order Rhabditida; family Strongyloididae; genus Strongyloides; species Strongyloides papillosus. The sequence goes on along the minus strand of SRSI01000050.1, from coordinate 3,878,740 downwards.
GTAGCTTTTATATACTTTTATAATTATATTATAATTTGGAGTATGAGTATAAATTATGATTCTTATGTTATCACTTCACCTGTTGTAAAAGTATCATCTTAGGTATCTAAATACTATCGAAAACTACAAAAAGATATCATTAAATAATAAATGTAAGATACCTTCTATAGCGTTACACACATCCACAATGAAAACTATTTTTACTTCTAACAAATAAAACAAAACAACAGATTAGAATCTAACTTTTTCAGCATTACTTCTAGAAACTGTAACAATCCTTTGTTGTATTCATCTTCTCTTCTAAAAATTAAAGTAAATTTAACATTAAGAATCAATTATAATAAAAAAACTTACTTAAAACTTTTTACATTATTAAGTTGATTCAGATTAATTCAATTTTTTTAAAAATTGATCTCATGGAAGCAGCCTTCAATAGAATTTTTAAAACACATGATGCTTTATCAACTTTAACTATGAATGGAATTGATCCTTTAAGAACATTTGCTGACTCCATTTCAACCTCTACAACAAACAATCCTTTATTAGCTTCTGATGCAGAAACTCAGAATGTTTAATTTGATATTCTTAGCCCATAATACTCATACAACTCTAAGACTTTATCTTTTATCCCTTTAATTTTATCATATTAGTTGCTTTGGAATAGTTATCTTCAATAACAATTTGAATTAAAAAATACCTTAAAAATTTTAAGGTTCTCTTTCGGGAGATTAGAAACTGAATTGTGTTCAATTGATCATTTTTATAAAGTTGAATTTTCTCAAGAATAAAAAAAGTTTGAAATGTTTGATTTTTCTGTTTTCCAAATAAATCGTGTTAGTAACGTGGGTTTCATTTTGTTTAGAGATGTGCAATTACATTAATAGCTGATTTTTTTCCATATATGATCATCTTATGGTATCAATGGTATTTACGAACATTATTTTAAAATTAAAATCGTTAAAAAATTGCCCTCCAAGATATCAAAAATAGTATATACCAAATTTTTAAATCTGATACAAATTGAAGAATGTAAAAGACCCCTAATTCTAGAGTTGATAAAATTTGAATATTATAGATGTAACAAATCATCGATAAATCACCTCAATTATAATTCCATTTCTTCTTTTCTATACATTTTAATGCATTATTTTAACATTGTTGGTTCTAATTAAAAACTTTTGAATATAGAATTGAATAAAATTTTATCAATATTAATATTTTCGAAAATTTAATTGAAAATTTGAAATAATTTATTGTTATATTCAAATTTCGTATGTAAAAAAATATGATTTAATGAGTAGATTTTTTGACACAAATCACCTACAATGTTCTTTAAGTTATATTGGTTGGGTGCTGCTTTGGCTTTAATGCCATTTCTAATACAGCCTGAAGAAGTACATCGTGAAAAGCTATTTCCCTATGTACCTGAGGATACCAACGGAACAACATTCTTGATTGATTTAGAAGCCACAACTCTTTCTAATATAGTACTAGTAAAGTGTCCGTATACTCAATATAATCATAAAACTTCAAATGATTCGTTCATTCCTACAGATGACATTATTGAATCAGAAAGTACGCTTCGTGATCATAACAAACTGTTTGCATGGGTACCTTTGTTAAGACAATCAGCCAATCAAACAAAAATTAATTGTGGTATTGTTGATATCGAAACTGCCGGGGGATCTTACATAAAAAAACAATGGATTTTTAATGTTAATTGGAATGATACTGTACCTGACGAAATCCCTACGGAAAAATTACATATGAGTGCCGCACTTCCATCACCTAGCACTTCCTGTGACGATGAACCTGCAAATAACTTAATTATATCTAAGGAAAAAGGAAAAAGCATGCCAGAGAAAATCAGTGGAACTCATATCAAAAAACCTTATGTAAACCAGATGATATATTATTTTAAAAAGCCTAGTGGCGGTGATAATGACACAATAAAAAAACCCTGTTATATATATAAGGTATATGGGAAATGTCCGATATTTAATTTACCCAGTCGCGTTGAAAATAATATTACAAACGAAGTAAAGAAAATAATGATTGATAATTTAAATGGACGAAAAGAAGAGATTAAAGTGAATCTCAAAGTAGATACCAACGAAGACTTTTATAGTGGTGAAAAAATATCTTTATCAAAACTTAGATATCTGGAAAGTGGCATCAAACCTATTGAAGATTCCACTACATCCATAACTTCAAGTTTTGATATCAATGGATTCGATTTGGTGCAGTTAACATACACTTGTGTGACAGGGAGTGAAATCACAAATGTTACACAAAAATACTACTTTGGGCCAAAACTTAATGACTCTACGTTTGACAAGACTGAAGAAATTTCTGCAAATGATACTTCTATAAAAGTAAAATGCGACACTACTTATTTGAATGTCGGTTACTTGAAAGAAATTGAATATAATGGAATTCATGCAGGCGTTAAAGATCTGAATTCTACTGATAGCATGAGAGGAAAATTTTCTAAAGGAGGAAGCTCGATATCTTTTGTAGAAAGCAATAATGGCACTACAGTAATAAGTTGTATATACAAGACTTTGGATGGAAGTATCACGACAACTACAAAATTTGTTAACAAAGATACGATTGCTTTGAATGCTCAAAGACTAGCAGATCAAATATTAAACAACATAACATCCCAACACAACAAGACTAAAATGTTAGAACTAGCTACAATGGAAAAAACATTTGTGAAACAAATAGACAAGATAAAAGAAGAATCGGAGGAAAATCAAAAGTCTGCGCTTCAAAAATTTTCGGATAAAGTTGGAAAGACCAAAGCCATCTCTTTAATTGTTGGAGTCATTCTTCTTATCTTAATTATCTTGACTGTTCCAGTAGTAATTCTTTACAAAAAATGGTTGAATCCGTTCCTTATAATGTTAAAACACAAGAGAAAATATCCCAACGTCTATGTTTTCTGGGATAATCTGACGAACGAGTCTTTTGATAACTACTGTAAGATAATAAAGGACAAAAAGTACTTATCTGATAAGGTACTAAATCGGAAAGTTATCCAAAAAGTGGAAGGAGGTGAAGAAGTCGACATTGGCATTAGTCATCTTTTTGATGAAACGCTAGTTGATTGCTACAAAAACTTGTTCAGGAAAATTCAAGCTCACTATATTTATACTGATGCAGAAAAAAGAAAGTATATCCTTTCTGATGTAAGTTTATAAATTCTAATAATATAATTCTATCATTTTAGGGTCCAACAAAAGATAATCAATCTTCCTTCTGGCAGATGATTTATGAGGAGGACATTGCCACGATAATTACCATAATCTATGACAAAAACTCTGGAGACAATGATGAGGTTTTAAAAGATCTATATTGGAAAAAGGATAAAACTACATACAAAGACATTGTTGTTACCTGTTTGGATGTGATCAAAGTCAATGTTCTTTCTGTCTCAGGATACAAAGTAATGTTGGAAAGGAAAGGAAGTGAATCAAAATATTTGGATATATTTCATGTTTCTAATTGGAAAGGAAATGAGATACCTCAGTCGGATCTCCAATTTGTTAATATATATAAGGAAATTATCAAAAATGCTCCTAAGAAGAACATACTTATTCACTCAACACAAGGAACTGGAGCCCGTGTATACATGCTCACCTATTTCGCATGTATATACGATGCATTGATATCTGATAGAGACATTGATTGCCCCATGACAGTTATCAAGAGTATCCGTGACAGACGGTACGGAGGAAACTTGGTGCCATACGAGTTTGCCTACATGATTAAAGCTCTCGTAACAGCATTCTTCAACAACAGGATTATTATTGACTTCTCACAACGTCGTACTGATTTTACCTCCAGTTATGACAGCTACTTCTATGATTATTTAAAACGAAGAGACAAGATGGATGAAGTATTAAAAAAGTTCCTAGAATTCGTCAATATTGTTGATGAAGGAAAGATGTACGAATACAAATCTGTCTTCTATACTCTAGGAAGAATGGACCAGAATGCACTTCCTTTTTACTGCAAGCGATACTATGATGCAATCGACAATTATCTAACTGGTAAAGACAAGAAGAGATACCGCTACAGTGACATCCAATGTCTTGATGCAAATGGGATCACTGTTAATGGAAAACCTGCCTGGGACACAGAAAGCTTTATTCATGCTAATAAGTTTGAATATACCACAAAAAACAAGATAACTAGAAAATTGATTTTATGTCAGGTAGGGTTTTAACATTAATATCATTAAAACTTACTTTTTTAGGCACCACTCGATGAGACAATTGACGATATGCTTGATATGATTCTAAGATACAAAATAACTCTTGTTGTTATCTTAGTCAAGCCTGAAGAAGCTACTGGTGAAAGAAAAAAATGGCTCCCTTATTTCCCTGAAAAAGACCAGTCTTTTGAAACTAAAAATTTCTGTGTTTCAAAATTAAATTTCAAAGGGTTGGATAAGGACTTCACCACCGAAACAGAATGTAACCTTAAGAATAAAAAAGATAATTCCGAAATGAAATTCACAATCCTCCACTATCAAGGATGGCCTGATAAGAGTAAGTTTAAATAATGAACAATACTTTTATTAATTCTTTTCTTTCAGGTGTCCCATCCGAACACATGAGTATCTATTCACTATATAAGAGAATCATCAGTTTACGTACTGGTGATTATATAGGAATACATTGTAGTGCAGGGATCGGAAGGACCGGAACCCTCGCACTCATAATGTATTTGATTGATACTATCAACGTCTTCCCGACTTTCGATCCAATCGCAAGATTGAAGTGTCTAAGGGAACATAGGTATCTTGCTGTCCAGAAGTACAGTCAATTTGTCTTTGCTCTTATGGTCGTTTTTGAGCATTACAAGAGACAAATTAATGATATGGACGCAGAAGCCTATGAAAAGTTTATGACCATGGCTGAAAAACTCGTTAAAAAGGAAAAAGAAATCGAAGATAAAAATAAAAAATAAATTGTATGGAATTCACACGTAAAATTAAATCACTTATATTAGACGACGTGTATAAGTTTGTTTATATAATAAATTATTAATTTAAGTCCATTTTTTTAGTATATTAAGATTCCAATTGCATTTTTCATTAAAAAATTATACAAACATTTATTACAACATAAAAGTTATCAAGAGTATTTTAAAAGATTAAATGATATCAAAAAGAAGTAGAATATTTACATAAAATTTACAAAAATAAAAAGAAATACAAAATTCTATAAAGACACTGATAAAACATATATAGATTGTCCTTGTATTTAGTCAGACATATCATTCCCAACGTTATTCATTTCATAATCATAAACATCTCTGCACATATTCTTAATTATTTCTTTAATAACATTTTTGTCATCTATTTTAACTACTGAATCATTTTCTTCATCAAAATCATCCTCCATTCCATCATTAGTGGTAACTTTCTCAATCAATGTAGTATTATCGTTTCCTTGTACACCTTCAAGAGCAAGAAAAACATATGAAGCAATGGAATGTTGGCACTAAAATATTATATTTAATTATTAGAAGGAACATATAAATAAAAAATAAAATAAAAAGTATAAACAGCCAAGTGAATATTATATCCGATTTTACTGACACCATTGGAAAAAATTACAACGTTCACTACTTGAAATCGGTTCAGGACAACCATAGAAAGTTTTTCCTTTATTTGGTCCATCCTTTCTTACAGTATAAATCATTGAAGGTTTATTGCAATGACACTTAACGTCTTCTGATACCCTTGTATTAGAATTTGATCTTTGGTTCCTTGAAGTTGAGCTATTTCTACTACTACTAGCTGTTGAAGAACCACGTCCTCTTGCTGAAGAGTTACCACCGCGACCTCTACCTCCTCTAGTACTTGTGTTAACATTTTGATCCCTATTACTTGAAGGAAAGTTATTCTCAATAGCACGCAATGGGATACTATTATTCTTAGATACATCTTCAAAACAATTTCCAAATCTCTCTATTTGCGCTTCTACAGCCTCAAAAATACGTTTGTAGTTAAGAACTTGATATGAAAGAACTTCTTCTTTTGTCTTTTCACCTGAAAAATATATTTAAAAATTTTTTTTACTATTTATGAAAACATACCTTTACATATTGCTTCTAAACCTTTCTCTAGATTAGCTCTTAAATCGGGTTTACTTAATTGGTAACCCAGACGATTATAAGATTCTACTAGAGCAAGTCCTAGAGTACTCGGAACAAACCTTCTTTCATTATTCAGTGAACAGTATCTTCTTTTCTGAATAGTTTCAATGTGTTCAGCATGGGTTGCATCAGTGCCTATACCATATTTATCCATCAAAGTAATCAGATCTGCTTCATTCAACAGTAGTGGGGCTGTAGTTGTTCCCTCATGAATGTCAATATCCAAGTTTTCAGATACCTTTTCATTTACAATATATTCTGGTAAAATCTTGTCAGCCCATTTGTCGTATGGATATACTTCCAAATAACCTCTGTCTTCAATTTGAAGTCCATAGGCTTTGAATATCTCTTGATCAATAGTCATTGTTACAGTTGTCTCTTGTCCTTTTGCGTCTCTTGAACAACAAGCAAGAAAATATCTTACAATTAATTCATACAGCCTGTACATATCATGATTTTGAAGTTGTTCTTTTCTAACTAGTTTCAATGGATGAATGGGAGGATGTGCTTCGTCACTTTTTTTACCATTCCTGGGTCTTGGACCTCCTCTGTTCATAATGTCTTCTGCGAATGACCCCCAATTGGGATCGTCTTTTTGATTCTCTACTAGTGTCGGCAAGTTAAAATTTTTAGGAAATATATTTGTTTCAGTTCTTGGGTAAGAAATGTATCCAGATGAATAAAGTTTTTCTGCCATATCCATAGCTTTTTTGGCACTCATTTTCAAAACACGAACCGCTAACTTCTCAAGACATATAGTATCCATTGCAACAGGTCTGAATTTAGTTTTGGGATTTTTCTCAATAGAAGCAATCTTTGCCATAGATTTCTTATTTTGACAAATCGCCAAAAACGATTCAACAACTGTTTTGTTAAAAAATCTTCCCCGTTCCCAGGTGAACTCAGTTTTTACACCATTCTTCAGATGAAAGGCACGCAGTTGCCAGAAGTTTTCAGGTATAAAGCCCATCACCTCTAAATATCTATCAACAACGAATCCTAAAGTTGGGAATTGACAAGACCCATAAGAAATAACATTCTTAAAGTCTCCAACTAGTGTAGTTAACAGACTTGCAAATCTTCTTTGCAGATACAATGTTTGTAATCTAGTGAACGCAGCACCAATCCTTAAATCTAGTTCTATACGACAATCAACAGCATTTATCGTATTCTCATTCAACCTCGTTAAATTATTCAATGCATGTCGAATGGCATGGGGTGTAATTTCAGAGAACCGTGCTCGATAAATATCAATATTTTCGTTAAATCTTGAACATACACGAGCAATTTCAGAGCCGATATTTTCCCCTTCACGATCACAATCTGTCCATATCACCAAAATACTACTGACGCGAGAACAATTCTTCAGTGTGGTCTCAATATTTTTCATTGTTTCCACAACGTAACTCATTACGGGAGCTTCAAAAAGGGTGACAGTATTAACAGCCGTCCAATTTTGGTATTCTGGCCCAAAGTCGGTCGTCATCAAATGACCTGATACAGAGGTAGCCGATACACGACACCTTCTTCCTAAAACGTCAGCATCAAATTCATAGATTTTATTGAACTTTGACATTCCTTCTCTTCTTGAACAGTTTCCGTGAGACAAAACATTGGATATGGATTTTGCAGCATCATTTTTTTCTGCTACAAATAACACTTTTGTAAACATATTGGTAGATTTCTCCCTGAGTAGTAAAAATGACTAAATGGCAATTCTAGAAAAAAATTAGCATATTATGATGAAAATTACTCAGTCCATTGTCCCATTCTCACGTAATAATATAAGGCGCGGTCAATTGTATTATCAAATTCCCACGTTTATGTAAAAAAAGGCAATCCGATGATATAATAAAGTAAGATTTTACAAACAATTTAGAAGAAAAGAATCAAACTTGCCTTTAGGAAACAAAAAAGATAAAAATCTAGTATGAACATATTGTATTTCTTTGTGTCTAGTTACATATAACATTCTTGGCTGTTTACTGCAAATAAATTAACATAAAAAAACATACCATGAACTTAGTCTTGGAACCAATTACAAATTCTTTGTACTCCGGGCACTGACAATAATTTATTCGAGGAAAAAGATGGTAAATTTTAGAATCAGATCTTGACGTCACTCTAACAATTTTTCTACCACTACTCGCATCTTGGATTATTTTAACAAACCCGTCATTTACCAATCTAACGGCTTCCTCAACATCTCTTCCCAGAATTTGTCGTAACCTGAAAGCATGGATAAACGACATTTACATACTTTATTTGAGAGAGCATACCTTCCAAGACATTCCAAGATGCCTTGTTTATCATCATTTTCAGAGTGGTGTATCAATTCAACCCTCGTTATTTCGAGAATATTCCTAATCTCTTTTGCTGTATTCATTTAAAAACAGGAAACTTTATAATCTAAACAAGTCATTCAATTGAAAAGAATTATCTAGGCAATCTTTGATGTTTTTAAAGCCTAGAAGAAGGAAAATAAATTCAATTGTTTTTACCCTACAAATGCATGATGTTATCATCACTTGCTCCCCCATTATCTCTAGTGCCTAAATGTTTCGCGTCAAGATAAATTTTTTTTGGAGAAACAATATCCCAAAACATCATATGAAAATTGTCTAACATCTTATCTTCTCTAACTACTTTTCTTTATAGACGCAGTAGTTATATTGTTGAATTTATTTTTAATGTTTAAAAATAACTTTCTACTACTTATTATTCACCATCTTATAACAATTTCTGTCATACCTGAATATGACTTCTATTTCTGATTCTATAGCAGAATTACGGAAAGTAAGTATCCCATTTTTTAACTATTTTTGTACTGCTTAATTATTTTAAATTAATTACCATTATTTTTAAGTGTCAGTGGTATTGGGGTGGTATATCATCACGTGAGGCTGAAGATCTTCTGGCAACACAACCACCAGGAACTTTTCTAGTCCGTGATTCTCGTAATGAGAATTACATCTACTCATTAACATTCAAAACCGAGGACAACATCATTCATAGTCGTTTAGCAAAGTACAATGGATATTATTGCCTGGGTGGACCACATTCTTTAATAAAGTCTCAATCTATCATACAATTTATAGAAAAAACAATTGAATATAGTAAAAATATACGACAACACTGTTTGTTGATGCATAGTAATGATCATTTAAATAACGGTGCTGAGCAGATATTTTTGTTGTACCCGTTGAAGAGGACGAATTTGATGCCATCACTGAAGTATTGGTGCAGGATATCGGTGAGGAATCATATCGTTGATGTTGGGAGGATCAAATCGCTTCCTATACCTATCATTTTGCAAAAGTATTTAATGGAAAAGAAGTATCTAATGATCTCTTAGATGTTCTTTTCTTACGATAAGTTTTAGATGAAAATTTCAGTATATCGAGGAAGATTTTAAGATATTTGTATTTTAAAGATCAAGTGTAGTTTTAACTAATTTGTACATACAGGATTACCTTCATTTCTATTTTTCATTTTGTTATTTCAATTAATATTTTTATTTTGTACTTTGTTTATAAAATAAAATAAGGTATGAGGACCACTTCTCTTGTCAGGTGTGGTATAAATTTACGTCACAATATTTATGCTGTTAGTTCTGGTTCTATACCATCGGCTATTGCAATTGTCAGATTATCTGGTGAGTGTGTATGAAAAAATTACTTAAAAACCGAGTGATTATTTGTTTTAAAACTCTGACGTTTTTGTTATTGTTTTAATGATCATTCGAATAGTATAATACCTGGTGAAAAGAAACTGTATTTTCAAAGAGCATAAAAATTCAGTTATACGCCACTAGGACAATGAAATTGTTTAAATATTTTGAAGAATTAATTGTTTTGTTTTTAGGAAAAGATGCTTTGTCACACATCAAAAGACTAACAAGAAAAAACAGGATAATCCCAAGACAGATTTTTTACTCACCATTGTATGATAAGAATGGGGAACTTATTGACAGATCTATGGTTGTGTATTTGAATGGTCCAAATACATTTACTGGAGAGGATACAGCCGAATTTTTTGTACATGGTGGTAGAGCAGTTGTGAGAAGTGTTTGTAATGAACTTGCTTCAATGGAAAACACCGATTATGCTAAAGCTGGTGAATTTACAAGAAGGTATGTTGTAGTAAATGTTGTAAAGATAAATTTCGAGATCTAAGATTACCGCAATTAATAACGTATATTACTGATGGCGCTGATGGTCTCGTAGATTATTTTTTTTTCTGAACTAAAAAGATTAATACCTTTATGTTAATTTTTTATTAAATGAAAAATACACTAAATTTATTAAATGAATAATACACTAAATAAATTTACAAAGAAAATCGGCAACACTAATAACTTTTTCAGAGCTTTGATCAACAAGAAAATGAACATTGCTCAGGTGGAAGCATTGGCTGATCTCATCTCAGCTGATAGTGATGCACAAAGAAAACAAGCATTGAAGGGAGATTCAATTGGGAGTATAATCAAACCATTAAGACAAAAAATCATAAATCTAATTGCGCGATATGAAGCGTCCATTGACTTTGCCGATGATGTTACAACTAACAATGATGAGTTAATTAATGAAGCAAGGAAAATAATTGTGCAATTTGAACGACTAGAAAAATCTTTTGAACGTGGTACATTAATAAGAGATGGAATTAATGTAGTGTTGGTGGGACGAACAAATGTGGGAAAGAGTAGTTTAATGAATCGTATAGCGGAAAAAGATATTGCGCTTGTCTCTGATGTCCATGGTACGACCAGAGATTTTTTAGAAACAAAAATACAATTAAATGGTTTGCTATTAACGATTACAGATACAGCTGGGATTAGGGATAATAGTACTGATGTACTGGAAATGAAAGGAATAGAACGTTCCATAGATAAAGCAAATAACGCTGATATAATTGTAATTGTTGTTGATGGTTCCAGTTGTTTAAACATAGACGATGAGATAAATTTTTTGAATGATAAGATAAAATGGAATGAAAATAAAAAAATTATTTTATGTATAAACAAAAGTGACTTGTTTAATAGAGATAATATTAGTTTAGAACATTTCGATAGATTTAGTGTAACTTCAACAATCAGTTCAAATGGTATTGATGATTTTATAAAAATGTTGTCAACAGAAGCAAACGTTTTGTTGGAAGATCATCAAGATAACTCTGAATTTACTTTATCTCAACAAAGACATATACAATTGATCACAAAATCAAGAAAATTTTTAGAAAGCTTTATTGTAAATACATCTAAAGATAGTGCAATAGCTGCAGAAGATTTAAGAGATTGTGCTGATTGTATTGGTGAGATAACGGGCACAATAGTAAATGAAGATATTTTAGATAGCATTTTTAGCACTTTTTGCATTGGCAAATAGTTTTTATTATGAGTTAAAAAATTACTTCGTTCTTTGCTTAATAATAAAATATTTTCATTTTAATATTAAAATCTTGTTACTGTATCATCCTCGTTTGATTTGTCATTATCAATACTCCCTATCATGAAACTTAAAGGACTTGTATAAGCCAAAACTTCGTCATTTTTATCATCAATGACATTCTCTAGGACTGTTATTGGTGGTGGTAGTAAAGCTCCAACATTATTATCAACATCTTCATTGAATTTCCCAATTTTTGTAATAACATTTTTTAATACTTCCCAATCACTATCAAAAACTATTGTCTTCCTATCAATAGGTACTAAGGGAACAAAATTAATCTTGTCAATAAATCTATTTATTTTCTCATCTTTCTCCAAATTGTTAATATCTAAACATTCAGTATATTGTATAGCTTCTTTACATGCTTCAATACAATATTGCAAATCTTCCTCCTGTTCAGCTAATAATTTATTTTTCATATCTCCTTTTTCATATAACATTCCTAACAGTGTTTTTTGTTGATTTCTAATCAGTGATATCTGTTCTTCAGCCATTTTATTTATTTCATCTTCTATTTTGTGACAATTTTTAAGATTATTCATACGTAGATTTACCACAACCGTTAGAAGATTTTCCATATCACATAATTTTATTTGTAGGTAATTTTTTTTCAACCCAGTATTTTTTTCATCATCACTACTCATTTTGCCAAGTGAGAATAAAAATGATAACTACAAACTTAATGTCATATATAAAGATAAATATAACTATTTAAGAACACAAGACACTACTTGAATCCAATAATTCTTGAAAAAAAGTGAAATGTATTGAATGAAAAATGCAATTGTATGTGTTGGACTAAAATAATGAAAAGAATAAATTAATCTCAATGAAAGGTATTAATAGATAATCAAACAATAGAAAAATTTTGCTTGCCAATATAGGTCAATGCCAATAAGTAAACTTTTAAATGTGTATATATGTGCAAATACCTATTTCCAAATTAGGATATATTTAAAAGGCAGTTTTCTGTCAATTATAAGCTATTAGATTGCGTTATGATAGAAAAGTGTCATATGAGGTACAACAGTTTATATAGGTAAATATGTCAAATAATAATAAGGGATAAAAAATTTAATTTTTAAGTTGTTAAAAAAATATTATATATAAAATAGGCATTCCATTTTGAGCCTCGCCTTCATTTAACGAAGAATCATAGAATATTTATCATATAAGGCCTAAAATATGGTAGTGGAAATATAATCAGTACAATAGTAATGTGGACCTTTATCTTTTTTTTATTTACTCACCTCTAACTCCCTTTAATGATTCGTATTTTTATTGAAAAATTTTTTATTACTTCTCTAACAACATATTCTCCTATACATTATAACTATTTTGTCAATCCATGTACATTTGACAATTTTTTTTACTATTCGTAATAATAAAATTCTAAAAAAAAATTATTTTTTAAATATGAGTGAAAGTTTCATTGTATAATGTTAAAAGAGAAATTGATTGAACAATTAACTTAGGAACCATTATTACATGCTACTAGTTTACCCGTATTGTTCAGTTCACTACTTCTTTTAACTATTTATTTAGATAAAACATTTGTAAAAAGTTCTTAATTTGCCAAGCATAAGTGCTTATTTTATGATCTTATATGATTAACTCCGTTATTTCTTTTACCTTTCTGTTATATATATTTAAAAAAAATCTGTTTAAAATAATTTTTGTGTTACTATAAAAAAAACTTCTTTCTGCTATTTTATACCTTTACCTCTTTTTTAATCAATTATTCAAAATAATGGAAGAGAAATATATAATATTTTTGATACAAGTTATAATGTCGAGATAAATCTATAAAATTTGAAATTTTTTTTTCTAAAAGTATAGTAATGCATAAATAAAAGCAAATAAAAGATTATATAGTTTAAATTTAATTTATTTAGTATAGATTTTTATTTAATATCATTTTTAGTGAGATATTTTTTTTGTAACAAAATAGTTTCTTGTATAATAATTTATTAAATTTAATTATTGTAATAATTATTGTTTTATTTTATACAACTAATTTGTATTTGTAAAGTAGATGAGAAACTTTCACATTAATAGTATTATTAACAATTGAATACCTTGAAAGTTTGAATAAATTTCATTTGTATGTGTTAAATTATTTCAAGATAATAAGAGCTTTTTAAATCATTTATTCCCTCTTTTAATAAATTAATATTATTTTAATTTTTATTTAATAATTTCTATGGGTTTGTGTTAGTATTATCAATTGATTTCATGCATAAATAGGTAATAAAATTTAATTGGATTGAAAGTTGTGTTGATTTAATACAAGTTTCATATGGTTTCGCATTTTTCATATTGTATACAAATATTATATATTTATTTGTCACTGTAAGTCAAAAGAATGTCGATGGATTGAATTATTTTAGTTAAAATTAATCATAAAAATATGTATTAGATTTTGTTTGAAAGGTCATTTATAATTTGTAGAAATGTTAATAATAATTGTTATGCTAATATTTCTCTCACTTATTGTGACTCATTAATACTAAAAATTCCTCTATGTATAAACTTTTTGTAACATTCGTAATTATATGTATTTATAGTGAAGTACAGCTTATACATTTTCTTAAGACTCAAATTGAAGAAAAAAGCCGACAATTTATGATTCAAACAAACTTTAAATGTTTTAAAGATTAATATTGTATACACATATTCGTTTACTACAATTTTAATGTCATTAACTATTTTTTATTTATATGTATTAATGTTTTAAGAACATGCTATTTTAAGACAAATCATAATATTGAATATTCTGTTATATGTTAGAAAAATGTTCGTATAGTATATTTATTCTCCATACAATCCATTAATATTTGACAACAACACAATTTTATAAACCCTATCAATATAATTTTGAGAATAGTTTCCTATTACTTCAAAATATTTATTAAAAAAAGATCATATTTCCCTATTACTAATCACGCTATTTTTAGAATGCACCCATATATTTAAGATTTGTTTACATTCCTTATTGCTTCTTATAAAATTTTAAATCAAAAAAAGAAAATTGTTATTATAAACACTTCTCTTGGAAGTAGCTTGAATAAATTGTTCCTATTAAAATAATTATTAACTACAAAATCCATTATTCTTATTACTCCATTAACCATTTACAACTGCTATTTTCATTTTATATATCTTGCTCAATATTATTTTAATAGCTATTATTGTTGTATAAATAAGAAGTTTTACATCTGTTATATTTTTGAATTAAATATTAATTATTTTAAAGAAAATTAGGTGTAATTTTCTAAATTATATATTTATTTGGATTATATTTTAATGTGTTTATGTATTTAAGATCCTAAGAATTAATTTATAAATAAAGTATGACATTACGTGCAACCACTTCAACTGGACAGATGAACAGTCTTTCATTCCCCTATTATCATCCTCAAATGACTTCCACATCATCAAACACAACAACTACATCTTCCTCAACTTCTCCAGGAATCAGGAATGATAGACATCTATCATCAAGTCAAAAATACCAAAGAGCTTCAAATTATGGTACATTAATATACTCAACATCTTCCGATTCTCAACCAAATTATTTTCCTAAGATTGATAAAGAAAAAATTGTTGAAGTAACAAATTTATCATCTCCACCCGGTAAGTTATATTTAATTTAAACTTGTTTAAATATTTTTGTTATACAAAAAATTTATTTGTTCCTTTTTAAATTAAATTAACAAATTAATTATTATATCATTATTCTTATTTCATTTGACATTCAAAAATTTAGTTTATTATAAATTCCTAAGTTGTAACTTTATCATAAATTTTTTAACGAGTATACTATATATTAATATTAATTAAGAAAATATTATTCTCGCTGATATATATAATAATAATTTATTACTAGAAATATTCAATCATTAATATAAAATATTATCTCGACAAAAAATCACATTTTATACTGTTTTTAAGCAGTATAAATTAAAGTAAATATGTGGATATTCATCTTTCTAGTATAGAATTCTCTTATTTTTAAGTTCATCATAAAATGTGTATGTTAATGATTATAAAGAGAGTAACAATAATAATATGCACATATGTACATACTTTAGTGAACAAGCTATTTACATGATGATAATACTTTTTATTGTAAGCTTTTGTACATTATTGAAAAATTGTTATTTTATTTCCCCAAATAAATTTCTAACCTTGATTTTTAAATATACACACATTTTCATAAATATATATAAATTTTCTTATGTTTAATTTATTTTTAATTTCTAATTACCTTTATTAGAGAAAATTGTATATTATTTAGGGGGTATTTTTAGTCAACCCATTATAGAGTGATTTTTTTTATACTTTCTACCACACCGATGAATATATACTTTTTATCATATTTCTTTATCAAACTATACAATTTATCATTTCTTTTATAGGTTTATTGTTTGATCAAATGATATGTACATGTTAAAAATATTCTTAAAGATCAAAATAAATTAATGATACATTCTTTATTAGTTTGTGTTTCATTTACATAAAATTTTATTGAGATAAATATAATAAAAAAAGAAATTGATTTTTCTTTTCTTAGATAATTTTATCTTAACAAATAAACACTTTTATTTCAAAAAGTTCTTAAAAAAATTGCTATTGATTTTTTTTTAAATATCATTCTTCAGCAGGTTTTATTGTTGGTAAATTTAAATGATTCTTATTTTCTATTCCCATTTGTTTTACCACAGCCGGGAAGTTATCTTCTAACTCTTTTTTAGCAACTTCTGATAAACTATTAAAGCTAGATCTAATCTTATCCATTATTTCAGACATCTCTTCACTTGTTGGTGTTTTACCATTACTAGGTTTAGCTTCTCTTACTTCCTCCATCCATGCTTTAGCTTCTGTCTGGAGATTGTCAAATTTATTATTCCATGCTTCTCTAGCTGAAAATATTTTCCCTGCTAATTCAGGGTTTTTCTCGGTTAAAATTTTATGGAACTCATCGAAATTTGTCTTTCCTGAGTTTGTTAATTCATCCCGAACTGATGTTAATATTTTCATTTCCTCTGCCGTTAATGGCAAAGTTTCAAGCGTATTCGCTGTATCACCATAACTATATCTAGTAGCAAATATAAATATGATAAAATAACTTACAAAACACCTTTTAACAATCATTATAAATGTGATTAATTTCACTAAACAAATATTGAATAATCATTTTCAATTTAAAATCCTCAATAGTCCCCTCCCAATAATTAAAAATGTTTTATTATTATTCATCGCGTAAAATCTAATTTCCATACAATAATAGACATAAAAAATTGTTTATATCCCTTCTTAATCCTCTTACTTTAATACGTTATTTTTTTAGCAGGTGGATTACGTGTATTACAACATTACATGAATACATATAATGAACCATCACAAACACCAACTACTTCTAAAATCTCAACAGATCAAGATAATGATAGAATTTCAAAATCTGCAGGTAGAGTGACGGAGATGGTGGATGATTATAATAAAACTAAATTTGTTAAAAATTCATCCACCTCACAACCTCTTCATAATACGTTACCATCTACTAATCCGTTTAAAATTACCGGAGCCAGGAAAAGTAAGATTAATGACAATTTTTTTATAATGAAAGAAAGGTTGGAAGAAAAAATGAATGAAAAAAGAGAGTTTAATGAGAGTGTATCTAAGAAAAATGTTTCATTTCAAGTTACACGGATACCTTATGATATGTTAGAGGAATGTTACAGACATGAACATAAACCTACTGAGTGGAGTGTTATTACACTTAATAGTGAAACTAAGAATATACCCGTAGGTATAGAAGATTCTTTTACACCAATAACTGCACCTAACTCAAGGAAGTTAGACTCTATTGAGATTGATGATATAGAACCAGATTCAAGAATATATTTAGATGGTAGATTTAGAGAAGGTGATCATATTAAAGAGATAAATGGTAGACCTGTATATCAAATGAGTTCACAACGTGTTAAGAGTTACCTCGAGGAGATGAAAAGTATGGAAAATCCCTCTTTAACGTTAGATGTTGAGTATGAAAAGATTTTACAGAGAACAGAAGAAATTAAAAATAAATCTTTAAAAAGTAGTAGTCAAAAAGGTCAATTGACTGAACTAGTTACTCCTATACAATCAAAATTGCAACAAGTAAATTCAACACTAATAAAAAGTAATGAAAAAAATATTGTTTTGAAAAAAAATAATAATGGTTTCGGTTTTAATGTTACCTCAAGATATAATGCTCAAAATGAATGTTTATTGTACGTTTCAGCAGTCAAGTTGGATTCTGTCGCTTATGGTATTCTAGAAATTGGTGATAGAATCTTGAAATTAAATGGTAATTCCTTAGTTGATAGTAGTCAAAGTCAATTTGTTTCACAACTTAAAAATATTCCTATTGGAGAAGAGATAGTTTTATGTATAGCTAGGAGTGATGATATTGATAAAAAGGATTCCAGTACGGAGAAGGTTGATACTGAGAAAAAACAACAGAAGAAAGAAATCAAAGAAAGTGTACAGAAAAAAGAAAATAGTCAAATTTCTTTTAGTGAAAAAGTTGAAGTTAAAGATATTTTTCTTCCATTTAATTCTACACCATCATCAGGTTTAGGTATATCATTAAAAGCAAGGTGTATACATAGAGCTAATGGAGAAAGACAAGATGTAGGTATTTTTGTTAAAAAGACACTTGTTGGTGGATCAGCATATAACTCAGGATTGTTAAAGGAAAATGACAGAATTCTAGGAATAGAGGGTATTGATTTAACACAATACCCAACAAACAAAGAAGCTTTTGAAACTATAGCTGAATGCCTAGGTTCCTTGGATAAAAACAAAACACATGTGCAGTTAAAAATTTCAAGAATTATACCTATTAATAGGTCATCAGATGATGATTCATTAGAAAATGTAAAAATCGATGTTGTTAGAGATGATCAAAGTAATGATTATCTTTACGAACCTAGTAATCCTGTAAATCATGTATTGATAAAGACTGAAAAAAACGGTGTTACAAGCGTGACGGTGAATGATCAAGATTCTGATGTACTGACGAATGCTATTCAAAATGAAGATGATTTATATTTCGATAGGCAGTCAAAGACAAGGCAAAGTATTTCAGAGAAACGAAAAAATGTTACTAACAATGACCCTAGCAATCTTGAAGTTTTTCAAAAAATTAAACATCTCAGGCAGACTTCTGCTCCAACAACCACAACACAATCCTTTTCTAAATATTCTCCTTCATTAAATTTAAGGAAGCTTCAAAATATCGATAATTCTAAAAATCTTTCATTTGATGAGAAATCTATCGATATTGGTGAAACCCCAACGAAATCTATTATACAAATTTCAAACAAAAATAGCCCATCTACACCTGTATCTGTTAACCAATACAGACCCCAACGTTCTCGTTCCTCAGACATGACACAAAAGAAAAATTTCTTTGAAAAAAACAAAACTGCATTGATTTCAACCACCCTCAAAAATTCATCACCAATACCAAATATTCGCGGTAATATTGTTAATGTTGAGTATAATGAAGTACCAACGATTGAAAAATATGAAAAACATATGTATCAAGGGCCAGCTGTACAAGCAATCATTCCACAATCACAATCTTTCCATGTCCCTATTGAGAAGAAGAAGGACATCCGAAGGATACAACCACCACCCTCGTATTCACAAACACTAGATAAGAAAAATATATCTAATAGATATACAATGATGGATCCAAGCGTTTCCTATCATGTGGTACCTCAACAAAAACCAAATATTATTCCTCATTATCAAAATAACATATTTCATTCTCCAATTCCGCCACCAAGATTTGGAGGAAGAGAAGATATAAAACATGAGATTCAGGTAAACAATGACTACTATGATGCATTCAATAATTATTTTGTTGCCTCTGAAACATTACCAAATTCTTCTAATGGAGTTAATAAAATTACTATGCCTCGACGTCATGAAAAAACTTATCCATACGTAGAAGGGGTAATCAGCCCACAGGCATCGAGGAAGAAATTTTTTAATGATGGTAGGAGTCATAGTGTCTTTTATTATGATACTGTTACCCCTACAGAAGTGAGAAAGTCTGGTGTTACTGTAAAAAGATTTTGAAAAAGTTTAAATTATTTTCATTATAATTATCCATCAAAAATCATTTTAAACTACGGGAAAGGCTAAAATTATCTTTTTATTTTATTTTTATAATTTTTACTCATTTTAAAATTGGTAATAAAAGAAATAATTTTTACTGTTTGTTTTATTTGTTGTTTACTTGTACTTTTTTAAACAAAGGTACCGCTTTATCATTGAAATCAAAAATGATTTGTCTAGTAATAAAAAAATGGCACTCCCTAATTTATATCAGCAGATAAACTTTACATTGAATCTTATCAAAAAGTACTTTTATTCAAAAAAAAATCTTGTTGCATGAATTTAATAAAAAAGAACAATTTTGACTCTTCTTTGCAAAAATAACTCATTTAAAAAATTATTTATATTGAACTTATTAATTTAAAAAATAAAATTATGCTTAAATATACAACTAATTAACACTTAATCGTTCCACCAATATAACCATTAAAAATGATTTATTGTCCCTAAAAAAGTATACAAAACATTCATTGTTAGTTATTTATTCTATACTATTCACAACTCTAAATACATAAAAATTTAAGTTTCAATTACGGTATTTATAAATCCAACGGACAACTCGCATATTTACAATTTTAACAATCAAGAAAGTTCGCAGCCATCAGTAATTCAAGAGACATCTCCGGCTCTACCTTGAACTCAGGAATTTCACTTGCAGAATTTGTATACCGAGCTTTGTACAAGAAATAATAACAAACTTTTTGGAGAACATGAGAACTAAATAATAAAAAATTATACATTTTATGATATTAAAAAAACCTACGGTAATTCTTTAAAATGGACAACATTACACTCATTCTCATTGTACGTCCCCGGTCCAGAGAGCATAGCCTTTATCGTACCACTAGCCATGACAAGACTTTTAGGAAGATAGAACTTATGGTTATCCGAACTAACTAATTTAACGTAGTTTGCATTTGGCCCATTGATTGTAGGTTTCTCACTCATACTGAACTCTCCACTATAGTCCATAATAATTTATTTTTACAGAAACAGTGTATAGATATAGATAACTTTCAATTGGGAAAACTTTTTGTGGCAATTTACATATATTTATTTACAATAACCTCAATATAAAAAAATAAAGAATGGCCAATGTAATCAAAAACGTCTCTCCACAATTACACAAACAAATATCCTACCAAGAAGCGTGACGTATATAAGTCAATAGTTGTTTTTCCTAACTTTATTTTATTTTAAAAATTTCAAAATAGCATTGTTTTATCATTTAATTTTCTATTTTTACCACTTCAATAAAATCAATTAATTTAGCTTAAATTTATACGATAATTCTGTACATTTTGGAGGATAACAGAAGGGATAAAAGTTTCTTTTCTAATGTACTATGAATTTGAACGTAAGACAATATAATCTTGGAGCAAAAATAGTTGTAGCTGATTCTGATTGGGCAACACACAATTTAAAAAACGATTTAGTTGATATACCAGCTCACTTGAGACCTGATCCAGACGCTGAAACTATTCCTTCTTGCTTTAGAGAACAGGTATTTTTCTATATTGACATATTTTAAAATTAATATTGATTTTTGCAGGATAAATTTGGAGACGGGGATAATCGTTGGAACGATACAGGTTTAAGCACCATTCCATTTTGGCATGCTCCTCCATTGAGAAGTTACCCAAGACAATTCTAATAAAAACAAAAGAAAATACTATTTTTTTCATTAATTCTAATTAAATTTACAAAAAACAATATTTCAAATATTTGTGTAATAAAAAAATGGGAAATGAAACATCTAGTAACCATGGAACACCAAATTCTTCTATGTCTTTCTTTTCATCTCGTTCACACTCACAACCACCGGGATCATCGACCATGATAACAGTTAATGCAGGAGGGAATAATGGAACGAATCCTGAGAATGATCCAGATGTTGTGAGGTTAAATGAAATTCCGAAGTTTTTACCAATAATGAAGGGTTCTATAGTGAATGCCTCAACACCTCAGCGTGATATATATAGGCAGATAAATCCAAAGTTGTTGTATGATAAATTTTCTGAACTCCATATACATTTGAATGAGAATGCACGTTTTATACAGAATGGTCAGATTGAGGTTTTTGGGAAGATAAAAAAAGTTGATAGTACTACTAGGAGGATAACAAATGAGTTGCGTTTACGTGAAAACAAATACAGAAAATTGGACGGTGAGATGCTTCGTCTCCATTCCCTCCAACAAACTATAGATGAAATCCATAGGACAGTTGAGAATTTATGTGAGAATCTAAAAGAAATAAATCATTGTCTTGGTGAAGATCATAGACTGCCTCCACTAGACTTAAATAAAGGTTTAAAAACTAATGATGATGATGGGAAATCATGTGTTAAAGTTAATTCTACTTTTGAACATACAGTTGTTGATGTTGTAAAAAGAAAGATAAATAATAAATTGTTTTTTTTTACTACAAATATTTATTTGTAGATTTTATAATGATATTTTATATTGTGCTTTTATGTTAAAAATGTGTTTTATATATCACTAAAACTATTTTATTCGAAAGTTCCATTTTTTTTTATTGAGTAATAATAATTTTTAACTATACGGTTTTAGATTTTTATATTGTTATTACAATGAAGTTACTGGGAAAGTATATTAATAAAGATAATTCAGGGTCAATAAAGGTTCTTCTGGAAGAAGAAGAAGATATGTGGCAATTTTACAATTTAATACGTGTTAAAGATTTAGTAAAAGCATCAACGGTTAGAAAAGTTATTACAGAATCCGAGACAAGAAGTAATAGTAGTCAAAAGATAAATATGAATTTGACAATTGCTGTTGAGGTAATAACATTTGATCCAACGACCTGCACATTACACTTAAAAGGAAAAAATACCGAGAAGAATGAGCATGTTAAGTTGGGACAATATCATACTTTAGATATAGAACTTGGTAAGACATTTACTCTTTTTAAGGAACAATGGGATAGCGTAGATTTCCATAGATTAAAGGAATGCCAAGATACGGTAGCAAAGAAGGCTGATGTTGCTGCAATAATAATGCATGAGGGCCTTGCTCATGTTTGTCTAATGACTGAAAACTTAATAATAACAAAAGCTAAGATAGAATTATCTATACCAGGAAAAAGGAAGGGGTACTCATCACAACATGATAAGGCATTGGAAAGATTTTACAAGCACATCTCTAATGCTTTTATTAAGAACATTGATTTGGATGTTGTTAAATGTATTATAATTGCATCACCAGGATTTTATAAGGATTGTTTTTTTTACTTATTTACAGAATTTTATGGAGACTAGTGGCAGAAAACTTACACCAGATGATAAGAATAAGTTTTTACTTGTTCATAGTACAAACGGTTTTAAACATAGTCTTAAGGAAGTTTTATCTGATCCAAATATACAAAAAAAATTTGGTGCCACTAAATCACAAGGAGAATTAAGTCAAGTTTTACGTTTTCAACAACTCCTTGATGTATGCCCTGAAAAAGCTTTCTACGGACCAAAAGACGTCATTAGAGCAAATAATTTGCAAGCCATCGAAACACTTCTTATTTCAGATTCATTATTTAGAAGTCAAAACCTCGAGGAGCGTGCCAAGTATGTTAAGCTTGTGGAAAGTGTCAAAAAGCAAAAACAAAATGTTTATATTTGTAGTAGTCAACAATTAAGTGGAGAACAACTAAATTTATACAGTGGGGTTGCAGCTATTCTTAAATATCCAATGCCTGAATTAGAAAATGACGCTTGTCATTCATCTGATGGTAGTTCTTAATATTAATTTCAAGTTAAATATTCACTTTCCTTATCTTTATGACATTTTAATATTGTGTATAGAATTTCTATATATAATTTATATAAAAGCTCTTCTAATTATGAGTATATTTAGAATACAAATTATTTTTCAAAGAACGGATATCGTCATAATGTATAAGTACCTAATGAAGTAGAATATAAAACTATTACCAAGAATTTGTATAAAAAATATCCTTCCTTATTAGAGAGAAGATTTTCAATGTTGTTATAAAAATATCATCTGCAATTAACGATTAACGTTATTAATTATTAAAACCTTAATTACAAAGATCTTTTCTTTTGACATTTAAAAATTAACATTGTTTTCTGATTATATAATAATAAAATATTATACATAATTAATGGGATGTTTGTTAGAAAAATATCAGCTAATTTACCTATACCTCCATTACAGTTTACGTAATATTACCTGTTAACCTTTAATATTAGCATGCTATTATTATTAAATATTTGTCCATAATATATAATATCAAGATTATTACAAAAATATAATACTTTAATAACAAATTTTAGCGAGTGTTTTCAAACCTACCATTTTTAGACAGGTGATTTACCTTATTAATAATTAAGTACATCTTTATCAAAAATACTTCAATACGATTGGCTTTAAATAAAATGTAGGTGGAGAGATTTGGGAAAAAATTAAATATTTCTTCCTATTAGCTCCGCAGTTAATGCCAAACAAAGATAACTTTTAATTATAAACTTTTAGTTTTATTAGTTTTTCCTTTTATTTAATAAATTTTTTTAGATGACTGGAAAGTTTTACTAATACTTTTATTTTACTATTATTTCTACATGTTAATTTTTGTTCATCATTAAGTAAAGCAAGTGATAAATCACTATGTAATTTTGTGGTAGATAATATTAAAACAGGAAAATATACTACTGAAGAACTGTTCAAAGCCTGTAATCCATCTTCTATACATAGAAACTATATGCATAGAGATACCAGGGCACCATCATTTAGCTTGAAACACTCACTTTTCAGTAACAGAATGCTATTCGACCACCTAAGAGATTCTGATGGAATAAATAAAATCTTCCAGAAGTTCAAGAATCACGTTGATGCTTCCGGTAGAAATAGATATCATCCAGGTTTTACTAGTACAGGCTTTGACAGAATGATGAAAAAAACTAATTTCGATAAATGTAAATTTTCCTACTTATTACTATAATCCCTACTTTTACAGATATGAAACTAAAATTAAATAAAAGAAGTGATAATCTTCCAATATTAAAAAAGAAAAGAGACACAACTGATCGTTTTCAACGCTCAGGTCCCACAGATTCTGATGGTTTTTCCTATGATTTTGTTAGGTTTGGAAAGAGAGATGCACCTGAATCACAAGATGACTCATTGATTCAAAGTTCGTTAGGAATGTATGGACCATTGTACAAAAGATCTGGAAAATACCAAAATTTAAATTTCGGAAAAGGAGGAGAAGAAGGTAAGAGAGGAGTTGGAGAAAGTACCAATTATGATTTTGTCCGTTTTGGTTAAAAATATATCAACAGTCAATCACTAGAAGATAACACAGTAATGAGACATAAACTAATTAATTTTATGCACTAAAATGATAAACTTTTAAATAATACGACCACAGCATTCAAAATGACGTAGACATATTTATGGATTTAAGAAAAATATGATGACATGATAAATGTTTAATTTTTAACACAATACAACGATTATAATACTTATAAGATTTAATTTCTACTGCATTGAGGTAATAAAAAGTTATAATTTCTAAATTCAATAAAAGCGTTTTAAGATACTCTTTCGATAAACTGATTCCCATAAAAAACACCTAAATTTAAATAAAAAAGACTTAATCTTCACACGAAAACAACGTTGACAGTTGTAGGAGTAAATTATAATTTTAAAAAGTCATCAAACGACTTGATTGTCATCAAATTTTCATTGTGCAATAGGATATTTGCGTCACTCTCGATATTCCTAACATATTGAATCAAAAAGATAACTGGATACTCACAGTACTGATAATAAATAATAATATTATTAGTCTTAATTAACTCCTTATCCAGAAGGTATGTTTATTCATCTAGAATTTGTTATCTGTGATTTTCTCACAGTTATTGCTATCTTCAAATAATTCATTTTTCCCATAAAATATTCATTTTTATAATTTTTAGATTAACATATAAATAACTTCTCAGTAAAAACTACCATTACTAAAAAAATACAACAAAGAACAAAAAATGAAGATATGCGAAAGAGTTTTAAGTGTTTGCGATGGTGAAAACACAAATATTGTGAAGGTAAGACTTTTCATCCTAAATATAAGTTTACTTAAAAATTTTCCTGTAGAATGATTTAGTAAAAGAAGGTATTTTAAAAAAGAATGAAGGTGGTAGTGGTATTAATAGCAGGAAACGTTTACACGAGGAGCAACCTATGAGAGTTGTACTTGGAGATCGTAGTAACAAAATATTTAAACTGAAGGAGGAACAAAACAATTTCTTGGGTTTACCGGAACCTCCGAATTATATTCAACAGGAGGAGATACGTAACTCAGTGAAACGTAAAAGAATTTCTTCTACTTCTGCGAATAGTAATCATAAAAAAGTAAAGCTGGATTTAGATGAGGATGATGCCAGTGAAATAGATGAAAAACCAATTATGATGAAGACTTTAAAAACAACCAAAGATCTGTATGGATGTCTTTTTCCAAATACCGCCAAGCCAGATCTCGACGAAGTTTTTAAGGAAGATAGATTTCATAGATTACTAGAAAAGGAAAAGGATCTCCCCACATCACCTGTTATTGACTATTTATCGCCTATGAAGGAGACTGAATTGAAAATAAGGCGTCAATGTCAATGTGGAATTATTAATATCATTATGGATAGATTCCACTATCGATCCGAGACTGGATTGCTTGCAATGGCCATATTCGATGATTGTTGGAGACAAAGAATTGTCAATCAAGATAATTCCAAAAAAATTGCTATCACCTCCGTTTACATTGCTGCAAAATACGAGGAAGTAAGACCACTTTGTATTGACGACCTCAATAGATATGTTTCTCCTGTCTTTAGCAAAGATGACATTGTTAGAACAGAAGTTACTGTAAGTATAGTTTTCTTTAATTACACCCTCTATTTACTTATATCATTTTAGATTCTTAACGCAATAGATTTTAATGTAGTACGTCCTTTGTCAATTGAAATGTGTAGGTGTTTTGCTTTCGGCTTAACATATCCAGAGAAAGGAAATTTTATACTTGACTACATATGTTTTGTAGTGGCAGCTGATTACAGAACAGCTCACATTCGACCATCTACAATTGCATCATGCGCTATTATTATCGCCTCTGAAATATTTAATATCGCTCTTGGTAATAAATGTCTCTCATTAATAAAGAAAATAACTAAAGATGATTTTTCCAAGATACTACCTGAAATATGCAAAGTAGTAATTGATACTCTTTCAGCATTTACTAATTCTGAAACAAACAGAAAAAGTAATGAAATCAATTCTACATTTGATAAGAAGAAGTATGACAAGTCAACGAGATACTTCTACACAAAGTTACCTCAACTCATAGGATTTTACGAGGATATTATTGGAAAATCTGAGTAAATATTTTCAAATTATATACTATTCATTTTTTAAATATTCAATTTTTTATAGTATTTATTTTGTATTTAATTATAATTTTTACTAAAATTAACCATATAGTTATATCCAATTTACATTATTTATGAATTATTATATCATGCAAAAAAGAATAAAATTTCCTGCAAAAGAACTTGTCGAAGAAATTTATTTTTTATGTTTAAAAAAGAAATAATTAAAGTAAAGAAAAATTGGTGTAATATATGAAAATAATAATTAACAATAATTACCCTTATAAAAAAGAGAAATTGATATATAAACAAGTTTTTTAATTAATTGATGGTATTTTGTTAGGGAGAGTAACATTAAATGTTGGATAATTAAGAATATAATTAATTAATAAAATGAAAAAATTATTGAATAAAGTATGGAATATAAAAATTAAATTCAGATCATAATGTACAAATATATATATACCTTAAGAAGCTCATAATCATCATATTATTATACATCTCTCTTTTTCTTATCATCTTGGAAAACAAAAAACTGTCTTTTGTGAACATTACTTTTAATAAAAAAAATCAAAATGTTTATTTATTACAATAAATTATTGTTTTCCTTTTTTTTTTCAAGAGGAACATTCATCTATTCTCTGTGTGCACCTCTCTCTCTATAAATCATTCCACTTTTTTTGAATTTCAAAGAAAGAAAACACAATTTTTTATCAAATAATAATAAAAATAATAATATTAAACCGGTGAAAAGTAGGCTCTCCCAAAACTTGTATGTTTGATTTTTTAGCTCATTTTCAAAATATACAAACACATACTATACTATTAATAACTTTTTGTTGTATTATTTTTTATGCTGAGGCTGTTACTATTGTTGGGGCTGTAGATTCTGAAACGTTATTACTATTGTTTGCTTCTGTTCTATTATCTTCTGTCTTTGATGCTTCTTTTTTTATCTCATTTTCTGAAGATGGCTCCGTGCAATCCTATAAAAATAGTTGTTTAATTTATGTAAAAAAAATGAATCTATTGTAATATTATATACTACTTCTCAACTATATCATACCATAATAAAATAAATTAAAAAAGAATCATGTTCTCTTTTATTAAGAAAAAGTAAAAGATCTAATTTGCTATATAACGAAAACATAATTTTTTTCTACATAATATATATATATTTATAAATATATATATAACATAAATATTTTCAAGACGCTACCTTTGACGTATTATTTGCTTCATCATTTATTGCTCCATTATTTTCTTTTTCACTAGTTGTTGTAACAGAAGTAGTAGTTAAGGAAGACTTTGGAGATTTATCCTTCTTCTCATTATCATCTATTGTGACTGATATGTCATCAAAATCAATTATCTCATGAGATACTTTAGGTGGTGGATTTTGTTTGTATTCATATTGTGAAACTTCAAAAAGAATGTCATTTAACATATGACTTATTCCACTATCCATCTGAAAGATATTTCCATTAGCAAAATAATTTGCAAAATTATTTCTTACCATTGTGGAAAGTGATAAATCCAAAATACTGTAACGGTGTTTTGTAAATAAATGCATATTCGATGGAATTTTTGCTATGTTATATAAAATATTCGTTGCTCTTCGCAACATATTCCATGTTGTTCCCATTACTTCTGCATTCTCTTTCAACATTTGCACACCAGAAGATTGTTGTTGTGTTATTTGATTTAAATTTCCATTGATACATTCTAAGAAAGTTATTAAATATTTCACAGCAGATGTTTCATTTGCCAGAACATAAGCAACCTCTGGATAGATGGTAACTAAAGAATCTAATATCACTAAAGCATACTCACGTATTGGGACCTCTTCACTAAGCATTAAAAATTCACTTAATATTTTTATCATTTCTATTGTTCTTTTGAATGAACCAGTACTATATAGGAGATCTGTATTGCTTTCTTGAATAACCATCTTGCCAATTACGTCTAATGCAAAATGACGTGTTGAAAATTCACCACTTATAACAAAATCTTTAGCATATGATGCATTACTTGTTAACCAAAAAATTAAACCATCCATTATTGAAAATGCTATTGGGCTATCTAATTCCATCAAATTTAAATAACCTGCTACATATGAAAGTATTACAAAAGCATCCTGTCTTAGTAAGTCCGCCACATTATCAAGTAGATACTCATCACCATCATCTTTCTCCAATAACAAATCAGAATTTGCATCTTCTAGTGTTGTTAGTGTACCAACTCTAGATGTTAAATCTTTCTCATCGTACTTTGGTTTCTTTAGTTTCACTATAGAAATCTCATTTACTCGTAATCGAAGGAATTTCCCTAATAGATGTAACAAACCATAATGACGAGCCATACATTTTTCATTTCTCGGTAGAAATGCAAATCCACGCAATATATTTGATAAAGCTAAACATCTTGTAGCTAATTCTTGTTTATTCTTATTACGGAAATTAAACAACCCATTACCCTTTTCTCTTCTTATTTCATTAACAATATCACCGTTATTAATATTATCATTACTACTATTATTTAATACATTTTCACTATTAGTCACCATTACTACTTCACCATCCTCCTCCTCCTTAATATTAATAGAATTATCATTTTTTGATACTTTTACAGGAATACAATTACTTTCCATATTACATTTTCTCTTTGAGTTTTTAAGTATTTCTATTTCATCATCAAAAGACAATTTATTTTTCAAAAGAATGCCAATTCTCGAAGACAAACCACTACCATAACCTTGATAGTATTTTTCACTTAAAATTTCTGAATCCAATGATTCATCATAGTAACCTTTATCCAAATCAAACGTTACTGGTCTTTGCCTTTCTAAATCCAGTGGAATCTTTCTATCAACATATTTAACCTTAAAACCATTTTTTGATATTGCCTTACTGAATACCTTTGTTACTTTCAATGAATCACTATTACTACTCACACCATCTTCGCATTCGATATCTTCCTTCTTACTATTCTTATTCAAATGACCATTAACAAGTTTAGAATTAATTGGTGTCTTTATTGAAGTGGTATTATTTGTACTACTACTGCTGCAATCAGAATTGGGCGATGTGTTTCGTGATATCAAAATATCATCAAATTCTGTCTTCAAAAGTTCTTTCTCCTCAACAACTAGCAATGCTTTCTTACAACTATATAACTTAAATTCCTCTGGATACAATAATGACAATGTAGCACGTAGGTGCTCCACCAACAAATTTAGCAGATCAGGAAACGTCTCGCAATTAAGATAAAAATTTGGATCTGGATCAAACATCATTATTTCAAGATTATTTATAGCCCATATAATTTCTGCCTCCAATCCACTACGCAGTGCCATTATAAATCTCTTTGGGTGGTAAACAGGCAAATCACGAATAAACATCTTCTTCCTTTTTTTACTTGAATTATAATCTATACCTTCAACACAACTGGGTGGCATAACTTTGGGTATTGGTACAGGAGGTGCTGCAGAGAAACAAGGTAACTGCTGACTACTCAATCCCCCTGGAATAAGATTATGTGATGTTGCTCCAACCATTTGTCCTGATGTTCCTGGATGTTGTTGAGATTGCTGTTGAGCCATTATCGATCCTAACATAGGACCACTTGTATTGATTCTTTGTACAACTCCACTATTATTATTAACTAATGGTGGATATTGCATTGGTGGTTGTTGAGGTATCGGTTGTTGAGCTATAGGTGGATATTTTCCTCTATTTGGATGATTTTGTGATGCCTGAGGTGAGGGTGATGGTGGAACACCTGGATACATTGTTGGTGGGCGACGTTGTTGTTGCTGTTGGTGTTGTGTGGAGGGTGGTACATTAACACCAGATTGAGGGTATACCGGTGGTCCAGTATTTTGTGGTGGCATCCTTCCCCACATTGGACTCTGATAAGGAGGATATCCTTGTCCACCAATTGAAGCATTTGATGGTTTTGGTGAGTTAATATAACTACCAGTATTTGGTGGTGGGTAAAATGGAGAAGGTTGTTGTTGTTGTGGCATTTGAGGAGGTTGTTGTTGCGGTATAGGTTGTTGAAGTGGAGTTTGTGAATGACTTGGAATAGGAGCACTAGATAAAGA
The DNA here is from genome assembly GCA_005656395.1 of Strongyloides papillosus. Lineage (NCBI taxonomy): Eukaryota > Metazoa > Nematoda > Chromadorea > Rhabditida > Strongyloididae > Strongyloides > Strongyloides papillosus. Next base: position 3,847,451 of record SRSI01000050.1, on the reverse strand, counting down.
ACTTTGTGATTGATCTTCACTAATCGCTGACATTCGGCTATTAGAGTCAGGTGTATCTGGTGGAGGACCAGTTGATGGAGCTCGACTATTTACCTGAGATGGTGTAGCAGACTTCCTTTGAGCCTCCTGTGCACTGGATTGTTGCTGAGGTGTAGATTGTTGTGGAACAGTTAAGTGATTTATGGGTGTTGATGAAGCTCCAGGGTATCCCACATGTTGAGGTGGTGGTACCATAGTATTTCCATAATATCCTCCACTCCTATTTGGATCATCATAAGTCATATGTTGTTCCGGACCCATTGGCATATTTGGTGGTCTCATATGAGGATGTGGTGGCATCCTTTGAGGAATATTTGGATTATAAGGATATCCAGGTGGTGGTTGTGGTTGACTCCATTGAGAATAAGGCATTTGATGATATGGATATCCTCCAGGGCCCATCTCTCCTGAATGATGTTGTGGTTGTGGGTAACCTTTAAAAATAAACAAATTAGTTAAAAATAGAAATATAAAAAGAATAAATTTAAGAGAAAAATCACAACTAGACAAAGATTAAATGATAATTTCCCTTTTTTAGAATATTAAATATATGTTTTTTCTACTGCAATCTCTAATCTTTCCCTTAAATATAAAAAAAAGAACAATTGACATGCTCTTCCTTTAATAAAAAAAAAAGGAATATAGATGATAGAATTAATTAAAATAAATGAGATTCATATCTTTGTCCAGATGTAAATTTATATTAAAATGGAATGAATAAGAAAGGTATCATCACTTATAAAAGAAAAAAATACCAACTCCTTGTATTTTTATTGTAATTATACGATAATCATACTTATTAATCTCTGATTCCCATAACATTGAGGTGGAATTAAGTTCTGAGCGTTACTAGAAAATAAATTAGTAAAATTACTACTACGGCTTTCTGGAAATCTATCAAATTTAGGTTGATTTGTAATATTGGTATCAGGGCTTCTGGCTGAGGCCATCAAATAATAGTAATGATGTAATTTTATACAGTCAATATAAACTATACTGTGCTAAATCAAAAAACACAATTACATAGATAATAAGCTTATTATTAATTGCAAAAAGATTTATGCAACTAAAATTAGCAATATTATAGTTTAATATGTTTATGTTAAAAGCGCCAAGTTAATAATTATTAAATGAAAAGGGTAAAAACAAAGATATGTTACTGGAGAAGTATATTATATATACAAAATAGAAGGAGCTAAGTGCAAACCTGATTTACGGCTCTCCATATATATATATATATTTATTTATATATTCTCAAGCAGAGCCATAAAAGAAGAGTACATCATGTATATATGTGCTAGTTTGTATGTGTGTATCTATCTTTGTGTTGATAAGAAAATTTTTCATATGTGATAATAATTTATGTTATTTTTGCCTACATCAGCTGGCATGTAGATATATATCTGTAATATTAAAGAACATACTCAACGGTGTAAATGTCAGTAATATATATAACTAACTAAAAGTCTTATAATGAGTTGTCAAAAGACTACAGACAACAACCTTATCCTTTATATAATAATGAAAGAAAAAGTTAGATGTGCATGGAACGGCAAACATGGTAGAAAGAAATATATAATTATTACTGTTAATATGAAGATAAATTGCAGATAATAAATGCATATTGCCATGACATCTACAAAACCTTCTATATTTAAAAGCCTGAATAAATATATGTATCTACATAGATACAAAGCTTAATGACAACAAGTATGATTATATTTTTGCTTTTTTCCATTTTAATATCATTCTCTTATAATATTACATATAAATACTTTACTTACCTTGAGATTGTTGGCCTGGAACACCATACCCTGGTCTACCACTACTTTGAGGGTGCTGTGAAGCTCCTTGTGGCATACCATGATTTGATGGTGCTGGTGTCATAGGTTGAGAATTTGAGTTTGATCCATTAGGAATATTCGATCCAACACCTGTAGTAGTTGTAGGAACAGGAGTAGCAGTAGTTGGTGCTGGTTCTTTAACCTTCTTTTTCTTTTTTAATCTATCCGCATTTTCAACTGACTCTTCATAATTCTTACCCGTATCTTCACATTCTAACCTTAAAACATACTTTGTATAATGCCTACGAAGTTGGTAACCAGCTGCAGAGGATTCTTGCATAGATGGATGACTTAATGGACATAATGTTTTCCATTCCTTCTTATTTGTAACTGTGTCAATCCACCACGCTCCAACACACCTTTCCATAATCGAAATAAGTCCACCGGTGTCTTACTAATACATGGAGCAGCCGTTATAACATCCTTATGTTTTTCACCTATTTTATACAATCTTTCAAAAAAAGATTTCCTCTCATTTAACAAATCTGCTGTTAACTCCTCATTAAAATAGACTGTTGTTGCCAATTTATGTATAACTTCACCAGGTGATAAACTTCCCCGTGACGGTGTATGTACTACTTCTATTGAAGGTGTTGATGATGCTGATGGAGTAGGTGGTGCTGTTTTCTAAAAAAAGGTATAACATTAACGAATTTGTTTTAATACACATCTTATGAAGATATTGAGAGGAAAATCCATATAGTGGAAAATTTTAATTAAAAAATGTATATGTTAGAGATATTAACAAATAGTTTCTCCCATATATAGGAACATGCCTCATTAATATATTATTTTTATAGAAATTCTTATCTTTTAGATTTCTTACACATTTCCTAATACTTTTTATTAATCTAAATACTACTAGTACCAAAGAAGATATGGAGATATTTTTTCTTTAAAAACAACAATATACTTACCTGACTTGCTGATTGATTAGACCATGAAGGAGAATGTAGTAATGAATTCTTAGAATCATCATTATCGTCCACAGTAGAAGAATTTCCAGTAGGAGATGTTGCATCTTTGTGATTACTATCAATATTTAAACCTAGCGCACCATTTGAAGTAGAAACATCTATACTATTTTGTTTCTGATTATCAGGAGGAGTTTGTTGGACAGGACTATTTGTGAATTACTTGGAGTTGGAGTATTCTCAAGAACCTTCTTTGATGTCTCCCCAGATGGTGATATATTAAGAACACCATTAGGTAATTTTGGCGTTAAAACACCTCCATTCGGAATGACGAGTGGTTGTGAAATAAGATTTGGATTATAACAATTAGTTCCCGGCATAGTTTGACCTGGTAAAAATTTCTGTTGTTGTACCCACTGGTTATTTTGTGGGGTACTAGGAGGCAAATTTTGTGGTGGTGGCATTGTCTTTGGAGGCCATTGATGTTGAGGTAAGTTTTGTTGTTCTTGCAAACCTTTTTGAATTGTGGCACCGAGATCTGATTTATTAGCAATGTTCTAAAAATAAAAAATAAATATATTTAGAAAATTAGCATAAATTTTTTAAATAACATTTCAGTATAAAAAAAGCACTGCAATTGCATAATTAAAAAACACTTTTAGATTAAACTATAACAGTATCAAGGGATTAAACAAACAACTTAATATATCGAAGGAAATAGATTTAATAACAATGCGTCGTCAATTGAAATGTATGCATTCTTCCAAGTTGTAAACATTTATCGCATAAAGAAACCGTGTGGTGACTTTATTAACCGCCCAAATCATTATTATGGCGGGAAAAACTATTGTAAAATATTATGTTATTTTTTTACATAATTGTCCTTTGTACTGTTTTTTTTTTATTTCATGTAAAATATTTATTATTTTGTAACACACAAAACACCATCAAAAAAAAGGCATATATGTATATTTATCATTCAATATCTTATGGTCAAGATATACAACGAAATTTATCAGTTAAATATTTACTAAAAGTTAGAATTTGATATTCTTTTTCGTAATCAAGTTTGATAATTATAGTTTACCAACACTGGACATTAGAAAATTTTAATGAAAATTGATTATATGTGTAGTTTAGTAGTAATTTAGAAAGGAATATGAAGGGCAGATTTAAGAACTTACAATTTGTCTGTGCTTCCATTGATTGTTTAGAAATTAACATGGTACTTTCAGATTTAGGAGTTGCCAAAGTTGAATTGGATTCAAAAGTAGAAGTAGAAACAGTTTCAATAATAGAAGGTTTGACAAAATATTATTAAGAATGGGGGTAGATGTGGCACTATGTTGTTGGTTCGGAGATATAGAAGAAGCTTGTATGGTTGGTGATGGTTTGGAGATATTCACCACCGCTTCTTCTGCTCCTTGAGCCGAAGTTGTTATGATTGTTGATTCGGATACTTCCGACATCTGTGTCATTAATTAAATATTATCTTTTGAGCATATATCAAGTACCTTAGCACATGATCACACTCAGGGACAAAATCTTTTTATATACTTTTCGCCAACTTTGGTTGTCAATATAATGACCTCTATTTACAATGATCTGAAAACAAATAAACAATAATTACATATATTGATAACGACTAATCAAAAAAGCAATTAAAAAAAACTACATTAAAGATTATTAAATGATGTCTCGAAATAAATAGGAGGTGTTTTACATTTGAGGGGGTCATTTTCACGCTATGATTATGGAATAATACATCTCTCACCAATTGCGTAATAAATTGTAGATGAAAAGCATTATTTAAAATTAGAATGAACAACCCAGTCTCTTTGGTATTTTTTCAGGAGCAGTAGTAGAGGCGCTTCTGCTTAACCCAGAGAGTATTACTTTAGTTTTCTTCCTGTAAATATCTCTTCTAATACTAATAATAATACATTGCCTTGAAGAGAGAGCGCCATTTACTACTATCAAAAAAGAAGGAGCTTGTGTAAAACATTCAAAAAAGCATACAACAAAACCAAGGGTCTCATAGTGTATAGAGAAGGAAAAATGGGCGCAGCTCGTCCAAGTTATTCGCTGGCGTCCAATGCATAAAAACTGCATGAAGAAGTTGACATAATCTATAGAAAAGGTCGTCCATCTACGACCGAGTTGTGTGAGAGATACATACAAATACATACATCACCAATATATAAAACATTAATATTTGTACCGGCGCTCGTCCTTTCAATATAACAGTGTACAGATTGAATATATAGAGAGGATGTTGTTTACATGGTTTGGTATGAAGTTTTCTTCTATTGAAAATTTCATAGGTCGCAATTACTGCATTGCTCCGACCTTCGTTATATTATCAGTCAGTTTTGTTGGCTGATGTTACTGCCGCCATCATCGCCATTAATACTGCTGAGAGTATGGTGAACAAATTTTATATAGATATACACTACGTCTTTCCTCAAACAAGGGTAAAATAGTAAAACCAGCCTATTTTAACAGAAATTCAAATAATTCAGGAAGACCCAAACAGCCTTTTTGGTTAGAATAGAGTCGTAGGGGAACTATTTGCGGGAAGTCCTAAATTTTAATACTAGTCGACGAACCTATTTATCATATATATATTTATATATACATATATAATTTTTTGCGTGTTGAATCCACTTCCCTCAAAAGAATTAGAATAAATGTATACTAAAAATTTCTATTTCAAAAGAAGCAAAGATAAGTGTATACGTCCTTTTTTACAGATGAGAGAGATGTTATATTTTAATAAAAAAAAATGCCAATGGTAGTATTTTATATGGGTGCGCGTGAAGAAAAAAAATGTACAGTGGCGCAGGGGTCCGGTGTATAAATATTTTATATATACACATTATTACATTATACATGGGAGATGCATCCTAATTTTTTATACAAAATTTATATACAAGAAAATAACCCTTTTTGGCATTTATAACTAATTATTAAGAAGAATTTTGATATTTATACATAGAAATTCAATAGAATTCATTTGATTAAAGATGTCAATTCATACAACAAACCATACAGGAGATGATAATACCATGGTTATAGTGATGTGAGACTGATGATACACAACAGTAAAAGGAGAAGACGAAGAAGATGGTTGCGTTGTTGATTTCGCATTCAGAGACTGACAAAATTTTAATGCACTCTTAGTGGATGGATCCATTGGAGCACATAGATGCAAAGAGTTATTTTTACACACCACTGTCACAGATATATATAAATATAATGAAAGGCAAAATGTCTCTCTATCTACCGATGTGACGTACTTTCTTAAATATTTCACTTTGTCCTTCTTTATTCAATAGAAAAAAAATAATACAAATTCAATTTTAAATATATATATACGTGAACATTAAACAATATTAATGCTTTATATATAAAAATTGCGCAATGTTAAATATCAATTGCCATGGTGGAACAAAATAGTATATTTGTATTTTGATTTCATATATAATTTTAAAAGAAAATTACACATAGACATAAATATTTTAATTCACTATGTCAAAAATGTATATGTTGTAAAAATAAAGAAAACACTCATGTGTTTTGTGTTTAACAAAAGGTTCGTTATTTTAAAATATATTATAAACATTTTGTCTTTGAAAATTGATTGTAAAAACGTATCCATTATGTGAATTAATTTATCTTATTTATCGTAAACATATATTCACGTCCTCTATATTTATTGTATAAAATAAAATGTTGATGAATATAAAAGAGAGAGTGTGTATTATGAGATGGAGAAAGATGAAAACTACATTATATTTAATGCGCAGATGATAAATACTCTTAAAATAAACAAAATTGTTATTCATCTTTATGTGTTTATTGTGCCTGGTAAATAATCAATATGTGTTAAAATGCATTCAATGGAAACTATTTTATGTATTTATTGAATAAAAACATTTACTTTTAAAAGATAAAATGTGCTCATTGAACGATAATAATTCAATAAGATGATTTTTGGACGATTGCAGACAGTCTAAGAGAAAGTTTTAGTTACTAATCCCATTAACCTTTTCTTTTGAACTACTTTTAATTACTTATAAATTAAAGTAGAAGATTTTGTTTTCAAATGATATGGTACTTTGATTAATTACGACATTTTCTATCGAGAAAAAAATATAAAATTTTAAAAACACTCTCAAGATAATTTATACTTCTTTAAAATTAGTACGACATCTTATATAAACACGAACTTTATTCACCATTCAGAAGAAAAAAACGAGTAATATATTCTATAAAAAATTATTAAAGTTGTTTCATATCAAATTTATGTAATACAAGAGATAATACATATGATATTTCCAAAATAGGTCGAGTATTAATTACTCTAAACATGATTAATAACAATCTAAAGATGTCGCTTTCATCAATTTCTCTGCGTCATCGCAGTGGAAGTGCATTTTTTTTAATATTATTTTTAAAAAAAAGCTATCATTATTTGCTCTGATATATTCATAGTATATTACATTTCAAGTGAAAAAAGTTTTTATAATTCCTGCTTTATATCAAGTGTTAATAATAATATAAATGTAAATATGCCTCTTAATTAGATTCTCATACTATTATTTTAATTTGTTATCATTTTTGATACATAATTAGTAAAAAATACGAAGGCGTATAATTAAGATAAAGTTTAAAAATTTTTTCCAGAGAATTAATTAATATATTGCTTTTTGAAGACAACTTTAGATTTAAATAATCACACTGACTTATCATTATCAAAATAAATTTAAAATGAAAAACAAAAATGACGTTGTAAAATATCAATGATTGACATTGTAGTTAAATATAGGAAAATGACATGATGAATCACTATATATATATGTTAAAGTGGTTTAAACAATCTTTACAACCATCATAGCTTTATTATTCAATAAAAAATGAAGAGTAACTTTTGAACGATTGAGAATATTCCAAAAATATATTGATAATAAAATGGTAAAATTTAACATATGTTTATATCCCCTGGAGTATTTATATTTTATTTGTCACATTATAAAACTTTTAAATTTGAAAGATTAAAAGTTGACAATATTTATATAACAACAATAAACGATAAAAAATAACATAAAAGATACATAATGCAGTCTAACAAAATTAAATAAATTTAAATTATGTTTTAGCTCCAAATGCATCTGGCATCCTCTCAATTGTGTAACGATAATTTGCTATATACATAATAGGAACCCCCGGAATTTTACGTATTCTGTTTTTCAAATCCTTATCACATGTGGCAACAATATAACATTTATGCTGCTTTATTCTATCAACAATGCAATCATCTGCATATATGCCTTTATGAGTACATTTTAATCTCCTTACTCTAGAATCCTTTAAAATCTTTAGAGCAACCTTGAAACGATTTCCATTCTTTCTAGCTCACCAAACACACAATCAGTAACGTATGGAATTACTTTAGCATATAAACAATCCATCAATCCCTTCATCAACTCTATTTTGTTTTTAAACTGAAAAATTAATAAAATTTGTATCAATAATAACATGGAATGGTGGTCCTAGTTGGGTGTTGTAGCGCAAAAACATAGCACTTGATACTTTAGGGGCCTCTATCAATTTTATTTTTTTATCATCCTCTTTTTTGGTGTTTATTTTTCTTTTATCTTCGGATCTTAAAAATAATGTAAGATTTTAATTATAATTTAAACGTACATTCGCTCATCGGTTGCCTTAATTTGTTTGACTCGATTTCTAGCGAATTTTGCTGTTGATTTGTACTTTCCCTGAAATGGTAATATGATATAAAAGAATATTGAGATATAATATGCTTACCATATTGATGGATTATTAGAAAAATGGAATAATTAACAACCAAAAAAATAAATTTTCAAAAAAAATGAATACATCTCACCAAAAAAATAGTTTATATCAATGGAGAATCGTGTTGAGATGCATAAAATTTTTCGTAATAACTTGCAATATTACAAAATAATATTTTATAACTATGTCAAAAGGTAGAAATAATAAATATTATGACTATGATGGTATGTTTGTATTTTTTAACTACCTTATGTTGAAATATTTGTAGATGCATATGATTATGATGATGAAGAATATGATGACTACGATGATTATGAAGAATTAGGTTCTTATAAGCCAAAACAAACAACCACGAAAAAACAAAATACTCCAAAGAGTGATAGTAACAAAAAGGTTAGTAATGTCACACCTAAAATGGCAAATTTAAACATATCAAAACCCGAAACCCCGAAAGCAACGTCCACACCATCGGGTAAAGTTTTAACACCAAAAGAAATAATGTTAGCTACACAGCCAAAATACAGTAAAAAAGTCAGAAAAGCAGGTGACAAAGAGATATTCAATATCGTTATAGCTGGACACGTCGACGCTGGTAAAAGCACATTACTAGGCCATCTATTATTTCAATGTGGAAACGTTGATGGAAAAACAATGCACAAGTATAAAAAAGATTCTGAAAAATAGGTAAAAGTTCTTTCGCATATGCTTGGGTGCTAGATCAAACAGAAGAGGAAAGGGAACGTGGTGTAACTATCGGTGTTGGTAGAGCTTCTTTTCAGACAAAGACAAAAATGTTATCGTTCTAGACGCACCGGGGCATAAAGATTTTGTTCCTAATATGATTAATGGTGCCACACAAGCTGATGCTGGGATTCTTGTTATTAATTCTACGAAGGGTGAGTTTGAGACAGGTTTAAATCACGGGGGTCAGACTAGAGAACATGCTATATTACTGGGAAATCTTGGAATTAGTAATTTGATAGTTGCTGTAAATAAACTTGATACTGTAAATTGGGATGAAAATAGATTCTTAGAAATTGTTAGTATTATGGATAATTTCTTAACAAACGAAGTCGGTATTAAAAACGTTTCTTTTGTTCCCATTAGTGGTTTGAATGGAGTTAATTTAACCGAAAAACCAAAGAATCACGAATTAAATCAATGGTACAATGGAAATACATTGTTAGAAGCTATAGATGAAATACCTGTACCAAAAAGAGATATTGATAAACCACTAAGAATCACTGTAAATACTGTTCTTAATTCAAGTTCAAATACCGTTATCATAGGGGGTAAAATTGAATCTGGATTTGTTGAAAAAAATGAAAAGTTATTCATTGTCCCATTGTTTTGTCCATGTACTGTTAAAAGTATTAGTCTTGATGATACTTCCTCACCAATAATGGTCCAGTATTTGCTGGGGAACAGATAATAATTACATTAACGGGAAATTTTGAAGAGAATTCCATCTGTAATGGGTTTATATTATGTCGCGGTGGTTCAGAGGCATTAATTCCAATATCAACATTTACAGCAAAGATAAATATATTTCAATTGTCAACGCCAATTATAAAGGGAACTCAATGCGAGTTATTTGCCCATTCCCTTTGTGTTCCATGTAACATTAAGAAATTACTAAAGTCAATTGATAATATAAACAATGTGGAGAAAGAAAAACCACGTATGTTGACAAAAAACAGCTCGGCACTAGTCCAGATAGTTACGGACTCTCCAGTAAATTTGGAGGAATTTAATAAATGTCAAGCGTTGGGACGCTTTTCATTGCGTGCCTCCGGACAAACTATAGCTGCTGGTATTATTGAATCTTGTAATTAACATTTTATGTCAGTAACTATTTCTCCACTTTATTTTATTAATAAAGAAGCTATGTTATGTTTAAGAATAAAATATACATTTTACATTTTCGTATGGAGATAGTCTTTTAATTTTGTTAAAATTACGAAATTTTTTTATATTTTATTTTTTTGTCGTTTTCTTTAAGAGTATAAATATGTTTTTTAACTGTGTCGAAGTTGTTCTTGTCATTTTATTTAACATGATGACAGTGGCTTTAAAATTTTTTTCTCAGATTAATCAACAGTTTCGATACATTTTAATTTATTTAAAGGATGATTTTGACTTTTTATTATCATCCTACCAAACGTATTTTAATTATTTTTCATCGTTACTTACAATTGGGTCTTAAAACATGATTTATTACGATAGTATTATATTTATAAAGCTTCCTTATATTACAATTTCTAGAGCCATTGTATTATTTAAATTAATTTCAGATTTCAGTATATTAGTGTACTTCAATAGAGAATAGAAATTAATTTTTTTTCGTATTTTATCTTACATTTAGTTCAACTGCCCTTCTAAATAATTTAAGAAAATGCGTAGGCAACCGTCAATACTTGATAGTATGAGAATTAGGAGCTCCGAAAAAAACAAAGTAAGCTTTCTTTTATAGTTTCAATCTAATGAATTATTTATTAAGAAAGTTCCACTTCGTTTGTGTAGTGAGTGGCGCTTTGATTCATCAACGTTGATTTATGGAACAGTAGCTGTTTCTATCAGCAAAAACACTTTAGCACGATCAAAGAATAACTTCAAAGAAAGATTTGTAGTTATTAATAATAATCATCAATTATTAATATATACAGATATGGAAGAAGGTTACGTTGTAAATATAAAATATGTAAAGCAAATAAAGGAGAAATTTCACAAAAGTTTGGATTCCTCTAAAAGAGTTACTAGTTGGAGAACAGAATTTATAATTATTTCTGATAACCCAATATCTCCTGAGTATGTTTCAATGAAGTTGGATGAGAATGACAATATCGATGCATGGAGGAAATTCCTAAAAAAAGCAACTAATAATTGTGTTTATTTAAATGTTAACACGGCCAACATGAGTTTACCTCCAATGTATACAAATAAAGGAAAATGTACGTTTACAGATTAAACTTTAATGTATATTTTTAGCTTTCGCAAAATCATTATCTCGCACATATCTCTATCAAACATATGCTTTTGATAGGAAAAATTCCTCAACTTCATTGAAAGATACTGTTACAGAATATTTTAGAAGACCTTCTATATTTCATAAAAAATCTGATTCATCGTATGAGAATGTATCAAATCTATCCTTATTAAATATGTCTACATCAAAATCTTTGAATTTTTCTGATGACGTGTTTGAAGAAACATTTAGTCAAGATTTAGTTGATGGCAAAGAAAGAGATTATGGAAGTATTATGGCATCGGATGACAAATTGTCAAAAGATTCAGGAGTTTCAATACAAGGCTCAAGAGAAAACCTTACAAAAGATGATACACCGAGAAAAAAATTGTATGACGGTTTATTTCATTATGAGTTACTATCTCCACAAGTAGCTGAGAAACTTGCCTCCTTGAAATCAAACAAACTCCCCCTTTTTACTGTCGACATAGGACTATCAAAATTAAATCTTCAATCAAATACATCTACTAACGAATAAAAAATTAATTTACAAAGATAAATTTTTTAACTATTTATTTTCATAACAATGTTACAATTAAAAACTAATGTTAATTTATTAAAATTGTTAGTATATCCTTCCAAATATATTTTAAAACAAAATTTTATTGTGGAATTTAAAGAAATTTACTTCTTCTTCTTATCATCTCTCCTTGATTTGCTCCTGTCTCTGCTTTTCCTCTTCCTTTTCTTGGAGTCTTCCTTCTTCTCCTTTGACATTATCATTTTATCGAAACCACTAACAATTGGTTTAGAAAATTGTGTGAATACTGGAAATGTATTAACTAATGAAAATGAATTTGAAAAGCCATTCCTAAAAATAAATATTGGGATAAAATTTAAATATTATATAAACATTATACTTACATCAATCTACCATGTTTCATCATGTTAAAATTTAATGGGTCAACTCCAGGTGGGGCTAATGAAGATGACATTGAAGAAATATGTGGATTACCAAATCTTGGTGTCTCCATCATATTTGTAGTTGGGAAACCTAAAGGAGGTGGAACACTGGTATCAACAAGCAATAAATTTTTATTTTTTAAAGAATCATTATTAGTGTTATTAGGACATTCTGGGTTGGTAACAAGATTATTTAGAATAGGTAATTTTTTTTCATCTTCTGCTATCTCATTAGGACTTCCAGAACCTTTTATTTTATCCAACACTTTTTCAGCCGTAATTTTAGAATTCATAGCTAATGCTACAGGATTTGATAAATCAATTCTCACAACCTTGGGCGGTGATACGGTATTTCTAGTAGGTGGTATAACCTCATCCTCAGAATTTTCTTTCTCCTTTTTTACTTCCTCTTTTTTAATACTACAACTATTACCACTATCTACCGTTAAAGTGGTATTATTAATACTGCTACCTACATCTCTACTAACTTTTGCTAAAGTCAAAGAATAATTTTTAACAGCATCTCTAACTTTTTTATTTGGTACAAAACTACTAGAATTCAATTTCTTTTGATTACAACTAACACCAGGGCATTTGCCCTCTTTATCCTCAATTATAATTTTAGTTAAACAATCAGCACAAAAAGTATTTCCACAACAATATGTTAAGACTGCATCAACAAATAAAGAACTGCATAAAGGGCAAATCAACTCCGAAGGCAAGTCATTTTTAGGTTTCTTTTCCTCCTCCTCCTCTTTCACTTTCCCTTGTGCCTCCACTGAGTTTCCTGCTATATTGTTTTTTTCATTACGTGCTTTCCAGTGCATAATTGGAATGACATACTTTCCCGACGGATGTAACATAGCCATTGGATCATCTTTTGTCGTCTCCATCAAATCCTCCGTAGGTATACCTGTCGTTCTTTTTGTGTTTAACATAGGGCATAATTTATACCAGTGACCCGGTTGAAAGCAACGGTTACACACATATGAAGGTGGTGGTACTCCACTCTGGTTAACTCCTTTTTTAGCATAATTAGACGGTTGGTATTCCTGACCTGAGGCTTTCTTTAAGTGAGCAATTTTTTCATCTTCAGTCATCTTTGAATAATCAACATTACTGAAAAGTGATTCATTTTCTAACCCTTCTCCAACTTTTATTTCATCACCGTACACATTACTATCTCTAAAATATAAAACATATGCATAATAATTGATTAATGAAGTATATAAAACCTACAATAATTTCGGTAGCTTTGTACCACCATTTCTTGGTATCCTCTTAATTGCTACAGAATTGTTTCTTCTCACAACTTCATCATCAGTGTACTCCTGATTAGTATGAGCATCAAAAATTTTTAAATCAAATAAATCTGCCCGAATATTTTCTGCTTCAAATATAGCTGTTTTTAAATTGTTAACTTTAATGCTCAATCCCGGTATTTGTAATATTTTATAATCAATAGAAGACCAAAATTTATAGTGAATAGACGACATTCACACAAAAAAAGCTGAAAAAAATAAATATTATTTATGATATTATTATTTCAAAACACGAAAGAAAAAACGATGCGATGTAAAGAATGGAGTGGAAGTGAGGAAGTGTCTTAGGTGGAAATAATTTAAAATACACATGGTTTGGAGAGATATGTCCCAATTACGTTAATTAGAAAATATGGTGTATACTTGCTCGATAGTTTGTCAAGAATTTAAATCTACGTTTTTTAGAAATTATATTTGGTTTTTTAAATGCTCTTTGGTTTATATTGTGTAATTTTATAGTGTATTTGATTTTTAATATAATAAATTTACAAATGGAATGTCAACCGTACAAACCTAGATTTTTACATGAATCAATGTCGAGATTAGGCGTACTATGTCAAGGGAAAAAAGATAATCCCTTGGAAACAACCACGATAAATATTGCAGGTGATATTATAGAAGTACCTTTATGTTTGTTAGAAAATGCAAGTAATAACATTTTATAAATCCTTATATAAAATTATTGTAGGGGGCCTTATTTAAGTCAATATTTACAAAAAGTGTGTTTTACTCTTTACCTTTACAAAAACAACAATATTTATGTAAATTTCTTCCAAGGATTAATGGAAAGACATTGGATGAACATCTGACAAATGCTTTCACACCATATCCACTGTTTGGTTTTCCTAATAATCTCGAGAAATTAAGATTCAAACTAAAGAACAACCACTTCGATCCTAGTTATTTAAAAAGTTTTATAGAATCTCGTGAGATGAAGCGTGTTCTCTTCGAGCATTTCTATAAGCAGTATAATCTAAGATTGATGAAGAAGTTATTTATTTCAAGGCATGAAGTTTTAGAAAATGCAGTCACTTCGGGTAACATTCCTTCTTCATCACGTAAAGGGAATCAAATTAAAAAAAGGAAATTAGAGTATGATGTATCATGTCGCGCAAGTATTCGTGCAAAGAGGATGTTGGATGAAGTAAAACGTTTAGCAAATGATCCCAATCCATATTCTTCGGATGAGGAGGAAGTAGATGTGAAAGAATTTAAAGACATCAAAGCTAAAAGTACCATTTTTAACTCGAAAATTAGTGATTATGATTTACACGAACCTACAGAAAAAGTAACAACAATAAAAAAAATGTTAAAAGAAAATAGAAGATTAAAAGAATGTCATCCAGATTCATTATTATTGGATACTGAAGGTATAACACTTTTAGATGTCTATAAAAGAGCTGGATTAAATATAAAATCGGAGAGAAGATTTATTGAACAACAAAAAGAGAGATCTATAGATAGGAATGGGAATTCTTTGCCTTTCAGAATGTGGAAAAGATAAATAGTAAATTTTTAATAAAACACATACAATATTATTAAATATATTTTTTTCGCGTTTGGAAATTGTTTTTTTTATTAGTATTAAGAATATAAAATTGCTGAAACGATTTTTATAGTTTTAATTGTTTTTATTGCATCTGTAATATGTTTCCTACAAAATATGCCTTTGTCTTCATGTTAATATGTCATCAGGTGTCCTTGAGAAAATATTTTATTATAGGAGGGATAGTTTTATTATAAAGGCACCAACTTATTTATTTACTTCATTTCAAAGTAAATTAAAAGGTAAATCAATATATTTTCCTAATGATTTTCCTAATTATTTGTATTCTTTTGATTTTTCAAAAAGTCAATTCTGAGAATGTATATTGTACATATTACCGTGAGACAGATGAGATTACTTGTGGACAGGTAACATGTTCAACACATGTACCACCATCGAAACCAGATGAAGAAACTGGATTAGATCCAAAGCTACCTAGAGGTTGGTATAGAATCGGAGTTATGCAAATAAGACATGATACTGGATGGTTCAATTTGTACAGGAGAAAAGCTTCTGGTAACGGATATTGGGACTTTTATACAAATATTCCTGAAAGAAATTGTGTAGGGTAAGATAAAATTGTGTTTATATTAATAAAAAAGTAACTTTGTTTGTTTAAGTGGATTTGGGTTACACGCTGGTGAAAATATAGATGGATCTGTATCCGTTAAAGATAAAAAATGTTTTGATAGACTTGTAAATCAAATAGAACGCAAATCAACATCAGAAAAAATGGATGTATTACAGTGTAGAAAATGTATTTATAATAGTTGTTGGCTAGGGACAAGAACTCTTCATGATCAACGAGTTTATCTAACAAATTTAAGATCGTATTAAAAATTATACATATAATTTATTGGTATAATTCAACAATAATATACTTTATAAAAGTTATTATAACTATTAATATAACTTTTATAGAGAACATCTAAAACGATGATAATATTATTAATAATATAATTATTATAATTTTGAATAATGGTATAAAGTTTTTCCATCAAATTTGGCATAAAAATCACTTGATGAAAAAATAGTTAGATTATAAAAACAAATCATGCATTTAAAATCCAAGTTTGCCGTAGAAACTTATAAAAAGTTATAAAGCACTTTAAATGATACGTTGATATATTGTAAAATTCCTAGCCAGCTAATATTAATGATATTAATAAAAAAAAGTTTTAAAAATAACTTAATTATCCGAAAGAATTCCATTGGAATTAAATTATTAATTTTTCCAGTTTATTTTACTGTGTAGTAGAATATTTTAATTACACTGCAAGCTCGTTTAGTATTGGAGCATGAGATGATTGAAATCTTATTGAATACAACAACGCTTCTTAGGTTTTTTCTTTATTCCAGCAGCTCTACGTCTTTTTGCGACCTCCAATACAAGAGTATGAAAGGCTTTCTCAACATTGGAGCCAGCTTTAGCTGATGTTTGAATAAATGGGATACCATAAGCTTGACTAGCACTTTGAATTTCTCTTAAACTAACAGTCTTTGTTGGGAGATCAACTTTATTACATACCATTACCATTGGCACCTAAAAAGAATTAATGGTAATTATAACTTATCAATTAGGAGAAGAGAAATATATATATAAAACTAACATCATCACTATCTTTACATCTCATTATTTGATCACGAAATGCAGCAATACTTTGGAATGAGTTTGTATCATTAACCGCAAAAACAAGTAAAAATCCATCACCACCTCTCATGTACTGATCTCTCATAGCACTGTATTCCTCTTGTCCTGCCGTATCAAGGATATCTAGGAGACAAGTATTACCTTCAATAACAACTTGTTTTCTGTAACTGTCTTCAATAGTTGGATCATACTCCTCAACAAAATGATTTTGAATCAACCTTAGTGTTAATGCAGATTTCCCAACACCACCATCTCCAACTACAACAAGTTTATACTCCTCAATAACCATCCTAAAAAATATCTAATAATTTCGTTATTCTTCAATAAAAAAGCGATAAAAAATATAAAAAAAAATAAAACGTAAATAAAAATGAAAAAATTAATAAAATTACAAACATTTATAACGCAAAATTCCCATTTATTCTCCATAACAACGTAATTTATAAAAGTTTTATAACAAAAACAATTTTTTCTGTATTTTATACATCCCAAAAGTATGGTACAAAAAAGAAATATAAAATTAATATTGTTATATTTTTATCTCAAATATTAGAAAAAAGAAATATCTCTATGTAGTTTGATATATATCCATAAAACGGAATGAATATAAATCTCACCAACATTACAACACATAAAAAATCCCTATAATAACAGAAATTTTTATAAATCAAAACAATAAATGACGAAATTGCCTGGAAAAAAGTAATTATTTTACTATTGGTTAATGAACCAAACATAGTTACACATGAATGCAGATCAATTTTTGGTGAAAAAATACTGAACAATAGGTATATTTATTGGATGATAATGATGACATAAACAGTTAAATTATAAAAGGGTATATCAAAGATAAAAATTTCCAAAGTGCAATCAAAAAATGTATACAATTTACATGATTATAATACCAAATATTTATAATTACACAAATATAACATCTGGTAGGGGGTTTTAATAAATGCTTCTATTGCAGTCTACTATCTAACATATTGATATTTATTGTTGTTACAGCTTTAAGGAAGTTGAATAAATAATATTCTCTTTATTTAAAACATTTTATACATTTTTTTGAGAAAATTATTGCATATTTTTGGTGGTTAGACAAATTATAATCATAAAAATGTTTTAGTAGATTATCATAGTAATTTTATGAACTTGATAGTGATATACATTCATTGCAAACCATAACTTTTTGCAATTAAATATGATAATTGGAGGAAAAAAGGGAATTAAAGTTAATATTTTTCACATTTAATAATTGTTCAAAAATTATATTTGTCACGTTGACTATTTTTACGTTACTATCATATTCACTCCTTTTGTATATTTTTAACCCATATTAGATTCTCGAAGGAATGATAAAGAAATTAAAAAAAGGAGGAGAAAGTCAAATGTCATATGGTACAATTGTAAAAATGAATTTCTTAATAAATTTATGTTACTTATAACCTGTTTTTTTAACCAATATCTAAAATAAGAATTTTAATATATATTATAACTAGTAAAAACATTCCACAAAAAATTTCAATTATTAAAATTGATATAGATAAAATATTTTAAAATAAACTGATATCTGTATTAAAAAAATCCTACCTTAAAGGGCATATCATTATTTACATAATAAAAAAAATGATTTAAAAATGTAAAGGCTTTGATGAGGAGATTAGGTGAAGAATGGAAAAATGACAAGCGACACACAATAAATTTTTATTTAGTTATGCGTTGAAGATTATCGCTTAGTGATTAAGACAGACAAATACTATACAGCAATCATAAAACAGAAGAATAAAACCTCTGTCTTCATAAAATAAAATGTATAAAGATACCTTTATTTTAACACATATATTTTTAAAATATATTATGTATCTTTTGGTTTTTCTAAGTATTAAATAACCACTATAACGAATGATGCTAAAATTGATGTGTGTAAATATCATTTAAATAGAGTCTATTTTTTAAAATAATAGCATTAAAACTCGTAAAGTAGACGTGAAGAATTAAATTAAGGATATAACAATATCCATCCATACGATGTTACAATTTTTTAATAGTATTATTAAATAACATAACTATATTTCGTTTCCACTAAAATTATTATAAAATATCTAGTTGTGGATGACAAGTTAAATACCTATGCCATGTATATTTAATGAAATATAATATTAAAATACGGATAGTATAAGTATTTTGAGAAAGATAATCTACAATATCACCTGAGATATCACATAAGATTATCCTGTAATATTAATACATAAAAATAACAAACCACATATTCAACTAAACTAATTAAAAATTTTCATAATAGAGGATAAAAAAAATCCTTCAAAGTAAATAAGATGCACGTTTCCAACTCCAGTCCACAGTATTCTCTATAGGACAACCACAAAAAACTTTATTTTTATATTCATTATCAAAATCAAACTTTTAGATAAAAAATATTGCTTCAAATAAATTTCGCTACAAATTGGTTATATAATTGAAACTTTAATAGGTGATAAATACGTAAAGAGAAGAATTATATATATGTTAACACTTAACGTAGATATAATTAATTTAGTTTAGATTACATGTACGATAATTGAAACAAATTTTAATAGTTATTTTAAGATAATTTCTAAAAGGAACAATATTATAAAATGAATGGGTCGAAGTTACCAACACAGGTAAACGAAGGTGTGACCTTCAGTTGGTATAATAAAATATAATAATTATTAAGATAGAATTAATTATAAATATTGAAACTTTCGGGAAACAACACCGAAAATATTAAAAAAAGAAACGTCATAGTAATTTACCAAACTCCCAATGTTTTTTAATTTAAACAATTTTATTTTATTGAAATAAATAAATTCATTCTTTTTGTAGTAAAATGATTGAAATGTTATATGAAAGCAATTTCCTTGTCTGACATATAAAATTTAATTACAATGTATTACAATTTGGTAATATACAATATTAGTTATGTGTTAAATATCTAGGAGACGAACTAAATTTAGCATATCCCTTTATAACTTTTTGAATTGCATCCAAGAAGTCTTTTTCTGTGGCCATCTTTCTTCTTGATCTAATAGCAAACATACCTGCTTCAGTACAGACAGACCTTAACTCAGCTCCTGTAGCATTAGGACATAATCTTGCGAGGAGATCGTATCTAATATCTCTTGCTACACTCATTTTAGTTGCATGAATTTTAAATATCTCAGTACGTCCCTCAAGATCAGGTAAACCAAATTCAACTTTACGATCAAGACGACCAGGTCTTACAAGAGCTGGATCAAGAGTATCTGGCCTGTTTGTTGCCATGAGAACTTTAATGTTACCTCTTGGATCAAAACCATCTAATTGATTAATAAGTTCAAGCATAGTTCTTTGCACCTCATTATCACCACCCTGTCCATCATCAAAACGTGCCCCACCAACAGCGTCAATTTCATCGAAAAATATGATACAAGCTTTCTTCGTCCGTGCCATTTCGAAAAGTTCACGTACCATACGTGCTCCCTCACCGACATACTTTTGTACCAATTCAGAACCAATAACTCTAATGAAGCAGGCATCAGTACGGTTAGCGACAGCTCTAGCACAAAGTGTCTTACCAGTACCTGGTGGTCCGTATAGCAAAACTCCTTTTGGTGGTTCAATACCGAGATTAACGTATCTTTCTGGATGTAGGAGAGGTGTCTCGACAACCTCTCTGAGTTTCTCGATTTGTGGCTTACAACCACCAATATCAGCATAAGTAATATCAGGCTTCTCTTCAACTTGCATCATTGTGACACTAGGGTCAATTTTTGCTGGGAGTGGTAAATGAATTTGGTACTTGTTTCTATCAACACCAACTCTCATGCCTTCTTCAATATCAGTTGGTGGAACTTGGTCAGCTAAATCAACGACGAATTTTGCAAATTGTTTGACATTAATTACATATCGTGAATCTTGCCCTTCTTGTGTAATGATTTTGGTACATCTAGCAACTTGAAGTGGTTGTTCTTGTTGCATAGCTTGCTTATCGGCGGCAAAATCCCACAAAGCTGGTGGAGCTAGACCTGTATCAGATTCTTTGATTCCACAAAGTTCATTTACATTTTTAACACTGTCTTCGATATCTTTTTCCAGTTTTTTTAGCTCTGTTGTATATGGTCCACAACCGTAACGTGTTAGTACTTGAATATCGGTTTCGTCCAATGCTAAAAAACCATTTGGTAAAGTAAAATAAAGTTATGTTTACCTTTAAAGTCCTTTTCTTCATTAGGATCAGAATCTTTCTGCTTACGCATATCTGTTCCAAGATGATCAACCATATTTGCTAGATGTAGAAAAAAGAAGTATCTGAAAGATTAAAAACGGATAGAAGGCTACAAAAATATTGTATTTATACAGGAAAGAAGTTGTTGTTATTTCAAATTTCAGTCATCGAAAACGTCCTACCACCGCCATCAGAAAGTCGCGGTGGGATCATTAAGTGGTCTTCCAACTTTTCTTATAAATTCGCCTCGTCATCACTCATTTACTCTGTAAATATTGTATTGGTGACAAGTAAATTTTTGTATTTTTGTACTTTAAATATTTTTTTAGGAAATCAAAAAAATGTCTGGTGTTCCGGTTGAATTAACTGATGAGGGAAATGGGAAATTTAATTTAATAACAAGAAATTTGCAAGTAAGGATATTTCAAAATAAATAAATATTTTTTTTAGGAAGTTCTTGGTAGTGATAAAATAAAAACACAAATATCCAATGGAAAGAACATGCATTTGTATTGGGGTACAGCCACAACTGGAAGACCACATGTAGGTTATATGGTACCTATCCGTAAAGTTGCTGATTTTTTGCAAGCTGGTGTTAAAGTAACAATTCTTTTTGCTGATCTTCACGCATTCCTTGATAATTTAAAATCAACTTTTGAGGTTTTAGAATACAGAACAAAGTATTATGAAATTATTATAACATCACTAATGAAAGCTTTAGATGTTCCTGTAGAAAATCTCACATTTGTACGTGGGTCATCTTATCAATTGACGGAAAATTATACAATTGATGTTTTAAAGTTATGTGGACAAGTTTCACAAAGAGATGCTTTGAGGGCTGGTGCTGAGGTTGTAAAACAAGTTGATAGTCCTTTATTAAGTGGTTTATTATATCCGTTACTTCAAGCATTGGATGAACCATATCTGAAGGTTGATGGTCAATTTGGCGGTGTTGATCAAAGAAAAATTTTCATCCTTGCCGAAGAACAATTACCAAAATTAAAACTTGGGAAAAGGTGGCATTTGATGAATCCAATGGTACCAGGATTACAAGGATCAAAGATGAGTGCTAGTGTTGCTGATTCGAAGATTGATCTTTTTGATTGTGCTGAGGATGTTGTTAAGAAAATTGATTCGGCAATATGCCCCAAGAATAGTGGTGAAAATGGTATCCTAGCTTTATATAAACACGTTGCTTTACCAATTATATTGCCAGAGAGTATTACTCTTGATGGAATTACTATTGATAACTATGAAACACTAGAGAATGCTTTCAACAGTGGTTCTATTTCGGAAGGAACATTGAAAAATTATTTCAAAACATTTATTAATACTCTTTTGAAAAAAATTCAAGACCATGCAAGACAGATGGGTGGTGCAGATTTCGAAGAGCTTATCAAAAAAGCATACCCAGTTTCTATCAATACTTCCGTTGAAAATTGCAAGGTAGAAGAAACACCAGATTCTGCCATTTTCGAAGAGAAATTACGTTCTGCCGCTGGATGTTTCAATGATACTTTAAATTTATGTCCACCAATTTCTGGAAAGAAACGTGTCTGTTTCCGAATTTCTCCTAAAGGACGCGTTCACTTAGGATATATTCTTGGTTTATATAGACTTAAGAAACTCGCTTCTCTTGGTTTTGATTGTTCAATTTTGATATCCGACTTGGATGCTTTTTTGGATAACGAAAAATGTCCATGGAAGGCTTTAGAAGGAAGAACAAAATACTATATTGAGATGTTTACGCAATTTAAGAATGTTATTGGTGGAATGGAAGATGTAAAAATTATTAGGAGCAATGAACAACAATTTAAAAGAGAATACACTTTGGATATGTATAAAATGGCTTCAAAAATAACAAGAGATGATTCTTCTGTTGTTCCTGGAACTACATTAGCTTCTCACTTGATACCTTTGTACTATGCATTAGATATTCATTACAATGAATTTGATGTATCAATTGTTTCATCAGAGGATGAGGTGTTAGCCGAGACAGCAAATAAATTATTGACATCTTTAGGGTACAAAACATGTTCTCATATTTTAATCGAACCACTACCTGGAATGAATGGGAAGAAGATGAGCTCTACAACAATTGAATTCGCTCTAGATCCATTAGATACACCTAAACAAACAAAGACAAAAATAGGCAAGAGTTTTTGTGAACCTGGTAATATTGATAAAAGTAATGTTGCGTTACAACTTTGTAGACATATTTTCTTCAATAATGGTTATAATAATGATAGTAAATTAAACATAGAAAGGTCTGAAGAAAATGGAGGAAATCTATCTATAGCAAGTTATGATGAATTGTTAGAACTTTTTTCTAAAGAATTATTGCATCCAGCTGATTTAAAGAGTAGTATAACACAAATTATCAATGAAATTTTTGATCCTATTAGGAAGGCCGTTACTTCAATACAAACAAAAATGATTAAGGAAGCGTTCCCACCAGTTACAGGGGGCAAAAAGAAATAAATTGTTTTATATGTCTGTTTTGTTTGATTGTCATTTTAAATTAATTAAAAGTTTTAAATCTGCTATTGAATTACAGTATTTTAATTTTATTTAGTTAATTAGTTATATGTGTTGAAATGATAACATCTTATTACTGAACATAATAATTAGACATATTTAACAAAAACGCATGGGGAATTTTTGGGTACTTTCTAAGTATTGATGTAAAAATTGTAGGGAATTTTATTTTTGAGCAGTTTAACTGACACAAAATCGGGAATGATCTACACTAGTATACATTCTCTCCTTCAAACTATGTTACAAGTTGTCTCGAATTATTTTTCTGTGATTGTTATATACCATTTATGATGATGAAAAACTAACGAAAAAAACCAATATTTTTGCTGAACTTTTTTTATCTAGATTAACAATTTTTACAATCTCATTCTTGGATTTCTATTTACAAGCCCTTTACCGGCTACTTCAGCTGTCTTTTTGTGATCCTTATTATACCTTCGACGCATGTAGTGATTAAAGACTTATCTTTATATAGAAATCAAAAAAATGTTATAATATGTGCATAAACGTTTCTTTACACATTTCAAGATTATATTAATTTTATTTTAAAAAAAATAGACAAGTTCTAAATAGGATATAGTAATTCATCTTAAAATTTACTAACGTAAAAATAAGTCAAAATTACTAGTATTTCTGCTTAAAATTAATTTTAGATCTAAGTGCGAAGTTCAAATTTAAACAACATAAATTGATAGAAATCTATTTCTACATCGAAATAATATTTATAATTTTTAAAAACTCTTAAGTGGTCATAACAGCCTGGTGATTGTTGTAACGTTACTCTTAAGATACATGGTTTTGCACGGTATGACCCATCATCAGAAAATGTAAGTTGACCACTCTTCCTTGATATAGTTCTTTCAACCATTTGGAAATCATAAAATTCTTCCTCGTTTGGATAATATGTAAATATATTTAAAAGAATTGTTTTTGGCCATGCAAATTTATAACTACCATCACCTAATTTTTGTCCTTTTAAAAAATCCAAAACTTGAGAATCTTTAAATGATTTTTTAAAAAAGATTTCTAAGACCTTGATCTTTGGAAATAGTTCCAAAATCTCCTTTAACGTTATATCACCTGATTCAATCCCGAGTAGTGACAAAGTATTCAAATTCTTTAAATGTGTTGCCATTGTCTGCAAATCTATTAATTTCATCTTTCCACAATTTGTATCTGTATATTTTTCAAATTTCTTGAGGCGCTTTGAATAAAGTTTGCAAAATTGACTCCTAAATAAGTTTTTCTAAATCTAAATATCAAAGTTTCTAATTCATGCATCATGGATATTTTTTTACAAATGGTATTTGTCATATCCTCGTCAACATATCCTCCAGTTCTTTCATCAACAATATCAAGGATGCATAAAAATTTTATTTTCAAACATATTGGCTGGTCAATTTCATTCCAAAAGGAGGAGTCAATATTAACTTTCAAGTTAAACCCAAATTTAGAATTATTATCAATAGAAGAAAGTCTTTTCATAGAATTATAAAATCCTTGTCCATACATAATGAAATTTGATGTGATATCTACTCTTTTAAAATAACTAATTAACTTGATAAATTTATCCCAGTTGTTTGTGAAATCCCCCCCCCCCCCCCATAAAAAGAAGTATCATCAATAATTTCTAAATAGTCGATTTCGTTTTGTCTGAAGTTTGATAACCCTTCAAGTAGTATATCAATCGGAAGGCAACTTCTATATTCTATTTTAAATCTCTTTATAATTCTAGGAAATGACCAATTTTCATCATTTCTTTCATAATCTCTATCATTTATTACAATGCTCGAATCGCTGTGATCTTTAAGATAAATTGTATCAGGATTAATAGTGGTTAAATAATTGAAGAAATTGAAATTTGGCAAATTGGAGCCCCAGCCAATTTTTAGATATTTGATGTTTTCAAAGAAGTTTAATTTTCTTATTTCTTGATTAAAATTTCCATTATAAAGACTTATATATAATTTTCTAATATTTCTTGTATTCCTTTTAATTTTTTTTAATTTTACTATTAACTAATTGATAATCATGTATTTCTATGAGTATTGGAGATATTTTAAGATAACCACGGTGAAGGGGTAAGTTTGTATAATCAATACATATTGATTATCCATAAAAAGTGTTTTTATTAAGTACAGATTCCTCGGGTATTGAATTAATTTTTTCAACAGTATTAAGAAAAGTTTTGCATGTGCGTATAAAATTAGATTTGTCCTTGAGACTTGATAAGTTCTTATAGACCATAGTCACTAATTCTGGACAATCAAAAACAATTTCACAACTAGTTTTGCCATTACTAGCCTTTTTCAAAACGACAGGCTTTTCACTTCCACTCAATGAAAACATTGTGAGATATCTAAAATTAGAAAGAAATTAATTTTAGTATGAAATTTAATGTAATGAAAAGACGAAAGAGATCGTAGAAAAATAATTTAATTAATGGTATAAAACTATAAATAAATACTTCGCAATTTCTAACAAAGGATAGATTAGCTAGAATTGTTGGATGTACTGTTGATAATTTATTTTCAGAAAATTTATTAGTCTTGGTGTTATAGTTAGAATTAATGATGTATTAATGTTACATTAATTAAATACCTCATTCATTCATGCACACGTGTTAGAAATGATGACAAGAAAGTTTATATTAGTAATAAATATATCATTTTGCACTTATTTTTATTATCTTGTTAAAGACTTTTGCACCAATTGATAGAAACTTTATTTTACCCTATTTCTAGTTATCAACTATGGATGATTATTGTTAAATTAGTTACACGTCTCCCATCAACATTTAAGCATGCAATCTTCATACTCCTTTTAAATTCAAAGTATTGTTACTCTTATAAGTCTAAAATGTTATCATATATACTGCACGATCCTATTTCCAATATTGTCATTAAAATTTTTGCTAATAATAAAACTTCTGTTTATATCATAAGGTATGATCATTATATTTGCGTCTTTTTTTATGCATTGTCATCGTGTCAAAAAAGGTTTTTAAATTTCTCGTATTTTTACTTTGTTCTTATTGACTTTTTTTTGAGATTTTATGTTTTAAAAAGTATAGAAATTTATTGTTATATTTATTTTTAGTGAATAATGGTGCTGCTAAGACGCCAGCGTAAGGTCCTTAAAACTATAAATGAGGAAGGAGTGCGTAATATACGACTGGGTGAACTCTCTGGCGATGACTTTATACTAGAGTTCTCGTCAACTACATTTACAAATGTTATCCCGGATTACGAAGTCATGGAGGATAAAATAGACGAAGTTACCGACGTCTACGATGAAAAGATTCTTGATTATTGTGAGGCGGCGCAAAGGATGCTGAAGATACAGCGGAAAAGTTTAAAAGCTGCCGTTTTACAGAAGAATAGTAAAGTCAAGGTTAGTTGTCTGCTTTTATTTAATTAATCTGTTTTTCTAGATTCCGAAAACTCCTAAGCGTGGTAAAAATGTCTCAAAAATAGACAAAATGCATGAGACGATAGAAACTCGGAAAGATAGGATGACGAAGAAGAACCTTTTCGTCAATTCAAACCTATCAGACGATGCCACTGGAACTTCGACACGTGGAATAGTTGTTACAAACAAAGCTTGTGGCACTATTGGAATACACCAAAATGCAGAGAATATACCTACGACTCCGCATGATATATTGGCAGCTTCAAAAAGGAAAAGGAATACATCTGAGCGGGCTATGCTACTTGTACAACAGGGTAGCAGTCTTCGTAGGGCCGATATGAAGAAAAAAGATTTGTTGAAAGAGAAAGCTGAAAAAGCCAAAAGGTAAGAATTGTTAGTAAATCTTTTTTATATATTTATTCTTTTACAGAGAACGGGAAGAAAGAGCAAGACGAGTTGAGGAAAGAAGGAGGTTAAGGGAACAGGAACGTGAGGAAATACTTAAAGAAAAAAGAGAAAAGGAGGAGCGGATGAAGGAGTTTAGAAATCACATCACGAAACCTGGAACACCAAATGATAAGTGTTTCAAAACACCCACGTCCACTGTATCCCGTCCGAAAATTCCTATTAAGGACATAGTTGATGTATCTCCCATACAGCCGATGGAAGGAATTGAAACTAGTACAAGCAGCTACAAAACTATCGTAGATAAATCATGTGGGAGTTTTGAATTGGTATATCAAACCCCTGAAGTTGCTAGAAAAAGAAAAAATTTCTCATCGCGTAGAAGTGATTCATCTCCAAGTCCTTCACGTAAGAACCACCGTATTTGTTATGCTGACGACTTGACACCAGAAGTCACATTCAACTACTGTAAAGATAAAACTCTCTGTTCAGACGCTGTTGAACAAAACCAGTTTAGGGATTTTGAGAAAAGAATGGAGTCTATTCAGTTAACCAACATAATCGCATCTCCTTCAATGAATAATACAGTCTTTAATACTTCACTTACTCGTGATGTTCAATATGAAATAACGCCTGCTAAAGTCCCACTACCTTCAACGGTGGATGACTACAACATAGCGGATTTGTCTGAAGGAGATGGTACAGACGATGAAGACAATCCAAGAAAAACTATCCCTAAATGGGCACATATGGAACACCTTCGACCAGCCCTCAAAGAGCAACATAAAAAGTTTAAATCTCGGCCACTCTCAGAGATTTTAAATATCTTTGGAAAGGTTAATGAATTTAAAGTGGAGGATATTTTTAAAAATAAGGAATATGTCAGGTCCAGTTCAGCTTTCTGGTCTTCTCCAATACATAATCCTACACATGGTAGAGCAATTTACCAGCAACTTAATGGAAGTGTAGTGGATTCTTCGTTTTTTGATGATTAAAGTAAATATATATTTTTTATTTGATAATTATAGTTTTTATTTTATATGTAATTTATTTTGTATATAGAGATTTTCGTGAATTTACCATTTACATTTACGAAGAATAAATTAATTTACTAGTTTTACGTGTTGTTTTATGATGATAGTTTTTTCCATTCATTGTTTTCTCAATATGATGTAAGTAGTTCTGGCCTCAGATTGTTAGATGAAACCAATAAAATCTCTATATCAGTTTCTAACATCCCAAAGGACGTTTTAAAAGAGCAAAGTTAAAAATGTCAAAATAAAAATGAAATAATTTAAAGATATGAAGATCTACAGTACCAAACTTTTTTTTTTGCTATTTTAGTCAGTAATAAAAAATATTAAACAATGAAAAATTTATTTAATAATGAGAAAAAAAATTAGTGTAAATAATTAAAAAAAAAGTTCATTTTATTTTTCTAATTCTATTTAATATAAAAATCACTTTTGTTTCACTTAAAGAAGTCGTTATATCCTAAGCATGGATCGATGAAGTAGCTTTTTGGAAACAAAATTACATTTAAACAAATAAAGTAAAAGACATTCCTTTCTTTAAAAAAAGTATGTAAAAAAACTTGGTAATTTCCAAGAAACTTATAATTTTTGAATTCTTTCTTCTTGTTTTTCCATTTCTTCTCTAATTTCTTTTGGAAGATCAGAACCAACTTGTGTTTCAAGGAAGTTTCTAACTTCTTTAGCATCTTCGGTCCAGTAATCCTTTGGAAGAGACATTAATTCGTCCCAATCTACGTCACCAAGTCCTTCCAAATTGATACTTCCTTTCTTTGGTAAAATACCAATAGCACTTTCTTCACCAACATCTGCAACACCGTCGAGTCTCTTAACAATCCAATCAATAACTCTGATATTATCACCAAATCCTGGCCAAAGGAATTTGCCTTCTTTTGATTTTCTGAACCAATTGACATGGAAAATCTTTGGAACCTTATGGTTTCCTTTGTTAAGTTCCATCCAATGTTCAAGGTATTTACCAAAGTTATATCCCATAAATGGTCTTTGTGCCATTGGGTCGTGCATAATTTTCTTTCCTTTGTACTCAGCAGCTGCTGTGGCTTCTGATTTAAGACAGGCACCAGTGAAGATACCATGATTCCATGAAAATGTTTCAAAAACAAGTGGTACACCTTCAGGACGACGTCCTCCAAAAATGATAGCATCAATAGGTACACCCTTTGCTGATTCCCATTCTGGATGGATAATTGGACATTGAGAGGCTGGAGCACAGAAACGAGAATTTGGATGAGCAGCAACTCCTGGATCTCCAATCTTCCATCTTTCACCAAGCCAATTTGTTATACCAACATTTTTATTTTTAATTTCATCTTCAAGTCCCTCCCAGAAGTATTCACCATCATCTGTCTCAGCAACATTTGTAAATATAGAATTCTTTTGGAATGTTTCTACAGCCATTGGATTTGTTCTATGACTGGTACCTGGTGCAACACCGAAGAAACCAGCTTCTGGATTAATACCATACAAACGTCCATCCTCTCCAAACTTCATCCATGCAATATCATCACCAACACAACGGATCTTCCAACCAGGAAGTGAAGGTTCAAGCATAGCAAGATTAGTTTTGCCACATGCTGATGGGAAAGCTGCAGCAATAAAATGCTCTTTACCATTTGGTCTTGTGACACCCATGATAAGCATGTGTTCAGCAAGCCATCCTTCATCACGAGCGATGTTTGAAGCAATACGAAGGGCAAAGCATTTCTTTCCAAGAAGTGAGTTACCTCCATAACCAGAACCAAATGACCAGATTTCTCTTTCTTTTGGACAGTGAGCAATAAGTACTTTCTCAGGATTACATGGCCAGTGATTAATAACTCTTTGTTTAACTGGACGTGGAAGACCAACAGAATGGATACATCGTACGAAATCATCATCACCAAGAATATCGAAAACTTCTGGTGTAACTCTAGTCATAATTCTCATACACAATACAACGTAGTTAGAATCAGTTAATTGTACACCAATTTTAGACAATGGTGAACCGAGTGGACCCATAGAGAATGGGATAACATACATAATTCTTCCTGCCATACAGCCTGGGAATCTAGAATCTAATTCAGTACCAAAATCAGCTGGAGACATCCAATGACCCATTATAGGTTCAACACCCTCTGGAGTATGACATACAGTTTGATATTTGTCTGGAGTTACCATCCATGTCTTAGATTCAACTCTTGCAACATCTTTTGGATCGGTACGGCAAAGGTAATTGTTTTCATAGGCAGATAAACGTGTAAGCATACCATTTTCAATTAATTTGTCAATGAATTCATCAGCTTCGTGTTGTGTTCCATCACAAATATAGATACCACGAGGACGACATAATTCAACCTTTTCAGCTACGAAACGTTGGACTTTTGGTGGAAGAAGATGGAAATCTCCTTTGATTATTGGAATATGACCAATACGTTTGATGACTACTTCGTTTATAACGTAGAAAGCGTCATCAGATATTTGACGAAGAGATGCAGAACCGCCTTGAACATTTTTAAATGGTGTCAACAAATTTGGATCAGTTGGAACTTCAGACATTATTGAATGTTAGTAGTTAGTATAAAACTGTTAAGATCTGTAAAAGAAAAATCATTATTAAATATGAGGTTTAAATATCGTTGTAACAAGTAAGTAGAAAATCTACTTCATAACGAAAAAAAATCATTAATAAGTAAAAAAAATAAAAGAGTAGTTATCAAAATAGTAAAAATTTTTTAATATAAAAGGACACAAGATAATATACTTGTATAAACGATGAAATCAAAGAAAAAGATTGCGTATACTTAAAAGGTGTGTGCTTATATACAATGATTACATGACCTAGAACAGGACTAATTAAGATATATATCTTTTAATTAATAGCTTATTGCAAAGAAATATTAATAAGATCGCTCTAAACTAAAAAATCTGTTTGACAAATAATTTATGGAAGAATTATAGATTATATAGTATAAACCTTGAGCAAAACGATGACAGAATTGATCAAACGAAAATAATCTGCTATATTATCAATATGAGATATGGCATCTATATAACAATTGTAATATATAATGTTTTAAGTAACACGCCCACACCTAAATCGCATTAGTTTTTTTCTTTTTCATTAAATTTTTAACTATTTTTAGCTTAGAAGATATTTCTTTCATGAGATTTTGGTTTCTTTCGCCAAAACAAATCTGCTTAAATTAAAAATAATCTTTACTATTATCAATTTCATAAATGCAATTCAAAACGACGGTTACCATAATCTAAGCACAGATTAAGATTTTATCATTAAAAATGGTAGTTATCTCTGTGAATTCTTTATCGTTCTTTATAATTTAAAAGTACATTCAATAGATCGCAGTTTACAAGTAGTGCTAATGCTTAATAATCCAAAAAAAAATTCTAAGGATTTTATAATATTTTTATTCTTAGACCATGGAATCATACAAATTTTAGCGTCGATGTATTATCTCCTATGATCATCAATCTCTCCCATTCTGAGTAAAACATAAATAGGGAATGTAAAATCTCAGGTAATTATCTCTTAATTGTAAATAAGGTCAAAAGAGCTGCAAGTATTTAAAATACGGGAATGCCCATTTGAATGAAACATCCTTTAAACAAAATCTAGAAATATTGCAACACCTTTTTTCTAGAAAGATGAAAAGGTCATCTTTTTTTTACTAGAAATTTCGCCGTAATATAACAAATCAATCTTCGTATACACAACAGGAACTAAATATTAGATATTGTTTAAACTAAATTAGTAGTCTAGAAGAAGTCTTAGAATTTCCTTTGGAAAATTATTAGTTTTGATACATAAAATAATCTAAAAGAACAATACTCGATACCAATATTACAATTTACGTACAGTTTGTTATATATCAACAAATAAAATTGTTAAGATTACATTACGCCTAAAAATACAAACACCAATGAGCTTTTTGCTTAAAATGTATTAAAGGGTAGTCTCTAATCTGTTAAGGTCCTCCGACACAAACATTTAAAAAGAAAAGAAAAAAAATATTAAGTCTGCACCGTACGATTTAAATAATACTAAAAAATGTTAGTAAATACGAGAAGAAAAAAAATTGACGTGTTGAAAAATAAATAGTCAAATTTAAAGATACTTTATATATGTTATCGTCCTGAAGTTCCAGCCTATCATAAGCAAAGGTATGCCTATTGAAAGAAACACTACATAGTTTAATTATATTAAAAGTAGTTATCTCCTGTTGTTTATCAAATTATATAAACACATAAAAGAGAAACTGTATTTTTTGGGTAAAGGTAAAAAGATAGATAACGGTGTAATGATACTTAATATAATCATTTCATGGAAAGTTTTTTTATGTGTTATTATTGATAATTATACCAGGGATATCGTAGATATCCTGCAAGTATAATTTATATTATATAAGATACTAACGTAGTGAGATTGCTTTGCATAACGCGGTCTTTTCCTTGGATTTAGTCCTTTTCTTGCACGGAATTTCGGAATTCCGTACAGTTTTGGTGGTGCGCCACTATTTAATCAGATTTTTGTAAGTGATAAGGTGATACTGTACTCGTAAGGTGTGGGAACAATAATTTAACACAACAAGATTTATTATAATTAATTATATATACTCGTACATGTAACCTGGTGATATAAGAGAGTAAATATTAATGGTATTTGATCAGCAAGTAGCTGGGTGATAGATAATTAATAATATTACAATAATTAATTAAGTATAAGTAATAATTCGGATTAAATTTTGATGGGTGGGTACATACGTTAGTATCTTATATAATATAAATTATACTTGCAGGATATCTACGATATCCCTGGTATAATTATCAATTATATGTCGATACTAACGTAGTGAGATTGCTTATTTGTAGGAGAGAACAGTAGCACCGAAATTATTCCCAATTTCCTTATGATAAAACTTAAAGAAGGAGTGTTCAGATGCCCAGTTAATAGCTTCTATCATATTTGTAATAGACCCTGCTATTTCATAGTATTTTGATGCAGCAGCTCCCCTGATGTTGTGTGGTCTACCTATATCTAAGCCAGCTGTTAGGTAGTAATTATAGATCCATCTTCCTAGTGTAGTTCCAGTGACATTTTTGTGTGGCTTGAAGTAACTTATCCACAGATTTTGAGAAGTGCGTATAGGCTCCGTACGCTTTAAGTACAAGGATAGGGCGGTGAGTGGGCATAGGCTCGGATTTGCATATTTTTGAATGTGCATTCTGTGGAATTTGTGAGTGGCTGTAGAATTTTTTGATCTTCCCGGGATTGTGAAATTAGCCCATGCATCCGAGAGGGTCATATGATCTAGAGACATTCTAGCAAGCTCGTTCATCCTTTGTGGCGATACAATGGAGATCAGAGTAATTGTTGTAAACGTCAAATCTTTGATAGACATTTCCATTGAGGCTGGGTTGTTTTCAATATGTCTCAGAATGATGTCCAAGACAAATGTCATGTATTTTTGAATATCATGATTGTAGTTATTCACTTGGATCCCTTTTATGAGTTTGCTTAGCAATGTTTTTTCATGGGATGAGAAGGTTACCTTACGTAACTTTGCTATGGCTACTAGTGAATTCTTTATTGTATTAACTGTAGATGGAGCGGCACTGGTAGCTATCTTTGATAGATATTTGGTGAGATTCTTAAAGGAGAAGTGTTCATCCTTTATTCCATTTTCTTTACAGAAGTTAAGGTAATTTCTCAAATGAGTGGAATAGGATTTTTGAGTGTTAACTGAGTAAGATTGTTGAATGGATTGTGAAACTTCGGGATCCATGTCACTCAGTGCGACTTGAAGAAAATTCGGAAAAGTCCCACTTTGTGCTTTCGGTTCTTCATTGGAGTTGCACAGTCTGGAAAGTTAACTATATTAGAACCATATAATTGTAGGATAGGGTCCCCGAATTGGGATATTAAAACTGGAAAATAATTTTGATTTTCCCACATTAGGGCTACCAGCCAAAGATTGCACTTGTCGGTACCCGCTTTACGCAGTACTCTGAGTACTTGATTACATGGGGGAAATGCTATTACTTCCTCATCAATTAAATCCTGCCAGTTGAATGAGTAGGCATTTCTTCTAAACGCTCGGTTATCATCAAATAACGTTACAAATTTATCACAAAATTTATTTTCATAAGATGCAAACAGATCAACCGAAATTATTACATTAAATTTATTTAAAAGAAATTCCTTAATTTCTTCTCTTGCCTTTATAGTTAGAGTTGCTTCTGTTGGGCCTTGTAGGGTAACGGGCATTGTTCGGGAAAGGCGATCTGCCACCTGATTGTAGGATCCTGGAATATGGTATAAGTTAATATATAGCCTGTGCTCGTAAAAGAAATCGAGTAGCTTTTCCGTCTCCGATGAGAGAAATATTTTATTAACACTTCCTTTATTATGAACCAACGCTAGGGTAGTTGTATTGTCACAGTAAATGTTAACTATTTTATTATATGTATTTTGCAAAAGCCCGAAGCACGTGAAGGATAAGGCCATTAGTTCCTTCTCATTAATATGTTTAGATAATAAGTCGTCCGTAAAGTACCCTTGGACGCTTTGGGAAGTGTAATCAGGAAAATATACTATTCCTCCATAACTAACATTACATGCGTCTGTGTAAACCTCTATGCTCGCGTGGTCCTGATTATATCGCAGCCCATTGGTGGCTTCTATGTTATTGATATACCATGCTAGACCTTGCCTAATTTCCGTTGTTATATTCACATACCTATTGTAATTTGGAGGAAACCCTATACATTTATTTACGGCGCGTTGGAGTGGACGTGCTTTGATTCTTGTTAAGAAGTTTGCATAGGATGAGAATTCTATCATGCCTAATAAGCTATAAAGTTGACGTGCAACTACCCTCTTGAGATTTGAGATGTGACGGGCTGCTTTAATAATGTTATCCAGCTTATCCTGGGGGAGGCGAAGTTCCTCTTTAAGTGTATCTATCACTAAACCTCGATATTTTATTATATATTTAGGTGACAACTCACTCTTTTTCTCGTTAATGGAGAATCCAGCTGCACGTAACAAATTCATGCAGTATTCGGTATGACGTGTTAACAGATCCTTATCCGTATGAGTGATTAGAAAATCATCGTAAAATCTCGTCATTTTTATACCGTTGGCCCTTATCGTGGCGGTTAGGGTGTTTGTTATTCTATAAAATAGTCTTGGTGCTGAACTAGCTCCAAAGGGCAATACAAGGTAAATGTATGTTTTATTATTCCACCTGAATCCTAAGTATTCAGTTTGATGTGGTCGTACTGCACAGCTGTGGTATGCTGCGGATAGGTCAATGGAAGTTAAGAAGGCTTTAGGCTCGAGAAGATCCGTTACATCTTTTATCGACTCACATTTAAAACTAAAATGTTATATGTAATCATTTAGTGAAGAAAGGTCTAGTACTAATCTCATTTTTGAAGTGGTTACTACCATTAGGGGGCTAATCCATTTGGGATTGTCGTGCTCTTTTATACTGTTGGAGCGGAGGAGATCTTTTATCTCATTTCCAATAAACTGTTCTTCTTCCTTTGAAGAGAATTTATTCTTACCTATCTTATGCTGTGTTGGCTCACCTAAGATACCTATATCTACACCGTTTATTATGTAATCAAGTAGCACCGTATCGGTTGGCGCAATCTTTTGCTTTCCGGCTCGATGTTAGCCGTATTATTGTAAGATCTTTTTCTGTTTTCCCTTTGGATGAACGAGAGGAGATCCTGTGGTGTATCGGCCACATTCTTGAATAATGCTTCGGCATGCTTAGGAAGTATTGAGATTCTTTCAGAACTATCCATACGAGTTACCTTCTCTTCCATATCGAGAGGTACACTGGGAAGCCCTTTGTTGAATTTGGGTGAGAAGTTTCTAAAGGCGACTTCTCTACGTATGTCACTTAATCCGTCGACAACATACTTGATATTAATGAGGGCACTGAGTACGGCACTTTTGTTATCTCCTGTCGCAGCTTCAACATTGTGCGATAACATACAGACTGACTGGAGTAGGTGATCCTGCATTTTGGCAAGGTTGCTGTCTACTGACCTCATTTTTAATTTAGAGTAGTATGGGGTGCTGAAGGCGGGAGCGAGAAACTGGAGGTCTTGGTGAACGCCCATTCTATCAGTGATGCTCTCAATGGTTTCATGTGATATTCTTTTGCAGGAGAATATTTTGGATACCGCTTTCATACCTTGTTCAGATAACGTCATTGACTTTTTATTGTGCAATAGAGCGTTGATAAGTTGGTCATCGGCACTTTCTTCTGCCGGCTGTTGGGTTGAATTGTCAAACAGACCCAGTATTTCATTATTATCAGGTTCTTCAGCCATTTGGAACTTGATTCGGCAACGATTTTGTTAGATATTAGTAATAATAACGACAAAATTCAAGGAAAAGAAAAAACTGATTAAATAGTGGCGCACCACCAAAACTGTACGGAATTCCGAAATTCCGTGCAAGAAAAGGACTAAATCCAAGGAAAAGACCGCGTTATGCAAAGCAATCTCACTACGTTAGTATCGACATATAATTGTGTCAATTAAATTATCAATTTCGATTACATAATTTTTTAATACGAAAAGGGACATTCTCCATATTAGAAATGTTTAAAGAAAAAAAAATATAACACGTGAGGAGTTATTTATAAAATACATTATCATTTAGATGTTATATAATCTATATTTATCATTATCGTAATTACTTTAATTATAAAATAAGATAATTTTACATTAAAAAAAAGTTAATTAAGGTAATCATATTATGTAAATAATATAATAAACTATAAATATTTTGTTCCTCTCTCCATCGCAAACATAAAGGCAAAAAATTTTATTAACAAATAAATAATGAAATATAAAATAAAAATTGTTAGATAATAAAACATTCCCACTTTCAAAAGACATTTTTTCTACTAACCTTTATTTTTGTGTAGATATATAATAGAAACTATTATTTGCACTTTAAAGATTATCAAAAGTAATAATTTTGTTTACAACCCAAATTTTGAATCAAAGAACATAACAAAGTGTTTTTTCTATTCATCATTCAGAGGCAAAATAAAAACTAATAGAAAAAATATATCTTTTAATACTTTATATATTTAGACATAATTCAAACATATTTTTTTATAAAAACAAGAGTGAATGTAGAAGTGGATGTATAAAAAAACCTTCTATCTGTAATAGAAACAAATACCAGTCATTTTATTTTGTTGAATTAAATTAGATAGTATAGTTTGCATGTACTTACGACTGGATCGGACAAAAAACATAATATCTGGAAGACATAGAGAATAAATATATTATGAAATTGTCAAAATATATTAAAAAATAAGCTTTTCTAGTTGGATGTTTTTAAGATAAGACACAGTGGTCTTTGAGAAAGTTTAATTTATTTGTAAACAATATTAATAAGATTTTAATGATATACCATGAATTTTGTGCCGATGAAGGTCGAAATAATGCAAAGATTAAACAAAGATGTAAGAATATAACTTATAACTGTAAACTAAATATTTGCTTGGGATAGGACGAATAAAACTTTTAAAAAGTAATTTAAAAAAGTTAATTGCATATTAGATTAAACAAAACTAAAGATTATTCTTTATTAAAGGATGTATCTTAACTATATACCTAAAGGTTTAAACAGATCGATCACTGTTTATTTCACTTTTTTTTCCAAAAGAATCTCTTTTTGAGATCTATCTAAGTAAATTGATTTTAATATCTTTTTTATATTAAATGTGTGAAAATTTTTATCACATTGAATTTGTAATAAATATTACGTTCTCAAAGTAGTTATGTGAACTGGTAGAAAACAATTTCACTATTCGCAAGATGAATAATAACTTTTAAAAATCATTAAATTTAGAATTTAATCTTATTTGAAGAGTAACATCATAAATTATCAAAATAACTTTTCAACAGTCATCAAAAACTATTAAATATTCAAAATTATAATTTTTTATTCGTATTAAACAAGTTCCTGTTGAATTGGTTTCCAAAATAATATTACAATTATTATATTTTGCACTTTAAAAGAACTATATCATTTTATAAAATAATAATAACAGATTGTTAAAAACAAAAAACGATAGTTTTTGATTATATTTCAAGTAATTCTTAAGACATATTTATATGTTAACAGGATTGTTCTTTACAAAGCTAAAAATATACTTTAAATACAATATGTAAAAACAATATACTCTAATTAAACAACCACAAGATATAAATAATAACTAAATTTATTAAAATATCTTTTATTAAAATACTACTGACAAGAAATTGTTATTTCCATAGTTTTTATGTAATTCTATTTTACTTTAAAGATATATGAATTAATTAAGATAACGTGTAAAAAGTTATTTTGTTATAAATCATTCACGAATATCTCTATGAAAACCATTTCTCGAATGTCACGTTCAAAGAGAAATCTACAGAAAACATTAGAAAAATGTTTATAGAAAAAGCAAAGTTTAAAGTATAAATATATGCAATCACAAGGCCATTTTATGTATTTTAAAATGATATTTTGATAATAAATTTCCCAACATTTAAGATTAGTTGTTAATGTTAGAAAGTGGTAAAAAGATCAAAAATTGTTTGTAAAAAGTGTAAATGACACTTTTTTTGTTAAGATCTTATTAACGTTGAATTATCAGCATTTTAGTTACAAATGTTAAAAATTAATGACAGAAAAGTTATACATTTCCAAATAAAATTTAAAGCAAAAGTCAAATGGTTTTGTTTAAATTTTCAACCAAAGTATAACAAATTTTCAGTTTTATTTTTTATTGTTTGGTCAAGAAATATATACAAATATATGATTTCAAAATGAAAATTTTTGAAATATAAATAAAAAATGAGCTGATACATCATTATATTATTTTGCACTTTGAATATAATTAAAATAAATATTTAAACACTAAAATTTTTTGGAATTTTTATCACAAATTAACGATATAACAATTTTGAAAAGTACAATTTTTTATTTTGTCATCTGTCATATATTACAGTATTATAAATATTCATTTTATTTGACAATTTACCAGTTAAATTAAATAAAAACTTTTTTAAACAGCGGAAAGAACCATTATAACTTCACCTTGTATAGCTGCAGCTTGAAATGGTGCCTGGGGGTTTGTTTCTTCTGGGGGTATTTCAGCGAATTGTAAAACAAGTCTGTCTTCTTTTGGAGGGGCTTCAGAACGTACGATTTCCATTGGCAATTCAGTGTTTGGTTCTATAAATCCATAAACAGGGCGTACTTTATAATGTTGATTATTAGATGTTTTTATTTTGAAAGCTAAACGAGACACACCATTGTTTCGGATTTTGTGAGTTGCTCTACCACCGCTTGCGGAAATCTAGATGGTAAATTTTAAAATCAGATGATGAAAAAACGAAAATTTACTTACCGATAAAATAGAGGGAGTAATTGTTATAATCATTTGGAATCGAAATGATTTTAATTTTCATGGTTATATTTATAAAATAATTTGTTAATAAGATCTTAAATTAAAATTTTTCATTAAATTCAAAAATTTGAATATTTATTTTTTGACAGAGTTTACAATTTGCTTAAATTTTTATTTAATTTCAAAAATAAACTAGGAAAAATTTCCGAGATAATTAGTACTTTAGAAAATTTTAATTGTGTTATTTCCTTGTTTGTAAGTTTTACTACTCTAATGACAGATCACTTTTGTAACTTTTACTGACAATAAATCTTAATTCTTGTTGTTCAATATAAATAAATTTTCTGTTTAAGTATAAATATTTTGTTTCAAAAACATCTTTAAAAGTTGTTACTTCAGGTAACTATTTTATATAAATGATATAATAAATGTTGAATTCTAGTCTAACAGATTCAGACATTAAAATTGCTTCCCTAAGTTCAAACACCACACTTTTTAAATTCATAAAATAAATGTGGTTCTGACAAACAAACTATTGTATAAATCGTTATTTCTCTTATATTTGCCTTTACAATAATTAATTTGATTCCCTTGAAGGCATATTAAAGTTTATAGCCTTATAAGTTAGTACCTCCGCATGTTAAAAAAACAAGAGTACAAACAACATTTTTCCCAGAAACCAAAAACGTATCCTTCGGAAGGGGATAGACAAATATTTGCAAAGATGTTTCTCTGATTCTAGAAAGACAAACATTGTTCAAAATTTCCAACAAGTTTTCCATTGAAGACCACAAAATTTACAAAGTACTATGCTTATCATGGCTTACCATCTAGAAATGTCTTTTCAAATTATTTGCACTGTCTTTTTTACATTTCATAGCTCTTTTTAGATAATTCTTGTTATTTCCGAATATGGTTCTGTTAGAAAAAGTACTAACAAAAAGTTTAAAAAATTCTTTGAAGATAATTAATGGTGTGAGAAGTGCTTCGCATTTTAATTATGTATCTTCAGTAGCAGACCCATCATTAGGTATTATTTTTTGTTTTTTACACACAATCATTGAATATACCATTTTAGGTGAAACAACAAAGATGAATTTATTCCAGTCCATCAATAATGCTATGGACATAACATTAGCTAAAGATAACTCAGCAATAATATTTGGAGAAGACGTTGGTTTCGGTGGAGTTTTCCGTTGTACTGTTGGCCTTCGTGACAAATACGGTAGTGACCGTGTATTCAATACACCATTATGTGAGCAAGGAATTGCCGGATTTGGTATTGGTGCTGCAGTTGCTGGAGCAACAGCTATAGCTGAAATTCAATTTGGTGATTATATATTTCCAGCATTTGATCAAATTGTCAATGAAGCTGCTAAGTATCGTTATAGATCAGGAAACTTATTTAATTGTGGTAGTTTGACATTCCGTGCCACTTGGGGTGCTGTAGGTCATGGTGCTTTATATCATTCACAATCACCTGAAGCTTATTTTTCACATACACCAGGATTGAAAGTTGTCATACCTAGGGGTCCTATACAAGCTAAAGGTTTATTGAGAGCATGTGTTGAGGATCCCAATCCTTGTATATTTTTCGAGCCAAAAATCCTCTACAGAAGTGCTGTTGATGAGGTACCAGTTAATGATTATACTTTACCATTAGGAAAAGCAGAAATTGTGAAGGAAGGAGGAGACGTCACAATGGTAGCATGGGGTACACAACTTCATGTTATAAGAGAAGTTGCAGATATGGTAGAAAAAGACTTAAAAGTGTCCTGCGAAGTAATCGACCTTCAATCAATCCTCCCATGGGATGTTGAAACAGTTGCTAAGTCAGTATCTAAGACAGGACGTCTTCTTATCTCTCACGAAGCACCATTAACCTCTGGATTTGGTGCTGAAATAGCGGCAACAATTCAAAAGGAATGTTTCCTTAATTTAGAAGCTCCCATTACTCG
The DNA here is from genome assembly GCA_005656395.1 of Strongyloides papillosus. Classification (NCBI taxonomy): domain Eukaryota; kingdom Metazoa; phylum Nematoda; class Chromadorea; order Rhabditida; family Strongyloididae; genus Strongyloides; species Strongyloides papillosus. The sequence goes on along the minus strand of SRSI01000050.1, from coordinate 3,805,351 downwards.
AGTTTGTGGATGGGATACACCATTTCCTCATGTTTATGAGGCATTTTATCTTCCCTCAAAATGGAGATGTTATGATGCCATTAAGAAAATGATAAACTATTAAAGAAATTAAATAGATAATGATAGTAAAATTTTTAATTATCTTACTTGCCATACTCTAGATAATTTTTGTTTATCATGTCTTTTAAAAAATGAATATATCCTCACTTATACTTCATTAAAATTTTAAAAGTAAGGATTTTTATTTTACCACATAAATTAATTCTATAGAATAATGCAAATGTTATAAATTTAATCTAGTATATCTTTTTTTGTTGTATACAAATGTAATATACATGTTTGAAGATAATAGGGAATAAAATTAATTTTCATGATAAAATCAACTATCTATTAAATGATAAACAAAAATTTAATAATCATTCAATTTTAGTAGAAAAATCAATTTATTTCATCTCTGCAAGCATGATATTTGGGTTTTCAAGGTATTTTTTCATTAGATTTGAAAAACGAGCCATTGTCGCTCCATCTACAACTCTATGATCTGCTGCCCATGATACCTTAACAACATGTGCTGGATATACATTTCCATTCCTATCGAAACGTGGCAATTTCTCTATTTTACCTATAGCACCAATAGCAACTTGTGGTACAAATATAACAGGACTAGCGTATGTACCACCGATCTGTAAAGAATTTTTTGTTAATCTTAAGTAAGAGTTACAAAACTTACAGCACCGATATTAGAAAGTGTAAAAGTTCCACCAGTCAAATCTTCTTTGCTTATTTGCTGTCTTTTGCCATTTTCGTGAAGTCTCATAAGATCTTCAGCAATCTCAAATATTGTCTTTTGTTCACAATTTTTTATATTAGGTACAACTAGTCCACCGGGTGTGTCCATGGCAAGGCAAATATTATGGCTAGATTTATGAATAACATTCTCGAGATTTTCATCAACAGTTGCATTTAATGACGGATATTTAAGGAGAGCTAATGAGCAGGCCTTAATAAACATTGGCATGTAACTTAACTTGATTCCTTTTTCTTTACCAATTTCTTTTAATTCTGATCTCATAGTAACGAGTTTATCAATGTAAAATTCATCATTATAACCAAAGTGGGGGACTTCTAAAGCTTTAGACATTGTCTTAACCATAGCTCTAGTGTAACCTCTAATTGGAACAACTTTATCCTCTTTTAGAATAACAGTTTTTTTAGGTGTTTCTTGTTTTACCTCTTCCAATGGAGGAATTTGACCAATGAATCTTAGAACATCTTCTTTCATAATTCTACCATTTCTTCCAGAACCATTAACAGTTGTTAAATCAATATTATTTTCCCAAGCTATTCTTCGAACAGCAGGAGTAGCTAAAACTTTCCCACTTCTTATATTTTCAGCATTACTTCCAGCAAATGATGGCGTAGAAGATTTCTCTGCAGTAACAGTTTTACTATCTACTTCCTGACTCTCAGAGGTTTTGCTTGTATCAGCATCATCATTGGTTTCGATATCAATTAATGGCTGTCCAACCTTGGCCATATCATCAACACCATAGTAAAGTCTTTTTACTACGCCGTCATATCTACTCGTTATAGTTACAGAGGCCTTATCACTTTGAACATCACAAATATTATCAAACTGTGATACAGTGTCACCTTCTTTAACAAACCATTCTTTAACTTGAACTTCAGCAATACCCTCACCAATATCTGATAATTTGAATTGTACAAGACCAGACAAATTGGCTGCAAAATTTCGGACAATTAAAATATAAATTTATATAAGTCTATTATATAAATATACCTGATAAATGGAGCTTGGAGACGTTGTAAATGTAATTTGCCTTTGAAGTGATGGATGTAAACCTCCTGAAAACTGACATCATTTTCTATAAAACTGAAAAAATAATTTATACAATATATTTTTAATGAAATAATAGGATTAAGAAGTGAAATTAAAGTCAATTTGTATATTAATTTTATACACCATATCTATGATTAAATGAGATTAAGAATATATGACACGATGTATTAAAATCCTAAGGGAAATTGTAGTCTACACTTTAAATAATATTATTCTTAATTTTCTTTTGAAAATAAAAATGTAACACATTACAGGAGAAAGTATGCTAAGAACAAGATAACCTTCCAACTCTAAGATTTCCTTTGACATTTTGTCTGGTTGTACTTACAACCTGGTCCCGAATGGATGTTTGTTAACAATTACATTGGAGTACCGATCCTTACTTTGGAGATTGGCTTTGCGCATTTCGAGAATATATAGTTTTTTTACTATTGCTACTTTTTATTTCTAATGACCGAATCATGAACAATGATGGGATTGATAAAGCTTCAAAGGAAAATTATAGATCTAGTAAAGTAAGTCTCTCTCATTGACTTTAACTTTTCTTACTACTTGTATTATGCCACACGTTACCAAATATATTTTTATCCAATAATTGCGTATTGATAATATAATATAATTTTTATAGAGAGATTCTACAAAAGGACAACAAACTATGACAACATCATCAACAGGTGTAAAGCAAAAAATAGAATGGGTTGAGGTTAAGTCGAAGACTGGGAAATTTTATTACTACAATAAATATATTAACAAATCAATGTGGGAAAAACCTTCAGTATACATGCCTTATCAAGAAAGTTCAAAGATTGTGGATCAATCTTCATGTCAAAATGGTATTTCTGGTGGTGGAAGTAAATTTTCAAAAGGTTCACCAAAGATTAAACGTTTAGACAATGGATTAAGACCAATTTTTGGTAAAGATGCTTCAGCATTAAATCATCAATCAGAACATTCGAATAAAAGGAATATTCATATTTCAGGAAAAGGTGAAAATGGTTTTGAGGTAAATGGAAGGAGAACTAACGGTGAGGAAAATAGTACATCAGGGATACCAGCCAAAAAGTTCAGGTTAGAGGATGGAGGTGCCATCTCGATATCAGAAACAGAATCATCCAGTGCAAATAATACGCCAAAGAGAAGTACCTCAAAAGTCAGTATTGATAGTTCGAAAAATGGTTATGATGCGAAAAAAAATAGCACTTCTAGAGACAATTGTCCTGAAACTCCTAAAACTCCAAAACAAATGCCAAAGAGTAAGGATTATTTTTATTCTCCTAGGTATAGTCCAGTTCACAGAGAATATAAGAAAAAAGATTATATTTATAAAAAGCAAAAAAGTTTATTGCGAAGTCCTGTAAGATATCCAAAAAATAACGGTCATAGTAACATTAATGGTAGTAGTAGTCATATTAATGGACACACTTCAAATGATAATTATGATTCAGATAGAAGTTTGGATGATAATAGTAAATATTATAGTCTAAGGAAAGAACTAGATCGGTGTTATTCGAGATATAAGTTTTATAGGAGACCCAGAAGTCGGAGTTTTGAAAGGCGTAGACGGAGTTACAGTAGTGAGGGTAGTTATCATTCCCCTAGACGTTACAAATCAACACTGTCATCGAGGCGAAATTACCGTGAATATTCTTTATCACGGAATCGTAATTTGAGGAGTATAAATGTTGATGGTCAATATATCAATGGAAAATATGATGCAAATAAAATACACATGAACATTTCAGAGATAGTTGAACGTGCGCGTGATGGATCAATAAATAAAAAAATACGATCTCCAACACGAGAGTTAGATGATTATAAATCTCGTTACTATAAAAATTTGCGTACTTCTAAAAGCCTCTCAAAAATAGATAATGAAGAGAAAGTTTCAGACGAAAATGCAAAAGATCTCAAAATCAAACGCTCAAAATCAATGCAAAAGATGAAAGCTTTATTTCAAGCGGAAAACATTAGTGACATAGATTCTCCAGCATTGGAGGAAAACAATAAAAATCTAAATAATGCAAAACCTATTTCTAAGGAAAATGAAGAAACAAAAGCAATCGAAAAAGTATTAACGGAAGAGTCATCAAATTTGTCAGATAGCAAGAATGTTTCAAAGGCACAGGTAGTAGGAAAGAAAGAGAAAGTAAATGACAAATCAAAGGGTAAGGTAAATATCGATGATATTAAACTTGAAGATGATCCTATAATGAAAGAAATAGTAAAAATGGAAGAAAAAAAGTTGGCACACTTTTCAGAGACATTTGAAATTAGGTTATGTAATAGGAAAACATTAGGTAAAATAGAAATTCCCCATTATGATGGTAGTACAGAAGCACTTAATGATGCTGTGGCATTTTTAAAATTAAAGCTTCCTAATAGTCTTAATGATATACAACTGATGCGAAAAGAAATGATTAAACCTTCTTTAGAAAGTAACAACATTAATATTGTTAGTCGAAATATTGTTTTAGAATGTAAAAAAAAGGACAATGAGGTTATTACTGCATTGTATAAAGCTCACCTAGAAGCAGAAGTTTCGAGGCATAAAGTAACATTTCAAGAATTTTCAGCTGACTATAATTTTTATCGTGCTCAAGTTGAATTTGGTAGAGAAGTTGGACATATACATTATGATGGTTGTACATGTCCTGATGATCTAAAAAACTTCCGGATACGTACTGATGAAGATGAAAAATACTACAAATCTATTATGAATACCTTTAAGCTTAAAAACTATCCAGTTGAAATGAAGGAACAAGTTAAAAAGAATGTTAATGAATTAAATCAGAGGCTACAGCTATTGTCGTGACAAGAGTACAATAATGTTTACTTATCCGGGTGAAATTTTTATTTATTGTCGTTTTCTCATGTAAAAATTGTTTTTTTTATTGGCTTTTATCTTTTTTGTATAATAAAGATTTTTTTAACATGTTTTCATACCAGATTTTTTATACATATGGATATTAGTAAATATTGTCTTATCAATTTAGCAAAATATCTATTGTATATATCATGCAAATAAATTGCACAATCATTTTGTTCCAGTGCTTGAAGTCGATACATCCTTTTGTCACGGAATTATCTGTAAATGCAATATGTCTTTGAATTAAATTAGTAATATATCCATCGTTTTAGCTAAATAAAATCAAATATATAGAGATTTGTTGGAAAAAAAATAAATCTTCTGTATATTTTTCATAAAAATAAGATATATTAATAATTTATTAGAAGATAAATTTTAAAAAATGAATAAATCCAAATATGCATAGAATAAGTGCTTAAAAAATATCAATTAATATTACTAAAAACCAAAGTACACTAAAACTTTTATTCGAGGAAATTATTTTCCGTCAAGTAAAATATCATACCATCATTATATACAGTTTCATATTTCGCAATTATAACAACGTCATTTTATTCATATAGAGAGGAAAGTTAAAAAAAAATTATATTGAATACCATATAAATTATGAAATAAAAAATTACTTTAAAGTGAATTTATTTGTTTAACAACAAAAATCATGTCTTTTTGAAACGTCTTATCTGTATTTATTAAAATCATTGGTTCATTGACTAATATCTGAAGCAAATACTCTTTTATTTTCCTTCCTTTTTTATCATCTGATGAAATTACATCTGGAAAATCTCTAATAATTCTTTGTATAATTTTCAATGACGTTATTTTATTTTTTATGCTTTTGCTCATTATCAGTGCTAACAATTGAGGCATTATTAATTCAACATTTTCAATACACCACAATTTCTCATTTTGAGTGACCTCTTCAATGATATCAGAGAAGTAATTATTTCGAAATTTAAATGATAAAATTATTCCTAAACCGTCTTTCAAGATTTTTGAACTTATTATATCTAATTGCTCGAGATCCCTCTCATTTGTGGATATACAGTTCTTGGAAAGTATACTAAATCTTGGAACTATAAAGTCTGATGTTGGGCTACCATTGCTCTGACTTTTATCTTTCCTTGAGATAGACCTACCAATGGAATAGAGATTATTTTTATAATATAAATCTATACCTGTTACGGTGGATTATAACATTATTAGAAGGCTCATCTTTTTGTTTTCCTTTAAAATTTCCAACACTAGAACTACGATTACGTATTGGGTAGTTATTATTTTTTGAAGAATATTTTTTACCATTTTTAGATTTATTAACCATAGAAGAATTTGAAAGACTTGAAGAGGCAGAGCCCATATATGACAATGAATTGTCTTTTTTTAAACTACTACTACCAATAGCATTTTCCATTACTTATAAGAAAAGTAACTATTCAAATATAATGGCAAGTGCGATTTCTAAACAATTACCTATTCAATAATATAAAATGGACAAAACTTTCAATTGTGTTGCCATGGAAAACCTTTCCATCTTAACATATTTGAGATTATAATCACGTTATTAAAATTATTTGAATATCCTACTAAGAAATTATATAAAAAGTGTATATCCTCCGACAAAATAAAATAAAAAGTTTTATATCGTTTATAAAAATTAACTACCTAGAACAACAACATATAGTAAATAGTGTATCTTCATATTAAAGTTATTGTTCTTGAGCTGGCTTCTTTCTTATAAGACATGGTCCTACATTATCATTACATTCTTCATTATGTTTATTGTGGGATCCATCACAATATGGGAACTAAAAAATCTATCTTAAAAAACTGTAACCCCAACTTACTTTTTCACTCTTCCAACACCGACATAATGAAACTTTCTCACCAATGTCTTCAACATCAATTATATCAACAACCTTAGCTTGATCTAATTTGTACTTTTTATTGCATCTGTTTTTGCCACTAGCTCTTTGGCCCAAATAATATCCCAAAGCAGCTCCAGCTCCTAATAAAGCAACTCCAAGAACAAAAACTTTTGTATGAGCTGAAGTGTCAGCACATGATCCTCCAGGCATTCCGCAAGCCATTATCTCTAAGAAAATTTCTATAATATACAACTTTTAATTAAATTGATTGAGTTATTTCAAAAAAACATATTTTAAAATATAACAAATAAAATGATATTTTTTTCCTGGTGACGTTAACCCAAATATAAAGGATTATTTTTAAGATACTTAACATAAATATGTGTGTGCATGTTATTGGTAATGATTTGTACATAAAATGACATTTTTTTTGAAGCACGGTTTCGTTTTATAAAGAATATTACATAAAACAACGGTAAAGTAATATGTCTCTTTCTTTTTTAGAATGAAAAACCTATTACGTTTTAAATGAAGTCATTTTATCGTTAAAATATTGGTTGCTATTAAAGGGAATAAATTAAACAGTTATGTTTATTAAAAATTAGATGTACTTAGGATAATATAGTCAATTAAGTGAAAATATTGAATATTCATTGACAAAAAAATGAGAAAAAATCTTGAATTCAGAATTTCATTTATATGAACATAAAAAATTATTGTAACCTTTACAATAAGTAGTTTAATTTTAAAATAGTAAATTGTCGCTGATAAAACTGATAGGTCATACTAATAAAATAACTCTAGAAAATATATATAAAAAGGTATGGCGGATGTAACTTTTTTTCGATAATGATAAATAGATTATATATACTATGATAATTATTAATTTTACATTTGTTTCATGAATTTTTTATGGTTAATGGTAAATAGGTATCTTAGTAACATTTTTTTTATTAATTAATAAAAATTCTCTGACTGAGTTGTATATTTTAAAGTTAACTAGTTTCGATTTGATATATATTTTGAAAAAAATAATATTTTCCATTTGATACAAATTTTATTGCTATTTGTTAAAACAATTATCTCTCTGTTCAATTAAAATTTCCCGTCTCAATAGTGTTTTTATCGTCTACTTTTTTTTTGTATATTTTATTACATAATAAACAATTGTTTACTGACTTAAAAATATTGTCACAAATAATGAAGAAGCGACCTCTGACAAAAAAATATCAAATGAATTTGTAAATTAAAAAGGCATTGAAGTGATAGATAATAACACAAAGGGATCACCTTCAAAACACATTTGTTATCAAATAACATTTAACATTCTTTTCATATCTGTTTGACGAATGTCGGCATCATAAAAAAAACACATAACATTACCCAGAAATCAAAACAAACATGTACACAAATGAAGACAAAATAAAGTTTATTTCGACTGCTCAGATAATCCCATATGTAATCAACATCGAGGCACTTAGTTTAGGTTCGTCCCTTTTCAGGGAACTAAGTGTGGATCCTCAATTTATACTAAGGGAAATCATCATTGCCAATTTCCTAGTCGTGCGTTTTCATAATGTGTATTGTGTGAATGTAAATGACAGTTGGGTTGCGTTTTAAAGTAAAAGTATGTGAAAAAAACCAATAATTTTTAATTACACAAAATATTACTATTTATAAATATACAAAAAAATTATAAATTAATTAATAAATAAACAATTAATCTTAGAAGTCTTTAGTATAAATTAAGCTTTGATAAGAATTAATATGCATGAAATGAATCTTCAAATTCAAAAGATACATTATCAGGATCGTCTGGCTGCTCATTACTAAAGTTAAGGTTTAAAGTTTCTTCTAATCTAGATTGTGAAACGGTGATACCACTATTGACGAATGGAGATGCCATTTCAAATATACTATTTAATGTAGTTGTCATTTTTGAATCTGATACTTTTCTAGTACTTTCGGATTTAGGATCTGGTTGTTCAATGTTTGTAAATATCATCTTCACAGTAGATTTTAATGCATCATTGTACGTCATTGGTGTCTTACTATTCAATGTTAATGGCGGTAGACCTTCACTAAGATTAGTAGCAAAAGATTCTAACATCTCTGGACGCCATTCTCTCTTCTTTTTCTTTTTTGGTTCGGCAGATCTTATTGGATCATTATTTAACATTGTTCTTTGTTTTTCAAGCATTTTAGTCACAGGTGATATCTCTGAACAAAATAAATCTTCAGTAGATGTATCATTAGTTGAATCACGAAGGAAAGATTCACGTTTTCTCGCGTTATCTGTTCTCCTAGGAAAAAGATTTGCTGATGTTTCCGAACCAGAATCACTAAAACGAACACTTTTCTTTGGAAAAACTCCATCTCTTTCCAAGATAGCTCTTTCTCTTTGATTAAGTTCATTTTCTTCTGATCTAAACAATGGATGTTTTCTTTTGCCCATTGGTAACCTTTTATCTACAGGTACTTTTGGTATAACAAATCCCTCTGGACATATATTTTTTTCGCTGTTACTGATCTCTGCATCTTGTGGAATGTGAGTTTTTCTAGATCTTTCTTCGTAGCTATGTCTAGGTCTTTGAGGCACCTCACGGCCTCTAAAACTGAAATCTCTAGCTCTTTCAACAAATTCTGATAACCTATCAGAATCTCCCGATTGATTACTAGCCACTCTGGCATCAATACCATCTAGAGGTTGCCTAATAAATTCATTTAATCTTTGACGTGCCTTAAAAGAAAAGACATATTTATAAAATTGACTAGAAAATAAATGTTCGCAAACATACCTCTCTTTGATCTTCTTCTGGTAAATTTCTAATTAGAAATTTGGAGTATTTCGAACTTGTAAAGAGGCCATTTTTCTTCAATTTATTGTTCTTGGATCTCCTACCATCGTGAATTGTTATAGGAATTATAGGCAATGGTGGAGCCGGTTCCCTGTTGAAATTAAACATTCTCTTCATTGTAGATATCTAATAAATACACAAAAATGTCAGCAACTCCCTTAGATCACTCCTTTATATACAGCTAATAAAAAAAATGATGATAATACCAAAAACGATTACAAATTAAAATATATTCCCATGACCTTAAGTGAAATAGGCAAATAATTTATTAAAAATTATGCAAATAATTTACTATAAAAATTTATCTATTGTCATAAATAAACAAAAACAACAAATGATTAGTCATATAATCAAATCAGTGGATCAACATTTTTTTACTTATATTAAATTTGGAATATTTTTTCTTGTGCAGACATTTGTGCTTTAATGACTCCGGTAATGTAATTGACCATCGAGTAGTCATTGGCAGTTGCCGAAGTTATTTGTTCCCAATTTTCGCCTACTTTTCCTGATACAAACTTCTCCATTATATCATATAATTTCCTATCAAATTCCAAATTTGGTTCTTGTTTTTTATTGATAATATTGTCAACATATACTTTTATTCCTTCTAGATATTCTAGTAGTTGCTTAAATCTTTCAGCTTGACTACTTATACTGTTATTGATAGGTATTTCACGAGTGGCTTGTTTTAGCCCTTTTTTACAGAAATTCAAAGCAACACGCTCACCGGGAAGAGCAGTTAAAGCAATTGGCAGTGATTGAAGAACATATCCATGTTTCTGGTTTCCAATTGCAGCATCATGGTCAATGTAAGCACGGATTGGCATTGTGCTCTCCTTCTTATCCTCGAAAAATGGATCCATCATAAACAATACTGTAGGGCACTTGAAATCTTTAGAATAAGTTTGTTGAGCAATAATTTCAGTGTAATATTGGTGGATTTGAAGCATAATATCTGTTACCTCTTGACCAGTCCAAAACCAACCAAGGAGGTATTCAGATTTATGAGTGCGCCTAAGTGTATCCCTCATTCTGATATTATATGTGAAGTCTAATGCCGGTACCCCATTTGGTGTATCTTCAGAAAATGGGACAACATAAGCATTTGTTACATGAATGACATTATCTTGTCCTAGATATCCACACAATGATCCCATTGTTCTTCCACTTCCTTTTTTTGTAATTGATCTTCTTTGAAAGGCATCACAAACTGTAAGGTAAACAACTGGATGAACTTTGACGGTATAGTCTGCCATAATATTAATTAAAAATAGGCTGTAAATAAAAAATAAATAATAAAAAAATTTATCATATAGAAATTTTAAAGGTAAACACAGTAAAATTCAACGAAAACACATAAAAAAATAAGCCAAAAGCGATAAGAAATTTAATATATTCCTTTTCTCCAACAAAATACATACAAGAGAAAGAGACATACTTCACCACCACAGTCACCGGTAAGAGTAAATCTTCGTTTCGAGAATACATGTCCCAATGAAAATGTTTATTTATTTGAATTCAATGATAAAAATGATTATAATTTTGATTGTTTTTCAGAAGCCTTACCCATCCTAAAAACTACTATAAGAAAAAATAAATTTTTTCTAAATATACTGCTTTAATGATGGCAGAAAAATTAAAATCCAGAGACTACTAAAAATAAGTTTAACTAATTGCTTTTAAATTTTATTAAAAAAATTTGAATTTTACAGTATAGAAATCATTTTTATGAAGTTTATTAATTTGTTATCATATGATTTATTTTGCCTGATGTATTTTATTATATATTCAATGTGTTTTAGTTGCTTATCTTGGTTTTAAATAGGAATAATGAAGAAAATTGTTATCTTTAATCTGTTTTATAAGGCGATTCCATGAAATTATTGTTGTTTTTATTTTGAAAAGAGATATTTTAGAGTATAATAATGTTGATATGATATTTTTGCTAGATTAATTTACAATCAATACATTTATCATTTGAGCTTTATTTCATTTTTATAGTGCTTTATAAATTAGGTTAGATTTTTTCTTTTTAAATTGTGATATTTAGGATACGGTAGTTGTAAGTAGTGTAGAAATTTAACTTGACGTTTTTTGATTTAGGTATATTATTACATTTTTTCCTATTAACAAAACATTTCCTTAAAATGTCTTTTAATGTTCATATGATTATTTTTTTTATAATTGTTGTCATGTCCATTAAATATAAATAATATTTAATAAAGGTTGTAATTTAAGTAAATGTTTTTTTTAAAATAAAGTCGACACTTGTATAATCAAATGTGTTAACAATTTAAATATTTTTTATAGAATACTTTAAATTCAAAATTCTAGTTTTTTTTTCATATTTTCACTGAATGATCCAAATATAACAACTGCGCATATGACTATTAGTTACAGTCAATTCAATATCAATTTAAACTTCAGTTTTACGTAAAGTTCATTCATACTATACTTTATAAAATTTTATTTCCATAAAATTACTATTGAAAAGTGTACATTCTCCACATTAAATACATTTCTCTACATGTTTTTAGATAAGTGAAACTTCACTCTTGCATAGAAAAAGTTCATTTAAAATTTAATTATTTGAAAAATCGATGCATTTTAAATTTCCTTCAATATTATAGCATGTATTCATAAATATATTAGATGAAATATTTTTTTATTCTATATGACATCTCCTTAGAATTTTTCGCGTCAATTATTTAATTAGTTTTTCATCTTTTTAACTATATTTGAAATACTTTCTGAAATAATTAAAATTCAGTATAAACAAATCACATGTAATTTAGCGTAGAATATTAAGTTTAACATTTATACAACTAGGTAATGAGGAAGTTATTTTAGTCATTTTAAACTTTATTTAACATACTAATATTTATAAAATCATGTTTTTTGATATTAACGTTTACTATACATTTAATGACAAATTAGACCAATAAAATTATTAATAATACTGCATTTATTTTCTTTACCACCAAAGCCATATTTACAACATCTAAGAATATAAATTTTTTAAAAATTATAAACTCTTATGGAATTCTATTAACTGCAATATTTGCTAACTCCCGTTCTGTTTCATCAGGTAACATTAAACCTTCTGTAAAGTTGGCCATTATTTTTAGTAGTGGAGGAAATATGCAAAGAGTCATATCGAGAAGTTTATCCACAACTTCGCCTTGATTTTCTTCATCCCAATCTTGCTTTGAGAGAATATCTAATCTTTGACTTATTATTTTTGTTATGATTTCAGGATCACAACCAGGATTCATCTCATAATTGGCTTCCTCAACTGGAACTGGGAGATCTGAAGGGATATTTAATGTTTTACTATTTGTCGGATCAACGATAGTTCGAATGGTTTTCTTGATTCCCTGATTACCATCATTCAGGTAATCAGAAACTTTTCTGATCTTTGATTGACTAAATGGATCGATTAAATTGTAATCACTGTCTGGAGACTTGTCATCTTCAACAACAAAACAGTCGCTGTCATTTTTTATATTGGTAAGAACTGTTCGTTCAACGTTTGATGGTCTACCTGTATAAATTGGATTGGGTTTGTACCCATAAAAATTGCCTAAACCATCAGATATTCCTAAACCAGTTCTACACATAGAACTCCTACTATCAGGTAACGTAGCAGTAAATGCACTTCTATGGATTTCTAATCCATTTTTGTTGAATTTCGAAACAACATCATATCCATTCATCATATGACGAGGTCTAATTATTGATCCATCAAAATTTTTCTCCGTTACACCAGCTTCAGATAGGTCAGAGACATTGAAACATCTCCTAACAATTCGCCCAATACACCCATTGGGTAGGCGTACAACCTCCCCTGTTTTTCCATTAAAATCAACAAACGAAACATATTTTAAAGTTTTTGTATTATTTTCATTTTTACAAATACGTAATATACTGAAATTTAATCCTTTCCAGTGACCACGATTACCAAAATCTAATGGAATTTCGTCACCAGGATTAACCCAACCATACCATTTCCTACAATTTTTCCCAATACATCTCCAACGATGTTTATTCTTTGTACTTTGTTGGGGTCGAACTTGAGCTTGACATATAAAACAAAGACGAATACCACCAAATCCTGCAGGAGGAGTAAATTTAGCCTTTTTATGGAGAACTTTGTACTTCTCTTTTGTTTGGAGTTCAACTTCCTTGGATAATCTTGGATCACTATGCCATATTTTAGATTTCTTAGATGGATCAAGGACAAGATTACCATTACTAATATTGTAGAGAGAGGAACTTTTTGCAATACTATTTGAAGGAATAGGTGTTGGATTTTTACGGGGCCTTCCAACAGGTCGTTTACTTTTAGTTTTATACTTTTTCTTTTGTTTAACTAATGGAACTACATCTAATTTGGGAACTTTAATTGGTCGCTTTCCGTCTTCCCTTTTAATAACAGCTACGATATTAGGACTTGTTTCTGATCTCTGTTGATGAGAGTTTGAACCACTACTTTGTCTACCTGTTGTATCATACATACTTTTATTTGAATGCGGTCTTTTCCTTGTTCCTCTGAATTGAATATTCCCTGAGATCTGATCTTCAATTTCTTCTTTTGTTTTTCTATCATCTTTTCTAAGTGACAATTTATCAGCCGGAACTCTTTCATTATATGCTTGGCACGATTCCCTAGCACATTTATATCTATCATTACATATGTAACAACTATACCCACACTCAGTACAATTTTTTCCTTCAATGAGATCAGATTGTTGTACAATACTTATTCTTTCGGAATCCGAATAAACCCCATTTGGGTGGTCAAGAAGTTTTAAAAATTCATGAGGATTAAATTCCGCATCAAAATTAAAGTCACTTGTACCACTAATTAAGCGATTACGTTTAGAAAAAAACTCAGATCCTATTGAAAGGCCGCCAAAACTATTTTGACTAATACTAGGAATTCTGTCTCTAGGACTTTTGAACAAATTTTGAAGATCATTACGTTTTGAAGTACCACTAATCTCTGATGGGAGTCTACTTCTTGATGTTGGACCGATTAAATTTAGATCTAAATCTAAGTTTTCAAGAATTGTGGGATTGATTGCATCGAGATCGCTGTAGTCAAAAAGTGAAATATTGTCAGCAAATGAAAAACTTTCTCCTTTTTGCCGTTTTTTCCTACTCCCACCACTGCTAAGACTTTTGCTTTTAAAACCACTGCATCTTTCAAAAGTTTGCCGTGCTCTTTCCATGTATGCACTGAAGCTACCTTCATTAGATTTCCTTGTTGAGCAACTTTTCGTCCTCCCTCTCAATTTGGGCAAAATTAAATCATTGAAATCGAAACTTCCTTCATCTTTTTTAGAATGAGAACCTCCAAAAATATTTGGTATGATTGAATTTTGATTAATCGGAGATATATCCTCATACAAATCACTATGTTCATTAAACTCATTGTGATCGAATTCATTATCATCTACTTTTCTCTTTGTTTTTTCTTTAGGTTCCTGATTTGTAGATAATGACGTTTCTCTACTAGTTTCAGTTGATGATGCTGCAGTAAAAGGTTCTCCCGGATCAAGTCCAGCAGCCTCTCGAACCTCCTTTAAAGCTAACTCAAAAGACTTCTTCTTATTTGGAATCTCATATTTCTCACGGTTTTCCAGGTAATGACAAAGTTCTGTGTCTTTTAAATATGCATGTTCATTTGTACCGAAAAAAATAACCATATATTTACTATCAACTCCTTTTCCGTTAAACTTTGGCACTTGAATCACCTAAAAATGTTACTAATCCAGATAAAGTATAACCTTTAAAACGAACCTTTCCTGGCCAATGAGGAAAACCTTTCATTTTGGCCCATACTAAATCATTAACAGCAAATTTACGTCCGGTTGCCATTATATTTGTTTTATGTACAAGTAGCACCGTCGGTTATAAAAGAAAGATTTTGAGAAAACAAATTGGCTACGAGTTTCCACTTTTTCGTTTTAAGAGTACTGAAATTTTGAATTTTAACTTTTATAACTGATTAGAAAATATAAAACGAAATCAAAAACGTAAAAATGAATAAAAGTTTCATTTTGGTAAATAAAGGACTAAATAATGTTGTCAAAATAAAATTATTTTAGTGAAATGTAAGCGTATTAAAGAACATATGATTCGTTATCTAGTTTTTTTGCGAAGTTTAATTTTCAACGTTCGCGAAAAATGTCATTTACACGCAAGATAAATAAATTTTACCAAATTATATATATAGTTATTTTTGAAATTAAAAAGTATTGGTATTTTTGGGTACTGTAAGAAAACTAATTATGGCATGCGTTATTTTAGGCATGTGTACATGTAGCTTTAAAAAAACTATTAATTTTAAATCTAATCTAATTTATGATAATTAATTTGGGTGAGATATGTTTTATTACGTCAATTTTTCAATGAATAAGTGTTTTGAAGATAAAAAGTACTACAGTTGAAAAAACCCCACCTAATTGAAAAATAAGTGCCTCATGAGAATGCCTTATAAAAACAATGTCTCTATAAATCAATTTTTTAGACCAAACTACTTTTTAAAAACAAAAATGTAAGATAAAAACACACCTAAAAATTAACCTTACAAAAGCAGTACTCATTTATTATATGGAAAGGTTTGCAAAAAACTATTTAAGTACCTTCTCAATTTTGTATAATACACTTAAAAAATATTATCGCAAAGATAAAAAATCTTTATTGTATAGATAATGAAGACTTATTGCTCTTTTTTGAAAAAAAAATCTACTTATAAAGATCAAAATTGAAATTTCAAACAGGTAACTATAATTCCAATAACTATAGTCTTCAAATATTATCTAGCGGCACTGTAACTTTATTAAAGTAAATTTATTTGTACTAGGAAAGTTCTGTGAATACTAAAAATTTCCCTTTAATATTTCTCTTTAATGAATAAATCTACAGTTTTTTTAGTTTTATTCAAAAGACCCACTATCTATTCACTCCTACAAATAGTCCTTAAACAAAAATGACTCATCCTAAAGAATGTTTTTTGTAAAAAAAAAAGAATACCAAATGTGTATGTAAATTTTATACTTTAATTTCAACATTATGAAACTATAAAAATTGTGTATTGGTAGATTGATTACCAACAAACAAAAAATAATCACCTTTTTGTAACAATAAAATTTTTCATGCAAATGAACCTTCCCTTGTTACTACATGCAAAAATAAACTAATAAACATGAAATAAAGGCAATCTATAAATATATTTATATTCAAATATTACTAGACTATTGTTTACATGTATGGCACATTCAAAATTTAACTTATGTATTGTATGTTATGATATAAAACGAAAACACTTTTCCAGTATTGCCAATTAATGTGGCACCATACAACATTGAAAGAAACCTTAGTTAAAGTACAACACTGGTATTTTTATGATAATTGTTAAATTAAAAAATGGTATTTCAACAAAAATCGGCTGATCAATTATACTAAGAATTCTACAAAAAAAACTTAATTGTTTGTTAAAAAATTAACATGTTTTAATACCTATAAATAACTCAAATTAACAAAGTAATATATCATAGTCATTCAACATCTCTAACACATTAAAACATACAACTATATACTTTTTTTTAAGTTAAGACAACTTTAAACAAAAAAGTTTAAAAATAACATTAATAAATAAAAAATATTGCATCTAACTTAACATATAGACATATTAAACATAAGTTAATAGGATTAATATTTCTTTTTCATATGTAAGGAATTATGCAATCTTGTGATTTCAATTTTTCTCACCCGTCTTAGTGAGAAATTTTTTAGGAAAATTATATACCTATCCGACATAGGGAAACAAAAAAACTGATAAGTAGAGAAATATAACGTTGACTGTCTGTGTAATATTTTTGGTTTGTAGATCATAGAAAATGTCACAATAATTATAAGTGCTTCTAGTAGATAGATACATGTTTTGTCATTTTACTACTAATGATTGGAATAATATTGCCTCTATTAAAATAAAGACTAGCCAACTTGTATTAGTCTACAACAAGATCAGTGTACGTCTCTCTTCAAGTTACTGAGAGGCTATCACAATACAATCCAATGTGAGTATACATATGCGCAATAAAATATTAAATCATTGGTGGGATGTAATTTTTAAACATATTGAAAGTTACGTAGTAAAAGTGTATTTTAAAATTATTGCGTAAAAGATATTAATAAATATGAATGAGTTTACAATTTTATTTTAATAGGTAGTCGAAAGGTGAATTTAAGGAGGTTTTAATAAATTTAATGAGTATAATAAAATTTAAATAACAATTAAAGGAGAAATAAAAAAAGTTTAATTTCCTTTAACAATTTCTATAAGTGCATCTCTATAATCGCCACCACAATCACCTTTAATCATATCCTTCAATGTTTTATTGTACTTTCTTTCAAATGCCATGGCAATATCTTTGAGATCCATCTCAGATCTGGATACAATTATTCTAATGAGATCTTTGTCTCTTGTACCAAAACCTTTCATACTATTATATAATAATTCAGCAAAATATTCTGGTGTATTTCTGACAACTTTAACAATTGCCAAAAGTGATTGTTTAATATCACCTGAAAATTCTCCTTCAATTGCATGTTCAATTGTGTGTTGAGCAACCTTCTCATACTCATGGAAAACCAATGCTAAATGACAATTTGAACGAGTAGCAAAAATCTTTATGAATGTAGATTCATCTGTACCAAGTTTCTGTTCACCAGCACGGTACAATTCTCTAGCATCTTGGTTAGCCTTTAAATTGTCATCGTGAGAACATTCCTCTCTGGCTCCGGAACAAAGAGCAACGAGAATTCTCTCGAAATATCCAGATGTATCTCCTTTGATATCTTTTTCAAGATCACATTTGTATAATTGTTTATAAACACTCTTGATTTCGTTAATCTGAGCGTTTGTTCTTGAGCAAAGAATTTCAATAAGAACGGATTCTTTGGTGCCAAAGCCAGCCATAGCTTTGTGAAGTTCTTGAGCATCGTACTCAGGTCTTGGTACCATTAATGCTACGATAAGATCCTCGAAATCTCCGGATAATTCTGATTTAAGATCTTTGATAAGATCTCTTCCAAAAAGTTGCTTGTAGGCATTTGAAATCTCTTGTCTCTAAAAAATATTATAAGAAAAATGGGAACTATCTCATACCTGCCAATTAGCTCTTTTTGTCAAAACTCTAATAATAGAACTCTCATCTGTCCCAAAGCCCTTCATGGCTTTTCTTAAAACTTCAGCATCTTGCTTGGCATCAAAAGGATTGTGTGTTACAATACTTGGTCTTGAATCGTGCATCGTTAATAATAAGAAGAAATAAAATCTAAAATTCCTATATTAAATTATATGAACGATCAATAGCGATAGAGTGTTGAGAAAGGACAAATATTATTTAATGTATATAATTGATAAAATAACGCGACATTTGAAGAGTTTATCGTTAAGAGAATAGGCAACTCTCTACAATGATTATTGTATTTCAAAGGATATAATAAAAATAATACAAGATAAATGATTTATAAATTAAACTTTTATACTTTAATAAAATGGGAGGACTATGTTTAACAATTGTCAACTTCGATAATAGTTTTAGATGGGAGTAGTGGAATGACTCATTCTGAAGTGATGAATCATATTTGTTTTGAAATTGCCCGAGATACGTAGGGGGTTTATATACATTAACTGTCGTTATTTACAAAAAAAGCAAATAATAACAAAGCTACATTGTTTTTGATGTGGTAGAAAACAACCTTGATTATATTTAAAAAATAGTTATATTTGAGAAGAAAAGTGTTTAAATAAACATCAATACAGATTAAATGTCAATGATAATGGTTATAAAAATTAATATGGTCGAGTAGTTTAAAGAAAAATCAATGGAATAAAAAATTTTATGGAAACATAATTCTCGATAAGCAATTCTAAATATTAAGTACATATGGATAAGCATTATTTCATTGTAATAAACAGTTATTTATAAACCAATGACACTATTAATATTAATAAAAATTTATTTTAATATTATAGTTTACATAAATGTTTACAATGTCAAAACACTAATTAGAACAACAAAAGTTTCTTAATCCTTTAAAGGCAAAATCAATTGTTATGGAGAAATAATATATCCAATATATATCTTTTTCCTCCTAGTGAATAATCCAAAATATATAGATAAAAATATACAAAATGATTTTGATAAAACTAATGTTTCAGATATTGAGGTAGTGTAGCAGTGATAAGCGAATCTTCTGGTCTCAATTCAAGAATTGCCTCAGTCCCTTGATTAAAATTAATAGTTAAATTGCCATCAAGAACAATTTGCGCATTTGAACAACGAGACTTGATACGAATACTTTCACAAAATCCACGAGACTCTGTCAGGGGAAATGTTGAATTAAAAACTGGATCACGAACGGAGAAGGACATTTCTGAAGGAAAGAATAATTTCGTTATTGAAAAATAAACTTACTTTCATATCCAGGATCAAACTTTAATTTAGAATTAAATCTGTTGCATGCTTCTTCAACAAAACTAGCACTTCTTTTACCTTTAAAATCAATATTCATGTCTTCTAATATATCTAGAATTGCATCCATTTTTTGTTCTGTGATACGATTAATATTATAATGCCATGAGGAAGAACCAGTTCCAGTACACACTGTTAAACCACTACTTTTTTGTTTGAGCATCGGACCACCATCTATCTGTAATTCATAATAACTAACTCTGGCAGCATGTGTTTCACCTATAAATACTTCATTAAGTGCTAAAGATTCATGATGATTAACTTGTTCTGGTGATGTAACTACACCATTTCCATTAGGAGACAATGGTGGGGAACCATTAACAGATTTAATTATTTTGACTCTTATTCTTTGTCTCCTCATCCATTTGAAATCACCATCTAGAAAACTGTTTATTTGTACACTTGGAGGAATGTTTGCTTTTCCGGCAATGCATAGATGTCCCTCAGAACCTATTGGATCAGTATTAATACCAATTAACGGTATTTTTGGAGATACACTACTTGCTGCTGTTAAAAATGTTCCATCACCACCAGCGGAGATAACTAAATCATTTTGATTAACTATATCTTCATTGAAGTTATCTCGTAAAACAACCTTGGTATTAATATTTCTTTTTTTTAATGTTGTAACGATTTCATTAACGAAATCATCCTGGATACTTTGTTTTCCCTCCAGTTCATTAATATTTACACCAATTTTTTCTAATCTTTTTATAAATTTACTTTCATACCTATCCTCATATTTGATTTTGTACTTCTTTAGAAGGTACTGTAATTTGGTTGTTTTTGTTAAAATAATCACATTTTTTGGATTAAAATGTATCTTCTAAAAGTAATGATAATTTGATAACGATATAATTTAATTACAAAAACTAACATCATTTTTACCGAAACTATCCCCAATATCATTCTTCAAAGTAGCAGTCATTATTCCTCCTATAGCCCTCCTGTAGACACTATTTATTATAGGTAGTGTTTCAAATAATAAATTACTTGATCTCAAAAAATGAATACTCATTAATAATATAGGGTGTGTCACGAAGGTTTATTTCTGGTATTGGTGTACTTTTCCCCAACAATGATGGAAATTTTAAATATTTTTTTTTGTTGTTGTTGATGTGTATTAACGAGAACAACAAAAATATAATATATTTAATATATTGGTAGAGATAGATTAAATGAAATAAATTATTTATAAATATTATTGATATTCAAAATTTATATAACGAATAGGATAGGTTTTTTGATAATGACAGTGTACGTTATGTATCTTATTAAAATACAATCTTTTCAGTTAAGTCATTCTAAAATAGTATTAATCAATTACTTATTTGTAGATAATCGTTGTCATTTAGATATTTTTAAGTATAGTGTAGTTTTTAGTATTAGAAATAATTTTTTTTTAGAAATTAATTTAAATTTTTATTAAAAAAAGTATGTTTTCACATATATATATTAATAGGTCTTATTTTGCATAACGAAACAAACTTTCGTGACACATCATATGTATTTTTTAAATCTTGGATTTTTAAATATTCTCTCCTGAGAATGAAAAGCAAATAATACAAGAATTTATATAATCTTAACTTCAAAAAGTCAAAATATACATTTTTAAGTAGTTATTATATGTTAATAAGAAAGAAATTTTATTAATTACAAATAGTAAATTGTTTAAACATGAAAATTTTAAAAAATATTTATAATTTAATGGTATATTTTTGTTGCTTAAACATATTATTATTCAGATTTATGTAAAAATCGTCAATTTGTTTAAAACTGCTAATTAATAAAGTCTGGGAATTTAAATATCGTTTTGGAAAAATAAAATATTATATCTCAAAAAATATCACTACTATTTCTATTAAGTAGAAATTTTAAAAAGTAAAAACCAATATAAATTATATGATAAATCATTCGCTGCAGCATTTTGCAATTAAAACATAAATTATAAAAATTCACAGAATTTTCTGCAAAATTTTAGCTAAACTTAGATTTTTATTATAGGAGCAAATTATTTTTTCTTTAACTTTATGCGCATGACGAGACTTTTATTTAGAAATTAGCATAAAAATAATAGTAACTCAGTCACTATATTTTAAATTTAAACATATTTCATTAAATTTACGGTAAGTGCTTCTAGCCCTAAATTTAATTATCAAAAATTAGCTTATTTTTAAATAAAATGCGGAGTGGAAAACATATTTTTCTAATATAAGTAGAAATAATAGAATATTAATTTCATATATTTCAATGGAATAGGTATGCAAAAAATATTTTTGGTTAATTTTTATCATAATTTATCAATTTGTTTTTACAGTTTTGAAAATATTTTATTTTTGAAAAGATATTATTTTATATATTTTATAATATCTTTGTTTTTCTAAATACGCAATTAAATAGCAACTAACATCATTAACAACCTATACAGTCATGTCATTATAACAAGTACATCATAATTGAAAGAATTATTGAAGAAAAAATTAATTTTATCCTTCAATTTTACCTAATAACAAACAAACGTTTCCGTTATAGGATGAAAATTTAGTATTGCATTTGTTTCGGCATTTAAAATTCAGAAAGACAGTTTAATTGTTTAAAAATTTAAAATTAATTTCTTTGTCTAACAAAAAAATACCATTATTCATATTTCTTTAAAAAATGAATAATTCAAAAAATTTCAAAAGAATGCAACAAAAAACATTTAACATTTATTTGAAATACTAAGAAATAGAGCAGTATAAAATATATTTTTGGGGTAGCGACCCGTAAATCTATATTACGAATAATATTTAACTTTCAATGATGATAATGTTTCTTTTAACTTGTGAGAATATTTAAAAATAAACCAAAAAAATTTCTTAAATTTTGAGGATAAATAATTAAACAGGTTAAAAGAACGGTTGGGTAATTTGATAGTAGATGGTAAAATAATGATTAAAAATTAATCTATAGTTTTTGTTTTATAAACAGTTATATGTTCTAAGAGTGAGCTTTCTTAAATTTTCTCAAAGATATTAATTTTATTTACTTGATTATCTAAAAATTGTTATCTGTAAACTGTTTGTAAATAGATTATTGCGCGATACTGTTATAAAAATAGATATAAACATATTTATACTAGATATTACATCACATAATAATAGATTCAGTGATTTATAATCTTCTTCTATCTTAATTTTGATAATAAAACATATATGTATAAAATATAAAATTAACACTTGATATTTAAGGTTTAAAGAATTTTGTGTATAATTGAAATGAATAGTTATAGTTATGTAGACTAAACTACGCATCTATGTACATACTGATAATGTTAAAATATGACAATTAAAAAATAAATATTTGATCTAGAATGTTAAAAATAGTCTAATTATGAACAGTCTTGATTCAGTCTATATGAAGTAGTTTTCCATTCTATTTTGATATGAAATAAAAATTTATGATTAACAAATCATTATGGAATGTATATTGTTATAACATTTTTTCATGAATGGGTTAAAATGCAAAATATTTTATAAAATAATTCAATTAAAAAAAAATTTTCTTATAAATAGTTAGAATCAATGGAATTTTTGAAATATTACTAATGACTACAAACTACATTATTAATTTTTTAGAAATATTACACATTTTTAAAAAATTCCATCCTTATTACGTAAAAAATGGAGCGATAAAAAAATGTTTACGTCTAGCAAAATTCTTCCTTTACATAAAAGTGAAATCAACTCTGTCTTGATCGAAAATAACATTATCAATATAGCAGTTCAATATTAAAAGTCATTAAATACTTTTTGCAAAGATAGCACTTTTAAAAAACACTTACACATCAAAATTTCTTTTTTTCCACCATAAACTTTCCTACAGGTGTCTATGAGACATTCCACAAAATTGATATAAACTATTATGACATCACACCTGTCAATTAATCACAATAAAATCAAAATTAAAAAAACACATTTCTTCAACAAAGTTTATTTAAATCAGATAAGTATCTGCTAACAATTAACAACCAAAAGAAAAAATAAATAGACCAATCATCAAATGAAAACCGTTTGAGAAACTGGAATCTACATATCTTCTTGTTTGAGAAATTAGTCGAAAAGTCCGAATCCCATGTCGTCGTCGGATTCTTCCTTTGGCTCTTCCTTCTTCTTCTCAGCAGCAGGGGCAGCACCTCCGGCTGGGGCAGCGGCGGCAGCTCCAGATGATGCAGCTGGGGCAACACCAGCAGATCCAGCTCCAGATCCGATGTTAGAAATGAGTCCCTAAAGATAATGATATTAAATGATCGCATGATTTTATTAACTTACAGCGACATCAACACCAGAGAGAGCCTTGGCGAAAAGTCCTGGCCAGAATGGCTCAACGGAAACGTTGGCGGCCTTCAAGAGGGCGGCGATTTTGTCAGCAGTGATGGAAACATCTTCATCTTGAAGGATAAGAGCAGCGTAGACGCAAGCGAGTTCTTGAGTAGAAGCCATTTTTCAGTGCAAGTTGCTAGATATAATATAAAGCCTTAGCTCGAAATGAGAACAAACACCGTCTATAAAATAGAAGATAAACAATATTAAAAAGTTATAAGAGATAATTAATGGTTAAAAAACCACATGATAAAAAAAATAAAATTAAAAAAATTGATAACCCTTTTACATGATTATCAATATCATTAAAAACAAATAACAATTTATTGAACCATAACAACGACTCAAGATCATAGCTTTTTCTTTTATCCACAACCATATTAGTGTTTTTTCCTTACACAGCGATATAATTTTAATGTTGTAATGATGATAACTTAAGCAACCAAGATGCAAGCTCCACCAGCCTTCTTAATTTTTTCTTCAGCAGTATGGGAAAAGAATTTAGCTTTAACAATCATTGGTTGTGTTGGAATGAATCCCTTTCCAAGAACTTTATGGTATCCGTGAGCAGTAACATCAACTACTGGGGCTTTATCTTTAACACCTACCAACTTGGTGCGGGTATCTTCTGGGACAAGAGTCCAGAGTTTGTCCAAGTTTATTGATGGTTTGTATAATTTGTTTCTGTTTAAGTGGAAAACTCTCATACCAACCTAAAAAAGAATAAAAATCCATCAAATTGTAATAAAGATTAATATTTACCTTTCCGAAGTAACCTGGATGGTATTTATCAAAGTTGATTCTGTGGTGGTGGGCACCTCCAGCATTACCACGACCTCCGGGGTGTTTTCTGTGTTTTCCAACACGACCGTGTCCGTGAGAGACGTGTCCTCTAAGTTTACGTGTTTTACGAAGGCTATGTGCCATTCTTGAATCTAAAACCTAGAAAATTTTTGTAAATTTATATAAATACAAAATTAATCTTAAAAATACACAACAAAACCCATCGAAATATGTTACTGATAATTTTAAAAATAACAAAAACATTTTACATGTTAAAAATCATAATAGTCAACTTGGAAAAATACTGTTGAATCAAAAAAATTTAATAAAATTAATTTTGCTTCCCGTAACAAAAATATTAAAAACATTGGTATTTCGATAACTCGTAGTAAGGAGCGCGACATGGTCCCACAGCAACAATTATATATCAGACCTGCACATCATAACCCTGCAACATTTTTCCACTATATTAAGTCCTTTCTGGAGAAAATTTGATTTCTTCATAGGTGTTTTTGTGACTTGATTGTTTTTTACCATCTTAATAATTTTAGGTAGATAATGGCAGCACAGAAATTGTTGAGTAGATTAGGACAAGTCGGTGTTGGTTTAGCATTGGCTGGATCCGTAGCAAAAAGCGCTTTATATAATGTTGATGGTGGTGAGAGAGCTGTTATCTTTGATAGATTCTCTGGTGTACACAAGACTGTCGCAGGGGAAGGAACACATTTTATCATTCCTTGGCTTCAAAAACCAATTATTTTTGATATTAGAAGTACACCCAGAGCTGTTTCAACAGTTACTGGATCAAAAGGTTTGTTGTATTTTGGATGATTAATAATTTTTTAAGATCTTCAAAATGTCTCAATTACCCTACGTATTCTCCATCGTCCAGAACCATCTAAACTTCCAGACATATATCTCAATATTGGTACTGACTACGCAGAACGTGTCTTACCCTCAATTGTTAATGAAGTTTTGAAATCAGTTGTGGCACAATTTGATGCACATGAAATGATCACACAACGTGAAGTTGTGTCACAAAGAGTCACCGGAGAATTGGCTAAACGTGCCTCTCAATTCGGTATTCTTCTTGATGATATCTCAATTACTCATTTGTCCTTTGGACGTGAGTTCACAGAAGCCGTTGAAATGAAACAGGTTGCTCAACAAGAAGCCGAGAAAGCTAGATACCTTGTAGAGAAGGCTGAACAAATGAAGATAGCTGCCATAACAACAGCAGAAGGTGATGCTCAAGCATCTAAATTGTTGTCAAAAGCTTTCAGTGATTGTGGTGATGGTTTGATTGAATTAAGAAAGATCGAGGCTGCTGAGGAGATTGCTGAAAAAATGGCTAAGAAACAAGGTGTTGTTTACCTTCCTAAGAATGTACAACCACTTATGGCTATGCAATAAATATTCATTTGTTAATTAGGTAACAGGAAAGTGGTGTTTCTTTGTTGTGATATATTATCTTATCGTTATGAATTTTTTTTATTAATCACACTTACAAATGGAGTTTGGTTATTATATGTTGATTAAAGTTCTTCTCAACAATATAATTAATTGTTAAACTCTTAAAGCATTTGTGTTACCAATTTGTTTTGTACTATTTATACAATTTGATCATATCTCTAGTGATATAGTTAGGATAAAGTTAAAGTAATTGTTTATTAAATTTGCTATACAAGATCTTTTAATAATTTTTCTAATAAAACAAAATCAATGGTTGTTTACCATATTTACTTTTTCAATTATTTACATTCATATTTTTAGAAATTTTTTTTATTTAGAAAACTTAGAAAGAGAGATGGTTTTGACATGTCGATTTTACTCAGAGAAGTTCCCAGATCTGGATGAACCAGTAATGGTCAATGTACGTAGAATAGCTGAGATGGGAGCTTACGTTACTCTATTGGAGTACAATAACATTGAAGGTATGATTCTATTGTCTGAACTTTCTCGACGTCGTATTCGTTCCGTCAATAAACTTATTCGTATCGGACGTTCTGAATGCGTTGTTGTTATTCGTGTCGACAAAGACAAAGGTTACATTGATTTATCTAAACGTCGTGTTTATGCTAAAGATCTCCTTCAATGTGAGGAGAGATACTCAAAAGCTAAAGCTGTCAATTCGATTCTCAGACATGTCGCTGAACAATTAGGTTATGGAACTGATGAACAATTAGAGGATTTATATACAAGAACTGCCTGGTATTTTGATGATAAGATGAAGAAAAAAGCTGCTTCTCATGGAGTTTTTAAAAAAGCCATCTCTGATCCAACAGTTTTCGATGAATGTGATATTACTGATGAGGAGAAGAGTAAACTTCTTGAGGAGATTAGAAAGAAACTTACTCCACAAGCAGTTAAGATTCGTTCTGATATAGAAGTTTCCTGTTTCGCTTATGCTGGAATTGAAGCTGTCAAAACAGCACTTCTCGAGGGTTTGAAGCATTCTAATGATAAAATTAGCATTAAAATAAATTTGATTGCTGCACCAAGTTTTGTTGTTACATGTCAAACTCTTGATAAGGAGGATGGCCTTAATGCTGTCAATGCTTGTTTGGAGGCAATTAAAAAGAAAATTGAAGAGATGCAAGGAACCTTTAAACTAGTTATGGCACCAAAGATTGTAACAGATCTCGATGAGGATGAGATAAAGAAGAAGTTGGAAGCTTTGGAACTTGAGGAGGATGATGACGAAAGTGAAGCCGATGATGATGGTCTTGTAGCACCTGAAGGTCTTGATAGAGCAGCTGATCTTCAAGATGCTAGGGATAAGTTAAGTGGGAAGAAAGCTCCTCAAGAAGATGACAGTGATTAAATTACAGGGATTTTGATTGTTGTTGGACAATTTTTGTTATTTTGCTTATGGCGTGGTGACATTTTCGTATAATTATTGTATTGTTGTGAATTTTTAAAAATAAAAATTTTTAATTTATTTCAAATATTATTAAAATTATATGGTATATATTGTAATGGAATGTTTACGTATATGCATATATATTGATAGATAATAAGTAGAGTAACCCGAAATGTATCACTTACAAAGGGTGATATTAGTTTTTCTAATCTAACGGAGCTAAAGTGATGCCTCCTCTATTGGCATCATGAGTTGAATGAAGGCTAACTTTTCTTTTACTGCCAATTTTTTCAATTATAACTTTTTCTTCATCATCATTATTTGTGATGACAGGGAAAGATAGATCTGTTTGGATTTCAATGTCTCTACGTAAATTTTCCATTTCAAAACTTTCTTTAAATTGTTTATCTTCTGATTCTATCTCAAATACCTTTAAATTTGATCCTTCTTCAGTTAGAGGTGTCTCACCATTCTGTGGTAGAACTTTATTTGTCCTTAATGGGGGCAAAAGCTTTGGAGGTAATACATCAGGAATTGGATTTTCTTCAACGTTTTCTATATTATTTGAGGCAGTCTCACCACTCCATATATTTCCATTTGCTGCTCTTTCAGCCTGCTCAAGTTTGGCATCTTCTTCGGCTTGT
Source organism: Strongyloides papillosus (assembly GCA_005656395.1). Lineage (NCBI taxonomy): Eukaryota > Metazoa > Nematoda > Chromadorea > Rhabditida > Strongyloididae > Strongyloides > Strongyloides papillosus. The sequence continues at coordinate 3,776,700 of SRSI01000050.1, read as the reverse complement.
TCTGCTTGTAACTCAGCTAGGCGATGTTGTCTTTTGACTTTATCATCTTGTTGCCTCTTTATCAATTCATTTACAGCTTGTTTCACTCTTTCATCAATAGAATTATAAGAAGTTTTAATTTCCTCTAACAACCATTCTAGACCTTCATGAATTATTGGATCTAAATTTTTACCAACACCATGTAATGCATGACAATTCAAAACTTTAAGATGAGACCCACTTTCTGATGCTAGTTGATGGAGATTTATCTTATCACAAAAGTCATATTCTGTTATACTATTACCTAAATCTTTTTTATTTAATAGAATTAACAGTGGTTTTCCAGTCATGTCTGGATTACTGATAATGGCAGTTACCATAATTTTAACAAACTCAATGTCTTCATCGCTATGACGGTTTGTATCCCATACGAAAATAGAGCCATATACTTCACCATAGTAATTAGGCCATATTTCTCTTATTTTATCATTTCCACCTAAATCGTAGACAGTTATATGTGCTTTCATGAATTTAATAGACTCTTGATTAAAGCCATTAGTTTGAGTAACGTTTTCAGGAGATTCTAAAAGAAAGCAATAATATTATAGGAATAAAACAATTTACCTCCATTGATAGCTCTCAAAATAGTAGTTTTTCCTACATTTTCAGGTCCCAAAAAACAAATAGTTATTTTTCTTTTATCACCAACTGGAAATATTCTATTTTTTCTTTCTCTAAACCCACCAGAGCACAAACCACAATTTCCCATAATTTTGCCAACAACTTATTTTTATGATATGTTCTTTTTATGTAAGTGCAAAAATAAAATTAAACAATTAATACACAAGTGTTGTTAGGTAAAAGTTAATGAAATATAAAAATAACCATTGAGGGATATATGAAAATATTAACCATTCAGTTCCTGTGTGTGACACTTCCTTATAATAGTTATAAATAATATTAATAGTAAAGCTGAAAGTTCTTTGAAACAAGAATAGAAGAGGTATATTCACATTAAAAATGAGATTGTTTATAGTTAATGATAAATTTTCAGTGTAAACATTACGTTTATTTATAAATGCACACTGATTGTTAATTAAAAAGAAGCCTTTTAAACAACAATATTTTCTTTTGATAACTTTAAGGTATATTTTAGAAATAGAGAAAATACAGAGTTAGGTGTGTTTAATTTTCTATATCTATTAAATATTAATAATTTTCTTAACTATTAATTTTCTTAATAAAGTTAGAAATTAAAAAGCATAAAGGAAAGTAAATTTATATAAATAGATTAGATGTGTAATTAAATATTTATTACAGTTTCCCGTAATAATTCTTTTACTTTTTAATAAGTATTCATGAATATTGTTAAAAATTATTATATAATTCTAAGTATCATAATTAGAGAAATGCTTAACGTAGATAATTAGTAGATTAATTACAAAAGTACTTTTAAATATATACGAAGTATTTAAAAGATCTTCTTTAATGAATCTAGAGGGGAAATGACAACCTATTACCAAAGGTTGCTATGGCAATTTAAATTGCTTTCAATTTTTCAAGAAAAGACAATATTTTGTTATAAAATTACTACTGGAAGTGGCCAATTATATTATATTTTATGCTTTTTAATTATTAAATTATTATGAGATCAAAGAGTGTTTTATAAAAATTACAAAGATGAATCATTAAATACTTTTTTGAGTGTTAAACAAAACAAAATAAGAAAATTAAAATAAGCAATAAAATTACGTTAAATACAATTACTGATAAAAGCCTAAATGCATTACATATAGCCAATAATTAATATAATAAATTTTCAGTACTTTAATATTGTCATTAATAAGCAAATTAAATCAAAAAGATTAATTTGTTGACAAATGTTTTGTTATAATATGAAATATGTGAACATTAAAAAAATTAAACTTGATGCTTTATGTTAAATGTAATCGTCAATTAATATGTTAGCTTTCCATAAAAACAAAATCCTTTAATCACCATGAGGAGTTATATTTAAATTACAAATTTTATGAAAAACAAAATATTTTCATTGTGGATAATAATATCTAAATAAAAAAAATGCTATGGATAATTTTTTCATAGTTCTATAAAGAGAGTAATTATTTTAAAATTATGCGCCATGTTTATTTCTTGTATTATGTAGGAGTTGTTTGTTACATGATTGTTATTTTTATATTTTAGATTATATTCTAGAATAAACTTTTTTAAATACTTTTATAATTACTCTTCAGAGGTATGAGAAATGAAAAATGCAATTTTTTTTAGCATTTTTGATCTCCTAGAATTCAGAATCAGATTTTGAAAATTTGCAAGTAGACATAACGTAACATAATAAACCGGATTCTTTAAAAAAATTCAAAAATGTTTCCTCATAGTAGAGAAAAATAAAGTCAAAACGTCAAAAAACTACAATTTCAACAAAGAAACAGTTAATTAATTTTAAAACTGATGTAGTTTAAAAAAAATGCATACGTTAATAATCGTATTTCTTTCTTAAATTCAAAAATCTTACACAACAAAAATAAATTAAAGCAATAATATAAATTTTTATTAGATTATTTATGTACTTAAATGAAGGTAAAGAACATTACAATATACTATTTAGCGGAAAAAAAGAGGAACAAAAATAATTATTGTTGATAGTAATGTAAATGCGGAAATTACATAAAAATGTGTTACATCGACTTTTATCTTATTATATTTACTACTATATACGTTGTAAATTATTTTAACTTCTCGCTTTTCAGAATTAATATAAAGACAATCATAGTATCCTAGGTTTTTGCGTTGGAATTTTTTAATTAAGACTGTTGAATTTTGGTAATTACGAACAGCGTTCTTTGGAAATGCTACATATTGGATATTATTTCCATCTTCATTCTCATTATTATAAGCATTATAAAAGTAAATTTGACTTTTTTCAGTCATTCCAACACTATCTAAATTTGGACATGCAATTTTGGTATTCTTCTTTAGTTCGACGTCAACATTGACCTTAAAATTTACATTTCCAAGACGTACTTTTATTACAGGTGTTGTGAATTGTGGTGTTGATTCCGAGTCGTAAAAATATTCACATTTATAATCTCCAATAAATTTGAAATATTCCTTATCAAATTCCCCAGTTGCATTGTTGTTTATCTCTAGTTCAAATTCGAGATTATCTTTTTTTGAATCCGAATTTACCACTTCTCTTAGTGCATCCCATTTTGGGCCCAAAATATTTTTTGCCATCAGTTTAATTTTTTCTGGTTTATCTGTATTACTCGCTTTTTTAGAAGGGCATTTAATGACCAATTTCTGGGTATTTTCTATTTCCCAAATACCATTTTCTAATTTATCATAGGCAAATGTTTCATCATCCTTAGATAAATCACCAAATGTTGTATTCTTAACTTCGGGTTTTGTGGTAGTGGTAGTAGTGCTGGTAGTAGTAGTAGTAGTGGTAGTAGAAGTGGATGTTTCAGGTGGAGAATTAGCTACATCGGTCACCATTACTGAAAGATGACCAGGTGTTGCTCCTGTAGCTGTTTCAGTACTATTAAGTGCTAGTGATGAATTGGTAACACTTTCACCTTGCGTACCTCCAGATCCAGCAGTACCTGATGCATTTCTTTTGACCCTTATTCCTTTATTATTTCCTGCATTTTTACTGCTTATGTTACCGTTATCACCAAATAATGCTCCATTGATAACCTTTGCATCCTTTCCACTATTTATTCCAGGATTTCTAGCATAATTAACTTGTAAGCAAATTGCATAGAAAAAAATGAGGCACAAAAACACAACTGACTTTTTGAATGATGTGTGCATAACTAGGATAAAAAATTAAACTATTATCATCAAAAAAATCAAAGCTAATATACTCAAATATTTAGAATATTAATATCTTTTTCTCTAAAAATCATTCAAATTTCATTGGATAATAAATAAATTAATGAAGAATTTGAATATAGTCATATAATTATATTGAATTTCTTGAAAATTTACAGTTTTGATTCAGCTATTTTGAATTTTACTCTACTTCATGTAGCTAGTGAAATTTTAATTTAAAAAAAATTTGAATGTTATTATTTGAACGAAATTTATTCAAATATCTTTTAAAAATTATAACAAAATAGATTCTAGTTATTTTTCCACTTGATTATCATAACTTATCACAATTATACCTGGAAAAAATCTAAAATTCAATAAAAGTGTTATTTCATCAAACTTTTTCATGATAAATGATTGATGAAATAGATTTATTTTTTATAATTTTTGTGGTGTAAAGATAATTAAACAACTATAAAAATATTTATTTTTGCATTTAATTTTGTTAAGTTTTACAACAACAGAAATATTCCAGAAAAAAATGTACTGATAAAAATATTTTTTTAAGAAATCAAAATATTACTGGAAATAAATTGGAAATTACCAAAATAATTTATATAAAACAACGTTCCTAAAAAATCAAGTTTCAAATCCCCATAAAAAATTGATCAAATTTATGTAAAAATATCAGTATTGAAAAATAATCATTAAAAAATAAATTTGGAGGGAAACAAAAAAACGAATTTGGAATATTGTACCTCACATCTATAATATAATAATTCATTGCTTTTTATCATTGTGTTTAGTAATTTCTATTCTTCAATTATATGGATCATAGATTTGAACATTTTTTCAAAACTACAAAACTAGATTCCACTAATGATCTACCATTTCCTTTAGAAAGCCAACATTTTTACATACATAATGGTGTGGAGGAATATTTGGTTGTGGAGAATAATGTTATTAAGCGAATTGCGGCTAAGCACGATTGCATAAAACTGTGTGAATATACTGTTGATTTCTTCGATGTTAAATATGTAGGTTTTATTATCACTATGCTTAGAATATCTTTTTCGTATCGTTTATAGGCTCGATATTATGAATTCAGAAATAAGGACAATCGTATTGTTCCCGTTATTTGTGCTATGGGTGAGCAAAATATTGACATTTTTGGTATTAATGATCCATTTCAACATTCAATTAAATTTCCATTCTTTGTCAAGAAGTATTTCTTCATTAAAGCTTGTATAATTGTCGTTAGAGAAGACTTTGTACCTGCTGTTGAAGCTACGTAAGTTTGTCGTATTTTTGAAGTGTCTTATTCTTTTTAGTGTACCTAGATTGTTTTCTATTTATGAACCTAAACCAAGGTACATACCATTAGTTTTGAATTACCAAAAAAAGAAAATTATTAACGATATTGACCACTACATATGTGAGACGATGGAATTTAACATTGAAGATGTTGACTATGAGTCAAATACATTACTCTGTTCAACCAATGAAGGTCTTTTACTCCTCCATACAAGTGAATTTCACGGAACTGATGGAGAAGTAGAATTACAAAAGTACACTACAGCTACAACTATTGACGATTCCCTATTTAAAGTTCCTGATAATCCTTCTTTAACGAGTAACTTAAATAACTCACTAGATGTTGAGATGAAATCCAATGATTTGCGTTACTCACATTTGTTAACCCCTAAAAGACCTGATTCTAATATGTCAACAAGTTATAACTCAAGAATGTCCCCTGTAACTCACATGACAACACGATCAATGTCAAAGGCACAGAAAGTTTCTGAATCCACTTTACCACTACCTATTATTAACACAATTGAAAATACTCCACAATTTGGTTTGCCTTCAAAATCTACATCATACCATAATAGATTTGATAATGGAGATAGTTCCAGAAATATATCGGGTATTAATCTCCAATCACATAAATTATTTTCAAAGAATATCCTCAAGCCTGATAAAGGATGTTCGTTTATTAGCAAAATTAAAAGTGATCGATCAAGAAATCAATCAGATGCAAGTTTTATTGAAATAAATAAATCTCTTCGGGCAACAGCATTGGATTATGAAATTGAGAGTGAAAGCAAGAGTAAAATGTTTAATGATGGGAATAAAACAACAGAAAGTGTCAGTGAAGAACGATCAAGGAAACGTTCACGGTTATCCCGTGACAGTGAAGATAATAATAAGACAAAAGAAAGTGTTAGGTTTAGTGATATCCCAACAACAGGTTCAATGGGTAATAAATTGAATAATTACTCATCTGGTAATCATAATTGTTCTTACTATGTCAAACTTTCAAGAACTAATACTAATACTGTGGATGGATTAAATGAGACGTTAGCTGACGTCTTGTCGTGGGAAGATGAAGGATTCAAAATTACTGTAATTGCCTCTTTCGCTAACAATTCACATAATACTTCACCTCCAAAAAAAGTACCGAAAATCTTTTCTTCTATTGATCTAGGTGGAAGGCAATATTTGTATTTTATGGATAAAGAAGATTCAAAGTTGGCGGTGTATGAATTAATTTATGGGGTTAAAGGTGATAAAGAAGAAAATCAAGTTAGTGTTAAAGATATTGGATTCCTTATCAATTGCCATGATGCTGTCCCTTTACTAAACTCTAATTTTGTTGCATTACTTCAAAATAATAAGAAATTATCTATTCATTCTGGAATTAATTTTATTTTTAGTATACCACTAAATACAGTATTTGAAGATATTATTGAAGACAGTAAACAATTGTGTCAATTTCTCGCTCCGAGGAGGAAAGGATTTGTCTTCCGAAATAACACTAATGATACCGTATATTCAGTAATAATGGATTTCAATTTACCTAGAAAATTGTTTGAATGTGTTGCTACAATATGCGAATTTTCTAAAGATGATGGTATAATATTTTTCAGTACTTACCTTCACTCAACAAACCTTTTAAAAGATCTTGTTTTCCATTCATGCATACAAATGTTACCATGCTTATATGAGTTTATTTTATATTTCCTTTCCGAGTGTGGTTTTGATGTAGATTTTTACATTAAGTCAAGTAGAATTAAGAATGATATTAAAGAATTGAATAGTTATTGGTTTTTATCACATGAGAATGAACCAAATACGTGTTTTAATAAAATCAATATAAATGATTCTGGATCGTTTTTAAATCGTACACCTAGAAAACATTCATTTTTGTCAAATATTAGTTTCAATTCAACTCACGACAACAATTCATTTAACCAACAAAAAGTTTTGTCATCAACTCCAAATCGTTCCAGTCCTTCGTTGTTTGCAGAATTCTTGAGAAAATCTACACCGTCGAGATCATCTGCTCATAATTTGTTGATTAACTATTCAATACACTCTGGTGTCCTGTCTAAGGAACCAACTTCCTCAACACCATTTAGAGAGACAGAAAACAATTTAAGTACATTGACATTAACACCAATATTGTCACATAAAGTTGACAAATGCAAAGTTGATAATGATTCAACTAGTAGATTACAAAAAATTTTCACAGCGCTACATGTATTTTATGAAAGATCAAGGATTAATAGAAATAATGAAATTTTGTGTAAAGTTATCGGTGAACCATTGTATGCATTTGCTTTGTACTGTGAATTACATGAGTATATTCAGACTTATGAACAAGATTTCCCACTGTTTATGGAGAATAAACAAGTACTACAGAATTCTCTTATCTCAGTAGGTACAAGTGTATTTGATAAACATGCCATTTCCAAGAATCTACCTTTGTCATGTTCTTTTAGAAGACTCCGTAGTAAGATGTTAAAACTACAATGTATTGAAGATGAACAGAGTATGTTTGTTGCAGTACCACCTCAATATCTATTAATTTATGGAATGTTGATAAAAAAAATTAACAAAGTTAAACATATACAAATAATCTTCGGAGATAACTGGGAACAAGTATTAGCTATACCCAATAAATACCTTTTCTTAAGGTTATTCTCAGGAATATCTAATTACCTTGTTAGAGCAAAAGCGATATTTTTGGAACTCGGTTTAAATCCTAACCATGCATTGGAACTACAATTATCTCCTTACCCCGTTTTCAATAAGATACTTTTGAATTACTCTTCTTTGTACTTACAAAGGATAACACTAAAACCACTCTTTGAATTTTTATCAGAGAGTAATTTCAAAGACTTTTTATTGCATAGATTTCCTGAAGACATTAGATATCAAAATGTTCTTAACATGCTAGACACCTCAAAACCTGTACTTATCCAAGTTAGAACCATCTCAACAATGTCTGATTCAGATATACGTGAATATCAGGAAGATTTTCTTACTATTGCTATGTGTAAATATTATACAAAACCATTTGGTAAGGCTATTGTCAAATTTAGGACAGTGGTCCCTGATATATACAATACTTTTACGGTTGATAATATTTGTGTTTCTGGAAAGGTATTGCCTATGTGGACAACAATAGATACTGTGAATAATGAAGCTAACAGACCATACACTGAGTGGGGTGATTTTTACAATGGAACTGCACGGGGATTAGAAATATTATCGGCAGATAGTTTATATTTATCATCAGAGTTCCTAACATCAGTTATAAATAATCAAAATCAAAAAAATATGCATGCTGCAGCTGGTTTAGTCTATGGATTAGGTTTGAATGGTCATATTAATAGACTTAACCAATTTGTATGTCATGAAATGTTAACAAGAGGTGATAAATTTTTCTCTATCGCCCTATTACTGGGATTCGGTGCCAGTAACATTGGAACAGCCGATCAAGGGTTATTCAAAATCATGGCTAGTCATTTAAAATTTTTGATGCCACCAACACAATTAGAATTAACCATAGATTCTACTATTCAAGCCTCAGCTGCAGTTGGGTTAGGTCTCCTATTCTGTGGTAGAGAAACTCAAGAATTAACTGACAAATTTATAAAACAAATGTGTAAAGAAAATTATGTTGAAAGTGACATGATTGTTCAGAGGTATTCTTTTTCATTGGCGTGTGGTTTTGCTGTTGGGTTAATTAATTTAGGTAAAGGCAATCATAAAAATAGTTTATCTCTACCTATTAGTGATGCTAAACCTTCAATTGCTCATAGATTGTTAAATATGTTAAATGGTGGTGCTAAAGAAAGTGACAACAGTAGGCAGATTGATAAATTTGATGATTGTTTCAATGTATCTTCAGTACCAGTTGGAGCTAGGAAAAGATTGGAGAAGTCTTCTCAATCAACGACTAACCATGTTAGAGAACTTCAAAATTGTAACATACATTTAACAGCACATCCTGCAGCCGTAGCTCTAGGATTAGTCTATCTTGATAGTAATATTGAATGGCTTGACAAAGCATTAAGAATTCCGGATTCTTTTTATGAATTAAAAAATATTAAACCTGATGTTATAATGACAAGAACAATTGCTAGGTTACTAATTGGATTTAGAAATGTTAAACCAACGAAGGAGTGGGCTGAGGAACAGATTCCTCTTTCGATAAGACAAAGATTTAAAGATATTACTGATCCTAGTAAACGTGGTGAGGAAGATGAAGATATAGTTTATGTTCATGCGTATTTTTATATTTACTGTGGTGCTTTGTTTGTTCAGGGTCTTAAATTTGCCTCAACATGGGATGAGAGAGTTATTAAATCATGTGAACATATTTTACCTTATCTTGAACATGAAAATTTGAGAGACTATGAATCCAATTATATGGGGTTGTATACTAATTTGAATTTAAGAATGTTCTACAGAATGATTATATTATCTGTAATGGCAATGGTAAAAGCAGGTAGTGGTGATGTAAATGTTATAAGACTAGCAAGACACATGAAGGCAGCCTGTGAAACAGAAAAAATACAACCGAATCATGCCAACTTCCAACACAGTATGTGTAATATGTCATTAGGAATGGTTATGTTAGGTGGTTCAAGATACTGTCTCGGTGATTCACCATTAGCAGTTGCATCACTTTTGATGGCATTCTATCCTGTATTCCCTAAACACATCTATGAAAATCGTTTATACCTTCAACCTTTACGTTTCATGTGGACAATTGCTACAGAAGCAAGAATGGTCACATTTTATGATGTCCAAACAAAAAAGTATGTTTCATTGGAGTGTTTTGTTACTCTACGTGATGGGGAGGTTAGAAAAATGATATCACCAAGTCACTTACCAACACTATCATTAATTAAGAATTTCTACATTAACTCAACAGAGTACATCTTCCATGAAGCTCTTCAGTTACCAGATAAGATAAATCGTGAAGAGTTAAAGGAGCTATTAACTAAATTTCACAATCGTATACCTGTTAGTAAGATTTCGATGCTGGAGTCCCCGCAACAACAAAATAAAATGTATATACCACTTATAAACAGTATAGATGAAAATGCATTAGAAGTGAAGATGGATGAGACTTTTAAAGATTCTATGTCATTTAGGATGACGGAGTTTGAGAAAAATGAATCAGTTAAAATGAAAGATTTCAATATTCCAACAACAAGATATGTTCATAAAAATTATACGTTATTTGAAGATCTTAGAAAAAAATCACAAGCTATTTAACTTTTTTTAATGTTTTTTTTTGATTTTGTAATTCAACACCTGTAAATACGATATTGTTTGTCTTTATTATTTTGTATATTAATAAATAGAGAGTTGTTCTCAAATTAAGAACTTTGTTTAAGGAGATTATTAATACATTAAAAAAAATGATAAGGAAATTTTTTAAAAGACCACTCAACATATTTACTTCCTTATTTTTAAAATATAAATCATTTGTATATATTGTATTATTTAATTAAAATAAAATAATTTATGATAAATGTTTATTAGTTCGTTAGCACACTACTATCAAAGATATTCATTATATAAGATAAGTTAATTTGTGATAAAAAAAATGCTTAAAAAAATGAAATTTTGGTTATATAGCTAGTTGTTTTTCTCTCTGCAGCTATGGAAGAAGAATCTATATAAAAATCTGATATTTTCCACAAATCTTTCTTCAACCAAATTGACAGCTGATTCGTTTCTGACTTTTTGTGACAAAAAATCGCAAACATCCTTAACATTCTGATTCATTTCCTCACGAAAATCTTCAATTAGTATAGGATTTATGTATTGTTTGTTCTCTACTTGTTGTGTGTCCTCAAGTACAATATCAGTTCTATCAGTTGTTTTAGTGATTATATTTATACTTTCATCTAATTTTTTTATTGGTTCCTTAATAATTGTCTCAATGGTGGTATTAGATTTTGTAGTCTCACTAACATTATTATCATCAATTGAGTAAATATCTTGGGTATTTGTTGTAGTTATAATGTTATTGTCATTGGTGCTTTCAGAATTTTTTAACCTTATATCCGAGATTGTTGTTGGAGTGTTGACATCATTTCCAATCTTAGGATTCGAGGATTGACGTACGATCTCTGTAGAACAGGCATTGACAAGAGAAAATTTTTGTTTCCTTAATAAAGCTTCATTTATCTCTCCATTCATGGCTACTCGATTAAGGCCAAGATTTTTAACAAATGTTCTTGATAAGTATGGTGTTGAAAATTTCTGTGATTTATCATCGGTAAATAGTGTTCTTACAATTGATTCTTCTTTGGTGGTACTATTAGCGAGGCATTTAATGTCGAAATTGGTTAAAGTTTCTTCTAAATTATGTCGGTATGTGTGATTTAATGGATCTCCTAAATTTTTGACCTCTGTATTATTTAGATTTATATTATTTTCTCTAAATGATTTCTCTAATTGTTGAGCTAATGTCATACGATTATACTTTTTAGAGATATTTTTCTTGTCATCGATAGATGGTTTTTTTAGAGTATAACTGTCAATTTCGCTCATTTCAGTACGTCTCTCCTTTGGAATAGGTGATGGTTGTTTCTTTTCAGTTTTTCTAAGTCTTGGAGGGTTAACTTCATTTGCCGAGAGTTTAACAACAACTTTATCAGTATCATTAGATGAAACCTCGGCTAACACTCTACTACCGTCTAATAAAGTTTCATATTCCCTTTTAAATTCCGAATAAAGTCCTAATGTCGTTGTTTGTTGAGCTGATGATGTAGAGTTAACTTGATCTCTTAGTTCGCTTTTAACTTGATTTGTATCCATGTATTCCATTTCATTAGATGGTTGTGCAATACAATTATTATTATTTTTTGCCTTAACACTTTCCTCCTTAGAATAGGATTGTTTTAAAGATTTTGTTCTTGGGCGAGCTGGGGGCTGTTTTACCTCAGAAATTTGAAAAGTTTCATCATCGGATGATCCATCAAATAGTGGGTAGTTTTTGATTGCTCCCAATTTAAGAGATTCATTTCCTTGTTTTACATTTAATGGCATCATAGGTTTTGTGTTATTAAATAATATTGTTCCATCATGGGTATCATCAATACAACAGCTTTGATATCTTCTATCAATAATGTTATCCACCTTTTTGGGAGGAGCATTAAATTTAGACCCAGCAGTTATATCTGGTTTCAGAAATTTGTTTTGTGCATTTCTTTGAGCTAAAACACTTTCATCAATTATACAGTTAACATTAATCGATGCTTCGTGAATCTTTGGTATTGAAGGTACTGAAGCGGCTGAAGATATATCTCCTAAATATCCTGTTTTGTTGACAGTTCCACGAAGAGTATCACGATCACCTATAACATTCAATGAAAAGAAGTTATTATGTTGAAACTTACCATTGGATATTGCCGAATATTCTTCATAAGGTATAGTAGGAATGCGACTAGGAGCTTTTGTGAGTTTCCTATTATTTGATCTTGAGCGACTTCTTGAAACCATTTTGTTAGTGAGGAATAATATTTGATGGAAAATTGTTATCTTTTTATAATAAATAAAATTTAAATAAATATATATAATTGGAATAATAATTGGTTATATGCAATTTAATTCAAATTTTTAGTATAATTTTATAATGACTCGTAATTGTATGTTCGCAACAAAAATGCAACGTTTGCATTTTTGATACCTAGATTTCGGAATGTGACTCTAAAATTTTGCATGTAGGTAGATCCAAACATGCTCTATCATAATTTAAAAAAATTTCTAACAAGTTCCTCCAAAATAGAGAAAATTGAAATCAAAGTGCCAAAAATGGAGATTTTTTTGAATTAATGCCCGGGCGTAATTTAGCAATAAATTTAACACACAAATCCAAATTTAATATGTTTGTCTGTCATTACTCTGTGTTAATTAACTATTTTGCAATAAAGATAAAAAAATCGGGGGTTTTTTTGGCATTTTCTGGAGATATTTTGTAATAACAATAATAAGAACAAGTTAGACTTCAGAAAAAAAAATTCGGAACTTTAAAATTTAAAAGATTCAGGCATCAATATTTATCATTTTTAATGCATATTTTTCAAAAGTTAAGCTCGTTTAGGAGAAATTTTTTGTAAATTATCCTCTTTTTCTCATTATAAATTTACAATTTTAAAATTTTTATAGTTTTTTTTCATTAATTGTTTGAAGACCATGCCTTCTCATTATCTTGTCTAACTTTTCAGCTCATTTTTCTTAGAATATTTTTTTACAAATTATTACCACTTTTAAAACTTAACCGATTTTTATAAATAAATGGATAGAATATGTTGTTTTTTCTTAAATTTTTTAACTTAAGAGGTTGGATCGTTTCCAGATAATTTTAGTCAAAATTGACCAAAATATTCTGAAAAAACCCATTTTCGGACCTCTTTTCTAGTATAGTTTCGCACAGGGAATAATTTCCTCAAAGCTAAAATAAAAAGAATTATACCTTTTTTTAAAAATACATATCCAAAATAGTGTAGAAATGTTGAAATATGAAGATAATTAATAATTGGCTATGTTATAAGCCAAGCAATAATGACTATTTCAAAAGTTTTGGCCTATAGTTGATCAAATTATTTTTAAAAAACCACTTTTTGAGCACGTTTTTGAATAGTTTTGTTCCAGAAATAACTTTTTTAAACCTAAAACAAAGGTTTCATTTATGTCTCATTTTTTAGGTACAACTCAACAAAAAAGGGAAGCATAATATTACCAAGATTAAATAGTAACTTGTTAAGCTATGGGTCAAAAAGTGGTAGTAGTTTTTTTTTTTAAATTTTAAATAGAGTGTGTTTAAAGGTTAAACAAAACCATGAGGAAGTATTATTTCCATTTTGTTTTTTAAAAATTAAACATTAATTTGAGAGATTTTAAAGTTATTAAATGTTATGATTAAAAAAAACTTTGACATAATAATTTTGCTATTTACCATATAAACATTTATCATTGTAAAGTTTATAGATATATAATTTTTTGTCACGAAAAAGTATGAAAATAAATAACCGAATCAGAACTTAAAGATTTCGACAACTCTAATATATTTTTAAAATAGATTTTATTATATGCGCACAAAAAAGAACGAAAATAAATTTTAATCGTTATATTATCACTTTACCTATCATTGTAAATGTAGCGCCGTCTCAGACATTATAATATTCTTCGAAAACTACAAAAAAATATCATTCTATTTTAAATAATAATAGTTTTTCAAATCAAAAAATGTAATTCTACTTGATTCATCATTTCTTAGAATTACCAATATCAATAAAGGAGGTATTTTAATTTCTAACAAACAAAAACAAAATGTAAATAACATAAAAAAAATATTTCCTACAAACATAATTTAATTGAAAATGATAAGTATTTAAATGCCTGTGACGGTGTTACTTTTATAATGGCAGGTAAAGTGATAATATAATAATCAAAATTTATTTTCATCCTTTTCCGTCCGCATAAGGTAAAATCCATTGTAAAAGTATATTAAATTTGTCAAAAACTTTTATTTTAGATTTGGTTATTTTTTAATATATTTCAATAGTTTGAATAATTGTAAATCATATTTCCTTATGAAATTATGTACATCTGATAGGCCAACATATTTTTATATTATCTTTCAAGATCGTCTTTATGAAAAAGTAATAAAACATTATGCATTTGTGTTCACAGAAAGAATAAAACTTTTAAATATCTTGGCTTAAAAAAAATAAATACTAAAACAACATTTTTTTTAAAATAATAATACTCTGTGTGGTTAAATAATTATTCCTTTCATTATTATTGCTATGGAATTTCTCAAATTATTATTGACAATGGATTGTTTAAAATAAAGATTTTTGTTAAAACGTTAGCAATTTTATATAAAATTGACTGCTGATAACGTACTTCATAAAGTATTATAACGCAAGATTAGACTGTAATACGAGCAAAATATCATATAAAATATCAAGATTAAATAAAAGTTACATTAATTACAAGTGTCAAAAATATATACTTTTTGAAAGAAAACCGGTTAAAAATTATGCTCCAACCTCATATTTGCTTCGTTACAACATTTTTTTATTGTATTTTATGAAGAACTATCAAAATGTGTCTCTTTTTTTCGCAAATGCTTTAAATAATAATTTTCTATTAAAAACCACATAAAATATAATTTTTTAGATTTTAATAAAAATCATTGTTTTATGCATCATAAATATGATAAAATAAAAATTTTTATTTTAATTTTTCATGATCAAAGTATACTTTTATATATTTTATGAAAAAAGGTGAGAAAACTTTTAACTCAATATTATATGATTTTTACAAGTTTATTATACAATTCTTAAAAGCTTTTTTCTCATTATATACTCAATTTTAATAATATAACAGAAACCTTCAATATCTAAAATTATAACTCTTGCTTTCTTGAGAAATGAAGACTATTTATCTTATCCCGACTTTTGCTATTCTTTATATCAACGCTGTTGAAGGTGGATGGGATTCTCACACTATAACTATAGGAGATTATTGTGATAAACAAAAATGTGTATCTGCATGTGGTAATGATCCTGATGCAGAATGTGTGTTTAATTGGGGTTATTTTTTTTGGAAAGGAGGTAGATGTAAATGTCTTCTTCCCCCAAAATAATGATTAAATTAACACTTATTTACTGTGATTACATTGTAATGTGAACAGGAAGAAAAATATTTTTTTAAAAATTTTTACCTATGATACTATATGAATAACTTCAAAAATACCTAAAAACAATGGATTTTAAAACATTGAGTATTTCAACAATATCATGAAAAATGCTTATATATTATATATTTGTTTTTTTATTTTATTTTAATTTCTATTTGTTCAATTGTATCATATTCATTTTTTTATTAAGTGCTTTATATTTATAAAACATAATTGTTGCTAATTATTTAAAAAAGAACATCGACTATTTTGTTGGATTTATAATTGATTGTATTCTAAGAGAAATTTTTACAATCAGTAATTTAAATCATACTTTTCATACAGAAATTTTAGCGATAATTTAAAGAATTTAATCATATTCGAAAATTTGGGTATTAATTTCTTTCATAAGTTAATCATGAGTTTAAATAAATATTATTATTCATAAAAATCGAATCTGACATGGTTAAAAATATTAATTAACAATGGCATACAGTAAATATAGATATTATAATAACAATATGTACACACAAAAAAAGGGTACAAGTTCACGTAAAATGTAATAGATTTATATAACCTAATAAAATTTAAATTTTCTTGATTTTCAACTATTTTTATCACAATTATTTTATATATAAAAATAATAAGCATCAATAAACGAGTTATTAAAAAATATTCTATTTTTTTAATATTTTACTCGCAACTTATAAGCTATGTTTTTCTTTACAAAAATATTTGAAAATATACGATTAAAATTTAATTTTTTATAAAATTATAGCCTTTTTTAAAGTTTGTTTTTTAAACATATCACAGTATATTTATTAGTACATTTCAATAGTTTAAATTATTATAATTTTTTATGGAATTGTGCTTATATGATGGACCAACATTTCTTTAAACTTTCTTTCATGATCATCTTTATGAAAAAGTTATAAAACACCATGCGATTTCGTTCATAGCTAAAACATAACTTTTAAATATCATGACTTAAAAAAATGTAAATACTATAATAGCAATTTTTCTTAATTATTAATTTTCTATGTGGTTAAATAATTATTCCATTTATTATTATTGCTATGGAATTTCTCAAATTTTTATTGACAATGGATTGTTAAAAAGAATGGTTTTTGTCAAAACGTTAACAATTTTACACGAAATTGAATTCTAATAGTGCATTTCAAAAAATATTATGACAAATTAGACTCTAAGATTAACAAAATATCATATAAAATATCAAGATTAAATAAAAGTTACATTAATTACAAGTGTCAAACATATATACTTTTTGGAAAAAAACCAGTTAAAAATTGTTCTTCAACCTCATATTTGCTTCGTTTGCAACATTTCTGTTATCGTTCGATATTTTATTGCATTTTATGAAGAATTATCAAAATGTGTCCCATTTTTTTGCAAATACTTTTAATATTAATTTTCTATTAGAGACCAAATAAAATAAAATTTTTTAGATTTCAATAAAAATCATTATTTAATGCATCATAAATATCATGAAAGAAATTTATTTTTAAATTTTTCATGATCAAAGTATATTTTAAAATATTTTATGTAAAAATCAGAAAAAACTTTTAATTCAGTATTATATAATTTTTATATATTTATTATACAATTCTTTAAAGCTCTTTTCTCATTGAATATTCAATTTTAATAATGTATAAGAAACTTCTAATATCTGAAACTATGACATTTGCCTTTTCAAGAAATGAAGATTATTTATCTTATTTTGACATTAGCTATTCTTAATACCAACGTTTTTTGTAAGAGAGTAACTGTTACAACAATAGGAATCTATTTTAGATTTTGTGATATTTACATATGCACGTTAAAATGCGGTGAATACGAGGCATTCGGAGCTTGCAAAAATAAGCTTAGAATTAATATTTTTAAATTTGGTGAATGTGAATGTTTTATTTATGATGAAAGTTAAATAAACATTTTTATAATGTTTTTAACAATGAATAACATATGAAAAATTTTCACAAAAACCTGAAAATAAAATAGAATCTAAAATATTGAGCGTTGCAACAACATCATGAAAAATGCTTATATATTTGTTCTTTTCATACTATTTGAATTTGTACTTTTTCAATTGTATCATATTCATTTTATCATTAAATACTTTATATTTATAAAACTTAATTATTATTATTAATTTAAAAGAAACATATGCTATTTTGCATGATTTATAATTTATGGAATTTTAAAAGAACTTTTTACAATCCATCAATTAAATTATATTTTTCATAAAAAAATTTTACTTGGTGATATTTTAAAGAATGAAATCTTATTTGTAAAATCAGACATTAATCTTTTTATAAGTTAAGTATAAATTTAAATAAATATCATAATTCATAAAAATCAAATCTAACATAGTTAAAAAATTTTACTATTTATAATAAGTATAAAAAATATTTATTAAAAATGGTATACAGTTAATATAAATATGATAATAACATTATGTACACACAAAAAAGAGGAAAAAGGTTTACGTAGAATGTAGTAAATTTATCCCACCTAATAAAGTTTGAATTGCCTTGATTTATAAAATAAAAGTAACAATTAATAATAAGTTTATATTTTTCTATAATTTATTCTCAACTTAAATCTTATGTTGTTTTACACAATACATTTTAAGATACAAGATTAGAAGATATTTTTATGTATAATCTTTAACACATTTAAAAAAAGCATTTCTAACATGTTACAGTAAATTTTTTAAATATGTTTCAACATTTTGAAGAATTATAAAATATGTTTTCCTTATGAAATTATACACTACTGATCGCTACAATTATTTTCTAATGATTTTCAAGATTATCTATCTATAAAAATTAAGTTAATGAAAGTTGTAAAACATTATGTATTATTGTTCGTAGTAAAAAATAACAGTTAAATATTTTAATTTATAAAAAAAGCAAATGCTAAAATAACATTTTTAATTGGTGATAATTTGCGTAGTCAAATATTTATTCATTTTCATTATTGTTGTTAGGAAATTTTTTAACTTTGCACTAAATTGACTTTTAATAACGCAATTCATAAAATATTATAAGAAAGATTAGACTCTAATACGACCAAAATATCATATAAAACATCAAGATTAAATAAACTTTGTATTACTTCAAAGTGTAGAAAAAATAAATATATTTTTATAAAAACGGTAAAATTTGTAGGACATTATAATATTCTGCGTTCTTGAAACATTTAAGTTGTTGAAATTTTTAAAATTTGAATAAAGTCTTATTTTTTTAAACAGGTTGGACATTTTATTGTATTTTATGAAGAATTGTCAAAATTTGTTTGTTTTTTGTGTTTACAATATTACATAAATAGTTTTGTGCATCTAATAAATGAATTCTTAATTTTTGTGGACGTACTCGAAAATTATCTTCTATTTTATTGACTATTACATATTTAAAAATTGAATGATAATAAATTAGAACTTTTTATTGTACAGTAAAACGTTTAAAAAATTTAATTCATTTTTAAATTGTGATATTTTAACAATTCCTTTGACTTAGAAAGGACTCAAATCAATAGAAATTAAATCGTCCATCTTATTATATATAAAACTATTTTTTTAAATTATATATGAAAAAGACTATAAAATTATCTAAAATATTATTTGAAACAAATAATTTTATATTGTAGAAATAATTTCAAATAACGGTAAATGATTATTTTATCAGTAATAATTTTTTATTTATTTATAGTTTTCATTATAATCAAATTAATAACATAACCTTTTTTTTTTAAAATATCTATTCTTTTTTACTTCTATGCAATATTTAAATCATTAAACTTCATCTAATCTATGAAAAAGTTTACACCTTCATTCATTCGAAACATGATCGCGACCCTCCATTTGTTTTTATCTTTATCAAATGACTTAGATACTCCAATTGTACGTTGTTTTATCAGTATAATTCACACTCAGTTTGATCACAATACTTTCTAAAAAGGTAATAAAGATGGATAGGATTAAATCCAATTTCACTTAGGATAGCAAGAAAAAAAAGTAGTGTAAATGATTTTCATTTTTCAAAAAACAATGAAAATGGCTCTGAAACATTTCTAACGTTTTTGTGTATTCTAGAAATTGACTATGTAATAAGGAAAAAAGCATTTAAAATTATATAAAAACATAAAAATAGTTATTATGACTTCAAATCTCCGTCCTCTTTTAACACAAAATACTAAAAAATGTTTTTGACTAAGGAAGAATCAAATTACAAAATTGTTTTAGACGAGAATTGTATTAAACAAATAAATTTGTGACCGAATAAATTATAAGTCATTTGATAAAGCTTAATTATATATAAAAAATAAAAAGACAATTGATAAAAGTTGGTTATTTCTTTTAACATTGTTTTCATTCATAATAATTTTAATATGTCATATTATTATACTTTTAATTCAGTACAATATTTTAAAAATGATTTATATTTGAAAAAAAATAATTACATGAAAAATAATATATCAAAAAATAAATATTTTTTAATTTTAAAGATATTTTCATATAGTAGCAAACAGTGCTTTTAAAAGCTACAATTTTCTTTTTCATTTTTCTGCAATTAATTTTAAATAGATTTAGTAAACTTTTTGAAACAATGAAGGGTTCAAATGCCTCCAGGTATTTGTGTCGAAGGATTGAAAAGTTCTTCTAAAGTAACCTTTTTACATAGACATTCAAGCTTTCTAGTTCTAGGATTGTCTTTTATTATATAATGGGTACAAATACCGAGCTTTAATTCTTTCATACATTTACCTTCACATTTTAATCGATCACATCTACCAACTAAAGTAACGCCTTCAATTACAACAGAGTTTGATCCATATGAGCCACAAGCGATAAAGAAACTAAGGAAAAAGATAATATAAATAGTTTTCATTTCTTTAAAATAAATGTTAATAAATTTAAGACGTTTATATAGATTTTATATAGTCATTAAAAATTAATATATAATTATAAAACATAATTAAAAATTGTATAATGGCGTGATAATATGAATAATTTTGAATTTTAGATTATGAATCTAATTTTATTTTAAAAAAATATTTATAAAATTGTTTTTCTATTAATGATTTAATATATAAATCATATTCGTTTAAATTCATAATAAAAATAAAGAATAATTATTAAATTCTTATTGTATAACAACTAAAATTTTAAAATAATAAAATTTTATTCCATTTTGAATGACACCGTATGAACTAGCCTTTCTCTAAAAAAATATTGAAATTATTACAGAAAACACAATAATTTATCACAAAAGCAAAATAGTTGAAATTTTTAACGTAATTCATATAACAGTAATTGAATATTCTGTCAGTAATAATGCATACATAAGATTATTAATTTTTATGATTACATTTCAGTATAATAATAAAACATTTTGAAACAAAATTTCATTCGATTTCTCTTTTTCATCCAATATTGTGTCCATGTATCACTTATTTTTTTCTATCTGCAAGATTTTAACAAAACATTCACTGAAGACAATAAAAAATTCATTAATTTAAGAGTGCTATTAAATTCAAATACTAAAACCATGATATCACATTATAAAATAATAATTTAGTAAGTAAATTATCCTATTTTATTAATTTTGATTAAATGATATTGGTGAAAAAAATATTAACATTTTCAGTACCATTGAATTCCTATTTACATAAAAGGGATCCACGTAATATTACAAAAGTAGTTCATTTTTTTTAAGAATGTAAGTAACAAAATT
Source organism: Strongyloides papillosus (assembly GCA_005656395.1). NCBI lineage: Eukaryota > Metazoa > Nematoda > Chromadorea > Rhabditida > Strongyloididae > Strongyloides > Strongyloides papillosus. Next base: position 3,755,133 of record SRSI01000050.1, on the reverse strand, counting down.
GAGTGATATAACTAATTTATTTAACAATTTATCGTTTATTTTCTATTCACATGACATTCTTAACTAAGTTTAATTACTTTGAATAAAAAAAATAAAGAATTTTTTTTATATCCTATAAATCATGCCTATTTTTTTAAATAATACAATGTTGATCAATATATAAAATTTACAGTACCTTTTTATTTCATTTTACAAAAGTGTTTTTACCAGTAATATTTTTATCGAATTCATATTGAATTTAAAAAATATTGCAATTTTCTAACAAAAGTGAGTACTTCTAATATTTAAATGATAATTTTTTCTAAAAGTAAAACCATGCACCTTTAATAAGAAAGAAAATAGTGATCATTGGTCATCGATTAATAAAAAAAACATATATAAAGCGATAGTCAGTATAATTTTTCACATTTAATTTTGCTGACTATTCGTAAGTTAAAATTCTTTTACTTGATTGTTATTTTATAGGTGGCCACGAATAAAAGATTAAATAAAACTCGTCTAATTTTACTGCCACAAAACTTTTTATCATATAAAAATTTTACTTAAATATTAAAATTATATTTTTTGTGATTTTATGTTTAATATTTCAAATTTCTATAAGGTATATTAGATTAAATTAAGACAACGAATAATTTGTAATAAATTTAGTCAGTTCATTATTTTTTATACATTATTTCTTGTCACGTACACAGGACAAAATTAACTTAATACTTTTAATAAATTTGCTAAAATTGTATTGTGATTTCTCTATAATAAAAAGAAATAAGAAAAAATTTTGTCTTTATTATAACTCTTTTCAATTTTAAACAATTTTTATAAATAAGTAGTTAAAAATATGTTTTTTTTTAACTTGAGGGGGAAAATGGGTCAATAATGTTTTGAACAATAATTGATCGAGTTATTTTTAAAACCACCGTTTTTTTTGCCTTTTTTTCATAGATTTGATCATGTAATAATGTTTTTTTAAAATAAATAGGATACGATGGTTTATATAAATCATTTGAAAGGTCAAATGCCAGAAAAGTACGAAAACACTATATCTAAGATATTACTTATAAACCGACCAAGTTATTGAACAAAAAATAATAATCATGTTGGAAAAGAAAATTAAAAGTTAAATGGCTATAAATTAATCACAACTCGATAGAAACAAATAAAAAAAAACCTGTTGTATGGATCTAAAATTTTACCTAAAAAATAAAAGTCTGATGAAGTTTATAACTTAACTACGAAAGAAGTTATGTTAATTTGAATGACAACATTCTCGCTTTTATTCATTTTTTTGTAAAAATCAATTTTGTTCCAGGTATAATTCTTTTCAAACTTAATCAATTTTTATGATTAAATAGTCATTTGGTGTATTTTTTTTCTAACAAAGAGGGAAAAAAGGTTTTAAATGTTTTCGGCCTAAAAGACTTTATTATGTTCAAAAAAACCGCTTTTTTGATAACTTATTTGAGTTTTGTCTTTAGAATAATTTTTGTAAAATTAAATGAAATTTTTTGTTTTATAATTTATTTAAATAGTAAAAATTAGGAATAATAAAAAAATTTAATTACTTTTTATTTTTTATACTTATTATAAATAGTAAAATTATTAAACTATGTTAGATTTGGTTTCTATGAGTAGTAATATTTATTAAAATTGTGATAAACTTCTAAAGAAAGTAAATGTCCGATTTTACGAATAAGATTTCATTCTTTAAAATATGATCAAGTAAAGTTTTTTATACCTACTTTTGCATGAAAAATATAATTTAATTGATTGATTGTAAAAAGTTCTTTTAAAATTCCATAAATTATAAATCATGCAAAATAGCCTATGTTTTTTTTTTTAAATTAACAATAATAATTAAGTTTTATAAATATAAAGTATTTAATGATAAAATGGTATAATAAAATTGAGAAAATACAAATTCAAATAGTAAGAAAGAACAAATATATAATATATAAGCATTTTTCATGATATTGTTGAAATTCTCAATGTTTTAAAATCCATATTATTTTCAGGTATTCATGAAGTTATTCATATAGTTTCATTGGTAAAAGTTTTCTAAAAAATATCTTTCTTCCTGTTCACATAACAATGTAATCACAGTAAAAAAAAATGCTAATTTTACCAATGATTTGGGGGAGAATAACATTCACATATACCTTTTTTAATAAATAACCATTCTCTTGTATTCGATATGCATTCTGCGGTCGGATCATCAAGACATTGAGTAACGCATATTTCTTTATCACAAAAATAATCTAATTCTTTTCTACGATACTTAAATGGTTCTTCAACAGCGTTGATATAAAGAATAGCAAAAGTAAAAATAAGATAAATAGTCTTCATTTCTTAAGAAAGCAAATGTTGTAATTTTAGATATTTAAGGTTTCTTATATATTATTAAAATTGAATATACAATGAGAAAAAAGCTTTAAAGAATTGTATAATAAATATGTAATAATTATATAATATTGAATTAAATGTTTTTTCGGCTTTTTTACATAAAATATTTAAAAATATTCTTTGATCATGAAAAATTAAAATAAAAATTTTTATTTTATCATATTTATGATGCATAAAACAATGATTTTTATTAAAATCTAAAAAATTATATTTTATGTGGTTTTTAATAGAAAATTATTATTTAAAGCATTTGCGAAAAAAAGAGACACATTTTGATAGTTCTTCATAAAATACAATAAAAAAATGTTGTAACGAAGCAAATATGAGGTTGGAGCATAATTTTTAACCGGTTTTCTTTCAAAAATATATATTTTTGACACTTGTAATTAATGTAACTTTTATTTAATCTTGATATTTTATATGATATTTTGTTAATCTTAGAGTCTAATTTGTCATAATATTTTTTGAAATGCACTATTAGAATTCAATTTCGTGTAAAATTGTTAACGTTTTGACAAAAACCATTCTTTTTAACAATCCATTGTCAATAAAAATTTGAGAAATTCCATAGCAATAATAATAAATGGAATAATTATTTAACCACATAGAAAATTAATAATTAAGAAAAATTGCTATTATAGTATTTACATTTTTTTAAGTCATGATATTTAAAAGTTATGTTTTAGCTATGAACGAAATCGCATGGTGTTTTATAACTTTTTCATAAAGATGATCATGAAAGAAAGTTTAAAGAAATGTTGGTCCATCATATAAGCACAATTCCATAAAAAATTATAATAATTTAAACTATTGAAATGTACTAATAAATATACTGTGATATGTTTAAAAAACAAACTTTAAAAAAAGCTATAATTTTATAAAAAATTTAATTTTAATCGTATATTTTCAAATATTTTTGTAAAGAAAAACATAGCTTATAAGTTGCGAGTAAAATATTAAATAAATAACCACATCAAAAACCTAGGTTTTTGTATTCTAAAGACTTTTATATCTTAATATATTATACGCGCACTTAAATGAAAAAAATAAATTTTGCGAACTTTAAAGAATGAAAATAAATTTTGCGTACTAAAAAGGATGAAAATAAATTTTGATTCCTATAATATCACTCATCTGTATAAAAGTAGCGTCGTCTAGTGACTTAGATTATTATCGTTTATTATTAAATCGAACCTGTGCAATTTTCATTTGATTTTTTAGTTTTTCTTAATGGTAACGATTATGTTTTCTATTGTTGGAAAAGAAAACGAATTTTAATATATTTGTAACAATATTAAGAGTGTATTATGTTAATAAAATATAATAATTAAACAACAATTTTATCCTTATTAGCAGTAAATGGATATTGTGAAAATTTATTATGATATATAATTTCATGTATTACTTATTTTCATTTGCAAAAAATCACTGATAAGTAGAATTTACATTTAACAGTTTGGTTTCTGATTACATAGAATATATCATAGTATATGTTTACATAAAAGTTTTATTAAATCAAAGTTGTGTAATTATTATTTTTTTAAGGATGCCGAATATGTGTTCTATTGTTGGAGTAGAAAGTGGATTTTAATATATTTGCAACAACAATGAGAATGTCCTATTTTAATAAAATAGAGTCATCAAACAATATTTTTATCATTATTAGCATTAAAAGGATATCGTACACGTTTCTTATGATATATAATTTCATGTAATATTTAATTTCTATTGGTAAATTAATGATTAAGTTGATTTTACATTTGCATTTCCAATTACATGGAATATTATATTATATGTATTTATAATTTTCTAGTAGTCATCGATATAATCTAAATTACTAGACGACGCTACTTTTATACAGATGAGTGATATTATAGGAATCAAAATTTATTTTCATCCTTTTTAGTACGCAAAATTTATTTTCATTCTTTAAAGTTCGCAAAATTTATTTTTTTCATTTAAGTGCGCGTATAATATATTAAGATATAAAAGTCTTTAGAATACAAAAACCTAGGTTTTTGATGTGGTTATTTATTTTCATTATTTTTCGTTACAAATAAGTGTAATAATCTAAAAACTTTGTAATTATCAATGTCAATAATATAAATTGCTAAATTAGTTGTTTAAAGGTGCATCTTTTCAATTATGTTATTTAATAATTTCTAAATCTCTTAAGTAAATTTCTATTTTTAAAAAAAATTTTCGACATCTCATATTTTAAAAAAAGTAGATTTATATAAGAAAAAAATGCGACCCATAACTCTAAAGTAAAAAAAAATGCCACAGAAACCTTAACTCTTAGATTCATCTTAATTTCAATTTCCCAAAGAAAATCCTCTAAAAATTAACTTCAGAACATTCATCGTGAAGTCTGAAGTCTCATGAAGTACTTCATTGAAGCTTGGATGCCGCACAGCGCACGATGAAACCGACTATTCGTTAGTAAATATTTTATTTAACCTCGGTTTGGCACTTCTTACTATAGTTAGGTTGGTCAAGATCAAATTTTTAAACATACATACTAATTTGTCTGATATATTTTGTTAAAACACGGCGCGTCCATTTACTGAGTAATTAGTGTGTATAATATATTTTGTTAAAATGCGGCGCGTCCATTAATCCAAAATTTGCATCATTTTTGGCACTTTGGCTTCATTTTTCTCTATGATGGAGAAACATTTTGGGAATTTTTATTTTAGATTCCGGTCGAGCGTGTTGGAATCTATATACATGCAAATTTTCAGAATCAAATTCTAAAATCTAGAGGGTCAAATATAGTTAAGAAAGCGTTTGCCGTTGCATACATACGTTAGTGAGTAGATATAAAAGTCTTTAAAAAATAGAATATTTTTTAATAACTTGTTTATTGATGCTTATTATTTTTATATATAAAATAATTGTGATAAAAATAGTTGAAAATCAAGAAAATTTAAATTTTATTAGGTTATATAAATCTATTACATTTTACGTGAACTTGTACCCTTTTTTTGTGTGTACATATTGTTATTATAATATCTATATTTACTGTATGCCATTTTTAATTAATATTTTTTACCATGTCAGATTTGATTTTTATGAATAATAATATTTATTTAAACTCATGATTAACTTATGAAAGAAATTAATACTCAAATTTTCGAATAAGATTAAATTCTTTAAATTATAATTAAAATTTATTAATGAAAAATATGAGTTTAATTATTGATTGTAAAAATTTCTTTTAGAATTTCATAAATTAAAGATCTTATAAAAGAGCCTATTTTTTTAAACTAATAATAATAATTAAGTTTTATAAATATAAAGTATTTAATGATAAAATGAATATGATACAATTTAGAAAATACACATTAAAATAAAATAAAAAACAAATATATAATATATAAGCATTTTTCTTGATATTGTTAAAATGTTTAATGTTATAAAATCCATTTTATTTCCAGATATTTCTGAAGCTATTCATAAAGCATCATTGGTAAAAATTTTTAAAAAATATCTTTCTTCATTTCCACAAAACAATGTAATCACAGTGAAAAAATGTTAATTTAATTATCAAATTAGGGGATGAAGCATGCACATTTACTTTTATACCAAAAAATCCAATAACTCCATTCGTCCAAGCAATTAGCCTCAAGATCACCACCACATGCAGATACGCATGAATCTTTACCACAACGTCCTTCTTTGATTATATAACGAGGATATTCTACACCTTCAACAACGTTGATATAAAGAATAGCAAAAGTCAAAAAAAGATAAATAATCTTCATTTCTTAAGAAGGCAAATGTCATAATTTTAGATATTAGAAGTTTCTTATATATTATTAAAATTGAATATATAATGAGAAAAAAGCTTTTAAGAATTGAATAATAAGCATGTAAAAATTATATAATTTTAAATTTAAAGTTTTTTCAGCTTTTTTACATAAAATATTCAAAAATATACTTTGATCATGAAAATTTAAAAAAATAAATAATTATTTTATCATATTTTAAATGCAACAAATAATGATTTTGATTAAAATCTAAAAAATTATATTTTATGTGGTTTTTAATAGAAAATTTATATAAAAGCATTTGCAAAAAAATGGGACACATTTTGATAATTCTTCATAGAATGCAATAAAATATCAAACGATAACAGAAATGTTGCAAACGAAGCAAATATGAGGTTGGAGAACAATTTTCAACAGGTTTTTTTCCAAAAAGTATATATTTTTGACACTTTGAATAAATACAACCTTTATTTAATCTTGATATTTCATATATGATATTTTGCTGATCTTAGAGTCTAATTTGTCATAATATTTTATGAAATATGTTATTAGAAGTCAATTTTATATAAAGTTGTAATAGTTTTAACAAATATCATTCCTTTTAAATAATCTATTCAATGGATCCCGGCTCGCTCGCTTGAGCAGCCGCTCAAAGGCAAAATTTTGTTCACCGCGAGCGAGAGCGAGCGAAGAAAAAAAGTTGTTCACTTGCTTAATAAAAAATATTTTTTATTATCTCTGTTTTTCTAGTTCTACCTTTGTTTAAAGCCATTTTTACTTTTAGATACCATGAAAACCAAAAGAAGTATTCGTCTCTTAGACACTAATACTGAAAATCTTTTTATATAGAAAACTGATATCCAAAAAAGTAAAATTGTAAGTAAACTTTCTTTATTCTATAGAATTATTATAATTAAAATTATTTTTTGTACTTTTCAGTTTTAGCATCTCAAATAAAGCACATAAAATTGAACTATTATCACATGAATTTTTGAATGTAAGTCAATCAAATAAATTTTTACCGGTAAATTTTTGGTAAAAAAAATTTTTCCATAGAAATTTACTAATGATAAAGTCCTGAGAAAGTAAGAAGTCTTTGAGACAGAGAATGATAGGAGTTCTTCAACTTTAATAGAATTACTAAATAAGGGTAAATGAGGATACTCTAATTATTTCTAATATACGGAGAGGGTATTCAAGAGTAGGTAATCTTTAAATAGAATTAAAAATTTTCATAACAAGAAAGTTTAAAATTTAATTTTTTTTTTAATTTAAAAATTAGTTTTTAAGAATTTTTTAGTGATAAATGTTTTAAAATACCTTTATTTATATAACTTATTTATAAATAATCAAAAATCATTATTAATAGCCATTTAAATGCCTATCTTTTTTGGAGGGATAAAACCGAAAAATACCTTATTTTTTATTATTAAATTATAATATCATTGTTTCTTTTAAATAGTTACATAAAAAACATGAAAAATAGTTACAAATTCATTTTTTTACGATTTATTACAAATTAAAAAATATTGAGCGAGCGAAGTGAACGCCAAAATACATTTCGCTTGCTTCAATGAGCGAGTGAGCGAAAAAATTATTGATGAGCTGGAATGTATATTATAAAAATAATTAGAAATATTATAACAAAATAAATCTATGAATTAAAAGTTAACAAGATTAAATCATCCATTCAATCATTCAACAGATCTTTTTTGTTTAATATTTGTCCTTATGATATTATTTAAAAAAGTTATAATTTAATGAATACCCATGAACCAAAGAATTGTGTTTATTGAATAATCAGCTTCTGCATCGACTTCTTTAAGTGGATGATTTGATTTAGGATATGTTAAAATTTTGCAAGGTACTTTTCTTGCTAACAATGTTCTAATGTATGGGCGGTAGTGAGGAACAACACGTAAATCTTTTTCACCAACTAGAAGTAAGTATGGCGTTTTAACTTTTTCGACAAGTGAAATTGGTGATTTCAGGAACATTTGTTCTCTTTCTTCTAAGGTCAAATATTTTTCCCAATTGTAATTTCTATTCAATGATTCATAAACAGCCCAGTCGGGAATGTCACTAATATCATGGGTAGTTTGAAAATCTAATACAGGATTAAGTGCAACGCAAGCCTTAAAATCATTAGGATATCTTCCAATAAGTGAAGTAACAGCAAAACCTCCATGTGATCCACCAAATAAGCAAACATTATTTTTATTGATATTTGGATATAGATTTAAAATCTCATTTTTTGCATGATGGATTTCATCAACTTCAAGTGTTCCACATTTTCCAGGTAATGCTCCAACAAACGATTTTCCATAACCAAGAGAACCATGGTAATTGACAAGTAAAACAGCGTATCCGTTATTTAACATTAATTGTTCATCTCTTCTTGGCATAGATAATAGTGAAGCGCCTACAAAAATGAACATATATTTTAATCTCACAATTTAAAAAACTAATGTTTATTTTACATTATTTCTTTTTACTAATTTATTAATCATAGAAAGAAAAATTTTCATTATAATATAGTAATTTTTTTACAAATATTATATAATGAAAAAATAGAAAAAAATGTTTTACAAAACTTACCATGTGGTCCACCATGTACGCAAACGGCAAGGTTTAGCTCTTTAACATTTCTTGGCTTTATAAAAATGCATTCATATTTCCCGTTCCCACGATCAAAACACAATCTTTCGTAGTCATTATCAATTAATTTCTCATCTTCAGCAAAATTTTTATTGCCTAAATTTTCTAAGCATTTCCATTCTACAGTTGTAGTATCATTTAATTTTCCAGCATACATGGTAGGTGCCATATTTGGTGAACTAACACTTGAAATTATATAGTCTTCGTAAACATCATATAAACTCCAACTACCTTTTGTTTCTGGTAAGTTGGTTAATTTTTTAACACTTTTACTTGCAATGTTTACTGATACAATTTCTTCTTTGCATTTCCAAAGAGTTGAAATAATCAAACGTTTTCCATCTTTTGACCAAGATCTTTGTCCATATGATGGCATAAAAAATCCTGGAAAAACATTGTCATCCTCAATATTTTCTAAATCTTTTTGAGGAATGATTTCACGTATTTCTTTAGTTCCCAAATTTAACTGAATTAATGATAAACACGTATCATGTGGTCCAAAGGGTTCCCGCATCATAAAATATACAAACCGTCCACAAGGCGAATTAATCAAACATTCTATACTTTTATTTTCAATAATGACATTACTTTCTTTTGTTTCAATATTATAAATTACCAATTTTCCTGACCTATTATTGCAAAAAATCTTTCCTTCTTTTAACTGCATTTGTGGAAGTACAAATGAAATTATAAATTTAGAATCAAAAGTTAATAAACTAAAAAGTGGTGATGAATTTTCACCTTTTATTATTTCATCAATTACTTCAATTTTTCCTTCTTTGACGTTAAGCAAACATAGTACAGGTCTAAAAATTCCGTTCAATTGCTCTCCAAACGACTCATTTAAAATAAATTTTTGCCCAACATTGCTTTCAATTAATTTTTTCTCATCATTCCAATCAATATCACTATCAAAATATTTCGAAGCTTTATGTTTTTTTTCAGCAGCATATAGTATTTTTGATCCATCTAATGATAGTGAGAAGGTTCCAAATTCACTGGATAAAATTGGTTCCCCATGAACTTTTGATGAAGACAGATCAAAAGTGTTGATTACACTTTCATTCAAATTATCTATTAACTGAATAAAATGTCGCTCTTCGTCATTTACCTTTTCGGAAAAGAAAACGGCTTTTTTTTTATTGTCGTCATTATATATTGTTTTATTATCCTTTTTTCCTATGTATGAAGTAAATGTTACAGGATTATTGATCAAAGAATCAAAGAAAATCATTCTTCGTTGCCTGAGGAACGCATAAATCTCCACAGAACGTTGTGAATACATTACCTCGACGGTGCATAACTTTTTATCATCATTAAGAAAAAGTCTTGCATTTGTTGGTATACGTATTTTTGATAGTCTACTGTATGTTTTTTTTAGATTTTCAATTATTTGAAAACGGCTTTTATTTTCCGTAGGCATTATCTTAAATCCTAAAAATGTTAAATATAAGATACCTTTGTGTCTATGAGTAATTAAACCAAGTATTAAAATTATAATAAAAATAACTAAAATTTGATTATATATGTCCAATCCTATAAAGAAATAAGATTGGTCTAATAATATAAGACAATCTGAAATCATGTAAAAATGATAATCATTGGTCACTTCAACACATTTATACTCATTTATATTTTCTTATTTTCAAATATTATAAGAATATTCAAAATTATTATTAACCCTTTCACGACCAGAGATTTTTCTCTTTGTATTAGTATTATGCACTCTTCTCTGTGTAAAATAGAAGGGGCTATTTAAATTCAACCGGCGATTGAATTTAGTCATATTATGTATAGATTCAACTACCGGTTGATTTTTATGTATAAATTCATAGATAGCTCTCTCCAATCCCATTTTATGAAGGTTAAACTACGGCAGTGATGGACAAGAATGGCATAACACGAGCCTTATCACAAAAAGTTGAATCTATACAGTAAAATTCAACCGGCGGTTAAATTTTGATACAGTGTGTATAAACTCAACCTGTTTTTTTCAAAGTGGTTGAATCTTGTATCACCCAACTTTTTTGTTTATAACGCGTATATGCGTCATCTGGTCGGGAAAGTGTTAAGTCCAAATATTATCAAAATTATGCGACCGTACTTGAGAAGCCCTACTAAATTATGTCTCAAGAAAAGAAAAATGTAGGTGAAAAGACGGTGGAACATACGGATGCTGCTTAAAAGCTTTGACAGGAAGAACGTATGGTGTTACAACTCAAAATGTAAAACACTGTACTAAAAAGAAGTATTGAAACGAAAAGAAAGTGGTATTATTGAAAGAATAATATCAAAAACGAAAGTCAAAGGATTGAACTACAAGTTGATTAATTCTGAAAGACAATTAATAGAAGATAAGAACAAGCTTATTATCGGAATAGGTTTTAAACACACAAGAAGTGGCCCTTCCGATACTTTATTAGTAAACACTGGAGATGTCGGAATCAGAAGAGACGCTGAAATGAAGAGAAGGGGATAATCCGAAGACAGAATAAATATATAAATTGTTTGCATTTTATTTTTGTAACGTTTCATTACTTTAATTAATAAAATTTTATAAGTTTAAGACAATTGTCAATTTTAAGTTGTGTCTCAGGGAACCCTTTGAAAGTTTCCTCGATTCTTCTGGATAGCATATCCATTGTTGGATTCACCCATTTTTCTAAACTATTGATTCTTTAAAATACATTCAAATATTGGAATATTTAGTTTAAAAAATTTCATAAATTATTTATTTTTCCTTTATAAATATTAAAATCATATACATCAATGTACAGAAATTTGTTAGTGGTAAATATTAATAATTAAGTAGATTTAGAAGCCAAAACATCATAAATTAGAGCATCGCGAAGATTCATTCTTGATGAGTAATTTGGGTTTAAGAAGAATTTCAGTAATTTTATCTCTTTAGAATTTTCTTTATATCCACATAATTTTCCTAACGTTGTTGGAAATGAAGTGTTCAAATCTATATTATAGGGCATTAATTTCTCGATAATTTCTTTCTCCATATAGGGTAGACCAACAATCTTGTATATCGAAATAAATCTCGGTTCTGGAAGATTTGTGTTGGGGAAAATTTGCTTATTAGTTAGTAACTCAGCATAAACACATCCTATTGACCAGATATCCTGAGAGATTGAATCTAATCCAACATTTAAATCAAGTTCTGGAGCCGAATACTCATATGTTGTTGACTGAAAGTTAATGTAATTTAATTACACAAATAATAAGATGAGAAAAACTCACAAACTTAATATTAACAATTGGTCTTCTTCTAATATCTAACGAACATCCAAAATCAGCTAAACGTAATTTGAAATTTTTATCAATAAGAATATTCTCTGGTTTAATGTCTCTATGAATAATATCTTTCTTATGACAATACCTTACTGCACTAATTAATTGTACCATAATAACTTTAATGACATTAGGAGGTAAAAATCCTTTACTTTTCTTATATACTTTTAAGACTGAACTTAAATTATCTTTGTGGAGACTTGTAAATATAAATAACCTCTTGAATCTCCTTGAAAAATATTCGATTTCCACGACGTATTTACTTTTTAGACGGGCAAGTGCTGCAACTTCATGAAAAAATTCTTTACATTTAGGATCTGGTGATGTCAGTATTTTTTTTGCAGCTAAAGACCTTCCTGTATTTCGCTCTTTTACCTCATATACTGTTGAAAATGTTCCGGATCCTACTACTCTGATTATCCTGAAGTTTGAAACATTTGGAAGTTCCTTTACCATGTTAGTAAATTTGTTAATTTTCTTTAAATAAATATTATTAAAAAAATAGTAAATGACTATAAATGTAATTTTTTACACAAAAATCGTAAAACATTATGAACGTTTACATATTTATAATTCAATGAATATTAAAAAAATTATCTAGAAGCTCCTTTCATTAAATTTACATTGTGTAAGATATCATAAAAAATTATGTTAGAATAAAAAATGCGGTGGATGTGAAAAGATTGCCTTCAATTTAATGCTTTATCACAAGAAATTACATATATATTTTAATGAAATAAAGAAAAAGATTACAAATGATTACAATGAGTTGTGAAATAACACTTATCATATATAAAATACACCAGTATAGGCAAAACACTTTTATCTACCTCTTTATGATTTCTTTTTACAGTTCAAAAGCATAAATCTACTGACCATTATTCCTTCTTCAATCGGATTAATTTAATATTTGGTTAAAACGTGTTAATGTACATTAACCTCATCAAAAAAATCAAGCTAGTGTACCTTTTCTAAATATTTGAAGAATATTCTTCTTAAAAATTGAAGAACATTTAAAATTAATTACTGTAATATCACACAATTTTACTACATTAACATGTTGACCATCACATCAAATTTTCAATTTCAATAAATTAATTCTTATCAGAAAGAAATTTTGCTAAAAGTAAAGTTTATTAGTTTTAATCATTTGGAGAAATGTTTATAATATTTTTAAAATATGTTTTCATATTCTAGAAATATTAGATACCTATCAACTAATCTATTCTTAAAAAAACCCGTATTTCCCAAAAAACCCAAATCCGAAGGTGATGGAAAACATTTCGTAGACTACAGAAGAGTTTTATGCAAATCCGGGAATGGTGGAAACGGTATGATATCATTTTTCAAGGGTTACCGAGTACCCTTTGGTGGTCCTGATGGTGGTGATGGAGGTAACGGTGGGCATATTATATTTAAAGCTGACAAAAGCACAAGAGATTTATCTCATTTGCAGAGCGTTATAAAAGCCGGTAATGGAGAATATGGGATGGGTAAAAACTGCCATGGTAAAAGTGCTCCACATAGGTAAATTATTTCTAGGAAATATTTCTATTAACTTTTCCAGAACTATTAAAGTACCATTAAATACAATTGTCAGTAAACCAGCAGTTGAAGGGATCAATGAAAAGGAATGCATAATAGAATTAATTAATGATGGAGAGGTATTTCTCGCAGCTAGAGGTGGTGCCGGAGGACATGGCAATAGATTCTATGTTTCAAATGAGGTCCGTAAACCAATAAAAGCTGAAGTTGGTGGTAAAGGAGAAGAGATAACATATGACCTGGAAATGGGGACTATGGCATTCGGTGGTTTTGTTGGATTTCCAAATGTTGGTAAAAGTACATTGTTAAGAGCTATATCTAGAGCTAAGCCTAAAGTTGCTTCATATCCTTTCACAACACTAAAACCACATATAGGAATTGTGGAGTATGATGATTTTGTTCAAATTCCTATTGCGGATATTCCTGGATTAATTGAGGGAGCTCACTTGGATTTTGGTTTAGGATCATCTTTTCTTCAACATATAAAAAGATGTAAATGTTTGATATATGTTATTGATGTTAGTCTTGGAGATTATGAATCTCAATTTGATATATTAAAAAATGAATTAGATATGTATAAAAAAGGATTATCAGATAGACCTACAATTATCGTTCTATCAAAGATAGACCTAGTAAAAGAATTAAGTATTGGAAACATACAAAATAAACTCAATGATACTAAAGTATTTCCAGTGTCATCGAGGAATATGTTGGGTTTAGAAGAATTATTAACGCATGTCCGTGAACTTTATGATTATTACAACAGAGATACTTCTATTTAACATGTATATTCCTTCAAAAATTTATTTTTTCCATAGTTTGTTTTATATTGTTATATAATTTCCCATATTTATTAAAAAAATATTCATATACCCTTGTTGTTTTTTAAATTTTCTATATTCGCAATACTTGTCCCTATCTTACTTAATAATTTAAAATCTTTTAATTGTACAAAACAAACTTTTATTAAGTGTTAAATTATAAAAAACCGTTCGTAGATAAATATTTGTAGCGTTAATCACAGTGTTACTCTAATTTGTTTAAGATTTTCAATTATGTTTACAATATTTTATTAAAACGTTTTACTCTGTTTCGAAAAAAACTGGTAAAAAGTTGATCTCAATCAAATTCTCAACCACATTCTTTAAAATACTTTTAGTGATAATAAATAAACAATTGATTATTCCTTTAAATTTAAACGGATACTTTCGATAAAACAATATGACATAAATTATCTTATGAAATATAAAGTTTACGTAGAAATTGGCTAAAATTTCGCAATGATAAAAAAAAATCAACATTATATCGTGTGTTTTAAAATATTAAATCACATCTACAAAAGTTTATCAAAAGAACAAGTATGATAATTATATACCATTAAATCAGGATAATTTACCATGTAAAAAAATTATTCTAATATACTTTGCTCCAACATTTATAATTTTTCTTAGTAAGATATAAATGTTTATTTAATGTTGACGTATCCATCTTCAACAGGAGAAACAAATAAAATATTTTTTCTATTAGTCGGATTATCTATCAAATAAATTACAAGTTGAAAATTTTTAAAGTTTATGTAAGATAATTATGAGACGATGGGGTTTGTCAAATATTCTACCATCGGCTGCTTCAATTCCACGTCCACCCTCGACAACTTTTTTTACAGATGGTGTCCTGAATTCATCATCCGTCAATGTAGATTTTGTTTCAAATCCCGATGCCTGGGAACGTGAATTTTTTGATCATATGACAAGGTTACAAGAATTGTTGTTACAAAAAAATCCTGATTACGATACCATTCAGGATGTATTTTTTACATTTAATGTTATGACTCATTTATTAATGTTAGAAGTTAATTCTCAACCAAAAACAACTATAGGAACGATACTTGATAGTTGTTTTAGTAATGAAATTTTTATTAAATTACAATCTTGGGCTGAGGGTGTTTCAGAAAGCTACCATATGGCATGTCAAGTTAATTTGCTAAAGGCATACGATTCAATGTTGTCTAATTCTAATAGACATAGTCATTGTGTTTTGGTCCATAAACCAATACTTTTACCGTTATTGAGACTTTTACATTGGTGTAATGAGACTGTTGAGGAGAGAAATCATGTTCCATGTGGTATTGATAAAGATTTTGTTGTGTTATTAAATCAAATATCAAGGAAGATGTCTCAAGATATTACTTTGTTACATTTTTTGTTTAATTTTAATGAAGACACTTCCGATGGTGATGGGGAAAATAATGTTGAGGCGATGAATACATCATTTGGTTCCTTTAAATCAACAAATTCAAATAGTAGTTCAAACCGTTTTCTTGTGTTTTCACTTCTTATACCATATTTGTATGGACCAGGTGATATTGGTCAATTAGCCAAAGATTCTGTTTTATCAATTTTAGCTGTCTCAGCAAAGTTTCGAGCTGTTGCTAGTTATATAACTAAAAAAACATCCTTTTGTCAAGTGTTATCAGGTGGTTTATGTGCTTTGTACTCCCTCCTACCCAGACATATAGGTGCTGCATTACAAGTTAGTCAAAATTGGCATAAACTTATTATACCAAATGATATTTTATTACTACCCTCTTTAACAGATTTACATGATTCATTAATATTTTTAAATGCTATTGTTGAAGTTAGCCATCCAATGATTAAGATGGAAATTGTAAGTAATTTTTATAAAGGATTATTGGTTGAAGTCATGAAACCTGGTTTTATTCAAGGTGATAGTGATGAATTTTTAAGTCAAATAGTTTATTTAAACTTAATGTTTGAAACGTTTACTGATGAAGTATTAGTACATGCATTATTAAAATTATTACTACGTGAGGAATGGAAAGGAAATGAGATGGCAAATTTGAGTAACTCCTACAATATAAGTGATGACAATTATGGATGTGAAAGATTGAGCATATTAGACTTGATATTAGTGAGAATGAGAGAAACTGACAGATTGACGAATGTTGTTTTGTCATTCCTTTACACATTAATGAATCTTGTTTGTGAAGATGTCATGTGGAATCAAGTATTTAGATATATTATTACTAAAGTTTATATATCTAATCCAGTTACTGATTTTGATTCCAAAAAATCAGTTCTCTCTGCCGAACAATACTTGTCATTTATACCATTTTGTATTAAAAATTTAGATCTAGAAGAGGATAATGAAAATAATTTAATTTCAAAAGGGTCTTTGTCAAAACACTGTTTGTCATCTAGAACTGAAATTATTGAAGTTTCTATTGCCTGTCTATCATGGAAATGGCCTTATGACGGGAGATTACCAAACAAATTTTTAAATGACTCATGTGATTCACCTCCACCACCTTCAATAGGTAGTAGCAATTTTACGAGATTTGGTTCTGCAAGGAGTAGTTTGATATCATCCGTTGGTGGTAATAGGTATTTCAATAATTTTAACAGAAGTGCACATACTACATTGGATACACAAGGTTTTTTGGATGTTATTGGGAATAGTAAACTTAATGAACTTGGCGAGGAGGATGAAGATGAGTTTAGTGATGAGGAAGTTAAATTTGATAAGATTCTTGAGGGTGATGAGGAAGGCGATGAAGATGGTTTTTTACCACTACCTCCAAATGATAGTCAATTTGATCAGATGACACAAAGTAACATGGAATATCTTCACTTAACGTATGATGACTTATCTGATGATGAAAATGATGATAAAAATAACGATATACAAAAAGTTGATGAATATCAGGTCCCTATAAATTATGAAGAAATTGAGAAGAAAATAGAAAATGTCCGTAGTAACATAATCGAGAAACTAAATTTCTCCGAAAAATGTAGTACTAGTGAATTTCTAGATAAACTAAAAGAAATAAATTCTCCTAAAAATAAGAGAAAAGGAAAAAAAAGATTGGAAGAAAATATAGCATTCATAGAATCAAAATTACAATATTTAAAAGAAATTCAGGCTGAGTGTGAGGAAGAAAAAGAGGAGAAAGATATAAATGAATCAATGTCATCACCAAATATAAATATTAATTTAAGTTTACTCAATGATATTGATAGCAAAGAGAAATATACTGGTATACCAATAGAATTACCTTACAATTGTCATGATCCAAATGATTATGGTTTATTGTTAAATAGATTATTTGATTTACTTGAATCACTAGTTGAGAACAACTATACAACAAATCTTCTTTTAATAGCTTTATTAAGAACATTATTATCATTTCCACAACCAATATTAAGAGCATTTATGTTATATCCAAGTAAAAACCCAGCTAACTTATCACCAATATTGCATATATTTAATTCACTTAAAGCTAAGATAGATCATTTTGCTCAGGAAATTGATGGGTTTGATGTATTGTATGTAAGAGCCTTAAAACATCTCAATAAAAAGGGTGAAATATATGAAAAAAATTTGAAAGGTAATGGTATACACAAAGAGTATTATTCTGACAATCATGAAGATTCTAATAATGATAAAGAATTAATATCTAGAAATAGTTCATCTCGTAAATCAAGTCGTCTCTCAAACTTGTTTCGGTTTGGTAGAAAAACATCTACTGAAAAAAAGATAAACGAAGATGAAGTTGATGATTCAGATTTTGAATTATCACGTTCAGGAAGATCGAATTCTAGTTTCTCCACAACATTTGATATCACATCAAATAATCAAAGGTCTTCTAATTACTCTTCAGCTGTTTATAGATATTTTTCACATAAGGCACTCGAGTCTAAGGCTAATACAGAAGATGCCACGCATAATAAACGTGTTGTTTATGCAGCCATCTGTATGACGGAGATGGCACAGATGTTTGCAGCATTTAGTTTGGAACATTCTATAACAATATGTGATGCCGTTAGCAAATACATTAAATAATATTTATTTTTCTATAAAAAGAAAATACACAAAGAATAAAAATGTCACTTTTATTATATTTTTAATTTATAAATAAAAAAAACGCTAAATCTTCATTATACTTCGGGAAGTATTATTTATTTAAGAATAATAATTAATATAAAGTTCTATCTCGGGAAAATAAAATTTTTATTGATAGTAGTATTCGACATCTTCGATTTGAGTGGGATTTTCATTTCCTTCAAACATGTATTGATACTCTGGATCACTATTAAAATAATCTCGTTGTTGGTCCATTTCCCAGAATCCATTTTGAGTACTGTTTTCTTCCATTCCGTTAGAAATACCACCGTCAAAATATACACTTTCTTCCTCCATAAATAAAGGTTCCACTCCTTCCCAATTTTTACATTCATAATCATTCTTGGAAATATCTCTAACAACTTCTTCAATATCGTTACTTGGTTTAAAGTCCCTAAGCATTTCGTCGATAATGTCTTGGAGTTCCTCGTCGTTCTCGTCATTCTCTTGAAGATCATTAGAAGTACCATGATTTTTACTGCAATCATATTGACTTTGTCCATCTGATACGTATTTGCCTTCCTTATCCCCCTCCCAAAACATATAGGGTCCCTCTGCTGGAGACTGTCGAATACTGCAGATTCGAGGTTTGTTTGTGGTGATGGGGTTTGAGTTGGCAATGTATTGGCTGGTATCATATTACAAAGTTCCCGATTTCTTTCAGATAACCTGGCATTTTCTCTTCTAAGTTCCTCATTTTCTTTAATCAACTTTTTTAAAGCTAACTCCAAGATTGTTGTTCTTTCCTTTTTACGATCTCTGGCGGTTTGTGCTGCTACACGGTTTCTCCATTTACGGCGATTTGCTTTTTCTTCACTCGACATATTTGTCAATCTTTCACGACGTTGTTTCTTCTTTGGTTGGTTAACTTGTGATGGAGCTTTTCCAGCAAGTACCGTTTGGATAACAGTCTCATCAATATCACTAACTTCTTGAGGAATTTTACAGGTACTGGCATTATTTACATCTGAATAGGTTGTTGACGGCGTACTACTACTATAACCACAGTCAGAGTATGGAGATTGAGATTGATAAGAAGATGGAGATAGTAATGAATTAGAGGAATGTGGAGATATAATTAAATATTCATTTGGATTTACATTAACTGACTGAAGTGAATTAGAAGGTTTTATCGTAATAATTGGTACTGTTTTTCCAGGTACCAAGATGAGTCTCTTTGGAGGGAGTGTTGGTGCTGGCAGTTGACAATTTTGAAACATCTTCTACTATCGTGGTTAGATTTTTTTTCTTTTAATAAGATTGAACAAATCGGAGGAAATTTTTATTTGGGAAGGTAGAAAATATATTAATAATAATACTTTATATAGATTTTTACTACTAAAATGAGATGTAAATGAGGATAATATTTATGAAGAAACAGTACAAACAAATATAACTTTGTACATAGTATACCGTGGTTATTGATGTAAGAATGATGTCAGCATTAGAGTGCTGATAACAATCTAACGGACACGTACTACAACACTATTGGTTGGTTTTCTAGAATAACCAATAAAAGTGATAAACATTATTCCATGTAGTTATTAAAAATTTCACTGTTGTTATTTTGAAATATTTTAAAAATCGAGAAATATAGTGTTGTGTATTATTTGAGAGATTAAAATACATCGTATTTATATTGTTTATGTTGATAGTTTTCTTTATAATAAAAATGCATAATGAAGTCATGTGAAACTTTAATTGTAAACATCAATAAACGATTTTTGATAAACTTATTATCCAAAAAAAATCAAGGAAAAATGAGAAATTGGGTTGATAATTATTATGTTATAAATTGATTAAAAAATACAATTCAGTCAAAATTGTGTTTTTTGATTATTTAATTAATTAACTATATAATTTATATAAAGCATAAAAAAATTGGTATTCTTTCTCTTTGTGTAATTAAATTGCGCATAAAGTTTTCTTAATTATGTTAGTTACAAAACTGATAAAATAAATTTTTGTCAATTAGTATACATCATCAAAATTACTGCGGTGCAAATAACCTTGCCATTTATTTTTATTTGATTTTCTGTAACAAATTTTTTGAAATAAATTTAACTTACAATGTTAATTGAATAAAAATATATCATTAACTGAGAAAGTTTCTTTTTGTTCAAGGATCTTTTTACTTCAGAGATAGTTGTAAAATTTGATTTTTATAGTACTATGAAGATGTTTTACATTTTTGATAGAAATAAATATTGTTTAAGAAGTATTAGTTTTACATACAAGATATTTTTTGTTGACTATTTTCTCACTAATAATTAGTATTTAAAATTATAAGTAAATAAAAAAGAAAAATTTCTGCAGTATTGTATCATAGGTGATTAGAATGTTTTTTTGGATACAAGATGTATTATTTAAAAAAAATATTTAATGATAAGACTAAATAAATTTGTTTAATAATTATAAAATCGACATTTATTAGATAAAATATCTTTAGTAAACATAAAATAGAATCCGATAGACTATATGGTTAACACTTTTATTTAACAGCACGTTCTTTTATAGAATTGAAAATCTTCACTTGGGAATATTGACACCACATTGTAAAGTGACATATACAAAATGACCGTTTATAAATTGTAAAGAAAACATTACTTAACATTTTGTTTTATCACCTATTGATAGTAAAAATCAATGTTAATGGTTAAAGAGGAAAATGAAGTCGGTAAAAATTTTCTCAGTCATAGTGGTAATTCTCTGAGCTTAACAGTTTTTATACTATTATACTAAAACTTCTTATTATATTTTATATTTCCTTTTTTCTGTTATGAAATATTATTTAACTTTTGATTTTCCATTAAAAAAAATTGAGATGTCAATATTTTAAAATCGAAATAAATTTCTTATCTCAGAATTTTTTTTAACTTCTTTTTAAGTCACAAACAATTGTGGAACTTTGTATGTACTATAAACTATCACATTGTTTCATTTTTTAGGAATAATTGCAGAAAGTTATCTTATTTATTTAAAATTAATTTCATTTTTTGTTAAAGAAAAGTGAATATTGATGAATAATAAAGTTCTTCAAATGGTTTATGTTAAATGAAGGATTGGGAAATGTTTCATCATGATTAGTATACATATAATACATACGTGTATGATACTTTACATAAAATAATTTATAAAAATATGCAATTGTTTTGATGTGAAATGTATTACACTAACAAAATATGTTTTTAAATTTTGCTTTATCTAGGAAACTGTACAGTATGATTAATAATATTTGTGTATGAGCAAAGATATTTTTCTATATATTTAAATTTAAAAAACGGTTTCCCGAAGAAATATATTTATAATGCGTATCTTGAACAATTCAAATTCATTTTTACTTCATTAAATAGTAACCTGTTAAATTTTTGTCTTATAATTAAATTACTTATCTCAATTACAAAATTGAAGATAATGTTTTCTAATTTTAGAGTAAGAGTTAGATTGTTATTTATCAAAAGATTATTTTAAGAGAGTTAGTTTATATACATTTTAACTTGAGATGTGATTATATTTTGATTAACTTTTAAACACTATATACATTTCTATTTATATAATGGAAAAAGAAAGCTTTGTAATGTTATACCAGCTAACCGTTTTGTCTATTCCAGGTGTTATCACTGTAAAAATTATCGTTATATGTAATAGTTCAAATATAGATTTTACCTTTTTCTATTAAAAATTGATTTTTTTAAAAAGAGTTATTTTTCTATTTAAACAAAATAAATACTTCTTTTATTTAAAGATATGTAGAAAAATTTCAAGAGATATAGTTAGTGTAAGTTAATTAAATATAAATATGTTGAAGATTAATTCGGGATGTTAGTATAAATCTTCAACAGTAAATTTGTAATTTATCAGAACTTAAAGTGCATTTATTATGTTTTATAACACTAAACATTAAATAAATCTAATATCTTAACTTATTATTATTCTGCTTAACAAGTTTTGTTCAGAATCAAATTTCAATTCAGGGACAAAAAGATTTAAAGAACATTCTACTTAACATTGA
Organism: Strongyloides papillosus; assembly: GCA_005656395.1. Lineage (NCBI taxonomy): Eukaryota > Metazoa > Nematoda > Chromadorea > Rhabditida > Strongyloididae > Strongyloides > Strongyloides papillosus. The sequence goes on along the minus strand of SRSI01000050.1, from coordinate 3,732,525 downwards.
TTTTTATTTTTTTTGAGCAAAAAATTTAGAGGTGGGATTTTTATAGGAAAAAGAAACTTTTTATATCTATTAATTCCCATTTATAATATTAACATTATACTTCTTTTATAACTAATTTTATCAAATAAACTTTTTGGTATTTCAGTTGATAACCTTAAAAACATAATTTACGACTCTCTTGATAATCCTCTATTCATTTATTTCATAAAAATAATTATAAAAAAAATTGTAGTATAAATTTATTTAATTAAATTTTTATTAACCAAATGAAATGTCACAAATATCTTCCAGCCTCCAATTCTTTTTTTCATTGAATATTCAATTGTTTAAAAGTAATATCATTATAATAAACGCCACAATTTAATTAATTAATATATATATAAATGTTTAATTTTATATCTATTTATATCAAAATGTTTGTTAAAAGGGATTTTTTTTTATTATTTGTTATTTGTTAAATGCCAACTTTTAACTTTTTGCCGTTTAAATTTTATGTAAATAGGTGATAGATAGATGTGGTGAGTAATTGATAATATTGTCGTAAAGAGATTAACTGAACAGGATTAATAATTATATGTAGATTAACATGTAACGTTCTTTAAAATTGATCTCTATCCTCTTTGCATATAATACGACAAAAGAAGAGGGCAATTTTTAAGATGACTTATCACATTTTATCAATTATAACTTTTCAGAATCACTGAAAACGAAATTCGCCTGCAGATTATAACGACTTATATTACTAACTTAAAATATTCTATAATATCATTATTACTTTTCTATATTTAACTACCAAGAAACCTTGATAAAATTAATATAGTTTTTTTTTAATATTACATATATCAAAAACTATAAACTTGAAGAGAGATAAAAAAATCAAAATTATCGGCCAGGTATTATTATAAAAAACCCTCCCGATTACAGGATTATACTTTGTGAGCTGTTATCATCATACCAAAATTTAAATCAAGGACCTTTCTTTTCAAGGAAAGATCACGCAAAGCTGTCTCCAAATCGTCATAAGGATTTTTTTTGAAGTTTCAAATCAAATTCTTTAACTTGACGACTTTACTTCTTATTTAGTATCAATAATACCTTCTCACAAAAAATATATATACCTTTATATTTTCTTATCTCCAAAAACACGACATAATTTTTTGTTTCTACAATCTATCGACATATATTTTTATTTGATATCTATATATTTGCGATTTTAAAATATCCAAAAAAAAGAACATAAATATCTTAAAGATAGAATTTCGAATTTTTATACAATTTTGATAAAACATTTAAAATTATTATATTATGAAACACCAATATCATCATTCAGAGAACGGAAGTAATACCATGAATAGTAATACGAACGATTGGAATACTGTTAAGTTTCTTCCAACCACAACAACTATTCATATTTCTTCTAATGGTAGTGGGTCTTCCTATTCTAATCATACATCAAATAGGCATTCTGGAAATTTTCAAGATATTCAACAACTATCTATTGATCAATTGTTAATTGTAATGGACCACATAAACACAGCCGTTAAAAATAATGAATTTACAGCATCATTAGCTAATAACATTTTCTTATTATGTCAACAATTAAAATTAATGGGAGGGATGTTGGAACAGACACATAAAATATATCTTAACAAGGTATTCATATCTCTTCGCCAGGCCTGTTGTAGGGATGCTGGACAATTAGGTACACCATGCCGTTTAAAAATTATGGAACTTATTGAACTTCGTGCTATGGGATGGAGACCTAACCTTGCCCATACACAATATTATTTAAATCATCAAAATAAAAATGAATCTAAAGATAAAATGACAACTTCTGTTATTGGAGCACCAGCAGCTTTTAATACTATACCTGTTAGTGCTATCAATTTTGTCCCAGCTGCAACAACAACCGCTGCACCATTATTTGTTACTGGTGATCAAACTGCTTCTGCTGGTGGTACACCCCAAGGATTTTATATTATACCAGCTACAAATGCTATCCCATCATGGGGTACTGCAATTCAAAGTCAATCTATGCACCAATCAACAAATGATCCTGAGACAGCTGCATGGACGGCAAGAAATAATTTGTTCAATAATTGTAATATGAGCAAAGTTTTTCCAAATGATGGATCATTTCCTGTAGTACATATGCGTCAAAAGTCTAATAATAAGGTTCCTCAAATACGTGAAGAAATAACAATTAGAAATGCTGATTCAGGTAAAATAATGGGAGTTAAGGGGAGAAGAATTGCTGTTGTTGAGGAGTTATCTAAGACAGTTGTATCATTCCAAAAAGTTGATTCAAAATCTAAGGATCGTATACTTACAATAACTGGAACATCCCATGATAGTATTGAGTATGCTAAGAAACTTATTGAAGAAACAATACGAAGAAATGTTTCACCATCACGTGAATTATTAGAGAATGATGAAAGTGTATCAAAAGATAAAAATGATAGTAATATTGATAATATGGGAATAAAAATTGAGACAGAAGCTGATGGAACATTACGTTTAAGTTGTTCTAATCCTCAATATCTTACTGTAGCACAGAATGCCTTAACTGATTATATAAATAGAATAGGAAGATCCAATAGATTGAGTATGGATGAAAAAGAATTGAGAAGAGAAAGAAGAAAGAGTATGCCATTGAATATGGGTGGAGGAGGAGGAGGTGGACAAAATGACAATAATAATGCATCAACTAATAATAGAAATAGTTTCCATCATTGTCATAATAGAGGGTAAGAATATTTTTAAATTAAAAATATGATTAATTAATTTTTATAGCTCATTTCGTGAGAAACGCTCTTTTGCTGGCTCAACTCCAAATCTTATAGAAGGTGTTGTTGGTTCTTCTGGAACAAACCAAAATAATAAAATATCATACACCCGAAAAGAACTGCAGGCGATTGCTGAACAAAACAATACGAATAATAATGAAATTGACGAACCTATAGCACGAATGATTAACGAGACGATACCTGAAATTTCAAGAATACGTATTGATTAAAAAATAGTTATAATTGAATTAAATTTTTATTTTTTAGTTAATTGAGAGAGAAAAAAAAGATAACAATTAAGTATACTTGTTAAAAGAAATCAAATTAATTATTACTATACACAAATGTGGTATTAATATGAATAACAAGAAATATGGTATAATATATTATTTAAATCAAAGTTTATTTTTTCACTATTTTAAGATAACATTTCTTTTATATATATCATTTGTTATACAGAAAGCACCTACTTATCTTTTTTTATTTTTTAAAATTATTTTTCTAAAGGTGTCTTTATTATTATATTTTTTTATTTAATTATGTCATTTTTGTAAGACAATTTTTATTATTAATTTTTTTAAATAAAGAAGTATGTTATGGCAGTATTATTTTTTAATTCTTTTTTTTCTTTCTATTATTTTTATAACTAATCCACAAATATTAGGGTCACAAGAACCTTTTTTTGTTAACAGAGATAAGAAAGCACAATTTCCTGAACTTATAACAGCTGATAATTTCCCTCTTTTTCCATTTACAGATCAATTTAATTTTGGTATTGAGGTTAACCCTGCAAACAAAGTTGCTTACGCAAGTGATATTAATATACCTGTTCCAGGATGGGGTAATTGGGATATGGATAGTACACTATATACGGGACATATCAATACTGATACAAGAGTTGGAGCAATGGCAAAACCTACTAATAGATTGAATATTAAACCAGAAACATTATCACTACTTGGACAAAATCCTGCCTTTAGGGCTGCTAGAAGTAAATTTTTTTCAATTACATTTTTATAATTTAATGTTATTTCTTTTAGAAAATGCTAAAGAAGTACTAGTAGGAAAGCTTCCATACAATTATATGCCTCTACGTTGTAAACCACCATATTGTAATCCATTTGTATCATTTGTTGCGGCAGGAAGTGAATTTGAAGAAGGAGATGATATTTTTTTTATTGGAGGTCTTGATTTTCCTGTACCTATTGGTCCATCTGGACAAGGAGTAAGATTTCCATTATCAGGTGTCGTTGAATATGGTACATCACCCGTTTCATATATGCATGGAAATGCCTATAACCCATCATCACCATTCGATTTTACAAAAATTGACAATGTTCGGAGAAGTCCATCAAAATATATCAATGATAAATTAGATTCTATCAAGATAAATTGAAAACAAAAAAAGAAAGAGAAAAAAAGAAAGCTCTATTGAAAATGTACTTAACATTTCAATCTCGAAGTAATTAAATAATTTAAGATAAGATAAATATAGATATCCTAATAAATTAGATCAAATAGAAAATATGTCAAATGATTAATAAACATATTTTAACATTTTATTTAACTTTATTCTAATTATTTAATAACGTAATGTTTCTATTAATTAATATTCTACTAATATTTTTCCCCAAATCTATATCACAGATAATAGGATCACTGGAACCACATGTAGTAAATGGAGATATTAAAACTCAACAATTTCCAGAACTAATAACAGCAGATAATTTCCCTCTTTTTCCATTTACAGATCAATTTAACTACGGTATTGAGATTAATCCTGCAAACAAAGTTGCTTTGGCAAGTGATATCAATATCCCAGTTCCTGGATGGGGTAACTGGGATTTAGATGCTAATTTGTATACAGGACATATTAATACAGATACAAGAGTTGGTGTTCAAGTAAGACCAACAAACAAACTTGGTATTAAGCCAGAAACATTAGTTTTATTGGGTCAATCTCCGGCATTTAGAGCAGCAAGAAGTAAATTGACTTTATTAAATTTATAAATTTAATATTTTATTTTTTTATAGAAAATGCTAAGGAAGTATTGGTAGGGAAAATGCCATATAATTATATGCCATCAAAGTGTAAACCACCATATTGTAATCCATTTGTCCACTTTGTGACGGCTGGTGTAGAAGTTGAGGAAGGTGATGATACATTCTTTATTGGTGGTATAGATTTTCCGGTACCTGTTGGACCAAATGGACAGGGTGTAAGATTTCCATTATCTGGTGCATTTGAACAAGGTACCTCACCATTTGCTTACGTTCATGCTCATGCCTATAACCCATCAACACCATTTGACTTTACAAAAATTGATAATGTTCGTAAAAGTCCTCCAAAAAAATTTTTGGTCGATAAGAAGGAGGATGAAGGAGAAGAGAATGATAAATATCATGCATCGAGTATTAAATTACGTAAAAAACGTCAAATAAATATAATAAGAAATCTTCCTAAATATTATTATCTTTACTATTAAAAAATTTATATTTGATTCATTTTTTAATTTGTAAAATTGACATATTGTACTGTTTTAAGGAAATAATAAAGTGCAGAAACATTTTTTTGTAAAATGAAAGGGCACCATTTTTATAAATTCACAAAAAGAACGTGGCAAATTATAATTTCTAAAAAAGTTTTTACAAAGTGGTATTTAAATTTTTTATTCAAGTATGGACAATAAAGAAATATCAAAAGTACATATTTATTGTTGAATTATAGATTATATATTAAAATACAATATAAATGATCTTAAATTATTTTTCACACTAATATATAATTTTTTTATACTTTTATAAAAATCTCCCATTTTTTTTAAATACAAAGCTAATAATTCTTTTTTGTACAAAGAAAAGATATAATAAAAATATACATGAAAAGAATTGTAAAAATAGAATCATTTCAATGTCTAATGGGAATTTAATAAAAAGTAAAAGAGATGGTCAAAAGTTTTAGGGAGAATATTTCAGCTTTAGAGCTAGTTAAATTTTTTCTAACAACTTTATTTTTCTATACATCCATAATTTGTGTTGATAAAACGATAAATGATTTTAGAATTGAAATAATTTGTATAAAAATTAATTTTTTAAGATAATTTTCTCTGTAAATTAATTATCTAGACTATTAGTGGATAAAATATAGAAATAAAATTAACTTTATGTCTCTCTCTTTTTTATTGTATGTTACAATTTTCACTTATCCTTTCTTATTAAAAGCTTCCTTTATCCATACATAAAAGATTATTTTATCATTTATTTTATCTTTCCACTATCACAATTTTATGTTTAGTTGCTTACTAACATAATTATAATCTAATTCATTTTTTCGATTTCTTGGAAATAGAATTTTGTTATTATTTCCATCAATTAATTTTGGTACTTAATATTTGATGTTTCATCGAAGAATTTCATTACCATACCATTTATTTTTATTAATGAAAATTATTTTTATAAATATTATACTAACAATTTATCGGTATAAATTTAAGTTATCAAAAAAGAAAATTTTCTACTTTTAAATTATTTATTAAAAATTTTTTGCAAAAAAAATTTTTCCCATCTACTTAGAAAATATCATGTGTCTTAAATTTTTTAAAAACCTTACAACTATATAATTATTTTTTTTAAAATAAATGAATTTAATATGAGTTAATTATTGAGTGCAGATTATTATATCCTACAAAAATTTTTTTATCTTTAATTCCTTATTTTTCATCTCATTCTCTTTTTTAATAATATTTATTTTCATTTCTTCTGATAAAAGATAAATAAATTAACTTGAATTTATGCATTGTTAATTCAAGACTATAAATTTTAACTGTTTTAATTGCCTTCCATTCTCTAATTTTGTCCCTGAATTGGCCTTTCTCGAAGATGTCATAACATTTAAGAAAAAAAAATATCTCAATGTATGGAAAAATGGTAGAAAAAGAATTTAAATTGATGGTTTTTGATGAAGTGATTCCAAAAAGTATTTTAAATGAACGAATAGAGAAATAAACTTTACTTTTAAATATTCTTTACATAATATTTACACTAATTTTTAGGACTATAATTACTTCCCTTTCGTTTTTTTAATATTAAATTTCATACTCTTGAATAACTTTAATTTCTACCATATTTTAAAACATTTCATTTATTTATTTATTCCTTTAAAGTAACTTTTTAAAATAGTTCCCAAATTATAAAAAAAAACAAAAAAACATGACAAAATATTAAAACTTTTGCTTTATTATTTATGGAAAAAATTTTCTATATATCCTCTAACTATACAATTGTTATTAAAATAATATTTTTTATATTAACAAATTGAAATATTACTTTCATATGTTATATCCTTAAAAGGCTTGAAGGAACGACAAATGAATACTTATTAAATTGCAGAACTATATTTTATGAAAGTTTCATGTTTCAAATTGGTATATATTTTATCTACCTTTTATGTTATTATTAAACACATGCATATATATCATATTTTTTTAAAATTTATTTATTATGGCTGCAATTTTAAATATTTATTGACTTTTTTGGAAATAGTATTAAATTTTTAATGAAAAAAGTGGTTGGTGAAATTATTATGAGATTTTATATTCTTAATAAGTACACAATATCGGTGGATATAATTAAATTAATTATTCAATCACTTATCATTTTTCGTATATTACGTAATTATATATAACTGAAGATTATTTCGTGACGAAATGAGTGTACTTTGATTATTATTTTAATTTTGTTATTTAATCTCTAAAGTGACATATTTAGAGATATTTATTGATAAATAATCCTTAATAAAATTATTTTATTTAACCCGTCAATTTTTTAGTATTTTTTACATACTTCTGTAGATGTATGACAATTTAGACTAAAATTAGATAAACGTTTCTATTTATCTAGAACATTAATACTTTTTTGATCATATTAAAAAAAAGCATTTAATTTCTAATAATTTAGCTCCTTCCTAATAATTATATCTTAAATTTATTTACATTTAATATATTTATTAACCATTAATGTATTTGCACTTATTTTGTTGTTTGATTTTTAAATAATAACGGTTTTTAAAAAAAGATAAAATCAAGCAAAGTGTACTTTTATTGGACTTCGACTATCTTTCATTACGAAGAATTATATCAATTTTTCCAAATGCATAAAAAAGAATAAAAAATGCTTTAATATAATACTATTCCCTTGATATAATAATCATTATTTAAACTTAAAAATTGTTTAAATACGGTATTAAATTTATAATTCTGTTGTGTAATAAAAAGTTAATTAAATATATATTTTTACCCAAAGGCATGCATATACAATTGATATTGTAGTAAATTTGAAACCATTTAATTGAAATGTCATTAAAAAAGTTAAAATAATAGTTGACAAATTTGATATAAGTGAGAAGTAGATTAAAGTATTTTGTGATAAAATAAATATTAGCATTGGTAACAATTTTTAGAAGTTGTATAAATGTGTTAGTTAAAAAAAGGAAAAAATATTTATTGGAAGATATCTTTATATTTTCGAAAATGCATATTTGGTGTGCAAATATATTCTTTTCCATAATCTATTATTTTGAAGTGAAAAATTGATATACAAAGATGATTGGAACTTAAAGTGTTTCCTAACTCCAACTTTTTTTAAATTATATTATTAATATTATACGTTGAGTGACATAATGTTATATCTCTCTTTATTTCATTGAAAAGGAGGAATAAAACTTCTTGACATTAGAAAGGAAAAGACCCTACTGTTGACATTAATATATTACTCTATACCCAAATAAATTTTATCCCTCAAGTTATAAACCTTTTAAATTACTTTTACAATATCCTTTCTAATAACAAAATTAGGTAAAATTTGATTTTTTTCCACTCATGTTCCACTACTTTACTTTTATATCATATTTTTAAAAGCAATATACATAATTTTTTTAGTAATTCATATGAAATTTCTATAAAATATTTTTAATTTTAAACTTTTTACCAGCTAACATTATGCATTATCAATGATAAAATTTATATATTCAAACATTTTTTGAAACAAATTTTATTTTTTCTTTTATTTCAACATTTCAACCATAACTATATTTGAAATGTTTATAATTAACAAAGCACATTTCATTTAAATAACAGAGATTTACTTTTTGTAAATTCACAAAAACACACATGAACATTTACTTCATTAACTTTTCAAAAATCTTTTATCACACGTTAAAAAAGGTTTTTATGGAAGTTTCAAAACAATTGTAAAAATAAGTATATATATCTAAATTTCAAATTGTAATTTTTTATGCAAAAGCTATCATAAACACATATATAATAACTGCATTATTTCTTTTTAACGATAAAATACAATTTGTTTTATCACTCTTGTTACTCTTTGTTTCATATTAATTTTAAATCCTCACACTTTCTCTCTCTCTCTTCTTAACTCTTTTATCATTATCTTTCTTCTTTAAAAGCATATTTTTATAAAACAACCATTTCAGACTAAAAATCTTTAATTAATAATCTATCCTAATAAAATTTTTCTTTCCATCTAACAAGACATAATAATTGCCAATTTGTGAAGGAGTATTTTTAGGTTTACACATATCTTTGAACCCAATTCAATTTCCTTGCATACCCTCTTCAAACAGTTTCTTGATTTTTGTCTCGAAAATTGGCTTTGTTAATAACGGTCCAAATATAAATTTAATGTATAAATATTTTTTTTAAATTACTCCCTCTCTTTAATTTTATCTCTTTCCTTAAAAAATACTATATATAGATTTTGAAAAACTTATAAATATACATCCTTCCTCTATCAAAATGTTTCTTCAAAGATTACATCTTCTAAAATAGTTTTAAACAAAAAATAGAAACTTATTTTTACTATATTAACATATGGACAAAAATAAAAGTAAAAAACATTTTTTTTTATTTTGTACAGTAACAAATTCCTCAAAATTAATCTTTAACGTCTTTAATTTTTATTAATAATTATTATGTTGAAAATATAAAACAAGATGATTTAAAATTATTAGATGAAAATATATGTTATTAAAAAACAATTTATGACTATTTCTACCATCCCGATATTAAATAAAAAATTGTAATGGATAATTTAAGATTATTATAAATATTTTTGAGCATATAATTGAGTTTCAAATATTATTTTGTTTTCAAAAACACTTTTAAATATATTTTCATTAATAATTTATTTATTGAACTCATAATAACATATAAGTACTTATATTTTTGTTCTATACTTAAAATAGTTTGTTATTATAAAAGTTTAAGTGTTTTGTGAAGTTTGATTAAGATAAACATATACAAAAATATGATATAACTTTTGAAAATGTCATTTTAAAAGATGAAATGTTGATAAAGTAGTATTCATTTTTGTTTATTAGAAATAATCCACTAAAATAAATAATTTTCTAAATTTTATTTTTAAACACAATTTTTTTTATTGTCAAAAAGGGCACTTTGTTTCTAAGAGACAACATCTTTATGGTGTTAGTAATTTTGGTTTTAATCAAACATCATTATAAGTTTATTTCATCAACCTAACATATATGAACACCTTTATCTCCGGTAGTAGTAGAATAAATATTTATGTATCCATATTAATATTTATTTCATTTATAATAGACCAATTGAAAATAATATAATAGTGAATATATATTTTTCACTACGTTACTCATAATTAATGGAAATGACAAAAAAGGTTGCTCACACCATGCTACATTTTATCTATAAACTAATCTTTTTTTAGCTTTCAACTTTATTAACCAAATATTTATGTTATTGTTTTAAAAAGTATCATTGTATTAGTAGAAAAAATTTGTATGTAAAAATAACCATTGAAGTTAAAACAATATAAAACCAATAGGTGCTCTATTTTTAAAAATATTATTTTTATGTTGTTATTTTATTTTCTTTAAAATTATTTCTTTTATTTTCGAAAAATTATAAAGTTTAACAATAAAAGATAGATTTATTTCTAGAGTCTGTTAATTGTGGATTTTAACAAAAACAAATTATGTATAAACAGAGTTGTATTTTTTTAATTTTTTTAGTATAAGTTTATTGTTTCAAGGTACTCCATATACAGTTCTGTAAACATTGTGACTACAATCACCATATAAGTCAAAATAAATATAATGTTTACAATGGTATTTATTAATAGAATTAAGACAATTTAAATATGCTTTCTGTGTGGTATAATCAAAAGTATTACACAAAAGATACTTTAACATAATTTCTAAAAGTATCTCATTAAAATGTTAGTAAATGTGTAATTTGACTACTTTTTTATTTTTAGAAATAAATGTTCTTGAAATGTTTCTTGCATTTATCGAGATTGCTTTAAAAAACAAATTAATTTTAAAGGCAGAATTTTTAATTATCTAAATGTTGTCTTTTTTAGATAAAAATTTTACTATCTATTTATGAATAATTTCAAATATTTACTATTGTAAAAAACAAATAAATTTAAAATGTCTCAATCTGCCAGAACAACTTTTTATAGCATACCAAACGTTACATCTGTATCAGGATTTTTGAGTGATAGAAGCTCATTAAACAATTCTAATTGCTCACAAGATAGTATACAATATAATGCCAGTAGTTGTGATAAAAATTTACCATCATCAAGTAATATTTCAAGTACAGATGGCAACCCATCTCCTATCACTAAATTAGATCCTTTTAGCAATAGGTAAAATTAATTTTTTTATATATAAAAAACGTTTCAGGCCTCATTTACGAAGTTCATTAAGACACCACACCTCCAGAGCAGCAAAATCACCTGGTAGGAAGACCGTTAGTTTTTTCAGTGTCAATTCTGATAAAAAGGTTTCTAATGTAAGTGATTGTCTCCAAATTATGCAAAATGGTACGGAGATGATAAAAATTAGAACTCATGTAAGGCAATTTAAAAGATTTTTTTCATTAGATACTGATTGTGCTTATATTCGTTGGCAGCCATCCAATAAGAAACCTCATAAAGCGCGATGTAAGTTTGAAAATTAATATTCTATAAAAAAACTTTATATTTTTCATAAGTTATTATCTAGAATTAAGCTGTTTACTATAATTCTATATATATCACATTTCAACATTAAACATATTAAAAATTCATATTGATAATAATTTTATTGTGTGACTGTGATAGAAAAATATCGAAAACATATAAAATAATATTTTCGAATGACTTTCGGAAAAATTTTGAAATTACATGTAATTATAAATGTATTATTAATTATTGATGTTTTATAAATAAGTAGATTGATATTAAAAACTTTTCGGTATAACGCACAAAGTATTTATTAAATAATGTTGACAACTTTGAATTGATTGTCTTAAAAAATTGTGATGTTTGTACATATATATGTAAACTAGACCATTAAATTGTACTATCACAAACATTTATAAGTAAATAAGACATCTGAATCTACTACAATTTGTACTTATTGTAGAAAATTTACCAAAAATGACAACATACATTATTTTAATTGATAATTATCATTAAAATATACCAATAATAATCAAAAAGATAGGGGACACCCGGGATTGAACCGGGGACCATATGATCTGCAGTCACATGCTCTACCACTGAGCTATATCCCCGATGTTCCGGCGTTCTAGGAATTTTTCCACTATTGTCTGGGGATTTTCATCTGGTACTTTTTGAAAAATTATTTAGAAATTTCATAATTTTTTATTTATGCAATATATACTCATTTTTTATGATATTTTACATTGTCATTTATTTTATTTTTCTTCTTATATTGGTAATTTTTTAATACTTATTATATTAATAATCCAGAACATTACTGGATAAAAAGCTTTATAATAATTATTTTCTGAATTATCAGTCAGTAATATAGTGGTAAATTTAATTATCCACAGACGAATTAATTGAAATTACTATAAAAAAGTCTTATAAACAAATAAAATAAATGACTTTTAATAGTTTGTTTTGACAATGAATTTATAAAACTATTGTTTGTTAATTTTTTGAGACATCCTTTCTTTTAATTTCTATCATGTTATAAATAACTATTTCATTGCTTAAATAATTTTTTCTACTTGAAATAATATTTTCAATTGGATATGAAATGTTATTTCCAGAGAAAAATTCAAATTAGTCTAATTGTTATATGGAAAAGTAATTTATTGTTAAAAATAGAATTTTTGAAAAAATAAAGAAATTTTTGTTTAAAATGTTGAAAAATATGAATTCAAATGACAGATAAAAAATTAAAAAAATATATCATAATCATACTTTTATTATAATTATATTTTAGTGTCTGTTGAATCAATAAAAGAAATACGTGTAGGAAGAAATACAGAACATTTCCGTGGATTAGAAAATCAGCTACAAGATGTACAAGACGATTGTATATTTTCAATAATTCATGGAGACAACTACGAATGTTTAGATTTAATAGCGTTATCAGCAGAAGATGCCAATATCTGGGTAACAGGACTTCTATATTTAACTTCTAGTACAAGAATTAAATGTCTCCCTAACAATATCATAGGTCCAAGATGTACACTAAGAGAAAGGTGGCTCCAATCAGTATTCATAAAAGCCGATGAAAATAATATAGGTTTCTTAAATGAAAAAACCACAATAAAATACATAAGAATGTTGAATGATAAAATCGCAGTTTCTAGAATAAAACAAAAACTAAAGGAAGTCATAGTATCACAGGAAGAAGAATTTCGTGGACGTATAAGTATGGGAGAATTTGTTGATATATATAAAGATTTAGCAACACGACCAGAGATATATTTCTTAATGGTTAGATATGCTAATAAAGATTATTTAACAGTTGATGATTTACAATTGTTTTTGGAGACAGAACAGGGTGTTTCTGAAGCTACAAATGAGATTTGTGAAGAAATTATAACAAAATATGAACCTTCAGATGAGGGAAGGTTAAATTTACTTATGACTGTTGATGGTTTCAGTAATTTTTTGCTTAGCAAGGAATCATCTGTCTTTGATCCAGCACATTTGAAGGTGTGTGATGAAATGGATCACCCATTTAATCATTATTTTATTGCTGCATCCCATAATACTTACATGGTAGAGGATCAACTTAAAGGACCAAGTAGTGTTGACGGTTATATAAGTGCATTAAAAAGAGGTTGTCGTTTCATTGAACTAGATTTATGGGATCCTTTAGAGATTGAGGAGGATGCACAACCAATGATACATAATGGACCGATAGCTTCCTGTAGATTACCATTATCTTCAGCTTTACGAGTAATAAAAGACTTAGCATTTGAAGTGTCAAAATATCCATTATTTATAAGACTTGAAATTCATATGTCTCTACAATGGCAACGTATGGCATATGAAATGATAACAGAGACATTAGGAGATTTAATATATAAGCCAACAGAAGATGTCAAAGATTGGACTGATGAAAAAAATGTGCCCTCACCACATAAATTTCAAAATAAAATTCTTTTTGTTGGTAAAAAATTCGATACTATGTCTGATGTTGGAGAGGTTAGTGAGGAGGATGAAGCTGAGGAGATGCATCAAGCTACTGGTAATACAAAAAGAAGTCATAAAAAGAAAATATATATTTTAAAAGAATTTTCTGATTTAATACCTAACTTTTTACAATCATGCTTGGTTACAGATTCAAGTTTACTTTCTAATAATGAATTAAATAAAAAAAATCATCTTCTATCTATAAATGAAGGAGATTGTCTTAGGATAATGCAAAATTATCCCTCTGACTTAATACAGATAACAAAAGATTTTTTGGTACGTGTAGTTCCAGATCCATTAAGAATAGATAGTTCAAATATGAATCCACAAGAATTTTGGAATTTTGCTGTTAGTTTGGTGTCAATTAATTATCAGACACCAGGTTTACATTACGATCTTCAGGAAGGAAGATTTTCATCAAACGGATTTTGTGGATATGTCTTGAAACCTTCTACTATGAGAGAAGATTTATTTGCACCAGATGAACGACTAGCATATTGTGCACAAATACTTCATTTACGTATATTGTCTGGGCAACAATTACCACGACCTCGTGGTTCAAATGTTAAATCGGATTCGGCAGATCCTTTTGTAGTTGTGGAAGTATTTGGTATCCCATTAGATTGTGCAGAGGAAAGAACAAAGACAGTAAGAAATGAAAGTAAGTTATCTTGTTAATAATTTTTCTTTTATGATCTCTTTTTACTAGAAACAATTTTTTTATTATATTATATCATTTTTATCTATATAAAGAAAAATGTTTAACTCCCCAAAGAAATAAAGATAAAAGATCTTATACATTAGTAAAGAAAAGTTAATTCTTTATAATACCAAAAATGTAATAAAATTTTTCATTTGTACATTTTATCTCTTAAAAATATAATATAAAATAAATTTAACAATAAAAAATAAATATTTATTCTTTTAGGTGCTAACCCAAATTTTGACGAGTCATTGCAATTTCAAATTAGTGTCCCGGAATTGGCATTAATTAGATTTTTAGTGTTGGATGACGATTTTATTGGAGACGATTTTATAGGACAATATACAATTCCATTTGAATGCCTTCAAAGTGGTAAGCATTTTAATTTAATTTTATTTTTTATTATATTATATTTTAAGGATATCGTCATATACCATTACTAAATAACGAAGGAGATCCAATTGAAAATTGTTCATTATTTGTACATATTGCTATAACTAATCGTCGAGGTGGAGGAAAAGCCAAAAAACGAGGAATGTCTGTTAAAAGAAAAACTGCTAAAGTACAAACTGGTATGAAACTTGTTGGTATTAAAAGTGTTGATGAACTTTTTAAGTCAGCAATACTTCCTCTTATTGAATCTATTGAAATGAGAAATAAAATGGAGACAGCTTTAATTGAATGGCAGGAACAATGTGGTTTAAGTGCAACTGGTTCAATAAGACAAGGACTTCGTTTGATGTATTCGAGAATTTGTTCTCTCAATACATCTGGTACAACAACAGATTCACCACAAACATCGGCAAGATTATTTTATAAAGATGGAAATAATATGTCAAAGAATCAAGGAAATATTTCATTTTATATTCAACCAACAGCTAATGGTTGTCCATTAATTATACGTACAGGAATTATTCCAGATAGTTTAACAAAAACATTTGTATTGATGGAATGTCTTTTTGAAAAATGCTCTATTATATTAAATAAAACAGAAAATCTTTTAAATAAAATAGAAGATGCAACTAAAAAAATTAGTGAATGTTATGAGGAGTTACCAGAGTTATGCGTACAAGCAGGTCTTCGTAGTCAAAAAGCTACGAGAGCTACTGAAAATTTTGCATGGAATGTCAGACTTCTTAAAAGTCAATTAGCCTCAATGCATAAATCACAAATTGAAGCTAGTGATATATTTACTCAAGTTTTTGATACAGCAAGATTGTTAGGTATCCTTAAAACTAATGATGATGAAAATAATGATAAAGAATTTGTTAAAAAATTAAGTAATGATTTAGATGAAGGAATTAATGATGTACATTTATAAACTAATTTAAATGATTATTATTTGATATTTACTTTTATATATTATAAAAATTTCAGTTTAAAATTTAATATAAATAAACTTTGCGTTTAATTTTTTAATCATAAATTTTCTAGTAATAAAATTATTTACTTAAGTTTGCAAACATTTAATAACTTTTGCAATTTTTCCAGACATTATAGTTTTAATACTTCACATAGCGTTCAATTCCCTCAATGAGCAAAACTGTAAAAAATTAAACAAATATATTAAATTATTATCTATAGAACAATCTTTTTTAAAAATACCATTCACTAACGAAAATTTAAAAAAATATCAAAATTTATTATCAAGTACGTCACTATACTTTTTTTTTTTTAAATATAAAAAACATTTCTTAATAAAAAAGTAATAACATTTTTGTCATGTTTACAATTTCAGAAGTTTCCAAATTAATAAAAATATTAATTCCTTTTCCACCATAAATCTAGGTACTTAATCATATAACAGTTACAGTCAAAAAAAATCTTTCCACTAATCTCTTGTGAATTTTACTCCTACTACATTTCTTTTATTTTAATTTCAAGAAAAATTAATATATTATTTTTATCATTCGTTTTTTATATAAAAAATAAAGGAAATATTAAATCACCAGAGAGAAGGAACTTAAAATAAAGACTATATCTATTACAAATTCTTAAGAATGATATCAATGAATGGTGATAAAAAGATTATGCATTTTAATTATATAAAATAAACACCCTTAGTTTAAAATAAAGAACTGTATTAAATTCTCGGGGTATAAGATTTTATAAATGCTTTTAGAGCTGTGCTTAAGAATGTTTAAAAAATTATTTCTAAATCTTTTATAAAATTTACAGAAAATACTTTAAGTAGTTTTATTTTTGCTTATTAATTATTTTAAAAGAAATTTGTCATTAATGCCTTTAAAAAATTGTATCAACTTGCTGCAGGGAGATTGTTTTAGTAAAAATATTTCAAAAAAATAACTCAATTTCATTAAAAATAATAAAAAATATACAAAATTTGACAATAACCATACATATGATATTAACATTGCAAAAAAGAAATCAAAATTAATTATTAAAAACTTTTTGGAGTTATTACTGGAAGTGACAAAGTGGAGCCCACAACTATTTTTTATAATTTTGACTGACGATCATCACACAATTTTCTGTGACGTCATAAATTGATTCTCACATGGAAATGACATTAAAAAGAATTTTGTATATCGTCTTTACGCGCCATATTTATACACTTGTACTTGACATACTGGAATAAATATTTTTGACATTCTAAAAAATTATCGTTAATTTAACCAAAGAAAAAACGTCTAAAATGGCTTCTAACGCTAAGAAGGAACAACACTTAAAAGCACAATACATCGATGGCAGCATGAAGTTAACAATTTGCCGTAGTAAACGTGTTGGTGCTTATAACCAATTATCAGAAAAACAAAACTGTTTGTACAAAGAGTTACCAGAAGAGTTGGCTGATGATGTTATTGATCAAATCACAAAAGAACATGTAAGTCTACTATGAAAATAATAATTATTTATTCTATAGGAGCTTAAAATGGCGACGAGGTTTAATAAGAAACTACAAGAGGAACAAGAACATTTATCAAAAGGAATTGAAACCCTTGAAAACGAGAAAAGGACCTTTGAAAGTAATGTCGAGGAATCTAACAAGCGTATTACCAGTCTTGCAGGGACACTAGGAGGAATAAATGAAGGAATTAAAAAATTGGAAGAACAAAACATGACAATAACAGAGGAACTTAGAAAAAAAGTCCAGATAGCAATGAATGTTCTTCGACCTCAAAACCAAAAAATCACGATGTAAATATTGTTTCAATAATAAATTTTCGGCTTTAACATCCTAAATTTATAAAAGCATTATTTTATAAACAATTTTTATTACACAAAATTTATATTTAAACTAACATAAGTGGCAACATAATAGCTTATGGTAAAATTTGCTTTCTATGATATATTTTCTCCCTAGATTTCATTAAATAAACACTGCTGTCTGTAATATTATTTCAACAAAAATTACTTAGATATTTTATCCATATCTGGCAAACATGATTTGCGTATGGGAAGTGCATAAAAAAAATTTAAAAATAGCGGAATTAATACATACTGGTAAAGTGCCCTAGTTTATGCTTAATAATTCACATCCTTAAAAAGTTTTTATTCGAAGTATCTATTAATGGGATATTTTTCTATAATTTGAATACAATAACATCTGAATACATTTACGCATAAATTCATGGTCTAGTACCAGTCAATACTTCACTTATTACAACGTGTCTACAAAGATGTTTTACATGCAGGTTAAAACTTATATTCGTGTTAGGACGTACAGTGTTTATATCATTTTAAAAATTATTTTATTTTTTTGGATTTTATTGTAATTTACATTTGAGTTAGAGCAATTTTTTTTACATATAGGGAAGAGTTGTGTGTTTCCAACTGTCTGTCAAAATGTTTTTTGTGATAAACCAATTAGATATTTATTGTGTATAAATCTTGTTTTTTGCATTTTCTTCTATAATTAATGTTTCTTGTTGTTTTTTGGATTAGTTTCCATTAATTTTTTTATTTTTAAATTTCATTCGGGAAAAATTGAATAATTTTTAAATAATAGTTAACTTGCTAACTTTATTTAGAATTAAAATGTGGGTTGGATTAAACTCCCCAGAAATATTACGTGGAATCTTCAAGCACTTCGATGATTTCCATACAATAGAAGATATCTGTGCTAAGTCAAATGAATTCAAAGCAATGTATGATTATGCCCGCCCAAATTCTATTTTGAAGACAGGCAAACATTTCTATTTACATGACGATATTTTATATATGCCTTCACAATATGGAAAACTAGAATATAATGTTTCAAATAAGTTATTAACACCTATTCTCGATAGAAACGATCTTTCTAAATGGTTGTACATTGAAAAAAAAGATTTTCCCTTTTCAGATACTAGGGAAAATTGCCCAAATTATTCTGAAATGTCAAAGTATCGTGAACATTATGGAATTTTCTTGTCTGATGGATTTGAATATGATCCGGATAGAGTAAATTATGAAGATATCGTGATGAATGCTGTCCATATAAGTATTCAAATTAATCATCAGTTATGTCATGATAAAATTGTTGATAAAGTTAAAACTTTCTTGGATAATTTTATTGAATCTCCAAATATTAAGGGGCTATCAGTTACTTTTGGAGACAATATAATTGTCACAAGTATTTGCAAAGAACGGCTAATTAGATTGCTTTCGTCAATATCTAGGAAAATCGAAATTTTAACTCTTATCTACAACGGTTCTCATGATATGCAAGATATGTTTGATGCTGCATGTAAACCTTTCGCAGAATTAAAGGCCTTATTTATAAGAAGTGATGGCAAATACAATGGAAAAGGATGTATTAGATTTGAAAGTATAAAACATTTAAAGTCCCTTGAACTTATCTCTATTTCTGGTAGTTATATCTTTGATTTAATAATGAGATCAATTTTGGAGATGTCTAGTATAAAATGTATTCACATTGACTATTCATCGCTATGCAAGTACACTTCTCTGATGGCAGAGAGCGATTTATCTAGGACCAATAAAATTATAATGTCATTAGTTAATAGGAGAGATTTTCCAGTGATGAAATATTCTTTCAAGATAGTTTCCAATAGACACTGGGGTAAGAATGTCTATCATGATTTAAGTATCTCATGCTTACAAACAATTGATGTCGTTCAAAAGTATTTTTCCTATCTTGATCAGGAATGAAGAATTTATAATCTCTTTTTGGAGACAGAAAAGCCTTATATTATGTATTAATTTTTGATAAGTTGTATATATAATAAGTTTTAAATGTTAGTAAAGATTTATTAAGAATTATTTTGGAGTTATTATTATATAATAAATGTACATATAGAGTTGTTATTAATTATCAGAGATGCAAATACCGTCAAGTGGAGATTGTTTGTCAGGGCATTCAATTTCTATAATGAAAAAAGTGATTAGAAATAAATAACTAATTAATTTTCTTACCACATGAATAAACACTTTGTCCATTGTCATCATACGTTACAAGTACATGATCTTCATCACAAAGTGGAACATCAGATTTTGGAGGTAATATTATATTTGGAGAATCCATATAAATACCTGAAAATATTTTTGTTTCACTCCTACAACATTGATCTTTTACGCAAACATAATTCTTAGGACATGGTTTCTTATTTGAGCACGATACAATAGTTTTTGTATTTTTATCTAGCAAGGGCATTATTTCATTTTTGCATCTTGATCCTTCCATTGTTATCGTACTAGTGTTTTTATTTTTTTTTATCAAAACTTTTTTCTTTACTATTTTTTTGTTTCCAGTTCCTTTACCATTAACGGTTGAACAACAAACATAATCGTTTATCAACGATGATTTTAGGCATGTTGAACCATTTGGACATGTCTTTCTTTGACATAGTAATGCTTTTGAATTTGCTAGCAATACGGGTATTCTATTATTGTTGATTCCACATATATTTGTTATACATCTCTTCTTGTATCCTGCCGTATTCTTTGGACAATAACATAAATTATTTATACAACTTGCTCCATTTATACACTGGTTATCAATTTCGCATTTATCTCCAACAATGGCTTTTTTATAACATTTATTATCTAGTTTAATTTCATTTGTCTTACATATCAAAGATTCATCATCATACTCCACCTCGTACTCAAAGAATTCTTCCTCATTTACCTCCTCCAACATATCAACGCATTTTCCATTTCTTTCTATTTTATTTGAGGGACAAGAACATTTCTTATTGATACATTCTGTTGTTTCAGGACACTGAATCGTTTTGATGCATTTGTCCCCTATTACTCTAGGTGCACATTTTCTATTTTTAATTGTTTCTTTTATATCACATTTTTTTATTTTCCTTTTTGGTGGAATATTTAATGGAGGTAAGGTAACATTTGCTAAAGCTAATAATCTAGACTGTATCTTAAGATTTCTTGATCTTGAAATAGTTGTCCTTTCAGTTGTTAATAACACAGGATTCATAGCTACATTCATTAATGCACTATTTTTGTTGAGAAAATCATCCTCAGTTCCTGTACAACAAATGTTTTTTCCTTTATTACCAACACTTTTACAAACAAACCCCTCTGGACAATCATTCAAAAATCCCATTTTACATTCTTTTGGTGATCCCGATATATCAATATACCCAACACTATCTCCAGGACATCCACTTTTATTTCCACAACATATGTATTTATTCGAACCATACTGATTACTATTTACAAATTGACAAAAATACCCCAGAGGACATGAATTAGGAATAGAGGAACTACAAAATTGTGGAGACTTTGTTGTTTTATCTATAAATGCAACCTGAAAATTTGGACATCCATGATTACTAGATTCTTCCATACCTTCAAATATTGGTTCCTTACCACAACATTGGTATTTATCTTTTCCCCATTGACAAGTATATGATTTTGGACATGGACTATTTTGAATATTAAATGGATCACATTCAACGACTTTATAATTTTTCATGTAAGCATACTCGTTTGGTGGACATCCATCCGAAACACCCATAATTTCTCCTTTACAACAATAACCAGTAGGTGAATCTGGTGTTGTTCTTTGACATGAATACCCTCCAGGACACCCAACAAATGCTCCTGGTGTACATGATCTCGGCATCTGACTATTCTCTTCAATATAAAAATCACCCTTATTAGGACATACATAATTACTAGAACAACAATATCCTTGTAAAGCACCTGATACAGAAGTTTGACAACTATACCCATTTGGACATTGATTATTACCACCATTAACATGACATCTTATAGGATTCTTATTTGAATTATCCCTAGCTACAGCCTTTCCAGAAGGACACAATTCACCAGTTATACTACTACAACAATAATACCTATTCTTCAAAGGATTAAATCTGCACAAATAATTTGCTGGACATGAGCCTTCAACATTAACAAGGCACTCTCTAACACTCATATCAGCTGCATTAACGAAAGCCTTCTCACCATCAGGACAGACACCCATACTTGAAGCTCCACAACAAACTGATGATTGTGTTAGTTGATCAAAGAGACATTGGAAATTTGTGGGGCATGTGTTGGTTAGAGCTGTATTACATTCGTATGGGAGATTTGTGTTTGGGTTTATGTAAACTATATCACCAGGGGTACAGGCTGATGAGTGGCAGAAGTTTCTGCATTGTTCTATTGATGGCCAATTGTTTAGGTTTCCATTACATCCATTGTAACTGAATTTGGCACATTCTTTGGTAACAATGTTGAAATAATATCTTGTTACAGGCATTTTTGTACATAAGGTACCTTGTTGTGGGGGCATGGAGCAGATATATGATTTAGATGGACAACACCTCTGAACAACATTACCATTAGAATTTAATGTAACACATTCATGAGTATCAATACATTTATTTGAATTGGAACATGTTATAAGTTGGTTTGTTGAGACATCTCTTAATGGTTGTCCACCATGGGGGCAGACGATACCACAATACTCCTCACATGCTTCAAGCTGAAATAATTTTAATATAAATTTTAAATATTTTTAACTTACAGTTTGGAAATTATTAGAATTACCATCACAACCTAAATATTGAAAGGCTTCACAACTATTCTTATTAGGGTTAAAATAATATTTAAACGATGTCCCAGCCCCACACTGGACACCCTTATCACTGTTAAGACTACAAGTATAACTCTTAGTTGGACAACATCCATATGAATTACCATCAAAATAACAATAATAATTAGGTGGGCATTGTTGATCACTATGTTTCGATGAACAAGTAAAAAAATTACCATTAACATCCCTATGTGCTTTACCTTGTGGACATTTTGGTTCCAATGCAATATTTCTACATGTTTGTTGACATAATGGAAGTGAATCAAAGTTGTTATCATTACCATTACAACCACTATACTCAAATATTTGACATTGCCTCATTTCGATATTGTACCAATATTTTCTGACGGAATTCTTACATTCTCCGGGGCGTTTAGGTTGACTACAGATGTTTTGGGCTGTTGGACAACAGACTCTGTGTGTTGTATCGCAGACATGTGATGATGGGCAGTCTGTACTGCTTTCACATTTTTGCCATTCCTCACCAACCATTAGAGGATTTCCAAATGGACACATTAACCTTGAACAATAGTTTTCACAATCGAATTTGGTTATAAAATTATTGAAGTTTCCTAAACCATCATATAAGAAGTTTACACATTTCCCTAAATTAGGATCATAATAATATCTTGTAACTGTTTTTGATCCATGTATCAAAACGCCCCTATCAGACATCCCTAATGGTTTAACAAAATGTGGTCTACCACCAAGAGGTGAACATATATTCGAAATTGAGGGACAACACGCTTGCGTTGATCCAAGCAAAGTGCATTTAAAATCCCCAGAGCACGTTGATGATTGCATGCAATTAGTTATTGGAGTATCCTCAAATATCGTATGTTTTGAGGTATAATATTGAGTAGGTCCTCTTTTACATGAACCACAATAAGTTTCACAATGTTCTTGTGTTTTAAAGTTGTTTGGACTGACATTTTCACCACTGTTTGGATCCCACATAAATTGACTACATGCTCCTGAGATTGAGTTATAATACCATCTTGGTACTGATGGTTCATTTCCTTGTTCCATTGGTTGGATACAGACGAATGCCCTTGAAGGACAACATATTCCATTGACAGAAGGTGCATATTCTCTAAATAATTCATTATTTACTTGCGGTGTCCTCTAAACAATCATAGATATCTGCTATATAAATGTCATTTTCACCATCAGGGTAGATACACCATGTAGAACCATCTCCACCATTTGAATTATGAACTTCTGTTGATGTTGAGGTACATAGGACAGGCATATAATTTCCAGGTGATAGTGGATGATTTTTGGAATTTCCTAAAATCGTTGCTGGATTAGGTTCATCATCTAGTGATTCAGGTAAAGGACATGCTGGTGGAACTGATGCTGTTATGCATACAGTACCATCTCTGGTTCTTGATGGAACGTATCCCTCTGAACATTCACAAACACCACCTGGTGAGCATTTTGTGTTTGGCCAAACTACATTGCATTGTTTATCTTCATGGCAACCAGATTGTCCGGGATTCACTTTTGGCCAACAGTATCCGGAGATTGAGACGTAATCTGATAGGCATGTGCATGTACCAGAGGAGCAGAACATTCCTGATTGGCAGTCTGTATTAAATTGACAGATATCACCAGCTCTAGCTCCACCAGATGATCTTTTAACTTTCTTCTTGTACAATGGTAATTCTTTATAACATTCACTATTTTTGATATCAAAAACGGCACCATTTTCACAGTATTTTCAGGAAACCACCTCCCATTCAAACAATAAAAATAAGAATTCTCACTTAATTTCACTGAATTCCCCTCAACATCACAATAAAAATTAGGAACCTTAGAATCCTCCACATAACAAACATCATCATTCTCAATCAACTCACATTCATCACACCTAACTCCAGGTTCACAATAACAATCACACTGATAAAAAAATACCACCAACAGCAATATAATAGAAATACAACCCATAATAATCTAAAAATAATCTAAACAGATTAATAAAAATTTATAAAATTTACGTAAGTAATCATCTAAATATCTAAATCAAAAATTGTACTTTTTATAATATATTTAAACTTCTTATAAAAAAGATTAAAAATCCTCTAAAAGCAATTAACACCTCTTTAATTAAAATATCTTCATATTGTGTAAATTAAATTTATATTTGAATGTTTATAAACAAAAAAATCTTTTTGTACTTGAGTTAATTTTTTCAAGTAATTGGTACCTGGTGCGAGTGTGTCTTGGTGGGGGCATTTTGAGAGGAATTATTTTTATCATTAATTTTATATTGTATGAGAATATGATTTTAAATAGATAAATGATATGTTTAGAAAAAAATTTATAATTATAATAGGAAGGTAACTGTTTATGTTTAAATTGAAAGTTTTGTAAAGGTAGACTGTTATACCTTTAGTATTAATATGTTTATTAAAATGATAATAAGTTTAACTACCATAGATGGTACTTAATATTTTTGATTAGAAACAAGACGACCTGTTGTTGGAAAGGCACGCTAACAAAGATCAAACAGAAAAGTACACGAGCAACAGAGAATAAATTTCTTCAAGTACAAGAGTATAATAATAGTTGATAATTAATGTTAGAATTTATCATAAGTGTTTATTTGGTTTGATTAAATTTTGTACAAAATAAGATTAAATTAAATTAACAATAAAATTTACAAATTAAATTGTGGGAGTAATATGTATATAGTAGAAATACTTAAAAATTCTAATAATTAGTATTTTTAGACTTCTTCTTCTTTAAGTTATGTAA
The DNA here is from genome assembly GCA_005656395.1 of Strongyloides papillosus. Taxonomy (NCBI): domain Eukaryota; kingdom Metazoa; phylum Nematoda; class Chromadorea; order Rhabditida; family Strongyloididae; genus Strongyloides; species Strongyloides papillosus. The sequence goes on along the minus strand of SRSI01000050.1, from coordinate 3,706,748 downwards.
TTTTTCTACACTTTTACAAACACCATGAACTGGAGACATTTTAAGGGGACATGAGGTTTGGCACCGTTGGATTATTTTGTCTTTTACTTGTAATTCTAGGAGTACCATATGATGGACAGGGGAATGATGAGTGTGGTGGGGCACCAACTACAACATCATTTCCTGATGGCTCACTCTCAGGTATCAATTCCTCAATTAAGTCTTCCATCTCTATCAATTGGAACATATGGGAATTGTTCTTTGAGGTTGCTTCGCTGATGGAGATACAATTGAATGGAATTGATTAATTAATTTATATGTAGAAAAATCAATTTTATCTTTATTAACGAGCAATTTTGTTTGTGGTTCCTTTTTTTAGAAGCTGTTTTGGTTTACTTAATGAATTATCCAATTCACAACATATTGTTTTCATTTTATTTAACCTTGACCTGACACAAGAACTACCTACAGGACATTTCTGAAAATATGAACAAGCTATTGATTACCAGTGGAAGGATAAAGTATGGTGTGCCCTTTATACAAATATTTGCATTTTTCCTCTTTTTTATATTGTGTTGATTTAGATGAGGTACCCTTTGAAATGGTTGGTGATATACTACAGCAATGATATGTCTTATCTTTAACTGTAAAAAGACATTTATAACCAATATGACAATGGTCTACCATTCATACATTTTTGGGGTACACCATTAACTAAGTAGTGTTTTCTTTTATTGGGACAGATTTGTTCTACTATTCCTTCATTGGTTTTTTTGTTGGTATCTACTTTCCTACTCCTCATTGGAACTTTTTTTAACTTTTCTATACCTGTTGTTTTTGAATAACTTTATTTCTTTCAGGTTTTTATATCTTTGATATTGATATTTTTTCTACTTGTTCCAAGGACACATTTTCTCCACCTTTAAATATAAAAAATTTAGGACATTTACATTTTCCTGATTGACACGTTGCTTGTGATTCCATACATTGTTTACTGGATGTACAACTTTCACCTAATTTACGTCTCGGCAAACATAAACCTTCAACTTCAACATCCGATGATCTACATATCATTTAACTGGTTCTTTAATAACTTCTTCTTAGAAACACAACATTATTTCAACTTCCTCATATAATTTACACATACAATAACTACTTCTACATGTACTACCACCTAAACATTGTAAGGTATCAACACACCTCTCCCTGGGTTGACTTTATTATAACATTCCCCATTCAAAAACAGTTGATCTTCCTCACACGGATTTGGACCTACACAACACAAATCATACCCGGCACGCCCCTTAACACAATTGTATCCGGAAGGACATGGTGCACTACCACCACCAAGATTACATATTTGTGGTGTACCAGATAATCCAATAAAAGCAACCTGTTTCGGAGGGCAATCTGAGGGGATGGCACACATTGGAAATATTTTTAGAACTTATAAATTGACAGAAGTACCCTAATGGGCAATCAGCCCCACCAGCTGTACATAGTTTTGGTTCACCAGTAGATGATTCAACAAATGAAACTTGATTTGCTGGACAACCATGTTGTTCGAGTTTTCTGTCTTCTAGTAATTCGTAATTTTGCATCTTACCGCAACAGTAGTATTTCATGTTGTTTTGCTCCATTGACAGGAGTAGTCGGCTGGGCATCCATTGCTGGTTGGTGGAGCAAAAGCATCGCATTCAACGATTTTGTTGTTTTTGATGTAGACGAATTCTCCTGGTGGGCAGTCACCTGTTGGGGGTGGGTAGTATTTTGGTGTTCCTTTGCAACAGTATCCTGATTCCTCATCAAGACCGTTACTTTTACATTGATATCCATTAGGACATGATAGGAAATGTCCTATACGAACATGCTTTTGGCATTTTTGAATTTTCATCAATCAAGAAATCTTCCTTACCAGGGCATATATCATTACTACTACAACAGTATCCCTGTAAGCTCCCTTGAAACTACTAAGACACACGAAACCATCACCACATAAATTTTTCTTAGAATTAACAATACACCTAACTGGTTGTTTTGTATTTGTATCCCTAAAAGGTACTCTTCCAGCTGGGCAATAACTTTTGCCAGCATTACCACAACAGTAATATCTATTTTTTGCAATATTAAAACGGCATAAATAATTTGGTGGACATGAATGTTGTTCGTTGATTAAACATTCTTTAACAGTAAAATCAATGGCGTTCATGTAAGCTTTTCACCTTCTGGACAGATACCCATATCTGTACTTCCACAGCAAACATTGCGGTTTGTTAATTTATCATAGGTACAGGCAAAGTTGCTTGGACATGTATTTAATAAACTATCATTACATGTCAATGGTTCTTGGGTATTGGGATTTAAATAAACTACATCACCACTATCACATGGTGCTGATAAGCAGAACTTTGAACATACTTCTAACTATAATAATAATCAAACAATTAAAATAAAAAAATAATTAAAAAACATACATTTGGGAAGTTATTAGAATTTCCATGGCATCCATTGTACAAAATGGTGTACATTTTTTGATTTATTATGTTAAAATAATATTTTGTTACAACAGACAAACCACTTGAACATGATGATGAACCTTGTTGTGGTGGTAATGAACAGATATATGAACGTGAAGGACAACACCTGGAACTAACTTTATTTCCACTGAAATCACCAAACATTCATGTGTCTCTGGGCATTTGTTATCGTCATCAGCACATGATATTAGGGCAGAGGTTGAATCTCTTAGTGGTTGTAAACCATTTGGACACCCACCTACAGAACAATAATTTTGACATTCATCAAGCTTAAAAAATATTATTATACATATTAAGAAAATGAAGCAACTTACATTTGGGAAATTATTAGAATTACCATCACAACCATTATACTGGAATGACATACATTCTTGATTTTGGCTATCATAATAATACCTTATACTTGTACTAGGTCCACATTGTACACCTTTGTGACTTGGTAAAGAACATGTATAAGCTTTCTTTTCACAACACCCATAATTTGTTCCATCAAAATGACAATAATAATTAGCTGGACATGCTGTTTGTTCTTTATTTGCAGAGCAAGTTACAAAATTTCCATTATGATCTTTGTATGCCTGCCCCTGTGGACATCTTGGTTCTGGTGTCGCATTTTTACAGTAACTTTGACATTCCATTAACCTATAAAAAATTTGTTATAAAATATTAGTTATAATAAAACATACGTTTCAAAATTGTTATCATTACCATTACATGTATTATATTGAAAAGCCTGACATTCCTTGGTACTTGGACTATACCAATACCTCTGAACACTCTTATCACAATTACCAACTCTCAACGGTTGATTACATATCGTCTGCATCTTAGCACAACAAACACCTTGATCAACTTTACAAAAATGTGTACTTGGACACTCATTTGATGTCCTACACCTTTGAGTTTCCTCACCAATCTGTAGAGGGCTTCCTCTATCACATTGTAGACGTGTACAAAACAATTGGCATTCGAGACGGGAGGCAAAGTTATTGTAATTACCACCAGCTCCGTTATATGTGAATGGTGAACATTTACCATTTTCTGGGTTGTAGTAGAATCTTGTTGTTGAGGGAGTTCCTTGTTTATGGACACCAGGATGGTATATTGTATCTCTTATGTTTAAATCTAATGGTCTTCCACCTATTGAACTACATATTGACTGGACTGTTGGGCAACATAAATTAATTGAGTCAATAGATTTGCATTCGTAATTATGGCTACATGGTGTAGTGACTGAACATCCACTTATTGGGGTTTCTTCTATGAATGTGTTTCTATTCTCATATTCTGGTGAACCACGACAGTATGCTTTGCAGTATGATTCGCAATGTTCAAGGGTTCGGAAATTGTTTGGACTATGATCACCAGCTCCAGAAGCAAATGGATCCCACATGAATTGATTACATTGTCCTGTTATTGTATTGTAATACCATCTTGGTTCAGATGGATTGGGGCCAGTTGCTGATGGTTGTATGCAGACAAAAGCTCTGTTTGGACAACAGATTCCGTTTGCCTTTGGGGAGTACCCGGCGGAGGATAAATCTATGGGTGAGACAAATCCAATACAATCATAAATATCAGCCAAATAACTATTATCAGATGGAAATAGACATGCAGCACTACCATCACCGATTTCTTCACTTCCTGGTGGTTGTGAAATTTTAGTAGATTCAGTATTACATAAAACAGGTCCTGGTCCGTCATTTTGCCTTGGGTGATGAGGATCAGACAAAGCGGATGTGTAACCGGCTCCTTCAGGTAATGGGCAACTTATAGCCAAAGTATTGTCATTAGCATCATGAACATCTAAACAGACATTTCCATCTCTAGTTCTCCTCTCAACTTTATTTTCACCACATCGGCATGTCCCGATACCGGCTGTAAAATCACAGAAAGTCTCTGGCCAAACACTACTACATTGTAAGTCATCTACACAACCACTTTCACCAGGTCCTTTTTTTAGGTAACAATATCCAGAAATGGATACGTATGTTGAAAGACATTCACATCTCCCAGAGGAACATGACATTCCAGAAAGGCAATCTGTGTTATATTGGCAATTATCTCCTACATTACCAGAAGCAGCTTGTCTTTTGTTTTTTAAAGTTTCATTACTTCCAATAATTTCTATAAAATAGATTTAAAAAATAATAGTAAATATTTTGATGTTACCTTTAATAAAAACATTTATACAAAATAATACTACCAGAATATATTTAATCCTCTCAATCATTATATTAAAATATATTACAAAAACGAGAAATAAATATAATTAATAAAAATATAGAAATTTGTATTAGGATTAAGACTATAATAATTGTATCTAAAACTTTTCACCTTAATCAAACATTATAATAAAAGTTAAACTCCACCTTTTTAGAGTAGATGGTATAAATTAACTTTCACTGAACACTACCTATCCATTGGTAGATGTCAAAAATGACTTTTATTAAACAATATTTTCTATAGTGATTGTCAATGAGATTGTTACAATCCTGTCAAGTTGAGTATATTCCTCTATTTGTCCTCATTAATTTTGACATGTAGTAGTTACATATTAGCCAATGGTCTAAATCTGTGCTTGGCACCCCTTTTGTAGATTAGTGTATTTCTTCGTATTGAATAAATTTGTAAGAGTGAATTTATTAAAGAAATAAGAAAAATTAACGGTGTTTTCGGTATATTTTGTGAATTTATTATTTTAAACAAAATTCATCCGTTACAAAATCTTTGGACACAACAGACCAAAGAAATATTTTAACTTCTACCATGAAATTTTAATGGTCTTCTAATTCTTTTTCTTCGCGAAATGGGTTAATCCATTTTTTTTCTTGATAGAAATTGTATGTTTGTAAAAAAATTTTCAAAATAGTTAAGCAACTTCGCCTATTGGACATGGAAAGAAAAAAAGAAATCTTGATAATTTTATATTCCTTTAAATTTTCTGAAACCAACATTACGATTATGGCCTAGAAAATCTGTCATAACTGTCATGCGAATTAGAAAAGTGGTTTATGTTGTTATTGTCAAAGATTCAATATCATCATCAGAAGATGAGTACATAAGTAATTTGTTTTAATCTCTTCATTCACTATTCATTATTTATTACATACAATTGTTCAGTGTTTTTTATATTTGACACGTTGAAATATACCTAAACTTATCTTTTATTCTATTTTGTGATGTATTGGATAGTTAAAAGAAGACTCTTAAACTCTTAATAGGATGATATAATAGTCCCTAGGATATCAAACTGTTTTTTGGTAAAGGTCAAAAAAAAGAATGAAAAACGAAAATTTTTATTTGACATGAGCTATCGTCACAATAAGATATTTCATTTGTTCGTAATCATGTTTCCAAATCTAAAGAAATCTATTAAATTACGAGTATTTTTTCACTCTATACATTTAAACTTGTTCTTTTCATTGTCACCAGAGTTAACGTGAGAAATTTCTCATTTTGCTTTTTCACTCATTTTTTATATACTCTCTTTCGATTCAATCTTATTTATACCCTTTTTCAGGGTTTTTTAAGATATAGTTTATATTCTATCATGGATTCTAGTTCGGACGAGAAACTCTCTGAAGCACAAAATGGTATATTTACACTTCCTGATGATGTTTTTTCCCTTATTTTACCAAGACTTTCTTGGAAGGATATTCGAAGACTAAAAAGAACGTCAAGAGGATTCTACAACGTTATTCATAGAAACTACCACCTAATAAACAAAAGAAGTGTATGCTGTGTTCAGATAAAATACGATGAAGATGATGAAAGACATCCACTTATTCTCCGCATGGGTTTCAGAAGTGAAAGAAGAGGCGATGCACGCGTTATTTCGCATCTTTACGACGAGGTAGTAGTTTTACCGACTATTAGTATTTTATTGAACTTTTTTTTTCAGAAGACTATCCACATTCAAAATGGTGAAGAGTTGTATAGATGCCTAAAAATGTTTGACATGAGAGATCTTGCCCTTCTTTATGTGCCTGTTGCTGATAATATTGATATTTTTGGCATCTTAAACAAACCTTTTCAAAAAGGAACAAAAATCAAAAGTTTAGAGATTGCTAAGCTTGAGGAAAAGGACTTTACAAGTTTCCGAACATTTGTTGAGAAACTTTCATTGATCAACAGGATTACTATCGAACATGTGTGTGTTTCCACAACAGAAGTGAAGGATATCGACTGGCTTTTACCATTGTCATCATTTACCTCCTTTGAATATTTTTATATCTTTGAATGCCATGAAACGAGGATTTTAACAACCGATATGTTTGTCAAGTTACTTAGAAATAATCCAAGTTTAACGTTTCTGAGGATTGGTTCAGTGAACATCGAACTTTTAAAGAATGTTTTCAAGGAATACTTTAAAGTGGAGCAACCACGTAGAACGAACAATAAGTGTGGTTCTAGTGAAATGAGTTTGGGTCTATATTTTGATGGTGAAATCGAACATCTTAGTGGTATTTTAAGAAATTGTCTCAGTGAACTCGAGAATGTAGAGGAAGCTTATGAATGTTGGGTTGTCCACCATCATGTTGTATTTGGGTATAGTTGTAGTGATAAGCATGAAATCAAGAGATTTGCTGAATTATGGGATGATAGATTTTGCGACCGACATTGGAAGGATCATCACCATAATTATGATTTGTACCGTTTCTGAAGGATTTATATTTAAATATATATATGTTTGCAATTTTTTTCTCAATTTTTTAGTAATAAATTATTAGTTTACATGAGAAAATAGACTATTAAAAAACAAAAAGGTATATTAGGCGTTTTTAATTTGTTTTCAACTTTTACATGACAAAGAATTCAAAATAAGAAATTTCTATAACGACAAAAAGTTTCTAAAATTATTTTGGTAGGTGTTATGTTAATTGGTTGTTAGATGATTTTGTTGTCGATTCATCTTAAGGAATTTACACCATTCGTCTTGATTCTGTTTTTTAATGATAAGTTAACTAATTCGTTGTACTTTCAGTATTTTCTCTATGAAACTATGCAACTTTTGAAATGAATACACAACTTTAAACCAATTTATGGTAAAGGATCACAATGTTTTTCTTGAGGCTCGGGAAATCTGTTCATACCTGTTTTGGTAATTGGAAAAATGTTTTTTGTTTTGTCAAAGATCCGGATTATTATCATTGGAAGGAAAAACATTGTATGCATAAACAACTTATTTTTATCCTATCATTTCTTTTCTTACCATTCACATTCAATAATTGTATGATGTTTTTAACGTTTTTTTTTAAAATACACCTTTTAACTTATCTTCATTTATATTTCGTAATATATTGGATGGTTAATAGAAGACTGACAAACTGTCAATATAATCAAAAAGACTCTATAAGATGTCAAACTTTTTTGGTATAGATGCAAAAAAAAGAATAACACAATAACTCTTTCTGTTTTACACGATATTGTCATAACTATAAAAAGTTCATTTTCTCGCAATTATGTTCCGGTATGCAATGAATCTTCATAAAATGTGAACGCTTTCCAGTATCACTACCCAATTTGTTGTTCCCACTGTCATCGAAATTGTCTGTGAGATGTTTCTGAATTTGATTTGTAATATACTTTTTTTATACTTTCTCTCTATTCACAATCATATTTATGTCAATTTCAGGACTGTTTTAAACATTGTTATATTATCCTACCATGGATTCTAATAAATCCACCGAGGTTTCTAATCTAGAGGAGGGAGATTCTGAAGTACAATATGATATGTCTGTACTTCCTGATGAAGTTATTGGTATTATTTTATCAAAACTCTCCTGGAAGGACATCAACAAAGTAAAATTTGTATCAAAAAAATTATATGGTATGATTCATAAAAATTACCATAAATTGGAGAGAAAAAAGGTCCAGGAACTTTCTATAAGATATTATGGCGATTGTAGGAGATATCCGTTTTTCATCAAGATAGGTGTCATGGCTTGGGAAAACGTTGGATCAGATGTCCCTCGATATGGTCCTCGCACGGTATAGTTTTGGTGACAATAAATATTTTATTCAACTTTTCTTTTTCAGAGGATAGAAAGATTTAAAAATGGTGAAGAGTTATCCAATTTCTTAAAAACAGCTGATTTGAGGTGTCTTAACAAACTTAATATACCTGCTGCTAGAAATATTGATATTTTTACCATCTTGAACAAGTCATTTCAAGAGGGAACGAATATCAATACTTTGAATATTGTCAAACTTTTGGAGGAAAACTTAAATAGTTTCCAAACATTTATTGGGAAACTATCGTCAGTCAGGGAGATTGTTATCAAGCGTGTATGCTTTCATTCAGCGGGATCAGAGGATAACTGTTTGCTTTTATCTTCCCTGTTACTCTTAAACGGCATTGAAAGATTATCTATTAATGAATGCCGCAAAACTAATTTTTTGACAGCTGATATGGTTACTAGGCTGTTTAAAAATAAACTTAATTTAGTCTCTCTGAATATTGAAACGAGGAGCGTCGAATTTGTAGAAAATGTTTTTAAGGAGTTCTTTAAAATGGAACAACCACGTAAAAGGGATAATAAATGTGATTGCAATAGAGTTTTTCTTACAATATATTTTAATGGTGAGTACGAACTTCTCCTTGATATTTTAAGAAGTAATCTCAATGAAGTCGAAAGTGTAGTAGAAGAGACCGATACAAGTACTCCAGAGGATGTTTCATTTGCATCTAATGTAGATTGCAAGTATTGCCTCAGAAATAAACATATTTTCTCGAGATATTTTGTAGTATGGGATAATGAATTTGCTTCTGCGCATCGTAGGAAGTTTAATTTTCCATAATACCTAAATCAATTTTTTTTGAGGGTCCCTCATTTTTAATGGCTCTGATTTGAAATTTCCTCTATTTTTATATTCTTTAACATGTATATTGTATTTAATGTGTTTAATATATTAAATATGTTTAACGTATTTAATAAAATTATTAAACAATCTAGCAATTAGCAAAAATTTCCTTATGTTCTAAGATCAGCTTAACGGTGTTTTTTTGCACAACCAGTAGTTATTTATTCTGCTTTAATCGAGCATAACAAAATGTATTCTTTTTTATGTTGATATATGGTTGTGACTATATCAATTATTTATAAAAAAAATTGATTATTTTATTAACTAGCTCCTTAAATAGCAACCAGAGCTTAATTAAGTAGAACATTCGTCCGAAAGTTGAACAAAAAAAGAAATACTACAAACTACTTTTAAATATAGTAATTTATCATTACACATTCCAGAAATACACTTTGTAGCAAACTGATTTATTTGGTTTCTTTTAAAGAAGAGGTACCTAAACTTAAATTTACATCTGTCATCAATGATAACTTTAAAGAGAGTGATTTTCCAGAGTGTAGGAATAGAAAATTTATGTATAAGAAGTTTATTTCTAATTTAAACAACAATAAATTATATAAATATTTCTATAAAAAATGAAACAATCCTCACACGTCTTTTAAACAGCATTCGTGAACTTAGAACTCAGGAGTTAAACACAGTTTGCAAACAAAACAGTATTGAATCGCTTTTTAATACAACCCAAACTGCAGATAATTTCAGAAGTACTATTATAAATGTCTTTAGAAACTTCAAACTACTTGAAATTTACACTCCTTTGAATTTTTAGAAATCCAATGTTGTGACTAAGGCTCAGAAAATCTGTCGTACGTGTCTTGTTTATTGAAATAATGTTTTTGTTGTTATTGTCAAAGATCCAGATTATTATCACAAGAAGGAATGAAGATTGAAAGCATAAATAGTTTATTTTTATCTCTTAGTTTTTTTACCATGAGCTATCTATAATTGTTTAATGTTTTTTATGCTTTACACCTTGAAATATATTTAAACATATCTTTATTTCTTTTTCTTAGTATATTTGATATAAAATAGAAGACTGTTTAACTCTTAATATGATGATAAAAGAGTCTTTAGGACATCAAACTTTACTTTAGTATAGGTGCAAAAAAGAATAAAACAATGACACTTTTTTGTTTGAGACGCCATTATCACCACTATATAGTAATTATTTTCTCGTAATCAGGTTTCAGTGTGCAATAAACCTTATTAAATTGCGGATACTTTCCAATAATATATACCCATATTTATCGTCCCTATTGTCATCGAAATCGTCCATGAGGTGTTTCTGAACTTGATTTGTAATTATGTGTTGTATACTTTTTCTTTATTCAATGATATTTGTATCTATTTTTTCAGGGTTGTTTTAAATATAATAATCATTCCATCATGGATCTTAATAATCTTAACATGGATTTTACTATAGAAGATGAATATTTTGAAGTAAAAGATTATACATCTATACTTCCTGATAATGTTCTTCTTCATATTTTATCGGAACTCTCCTGGAGAGATATTCTCAATGCAAAACTTCTATCCAAGAGATTCTATAGTATAATTCATAAAAATTATCATAGATTAGAGAGAAAAAAGACATTAGGAGTTTCAATAAAGTATGATGAAAATCATAACAGTCATCCATTTCATGTTCAGTTGGTTTTCGATTGTGAGGAAAGCGTAAATTTTCAGGACATTCCATTTGGTACTTACATGGTAATAGTTTTGATAATCATTAATATTTTATTCAACATTTCTTTTTTAGATAACCAACAAAATTCAAAGCGGTGAAGAGTTAATTAGTTTCTTAAAAATGTTTGATATGAGTGACATCAATCTTGAGGTACCTATTGCCGATAACCTTGATGTTTTCGACATCATGAACAGATCTTTTCAAGTAGGAACAGAAATTCGGCTTTTAAAAATTCCTAAACTTATGGAAAAGGATTTCAAGGGTTTCCGAACATTCGTTAGGAAACTTTCATCGGTCAGTCTGCTTGAAATTGATCATGTATGCTCTTCTTCAACAGAAACAAAAGATGTCTATGAACTTTTATCTCTGTCATCCTTCAAGGCCACTACAAGTTTTACTATTAACGAATGCCGTAGAACGAAGGTTTTGTCAGCTGATATTGTTACTAAGTTACTTAGAAACAATCCAAATATAAGGTGTCTGGATATTGGGTCAGGGAACGTGGAATATTTAAGGGGTGTTTTCAAGAACTTTCTGGTAGCGGAGCAACCACAAAGAATGGAGAGTGAATGTGGTGACAATGAAATTACTCTTAATCTATATGTGGGCGATGAATTGGAGAATCTTTATGATGTTTTAAAGAATGATCTCAGTGAACTTGAAGATGTAGAGAAAGTCAGTGATTCTCCGTGTTCTTCAAATTTAGTTGTATTTGAATTTAGAATTAATTGTAAGCATTGTTTAAAGAATAACCATAAAGTTACAAGACATGTTTATATATTCGGTTTTAACTTTGTGGGCCGAAAATTGATATATTAATATGGTTCTATTTTTTGCTGTAGAATTCCTGTTTAAATACATATTTTTGTTTGTTTTACTGTTTGTTGTGGTCTTTTTTAACAAAATATGTTTTTATAATAAATTTTTTATCCACATGAGGAAGTAGGTATTTGAGGAACGAAAAAACGTGTACGAGGTCTTTTTCAGTTGTTTGTGACTTTTACATAGTAAAAAATTTCCATAAAACAAAAAAGCTTTTAATAATTATTTTGATAGGTACTATGTTAGTTAATTATCAGATGATTTTATTACTGACTCATCTTAGGACATCTACATCATTCATCTTTATTCTTTTATTATTGATAAGTTAATTGATTTGTTATATTTTCAGAACTATACTCTAAGGAATTGTTCAACTTTTAGAAATAGATACGTCAACTGAAGTATTTTACGAAAAAGATCAAATTTCTACAATTTGCCAAATGATGTACTAATCTACATCTTCTCAAGATCAAGCTTAAAGGAATTTCTCAATTTCAAAAGGACATATGGAAAATTTATAAACTTATTGATGATAATTACATTCATATGAACAAAACTGTGGTTTTGAAATATTATCACTAGACCACTGCTGAACGATGATAAAAGTGGTTTTCTTTTTTTTAATCTGGAAAATATACTCTTAGAGAACATAAAGAATGTAGAAAAGATTTCTAAGCTTTGAAAAATCATTGTTACCAGAAATCTTTACAGACTTGATATCAAAAACTGTGACAATACTTGCATTTTTAATGTTTTATATAAACACTAACAACAAGATTGAAGCATAGAAATACTTTGCATAAACAGGCTTAGAGAAAATGACATTCAACCATTTTAACTATTGATGAATCAAGAAAAAAATGTTAGAATTTCTTCATATTTCCTCACCGAAAGAAGTATGTAAGACAAAAAATCATTAACATCACTAGAATGAGTAAACCTTAACAAATGCCAAAATACAAACTTTTTAAACAATAGACTCATTGTGGAATTATTTGAAAAACACAACAAATACAGAACAATTAGAAATCAGATGTATTTGTATGCGATCTGCTGATGATGAAATATATACAATTTTGAATTTATTGCTATTAATAACTTTGAAGAGAGTTGATTTTTCAGAGTGTGGGAGTAGAAAATTTCTGGATGGTAATTTCACCTCCAATTTATACAACAATAAATTATGTATACACTTCTACAAAAAATGAAGCACTTCTCACACATCTTTCAATGATATTCCTGAACGATAGAAATGATGAGGAAAAAACAATTTGCAGTCAGAGTAGTATTAAATCACTTCTTAATACAACCGAACCTACAGATGATTTCAAAATATTATTAGGGCTGTTTTTAGAACTTTCAAACTACCAGAAGCTTATGCTTATTTCAATTTTCTGAAATTAATATTATGATTACGGCACAGAAAATCAGTCGTACGTGTCTTGTTAATTGAAATAATGTTTTTGTTGTAATAGTTTAATATTCCAATTACCATCATCAAAAGTTGCATACATAAATAACTTATCTTTATCTCTTCATTCATTGTTCATCATTTATTATATAAAATTGCTTAATGTTTTTTATACCTTAAACTTTGGAATGTACTTTAAATCTATCTTTATCTCTATTTCGTAGTATATTGGATGGCTAATGTAAGACTGATAAATTCTTATTATGATGAAAAAGAGTCCCTTAGATATCAAAATGTTCTTTGATATAGGTGCAAAAAAAATGAAACAACGAATATTTTTGACATGAGATATCGTCACAGTAAGATATTCATTTGTTCGTAATCATGTTTCCAAATTCAATGAACCTTATTAAATTACCAGTATTTTTTCACTTTATACACTTAAATTTGTTATTTCCTTTATCATTAGGGTTAACGTGAGAAATTTCTCGATTTGATTTTTTACTCATTTTTTACATTTGTTCTTTCGATTTAATTGTTACTAATATCTTTTTTCAGGGTTGTCTTAAATATAATTTTATCATGGATCTTAATCATCTTAACATGGATTTTACTATTGAGGATGAATATTTTGAAGTAAAAGATGATACGTCTGTACTTCCTGATAATGTTCTTGCTATCATTTTGTCAAAACTCTCATGGAAGGATATCCTCAGTGCAAAACTTGTATCAAGGAGATTCTATAGTATTATTCATGGAAATTGCCAAAAATTAAGGAGAAGAAGAATGGAATCGCTTATGGTAGAATATAATGAAAATCATGAAACCTCTCCATTTAATATTAAGATGCATTTAGAAAGTGGGATAAAAACTTATTCACTTTTCTATAGTAGCTACTATAAGGTAATTGTTTTGGTTATCACTAATATTTTATTCAACTTTTCATTTTCAGGAAATTACCAACATTCAAAGTGATGAAGAGTTATCTAGTACCTTAAAATTGTTTGATATGAGGAACCTCGCCAAACTTCACGTACCTGTTGCTGATAATCTTGATATTTTCGGCATATTGAACAGGTCTTTTCAAACAGGAACAAAAATCGACGAGTTGATAATTTTCAAGCTTGCGGAAAAGGATTTTTCGAGTTTCCGAACATTCGTTGAGAAACTCTCATCAGTTAGATCGCTGTCTATCGAACATATATGTGCTCCTTCAACAGAAGCAAAAGATATCTTCTCGCTCTTATCTTTATCATCCTTCAACACCCTTAATAATTTTACCATCTATGAATGTTCTAAATCAAAGGTTTTGTCGGGTGATATTGTTGCCAAGTTAATTAGAGGAAATCCAAATCTATTCATTCTGGAGGTTGGGCCGATGGACGTCAAAAATTCTAGGAGCATTTTGAAGAGTTTTGTAATAACGGAGCAACCACATAGAATGAAATATGAATATGAGCGCGCTGATACTTTGCTTGTATTATATTATGGCGGTGACTTCAAACAGCTTGGTGATATTTTTAGAAATGATTTCAATGAACTCGAGGATATAGAGAAAATCAATGAGTCTTATTTTTCTGAAAACTCCGCTGACCTTGAATTCAATGTGGATTGTAGATATTGTCTTAATAATAACCATAAATTTACGAGACGTTTTTGTTCATTAGATACTCCAATGACTGACCGAAATTTGGATCACTAGTATAATTCTTGCTTTTGAAGGAGAACTCCCACCTAGGTAAATGTTTTCGTTATTTTTTTTCACTTTTTGATTGTTCTTCTTTTAATAAACCATGTTTTAATAATAAACTAATAGTTAGTACAGGAGAAAATAAGTATTTAAAGAACAAGAAAAAGTATACCAGCTTTTTTTTCTGTTGTTTTTAATTTTTGCATAATGAAAAATTCTAAGTAGAAATTTCCTTAGCAAGAAAAAAGTTTTTAATAATTATTTTGATATCTTTTATGTTATTTGGTTATCCAACGATTTTATTACTGATTTACTTGACGACATCTATATCATTCATCTTTATTCTGTTATTATTGATAAGTTAATTGATTTGTTATATTTTCAGTACTATACTCTAAAGATTGTTCAACTTTCCCGAATGAATACGTTAACTAAAGTATTTTACAAAAAAGATCAAATTTCTACAATTTCCCGAATGATGTACTATTCCACATCTTCCCAAAGTCAAGCCTAAAGATATTTCTCAATTTTAAGAATACATATAGGAACTTTTATAAACTTATTGATAACAATTACATTTATATGAACAAAATTTGGTTTTTAAATGTTTATTAATAGACCACCACTGAGCGATGATAAAGTTTCTTTAAATCTTTATGTCTGTGATGTTAGCCATAACAAATGTAATAGATTTTCAAATAGGAAGTACATAAAGATAGTTTTTTCTTTTATTAATCTTGAAAATAAATTATTTGAGAGACATTAAGATGAACAAGAGTTTTCTAAACTTTTAAATGCCTTTTTTCTCTAAATCTCTACACGTTTGAAGCCAGAAATTGTGGCAATATCAATATTTGTAAAGTTTTACACAAATACTTTTAACAAAATTCAAATATAGAAATACTTTCTATAAACAAATTTAAGGGAAAATGAAATTCGACTACTTTATTTATTCATTAATCAACTAGAAAATGTTATAAGTTCTTCAAATGTCCTCACCAACAGAAGTATATAGGACTAAACCATCATTAATATCGCTAGAATGCATCAACCTTACCGAAACAAAATATAAACTTTCTAAAAGACAGATTTATTGTGAAGTTATCCGAGAAACACAATAAATACAGGACGATTAAAAATCAAATGTATTTGTACAGGATCTGCTGGTGATAGAATATATACAAAATTTGGACTTATCATCAATGACAACTTTAAAGTGTATGGTTTTCCAGAGTGTAGGAGTAGAAGATTTATGTGTGTGAATTTCATTTCCAATTTATACAATACTAAATGATATAAACATTTTTACAAAAAACGAGGCATTATTCACACATTTTTCCACGACATTCATGAACGAGAGAAATCGTAGTGAAAACACAGTTAAAATCACATTATTATTGAATTGCTCTTAAGACAACCGAAAATAAAGATGATTTCAAAAGTAATATTAGAGCTGTTTTAGAAACTTTCAAACTACCAGAAATTTATACTCTTTTGAATTTTCTGAAACTAATATTATGATTGAAGCCCAGAAAATCTGCCCCATGAATTGAATAAATATTTTGTTGTTATTGTTAAGGATCCAGGTTATTATCACCATGAGGAATGAGGATTCTGTACATAAATAATTTATTTGTACCTCTTAATTTTTTTATCACTTTCTATCTGTAACTGTTAAATTTTTGTAGTACTTTACTCTTTGAAATATACTTAAATTTATTTCTACTTCTTTTTTTGTAATATATTGGATAATTAATGGAAGACTAGTAAACTCTTAGTAAGATGAAAAAAGACTCTATATGATATCAAACTTCTCTTTGGTAGAGGTGCAAAAAAAAGAATAAAACAATGACTCTTTATGTTTTACGCGCTACTGTTGTCTGTGTAAAAAATTCACTTTCTCGTAATAATGTTTTAATATGCAATTAATGTTATTAAATTGTGAACGTTTTCTAATTGTATATATAGGAATTTATTATCCTCATTGTCGTCAGAATTGTCCATGAAGGGTTTCTGAATTTAATTTGTACATATTTTTTTATATTTTCTCTCTATGCAGTCATATTTACATATCTTTTTTTCCAGGATTGCTGTTAATATAAACATTTTTTTATCATGGATCCTGATTGTTCTGCCATAGATTATAGTATGGAGGAGGAATGTTCTAAAGAACAAGATTATACACCTATACTTTCTGATGATGCCCTTCTTCTTATTTTATCGGAACTCTCCTGGAAGGATATCCTCAATGTAAAGCTCTTATCAAGGAGATTCTATGGTGTCATTCATAGAAATAACCATAGATTAGAGAGAAGAGGGGTAGTTGATCTTTCAATAAAATATAATGGAAATTGTGGGGAATATCCGTTTTTCATCAAGATGGGTGACACGACTGTGAGAAATGAGAGTTCAGATGTCATCCAACATGATTCCTACTCGGTAGTATTTTTTGTTACAATTAATATTTTATTCAACTTTTCTTTTTCAGAAGATCAACAGATTTAAAAGTTGTGAAGAGTTGTCCAGTTTCTTAAAAATGGTTGATTTGAGGAATATCGACAAATTAAATGTACCTTTTGCTGATAATCATGATATTTTCGGCATTTTGAACAGGTCCTTTCAAGTAGGATCGAATATTGGTACTTTGAATATTCTCAAACTTTCGGAGAAAGATTTGAAGAGTTTCCAAACATTCATTGGGAAACTCTCATCAGTCAAGAAAATGTTTGTCGAAGACATATGTGCTCATTCAACAGAAATGAAGGATGACTTCTCGCTTTTATCTTCTTTGACATCCTTCAACACCATTGAATATTTAGATATCTTTGAATGCCATAAAACAATGATTTTGTCAGCTGATATGGCTATTGACCTGCTTAGAAGAAGTCAGAATATAAAGTTTCTGGTTTTTGGAACGGGGAACATAGAGTTTGTACGGAGTGTTTTCAAGGGATTCTTTAAAGTGGAGCAACCACGTAAAATGGAAGATGAATGTGATTACGATGAAATTACTCTACAAATATATTTTAATGGTGAATACGGACTTATCCTTGATATTTTAAGAAGTAGTCTTAGTGAAGTCGAGAATGTAGTAGAAATCAATAATTCTAATCCAGAAGATGTTGAATTCAAGTCCAATGTAGATTGTAAGTATTGCTTCAAGAATAAGCATAGTATCTCGAAATACTTTTTATTATGTAATACTGAACTTTCTGCCTATATAGGTGGTTGGGGTTGAAAGTAAAATTCCTAATTTTGAAAATTTCCTGGTGTAATTTTAGTTTATGGGCTCTTTATTTTAATGTTTCTAATTTAAGATTTTCTCTATTTATATATTTTTTAATGTATGTATTGCATTTAATGTGTTCGATGTATTTAATAAAATTATTAAATAGTCTAGCAATTAAAAAAATTTTTTTATGTTGAGAAATCAGCCTGACGGTGTTCGTTTGCACAACCAGCAGTTGTTAATTTTGCTTTAATTGAGCATAACAAAATGTATTCTTTTTTATGTTGATATATGATTGTGACTATATCAATTGGTTATGAAAAATTGATTATTTTATTAACTAGCTCCTTTTATAACAACTAAAGCTTAATTAAATAAAACATTAGTCCGAAAGTTGAGCAAAAAATAAACACTACAAGCTACTTCTAAATGTAGCTATTTATCATTATACATTCCAAAAATACATTTTGTGGCAAACAAAGTGATTTATTTAGTTTCTTTTAAAGAAGAGGTACCTAAACTTAAATTTAGATCTGTCATCAATGATAACTTTAAAGAGAGTGATTTTCCAGAGTGTAGGAATAGAAAATTTATGTATAAGAAGTTTATTTTTAATTTAGACAACAATAAATTATATAAATATTTCTATAAAAACAATGAAACAATCCTCGCACGTCTTTTAACAGCACTCGTGAACTATATAACTCAGGAATTAAACACAGTTTGTAAACAAAACAGTGTTGAATCGCTTCTTAATACAACCGAAACTGCAGATAATTTCAGAAGTATTATTATAAATGTTTTCATAACCTTCAAACTACTTGAAGTTTACACTCCTTTGAATTTTTTGAAATCCAATGTTATGGCTGAGGCCCAGAAAATCTGTCATACGTGTCTTGTTAATTGAAATAATGTTTTTGTTGTTATAGTTAAAAATTCAAATAACCATCATAAGAAGTTGCGTACATAAATAACATACCTTTATCCATTCATTTACTGTTCATAATTTATTATATAAAATTACTTAATGTTTTTTATACCTTAAACTTTGGGATGTACTTTAAACCTATCTTTATTTCTATTTCGTAATATATTGGATGGCTAATAGAAGACTGATAAATTCTTACTATGATTAAAAAGAGTCCCTTAGATATCAAAATATTCTTTGGTATAAGTGAAAAAAAAGAATGAAAGAAGAATATTTTTGACATGAGCTATCGTCACAATAAGATATTCATTTGTCCGTAATCATGTTTCCAAATTCAATGAAACTTATTAAATTACGAGTATTTTTTCACTTTACTCACTTAAGTTTGTAATTCTAATTGTCATCAGGGTTAACTTGAGAAATTTCTCGATTTGTACTCACTTTTCCGATACGTTCTCTCGATACAAACATGTTTAAATATTTTTTCCAGGGGTTTTTTTTAAATATAATTAGTATTCTATTATGGATTCTAATACGGACGAGAAACGCTCTGAAACAGAAAATTATATATTTATACTTCCCGATGTTCTCCTTGTTCGTATTTTGTCGGAACTCTCCTGGAAGGATATTCTCAATGTAAGGGCAGTGTCAAGGAGTTTCTACAATTTTATTTACGAAAACTACTACCAATTAAACAGGAGAGAGGTATATCAAGTTAGAATATTTTATGCTAAAGATTTTGAAAGCTGTCCATTTGAGCTCGATTTAAAGTTTGATAGTATTCGGAATTACAAGTCTACAAATTCTAACAGCTGGGTAGTAGTTTTGATAACCGTTAAAATTTTATTTAACTTTTCTTTTTCAGAAGTCGATCGGCATCCAAAGTGATGAAAAGTTGTCCAGCCTCCTAAAAATATTTGATATGAGGAATCTCGAATATCTTAGTATGGAAGTTGATTGTAATATTGATATTTTTGGCATCATAAACAGATCTTTTCAAGAAGGAACAAAAATCGAAGATTTGATTATTTACGGGCTTTCAGAAAAGAATCTTACAAGTTTCAAAACCTTCATTGATAAACTTTTACTAGTCGAGGATTTTTCTATCTTAAATATATGTTATCATTCAACAGAATCGAAAGATGTCAACCCACTTTCATTTATACAATCCCTCAATATCACTAGAAGTTTTTTACTCTATGAATGCAATGAAACAAGGATTTTATCAACTGATATGGTTAATAATTTTCTTAGAAGAAATCCAAGTGTAGAGCGTTTTACTATCGGGTCAGGCAACAGCGAATTCATGAGGAATCTTTTTAAGGAACATTTTATGTTGGAGCAACCACATACAATAGATAATAATTTATCCTGCAAGAAACTTCGTATTAGGCTAGAATTTTATGTTAGTGAATACAAACAGCTTTCTAATATTTTAGAGAACGATCTCTATGAACGAGAGAATGTACAGGAAGTCATTAGTATTCAAAATTTTCCAGAATATTCCAAAATAGAATCTGTTATTTATTGCAGGCATTGTCCTAAGGATAAGCATAAGATCGAAATAGACGCTACATTGGAGGGTGTTTACCTCAACACTTGCGATCGATTATAAAAATTAGTCTGATTTTTACTTTTGTAGGAAGACTCCTGCTTAAATATATATTTTGTAATTTTTTTCACTTATGTTGTTTTTTTATGAACAGCGTTTTAGTAATAAATTATTTGTTACATAAGAGGAAATAGATGTTTCAGAAGTGGGGCACGCGCACCAGATGTTTTTCCGTTGTTTTTTAACTTTTGCATCGTAAAAACTCAAAATTGAAGATTTTCATTGGGACAAAAGATTTTTTAATAGATTTTTTTTATAGGTATTATGTCAATTAGTTATCAGATGATTCTATTGCTAATTCACCTAAAGACATTTACATCATTCGTCTTGATTCTGTTTTTTAATGATAAGTTAACTGATTTGTTATATTTCCAGTGTTTTAATCTAAGGAGTTGTTAAACATTTCGAAATTGATACGCAACTGAAACATTTTCCGGTAAAGGATCACAATGTTATTATTAATGGTCGGAGAATCTGTTGTGCCTGTCTTGTGATTTGAATTAGTGTTTTTGTTTTTATCATCGAAGATCCAGATTAGTATCATCATAAGGGATGAGCATTGTCTGCATTAACAACATATTTCTATATCTTCATTTCTTTTCTTACCATTTACTATCAATAATTTGTTTGGTGTTTTTAGCCTTTACCCTTTAAAATTTACTTTAAACTTATTATTATTTCTATTTCGTAATATTTTGGATGGCTAATGGAAGATATAAATTTTTATTATGATGAAAAAGAGTCTCTTAGATATCAAAATGTTCTTTGGTATAGGTGCAAAAAAAAGAATGGAACAATGAATATTTTTATTTGACACGAGTTATCGTCACCATAAGATATTCATTTGTCCGTAATCATGTTTCCAAATTCAATGAAACTTATTAAATTACGAGTGTTTTTTCACTTCATACACTTAATTTTATTCTCTTCATTGTCATCAGGGTTAACGTGAGAAATCTATTTGTACTTTTTTTTTCAATACGTTCTTTCGATACAAACATGTTTAAATATTTTTTTTAGGGTTGTTTTAAATAAAGTTAGTATTTTATCATGGATTCTGATTCGGACGAGAAATACTCTGAAGCAGAAAGTAATATATTTGTACTTCCTAATGATGTTTTTTCTCTTATTTTACCAAAACTTTCTCGAAAGGACATTCTCAATCTAAGATGTGTATCAAGAAGCTTCTACAATATTATTCATGAAAATTACCACCTATTAAATAAAGAAAGGATATATTTAATTTCTATAGAATATGATGAAAATGATGAAAGTAATCCACTTCGTCTTGAGATATTTCTTGATAACATGGCAAACAGAACTTTTGGATCCCTTTCAATTTTTGTTCATTGGGTAATAGTTTTGGTAACCATTAATAATTTATTTGTCTTTTCTCTTTTCAGAAAACCATCAACATTCAAAATAGTGAGGAATTGTCTAGATTCCTAAAAATTTTTGATTTGAGGAATTTCCACAGTCTAAAAGTACGTGCTGCTGACAATATTAATATTTTCGCTATCTTGAATAAATCTTTTGAAACAGGAACAAACATCGAGACTTTGCTTATTCAAAAGCTTAAGGAGAAGGATTTTGAGAGTTTTCGAACATTCGTTGAGAAACTCTCATCAGTTAGATCGCTTTCTATCGAACATATATGTGCTCCCTCAACAAGACCGAGAGATGTCTACTCACTATTATCATTGTCATCGCTCAACACCATTAAAGATTTTGATATCTCTGAATGCGATGGAACAAAGATTTTGTCAAGTGATATTGTTGCTAAGTTATTTAGAAATAATCCAGACATAGAATTTCTGACTATTAGATCCATGAATATTGAATTTTTAGAGAGTGTTTTTAAGGAGTTTTTTACAGTGGAGCAGCCACGTAAAATGGAGAGTGAATGTAATTTCAGTGAAATTGATCTTAATATATATTTTAATGGTGAATTTGAATATCTTATTGATATTTTAAGAAATGATCTCAGCGAACTGGATAATGTAATGGAAATTACTAAGACTTTAGCATCATCCGAATTTAAATCTGATGCAGATTGTAAGAATTGTCGGAATAAAAAACATAAAATCACAAGATATGTTTATTTATTCGATACGAGTCACTGTAACGAAGAATTGAATCATTGATATGGTTCATTACTTTTGCAGAAAACTCTTACTTAAGTATACATTTTTGTGATTTTTATTTAATCTTGGTTATTCTTTTCTTACGTGCTGCGTTTTAATAATAAATTATTTGTTAACACAGGAAAAAGTATATATTTAAGGAACGAAAAAACGCCTACTAGGTGTTTTTTTTGGTTGTTTCTAACTTTTGCATAATAAAAAATTAGAAATAGTAAATTTCTATATCAACAAAAAAGTTTTTAATAATCATTTTGATAAGTATTATATTAGTTGGTTATTAGATGATTTTTTTGCTGAATTACCTCAAGACATCTATCGTCTTTATTCCCTTTTTGTTGGTAAGTTAATTGATTTTGTTATATTTTAAGTACTTTACTCTAAAGGATTGTTAAACTTTCTGAAATAGGTATATCAACTAAAGGATTTTAAAAAAAAAGGACCAAATTTCTGCAATCTTCCAAATGATGCATTAATATATATCTTCTCAAAGTCAAGATTAAAGGAATTTCGCAATTTCAAGAGAAAATGTAGTAAATTTTACAAACTTATTAATGACAATTACGTTTATATAAACAAAATTGTGGATTTAAAATATCATCAATTGATCACCATTTATCGTTGATAAAGCTTCTTTTAATCTTGATGCCTATTAAGTTAGCTATAACAAAGACAATAGATTTTCAAATATGAAGCGCATAAAGGTAGTTTATTCTTTTATTAATCTTGAAAATATATTCTTAGAGAGACATAAAAGGTAAAGAGGAGTTCAAAACTTTTAAAGATCTTGGTTACCGTAAGTTTTTACAGACTTGTATTTAATTATGAAAAAGTTTAATATAGTCATTGTTTTCATTAGCTTGCAAAGCTATTTACAAGCAAAATAGGTTTTTCTTGCAAAAATTTGTGGATTTCGGACTAATGTGGACTTTTTTATGGTGTTAAACTTCTCATAAAGCTCATTTTGTTTGATATAATATGTTTTGGATTTCATAATTAGAAGCTAATTTATGATATAAGATGTTGCTTTTACAACTTTTAAACTAATAAAAATTACAAAAAAGGAGTGATCAGATCTTAAAAAAATATATATAATACTCAAGAAGCTTTTAAACATATTCAAATATTTTTATTATTAATTATTGAAACAATTTTCAAACTAAACAAAAGAATATTCATTAAATAATATAAATAAATTATTAAATATTAATCTCAATACTTCTGTACTTTATTATTTATTATCATATCCCGTCAGATTATCAACGACATTTTCAATCTGTTGGAAGGTAGTTATATTTGAAATATAATCCTTTTTAAGGCGTAAAGAACAGCATATATAACTGTAAATTTGTGATATAGACTTATCACAAGTATAACCAATAGGACAATTTCCTTTAGTTGGTGTACATTGTATAGGAGTGTTTGTTAATGGGTATATTAATGGTGTTCCTCGTGGACAGATCTCTGAAAGCATCGATATTGAATTTTGTATTGGTATATCAGATTCAAGGATACTTTCACTACAACAATAATATTCATATGATGTGTAGACACATTGGTAACCATTGTAACAACGAGTTTTTGTACATTTTTGGGGTACTCCATTTAATAAATATGGTACACGACCTTTTGGACACACTTTATCTTCATTAGAGAGATTATTAAGTTCTTCATTGATATTTTTTTTACCACAACATATGAATACTTGTCTTGATAAATTCATTTCACATGTATAACCAAGAGGACAGGTATTTGTTTTTGGGGAACAATATTGTGATTTATCAGTTTTAGGATCTATAAATGGTCTAAGTGTTCTATTATAACATTCATTCATATACAAATCTAAAGTTGAAATTACATTAGTTTTAATACTTTGATAGTCAATTGTAGGTAATGATAATTTTGGTTTCATTCTTCTGAATTTTACTTTTTTCACTTTCTTTTTACTTGGAACAACAACAGGTGATGTTTCTTTAACACATTTGCCTTTATCATAATTGTAATGTTCATTTCTTCTACAACTACAAATTTTCTGTATACAAAATGAAGTTTTTTGGACATTGTATATGACTTACACAACTACCTTCAATATCCATTTTATCATAACAAACTTTATCAATCAAAACTTGATTTTCTAAACATTCTGGTATTGGTTGACAGGTACCATCTATTAATGTTGTTCTTTTGGGACATACACAAGAACCTCCAAGACAAATGCCACCACCCAAACATTGAATATTATTTTCACACCTATCACCAACGATAACCATTTTAAGACATTTACCCTCATACATTATTTCATCTTCTTTACATTCTTCTTCTACAATACCTGTCGTACAACAATGAAAACTATTTGATTCAGTTCTTTGACAACTATATCCCCTCTTACATTGACTTTGTCCTAGAACACATTTCTCGGGTTCACCATCTATACCAATAAAAGCAACCGAATTACCTGGACACCCACCACTTGTAGCACAACATTGAAATTGGACATTCTTAAAACTAAATTCACAAAAATACCCCAACGGACAATCAGAACCACCTGCTGTACAAGTCCTTATTTTATTATCTTCATAAAAAGC
Organism: Strongyloides papillosus; assembly: GCA_005656395.1. Classification (NCBI taxonomy): domain Eukaryota; kingdom Metazoa; phylum Nematoda; class Chromadorea; order Rhabditida; family Strongyloididae; genus Strongyloides; species Strongyloides papillosus. The sequence goes on along the minus strand of SRSI01000050.1, from coordinate 3,681,260 downwards.
CTTTTGATTCCTTGGACAACCATCTTCTCTCTTATATTCAGTAGGTTTCTGTCCACTACAACATTGATATCCCATATTACTAATACTCCATTGGCAAATATAACCTTCTCCACATGGGAAATCATGGACATTAAATGGATCACAAGTTTTTATTTCACCTCCCGATATCTGGGCATACTCACCTGGAGGGCAACCATTAGATTTTAAAGTTGGTGCACCTTTACAACAGTACCCAGAATTCTCATTACCATTCTTTTGACAATAGTAATTATTTGGACAACCAATATAAGATCCCATTGTACATAAACGAGGTTGGTTACTTGTTGGATCAATTAAGAATTCACCATTATTGGGACATATATCATTTACAGAACAACAGAAACCTTGGAAAGAATTCTTTAAATATGATTGACAACTGTATCCTTTTGGACACTGATTTGAATTTCCATTGATATTACATTTTATAGGTTGTAATGTCTTTGAATTTTTATACAAAAACTTTCCAGCAGGACATGTTTCCGGACCACTACAGCAATAGTACTTTTTTTTATTCAAATTAAAATGACAAAGATAATTTGATGGACAAGAACCTTCTTGATTTATTGTGCATTCTTTCGCTGTCATATCCATAGGATTAATGTATGCCTTCTCACCATGAGGGCATACCCCCATATCTGTGGCACCACAACATACATGTGTATTCGTGAATGAATTTAATGTACAAACATAATTTTGTGGGCATGCATTTTTCAAATTTTCATTACACGTTAATGGTATATTAGTATTAGGATCCAAGAATACACTTTCACCAGCTCCACAACTACTTGATTTACAGAAATTGTTACATTGTGATTCAGAAAGGAAATTATTTAAATTTCCATTACATCCATTATACAGGAATTTACTACATTGTGAAGTAACAATATTGAAATAGTATCTCGTTATCGGATTACTTATACATGATGTTCCGGTTTGGGGTGGTTGGGAACAGATATGTCCCCTCGTTGGACAACATCTACTTGAAACTGAACCTTTTATTGATAGTTCTGTACATTCATGTGTTGCTGGACATGATTCATTATCAGAACATGATATTAATTGGTGTTGATGGTCTCTTAATGGTTGGCCACCATTTGGACAAGATATGCCACAATATTCTTCACATGCTTCAAGCTGAAATAATTTTAATATAACTGATATCTATTTAAAACTTACAGTTTGGAAATTATTAGAATTACCGTCACAACCTAAATATTGGAAAGCTTCACAACTATTTTTATTGGGATTAAAATAATATTTAAACGATGTCCCAGCCCCACACTGGACACCTTTATCACTGTTAAGACTACAAGTATAACTCTTAGTTGGACACAATCCCGAAGTTTGGCCATCATTAAAACAAAAATAGTTAGGCACTAATGTTGTTGTTGAGCCTTCATTACAATTGACAAAATTTCCGTATGAATCTTTGTATGCCTGTCCCTGTGGACACCTTGGTTCTGGAGAAATATTTTTACACGTCTCCTGACATTGTAATAAAGTATCAAAGTTATTATCATTTCCTTGACATCCTGAATATGAAAAAATTACACATTGTTTAATTAAAGGATTGTAATAGTATCTTTGTAAATTTTCTGAACAATCACCAGTTCTTAACGGTTGTGAACATATTGTTTGCTTTTTGGGACAACAAACTTTTTGTACCATATTACAGGAGTATGATGAAGGGCAATCGTGATTGCTTTCACATTTCTGTGCATCATCACCGATTTTTAATGGGTTTCCTATTTCACATATCAATTTTGAACAAAACATATCACACTCATGTTTAGATATGAAATTATTGAAATTTCCACCGGCACCTTTATAAAGGAATGATTGACAACGTTTCTTTTCGTTATTATAATAAAAACGAATATGTTCTTTTCCTGTTTTTGATAAAAATCCTGGATCATATAATGTTTTCCTTGGTGCAAGAGAATCAATCATTCTTCCACCTTTATAACTACAAATAGATGCTATTGTGGGACAACATAAATGCTCAGAACCAATACTTTTACATTGATACTCATTTCCACATGACGTTGTCGTTGAACATGACGTAATAGGTCTTTCTTTCAAAATTGATTTCGCTTTCGTATATTGAGGATAGGACCGTACACACGTATCACGACAATAATTTTGACAATGTTCCATTGTTTTAAAATTATTAGGACTATGATCACCAGCTGCCGGAGCAGTTGGATCCCATAAAAATTGCTGGCATTGTCCAGTAATTGAATTAAACCACCACCTTGCTTCTGTAGGATTAGGACCAGAAACTGCTGGTTGTGTACATGTCAAAGCTCTACTCGGACAACATACCCATTTGCAGATGGATGGTAACTTGAAAAAGAATATTTGGATTTTAAATTTATTAAAGGTGAAGTGTGAATACAATCATAGATATCGCCAATGTATTCACCAGTACTTGGCCATATACAACCAGCGCCTCCTTGTAGTTGTGGTATTGGTTCGACGGTACTTGTTGATCCTACAGTACATCCAACTGGTAAACCATCAAATTTTACGTTGGATCAAATAATGCTACTTTGAAACCGGCACCTTCTGGTAATGGGCAAATGAAATGTAAATTCTCATTTGGATCACCATTTTTTGAGGCATTGTCAATTAATGAAATACATACCCAACCATCTCTTGTTTTCTCTGGCTAAATGTGTTTTTTCTGGACATCTACATGTACCTATACCTGATTCCATATTACAATGTGCTGAAGGAAATACTGCTTGACATTGAGCATCATAAATACATCCAGCTGAATTTGGATTTATAACTAAAATGAAAATATTAATAAATATAAAAGTATATATTTTGTCTTCTAACATAAATAACTAACTCTCATAACAATATGATTCTTTTAAAATATACGTAGAAAGACAGGCACATGTCCCCATTGAACAATACATTCCAGAAAGGCAATCAGTATTGAATTGGCAACTATCACCAACTTTACCGGAACCGGTAGTGGAAACACCATATCTAAAAGTATCTTTTGTTGGATCGATACAACCTAAATTGTCACGAATAAATTTCCTTCAGGACATGAATGCCTTTCAAAAACCATTTTATCAATATCACACAATAAATTAACTTGTATCATCATATATATTTTTGTTATTAATGTCATCACAGAAATAAACAGGGATTTTAATGTCTTTCATTGATAAATTACAGGGATTTGAATCTTTAGGAGAATTTGCAATTACAAGTACCTCCTTCAGTACAGTTATAATTACTTTCCTTGATATCAACTTTTGTGATTTTGTAAAAATCAAAATCATCTGTTAAATGCTGTGCCAATAACAATTGTTGATTTGTAGAACAACAAAATATAAAAGAAGTAAAAAAATTATTATCATTCAAAATAATATTAATAATTATTAAAATATTTAATAACAGTAAATAAAACTTCTCCAAATTTTAAATAACAATAATTATAAATTAAACAGAAAGGAGTGTCCAAAGTTGATTACTAAATTTATAGAAAATATCTATAATTACTTTCAGAAATATAATAATAACATAATTAGAAATTTATTAACTACATATTATTGGAAACTTCTTTTTGTTTGTTTAAGGTGTATAATATATATTTGAAAGTTTCACTATACGTCATACCTATCAGTTTGACTTCTATTTGGAAGCGTATATCGTTTAATTGACAGGATAGATGGTCAAATTTAATATGTGGACAGCTTTTATTAATTAAGACCGAATTTGAGGAAGACCTTGACAGAGGAGTCACGGAAAAATTTTTGTTATCAAATTTTTAATGGTGATCATATGTATATGGGAATGTAAGTTTTTAATAATATAATTTATGTCATGTCAGAATTAAAAAATATAACAAAGTAATGTTAAATAATTAAAAAAAGACGTTTAAATTTTACATACCAAATTAAAAACTTCATTACAAAAAATTATAACTTATTTACAACAATTGTGGTGTAAGTTAAAAAGTTATAACCACCACACACAATAACCAATTACAAAAATACTTAATTAAAATTAGTAAGTTTATCCAAGAAGAGAGGTAACAAAATAAAAACAAAGTAATAGTATAGTACAGATACATTTATCTATACGATCGATGTCTACTCGTTCTCCTGTGGTGATCACTTCCATAACTGTTATTCATCTGTTGATCTCGATAACTTTTCATCATATCCTGTTCAAGCTGATAGCCAGTTCCCCATTCTTTTTTAGTTCCATAAACAGATTACTGTGCATTGATTTCCCTTTGGGCTGTACTGAAATTTGCCTTCCATACAGAGAAACACCATTCATTATTTCAGAAGCAAATATCGGGGAGTGTATTGTTTTGAAGGTAATTAAGGCATAAGGAGGCTCATTTTTATCTTTATCTATCTGTGGCAGGAAAACCTGCTGTACATTACCTACCTAAAAAATAAATATTAAAAATAACTAAATAAAATATAGAAAAATTACCTGAGAAAACAATTCCCATAGGATCTCTTTTGTAACTTTTGTATCTAAATTCCTAACGTAAATTGTACGATCATCTCTTGTACAATTGCTTTCATCATAAAATAAATTATACCTCGACATATTTTTAGTAATGAGAAGAAGAATCTATTAAATTACAAGGTTAAAAGATAAGAATTATCAGAAATTGAATGTTTTCAAGTAAATGAAATAAAAAGTCGTTTGTTTTGTAGAAAGCTAAATGTTTTGGAGAAACGCCACTACAATGATAAGGTCATAACAAATTTGAATACATAAAATAATTAAAACTAAATTTTTAGTGTATAAAAAAGATGTTAAATTGTTTTGAGGTACAATTTATTATTTTGAATTATGAGATATTCACGTAGTCAAAGTCGTAATAGACGTATGCAAAGGGATGAAATTGATGCAAGATTATCAACAGAATTGACGAATCTTTTTGGATCCCAAAATACTGGTACTACTAATGATATCGTTTTAACCACTGATACATTAAAACGTACTCCAAAATTTGAATGTACTCTTGCTCATGGATCTTCGATTGTTTTTGTTAGTGGATTCAAAAATTTATCAGAACTTTACTACAACATTGGTACTGCTTTCAATATCTCGCCGAATGATATACTTTACTGTACAGCCAATAATAGGAAAATCGAGCCAACATCATTCATAACAAATAATGTAAATATTGGTGATATAATTTATGCTCACGTCAAAGGACAACGTAAAGAAGTTCAAATGACAAAGACTGGAGATGCATTGGGAATCACAATAACAGATAACGGTGCTGGTTATTGTTTTGTTAAAAAAATCAAACCCGGAAGTACCTCTGCATTAGCATCACCTGCCATCTCAATTGGTGATCACATTGAAAAAATCAATGGAAATTCTATGGTTGGAATGACACATTGCAATGTTGCCAGAGTTTTAAGAAATATTGCTGTTGGGGAGACATTTGTAATACGTCTTATCGAACCATACAAGACAGGATTCAGCCATATTTCATCTAGAAGTAGTCGTATACCAACCAAAACTACAAATGACATTACTTCTGGTACAGGGACTCTTCGTTTCAAGGCTAATGGCGAAGCTGTTTTACAAGAGGCTCCTGACCAAATGATTATTTCTGCGATGAATGATGTCTTTGATTCATATCTTGGATTACATGACGATGAATTAGCACTTTCAATATGGGAGATTGGTCGTGATTGCCAGGATGCCATTGAATTGACCAACAAAATTAAGGAAAGTGAGATGAATGATTTCCAATTCCCTGAAGAGTTGATCTTCGATATGTGGGGAGTTATAGATGACTTCAAGAACGAACGCCTTTCTACTAAATCTGATAAAGCGAATTGAAAATAAAGATATTTTTTTATCATCATTATAATTTAAATAAAAATAATTTCGAATTATTTATAATTTCTATCCAATAAAAGTAATACTTTTTTTCTTTATAATTTTTCATAGATTAGTGTATTGTTAGATTATGCATAATTAGATAACGTTTGGTAAAAATATTTATTCAATATTGTATAATATTTTTAAGATGATTAACGAATTTGTAAATAGTTTGTTGGACATATTTTCATAAATTAAAACAGCAAATGAAATAGGACTTTATTAATTATCAAAAAATATGCTTAACAAATACCAAAACTTCGTTTTCTACGTTTTGTGTATATAAATAACAAAAAAAAGTTACCCTTTTTTGATAAGACATATATATCTTTATTGTTTCTATATAATAAAATATCTATTAGAACAATACTTTTTGATATTTTATTTACACGGAACCATTTTCGAAATATGAATTATTTGATCTATATCATGTATTTTAAATAAAAAAAGATTTTTATTAGTGGTATTTTAAAAGAACAGTACAAGATTGTTTATCATTAAATTTCAATCTTCTTGTTGTAGAAGTATCTACACGTAAAGATGACAATGGACAGTGCCTATCAGATCCTTAGTGATTTTACATCTTTTTTCCATAAAAAATATAAGGATATTCATATTCATTGTTACTATTGCTTTTTCGATACCTGTTATTTTTGTTATTTTAAATGATATAAAGAATTTTTCTTGAATTGTTCCCAGTATAACCATTTTAATTTTTAAAAAGTAAATCTATATTCTTGCACTGTCAATATTCTATTTTTCGATCGATCATTTAGAAATTTATACGGTTTTTTTATATGGATATGCTACATATTCTTCTGAAAAATGTCCATTCAAAAATAATTATATTCAATATATTAAGGAAAATTTTTTAATTTCGAGTATTGCATTTTGTATTCAAGCTTAATATTCATATAGTCTACAAAAATATATTAATATTTATCTTTTCTTCTTTTTGTTGGAATTAATCCCAAAACATCATAACTTTTTTGCGACACAAATTGGTTTTTCATTACAACTAACACAAATTTTCATATCATAAACTTATGTTCGATTAAATAAATACAACCATTAAAATAGTAATTTTATATAGAATCATTTTTATCATATAAGAATTTAGTAAATATAATACATATTTCTGTACATTTTTTTTGGTTTTTTATATATTTTTTAATTTATTTTTGCCCACGCAAGATGATATACATGAAAACTTAATAATGAATTATTCGAAATAATTTCTAAAACATCTGTAATATTTGGTATATTAATTTCTTTGCCTTACAATAATTAACACCAAATTTGTAACTGTTCTTCTCGTAACCATAAACATAGCAATCAAAGAAATATAAAGATAAAAAGATTGTTTTAGAAAAGTTATGTGTGTTGTTACACATAAAACAATTAATAATTATAATAGGATATTAATATACTCCATATTAAAAGAATTTTAAATAATATGAAATAAAAGTATGTCCTGACTTAAATATTTTTTCGCTTATTTAGAGATTACTTTTTTTATAAAATATTTAATTGTACTCTGTTTAAATACTCTATCACTATTTGATTTATAAAATTTCCGCACTTACATAGTAGAAATATAGTTTTATCCAATATGGATCTACAATTAGTTACACAAAATATAATCATTTCATTTCGATTATTCATTTTAGCAAAAATTAATATAAAAATGTGATAACATTTTTAGTAATTTTTTGATTATCATTAATCTAGTTAAAAAACTTTTCTTTAAAATAATGTTTAAGGATTAGAATGTTGTTTGAATAATTATTAAAGGGTATATATTCAAGAGACTGCTGAACAAGAAGATAATTTCAAAGAATCACTATAAGATGACGTCAAGGAACAAGATGTTATTTAAAAATAAAATTTAAATTGGCGAAAAAATATATTTATTTCAAAGTTTAGATTGAATAATAACAATAAATTTAATAAATTTAAAAACAGTTATTTGATGAAATAATTTATCTTAATAAATATAAGGTTTTCAAAAGTAATCGGCTACATTTTCAGTTTAAAACGTATCATTTAGAAATAGTCGTTTACCAAATAAAACTACAACTGAAATTACTTTTAGTACTGGAACTCTGCACTTCAAAGCTAATGGTGATGCTGTTTTACAAAAAGCTCTAGATCAAATGATTATTTTTTCGATGGATGTTTTTTTGATTGATATCTTGAATTACATGATGGATGAGCTAGACTTTTTAATGTGGAAAAGTGGCCGTGATTGTCTGGATACTATTGAATTAAGTAACGAGATAAAAAAAAGTGAAATGAATGTTTTCTAATTCCCTGATGAAATAATTTTTGATATATGGGGAGTTATAAGCGATTTTAAAAATGAACGTCCCTCTACCAAATTTGATAAAGCAAATTTAAAGCAGAAACATTTTTTCATCATTGCTATAATTTAAGTAAATGTACTTTCAATGTATTTTAATTTTTTTATCCAATAAAATTAATACATTTTTTTACTAAATAATTTTTGCAAAAATTAGTATAATAAAATAAAATTTATATAGAATAATAAATTTTTTATAATTGATATTAACTCATTTCAATGTAAAATTTTTATTTATTATTACAGTGAATTTTATATTTAGCATTATATTGTTTAAAATAACCTTAGCATGTTAAAATATATTCGACATGGAATACAAACAATAAAAATATCCTATTAAGTTACAAAAATAATGTAACTTAAGATGCCAGGATATTTCTATAGTTAAACACTACCTAGTCTTAGAATATAATAAAAAAATTTCAAAAATAGGGTGTTGTTGAGAGAATAATAATACATGATATCATAACTTTAGAATTCTATACCCATATTTAAATATTTTTTATTGAAAGTTGCAAAAATAATTTTTTATTTTGTTAAGGCTTTACTTAATTTAAAAATATCAGGAAATATTTCTTAAGTTTTTATTTTAATGACCAAAAATTTATATCTAAAAGCCATTTTTTTGCATATTAAAAAATATAAAATAAAAACTTTTTTAAACTATATTTTTACCCATCGTAAATATAAGTTTATAGGCCAATAAAATTTTGAATGAAGTTTCAAACAATTAATGATTCCAATTAATGCACATTTTCAAGTATTACTTACTTAACACTTATTTATTTTGTATAAAAGGATAAGAATGATAATTTTAGTTTTTAATATTCCCTGCATATACATTTTTAAAATTTCGTGTAAAAAATAGTTTTATTGTGTAAAGTTTGATGGGATGAATTAATGAAAACAAGTAATTTAAGAACTTTAAACTTTAGGAGACAAATAAATAATAGTAATTTTAAAAAATTTAGTTTCACGAGTCAAAAGATAAAAACAATAACTATTAATGATGATAAAAAATGAATAATATTCATTTTTTCACGGTAATTACGTTAAATAATTTATTTTCTACGATTTTAAAAATTATTGGTATTCTAATTATATATTATTACTCGAGTATATATATTGATACTTATCTGAAACTCTAAAATTATTTTTAATTTTGTTCTTTATTATCTACTTTATAAGACAAATTATTTTGTGGTATATTATTAGATTATTCTTTACCAGAAAATACTTTAAACTTTAATTTTCTTGGATAAGATAAAAAATTTTTATCATCACATACGGGAAGAGTGAAAACTTATATGGGATATCCCTTGAAGTATGAAATATAAATTGTATAAACTTTTTTTTACCATAAAGGCAACATTTTGTAATATTATTCTTCAATATTAAACTATAGATTTATCTTTCATATGTTTATTTTGTTAAAGCTCAAGGAACAATTTGTTGAGTAATTGCTTTTAATACATGTTTACGTAATTTATTATTATTTTGGACCTTGATTGAAAGTTTTTGTGTATATTCAATAAAAAAAATTTTTTATTATCATCCTTAACAATTACTTATATAAATACGTATGAACATTTTGATGTGTAAAATTGAATAATACGGTGATAAAAGTTGATGTTTTGGTTGTATTGTTGTGGAATAGGTGTAAATTAGATTGACATATTTTTAATTAAATATATCACTTTTCTTAACATATTTTTTTCAAATAATTGTTTAAGTTTTACTACTAATAATGTAAATATAAGTTTGCCTCGTTATTATGATATTTATTTCTTTCAAATTTCTTATCGTTTTTTAAAGATGTTATTCAAAATATGTGATAACGTTAATGAAAATTTTTGAAAATTAATTCCCAATAGATACTATAGTGCTTTAATTTATCTTTTTCTATATTCATATAAAAATATATACATAAATTGCCCTGCATTTTTTATAACTTAAATATTTCACTTTAATAACATTATATTAATTGTTTACGAGATTGTCATATCCTAAAATTAATTTATAAATAAAAGTTCTACTGCAAATAAAATTTTAGTCTAAACTTTTTGAACTTTGCTTTATCAAAGTTAACATTTTGTAAAAATTATATCAAAATTTGTATGACAATTGAAAAATATATAAAATTTAATTATTTTTTTATCATATAATTCTTTTGCTTCAATAGAAAAAAAGTTGTATGCATTTAAATTGTAAAATAAAGGTTTTGAGATAGTGTTCTTTCAAATTAATATTTCGCAAAATAAAATATTAAAAAATTGAGAAAAAAAAATTAATATTTAAAATACTATGCTCTTATATTTGATCTCATAATCGTTTTTCATATAAATGAACGTTGTGACATTTCCTAGAATTGCAATAAGTTTTATTCTATGATTGATTAGGTTATTTATTATGCTTAAATTATTCTTTTAAAAAATACATTTTTTACATTATTTAAAAATTTATACATATTACTAATTACTACATCATTCATTGTTTTTTTCATATTATTAAAATGTTTTAAAAAAATAATTTATGATGTTTTTTGAAGTTAACTGTTTTTATTTTGAGCAAAAATATTTGTTACTTTTATGCTCATATTTCGTTTTTAAACTTAAAGCGTATGGTTTAACTATGAAATTTTTGTATTTCTATATATGAACTTCATTGAAATATTTTTTAGATCCATTTTATCTTTATAAATTTCTGATTTGCTTTGATATAAATATCTTATTAGATTGATATTATGCCACATATAAAATTAACTTTATTGACACGTAAAACTTTCGTCTACTGAAATTTTATAAATAAATAACACAAAAAATACTGTTAATACAAATTTCTTTTTACCATTCTATTGTTTCATTTTGTTCTATTGAAAAAAAAATGTTAAGACAAATAAATACTGATTAAAAGTTAATGAAGTTGTGACTTTAATATTGTTGTCTGAGTGTGTTAATCAAAAAAAGGAATAGATTAAATTTACAGATAAAAAAAAGCTTGCAAATTTGTAGTGCTAAAATTTTCAGATACTGTTACAAGAGATATAAATAATAAATATAATCTTTCGGCCAAATATATGGCTAGCTATGCTAAATAAAATGATATATGTTATTTACAATGCACTTTCTTAAAAATAAATATTATGTTTATTTAATTTATATAAAGTTATAAAAGAATTTTTGAGTTGTTTTGAGAGAGAAACTTATTTTGATATTGAATGATTTGTCTATTTATAATAAATTATTTATAGTACTTTAGGTTTTTTATATGAATAAAAATAATATTATATAAATGATATATATTTCTTTGATATTTTTTAACTACTACCACAACGCCCATTCTAATTTCGGCATACATTTCTTTCATAATTTCTTCTTATTATTTATTATTTTCACTAAATTTAATAATTATTTTGTTTCTAAATCTTATTTTGAAGAAATTTCTTTAATGAAATTGAAAGTTTAATCAACAAAATTAAACAGTTTTTATTAAATTTCTTCCTATATTTTGAAATAATTCAAACATCTGTAACAAAATCTCCCACATTTTTAAAGGGATAAAATATATAACCCTTATAAAATCTATTTACAGACTATTTATTTTGGATAAAAATTTTAAAAATTGTTATTAGGAGGCTTTTTAATATAAATATAAGGGTATTTAAATTCATCTAAGATATTTATTTAATTTTTTAATATACCGATCATCGAATGAAATATTAATTTAACCCTTTTTTTTTAATAAATTCAATTTAAACATTAAATAAAATACTACTTTAACAGAATTTCACAAATGGAATGGAATGCTATCGCTTTATTGTTAATTAATTGGTTTCTATTAATTTCATCAGAAGAAAAAACCAACAATTTGAATCATACTAATTTCCAATTCTCAACGGACACTTCAAATAATTTAATTACAAATAACACTAGTACTACCACCACTCCCCCGACAACTAATTTTCCTATTCACTACTCTGAAAAATTTTCAATTAAAGAGTATCCTAGTGAAAAGTAAGTAAAATTATTATTTATAATTATTTACTTTTTAGTCATGAGGAAAAAAATAATTTATTAGAAAATAATAACATAAAAGATATAGAAGTTTATGATGAGTATTTTGATAGCGAAACTACAACACAAAGCACAAATGATGGAACAAAAAAATCAAGAATGAAGTTAATTAAGACAACTAATTCTTTAAATTATCCTCAAGATCATTATATTTATAAACATATAACAAAGAAAATTCCTAGAAATAATTTATCACATTCACTTCCCGTCCATTGCGGATTTTACGTTGAATCATTGGGAAACTTTAGATCTACAGAGATGGTAAAAAATATTTATATTAAACTTAAAATATTTTTCAGACTTTCGACATCGATTTATATCTCTACATGACATGGAGAGATGAATCACTTTCTCATACTAATGAAGAATATATATCTATAAACGATCAAAATGTTCTTGATCTCCTCTGGGTACCTGATCTTTATTTTGCCAATGCTCGTTCGGCCACCAAACATAAAGTAACTGTACCAAATTTTAATATGTACATTGCAAAAGATGGTACA